>CM054062.1:46083711-46683711 GCA_028641055.1 Alopecurus myosuroides
ATATCTGCAATCGTGATCGTCTCGGCGAGCGTACTGGGCATCTCTCTCTGCAGTTTCTGCCACAACATGCTGCCATGCCTGCAGCCTTGAGCAAACCAGGTAATGGCCTGGGCCTCATTCACACCTTCACATGTGTTCCTCAAAGTGCTCCACCGAGTAAGGTACTCTCGGTGAGTCTCTTCTTCTCGCTGCTTGCAAGCTGACAGTTGCTGCGGCCTATTCGGCCTCTTGTACGTGCTGGTGAAGTTGCTGATGAAGGCCTCCGAGAAGTCCAGCCAGCAGTTGATGCTGTCTCTGAGAAAATTGTTGGGCCAGGTCCGAGCAGGGCCCTCCGGCATCTGCGGAACATACCGCATAGCCCATCTCCTATTGCCGCCTGCAATGTGCACATCGGTAACATAGTCACTCAGCCAGTCTTCTGGCTTGGTGCTACCATCATAGCACTTGGTCCCTCTAGCCAGCTGAAACTTGCTCACGGAGGGCTCTTCCATGATGCGGCAACCAAAACAATCTGGGCCGGGTGGCCCCTTCGTCTCGAGCTGCGCAGACCGATTAATCCGGTCCAGCTTGTATCTTGCATAGCTGGGCTCCAGCATTCGGTCACCCAAACGATCAGTGACATCTCTTGGGTCAGCATACCCGGCTAGCTCCATCGCCGAGTAACCATCATCATAGCGGTCTTGCGGCACAGGACCAGGTTGCGCAACCGGGTTAGGCGCTGCCATAACTTCTTGCGGCTGCACAACCGCTGGCTGCTGGACCCTCTGCCGAACCGGGTTAGCGGCCTGATGCCGAGATGGTCCTGCACGGTTTCCTCCTTGCCCTTGCTGTGAGTTTTAGTGGCTTCATAGCCTGCTCCTGCAGAATTGTGTTTCTGGCCGGGCTGCCGCGCTACAACGTGCTGTTTTCCAGCGACAGCCGGGTCGTACACCTGCATCTGTCTGTTCTTTCCAGAGTTCACGCTCTGGTCCCTCTCATTGCCATGAAGCGGCGATGAGGCCTGATCCGTAGATCTGACCGCATGCGAGTGGATAACCTGAGAAGCGCCAGCTCCCGGATTGGCTTTCCGGAACTCCTCGTTCTGCCTTCCAGCCTCTAGCACTAGCTCGTTGAGTCTATCCTGCTGCCTAGCGCCGCTTCGCTAGTGAGATGCGGCAACTCAGCAGCAACTGCCTCTGCGGCCCTAAGAGTTTTTGCAGGGGTGCTATATTTGGGCCTAGTAGCAGTGTTCAAACTAGCAGATTAGCTAACAACCCTACCATCTCTAGCTAGCTCAGCGCCTAAGTTGCGACGGATAGCGCCTACCTTGCTAGGTAGCCTAGATATGGGAGTAAAATCGTGTGCTCTGTTGTACTCATTTTGGTCTACGTTAAGCTCAAGCCTAACCTTCTCTAGCTCCTGGGCCTCTGCGAGTAGCGCTTGACGCTGCTGCTCGAGTTGCGCCCTCAAGGCGGCGAGTTCCGCCTCGTTGGGCCGTGGCATGCCCAGCTGCACGGTGGCATCTCCGCGAGCAACTGGTATAGCCGTAGACGTGGAAGGAGCCACGTAACCCAGAATGTTGTGGGGCATGTCGTAGGGCTTGTGGACCCTCGCACCAGCCGGTTCCTCGATGACTCCCGCGTTAGCGGCCGCGCCTTTCCCGGCATCGATAGCCGGGCCCGTCATCATCACCTCCACGCTGTCCGCAGAGCAGCCAGTTGGCTTCCCGCGGGCAACAAGTACAGCAGGAGGATCTTCCGCGACGAGCACCACCTCCGGGAACTCGCGGATGACGGCGGTGGAGATGTAGACCAGATGCGCGCCGAAGGAGAGCACCGAGCCGCCTGCAGGCACGGGCCTGCCGACAAAATCGCCGGAGTTGTCGGTCTCGAAATCGAAAGAGCCGAATCTGTGGACAAGGCCACAGACCACACGCTCTCCCGAAGCAGAAATCGGTCCCGTCAGAATGTGAACCCCAGCCAGCGCCACTGCTGGCCCCACGGTGGGCGCCAACTGTCTTGGGATGGATAAGACAGATGCCATGGGATGGCTAAAGTTTGGGGCCGATGGACGCTGGGGGTATCCGGGGAGGGATCGCACGGCAAGTAGCCGCGCTCAAGAAACACTGAAAACAACAAGAACTACCTAGGTTAGGGGCCCTCGTGTGGAGGTAACACCCCTACTCCTGCCTATCTCTCTGTAAATACAATATCCGAGTAGCCACCGTACAAGTTTGCCTCTAAGCCGAGTAGCCACTCTGCTGCTCTCTCTCGCTCTGGTGCTAGCCCTTGCAATAAATGCGATCTGGGGCAACGTCCCTCGCGCAGGAGGGGGCAGGGCACCTTATATACTGGTTCCCAGCCGAGTAAACAAAGAATAAAAGGTAAAACTGATGGGACATGCCTACTGTGAAGCAGAGCATGCCTCCGGCTTCTCGCTGACGCGGGTGCGGGAAGTCGCCACGCCGTTCGGCTGATGGGACCTATCCACCTTGCCAGTCTCACAGTGTAGGCCCCCATCCTGTCCTGTCCCCTCTGTCAGTGACAGGACATGACAGGCGCCTACCTCACTGTAGCTACTCCGTTGCACGGACAATCATGAACTCCGTAAGTTGAACCGCACGCCTGTACGGCTGCGGGATCTCCGTGATCTTGTCAGAACGGCTCCATTGACTTCTTGCCCGAGTAGGATTGCAGCTCATCTACTCGGACCACCTGACCGCTACACGGACGAATATAATCTTCCTCAATATCTTCTCCTGGTCTTTAGTGAATATCACCGGATAGAATCTACCGGGTAGAGAGTACCCGGGTAGGCGTATACTCGGTGAATAGCACCTTGACCTTCATTTTATCACTTGCCTTACCCCTACTCGAGGGTAGCCCCCCGACAGGCTAGACCCACCTCCGACCACCACCCTCTCCTAGTTCAAGCCGCCACGAAAATCCCAAACCCCTCCCATTTTAGGTTCGAAAATTCCTGTCTCCTCGACCCCTCCTTCCTCCCCGCTACTCTTGCTCGCAGGGAACCCCGGGGTGCCCCCCGTGACGCTGCTCTTGATCTCGCCGCCTGCATCAAGAGTTTCAGGCTGCTGCCAAGGTATGGAAAAAAAAGAGCATCGGTTTGTGCCCCAATTAGATAACAACTGTCGTTTTGTCATCTCGCTGCTCGATTTTTTAGAAGAGGAACTTAATCTTTCAGGTTGCGATCTTACGATGCGGACAAACGCGTGCGATCGCCTTGCTAGTTAGGTGTGCACCACGGTTGCACACTGGAAGCAACGAGGCAAACTCAAGGCCGTCAAAGATGGGGTCGAGAACTCTAGCTTCTTCCATGCCAGGGCCTCCCAACGGTTCCGAAAAAACTAGGTTCGGGAGCTGGAGGTGGGAGGCGACGTGATGGTCGACCATGCGGGAAACGAGGCAGCCCTGCATGCCTTCTTCAAACAGCTTCTGGGCCAGGTGAGGCCCGCGAGCTGGGTTTTCAACCTCGCTCTGCTATACCGTGGCATGAGATACATGGACGGGGCGGCCCTCGCGGCCCCATTTGAAGAGAAGGAGATCAAGGCGGCGATCTTCGGCATGGACCGGGCCAACGCTCCTTGACCGGATGGCCTCAGCCCATCCTTCTACCGCGCTTGTTGGCCCACCATCAAGCCAGCCATGCTTCGTCTCTTCGATGCCGTCCACGCTCGGCACGTTGAGCTGGGAGCGATCAATCGCGCGCATGTCGCTCTCCTGCCCAAAACGGAAGGGATCCTGGCTCCTGGATCCTTCCGGCCAATCTCCCTGCAGAACTGCTCGATCAAGACGGTGTGGAAGGTGTAACACCCGGGGTTTTTCTTCCATTAGATTTTGTTTGTTTTCCTTATTCACATCATACCATCATGCATCACCATTCATTCAAAACTTGCAAACAAATTAAAATTCATCAAGTCTTATTTTCTAAAATCTCCTGCAATTCATTTGATGCCTCAATATATTTTTATTAATGCCCAAACAATTTCTAGATCTGAAAACAATGACACACACACAAAAAAATGTTTTCGCTGGGTGGCAGCCAATCGGCCAGGCCCGAGTGGCCCAACCGGAGGCCACCAACCCGAACCTAGCAAACCCTAGCCCACCGACCACACACGCACACACACGACACATAACGCACGCACGCACGCGCACGCGAGGAAGCCAACCCCGTGGGTTCCCTCTGTTCGCATCGAGGCGCCGCCAGGAGGGGATCGAGTCATCCTCCTCCTTGGTGTCGACCGCCGCGTCCCTCTGCTCTCTCTCGCACCCAAGGCGCCCGGGAGAGCATCGTGCTCGACCCCTTTCTCTCCTCCCAACCCGCAGCGTCGTCGCCACTAGTCCCCCCTCGCCTCCCTTCCTCGCTCGCCATGGCCAGGACACCACAGCCGCCGCTGCTCCCCTTCTCCCTGCCGTCCTCCCTCTGCGTCGAGCTCCTCGTGACCAGGACTGCAAGATGAGTTCGTTCAGCTCCGCCCCGGTGCGCCCCTGCTCTGATTTCTGCGTCCGCTTCGAGATTCCTCCCCGCGTCGCGGCCAACGAGGAGGGGCTCGCCTGCCATGTCCACCTCCCCAGCAGGCGCTCCATCGTCAGCGTTCCCGTGCCCGAGCGCCATGGCTGCTGCCCGCTCCTCTCCTTCCTCGTCCCCGCCGTACTCTGCTTTGGCGCATCCACACACTATCGTCTCCGACCTCCTGCAACGCCGCACGCCCTGCTCCTTGCTCCTCCTCGCCTGCCGCTGCATGGTGCTGCTACGGTCGGTCTCCTCGTCAACCTCCTTCCTTGATGCCCGTTGGGTGCTCGACGAAACGACGACAAGAAGTTGGTAGCTTGCGGGCATGTGTTCGTGCCCATATGGTTTTCTCTTGGGGCCAAGGTCTTTGTGCCCGTGTCTTCCTGACTGTAACATCCCAAGTATGAAAAACCACCCCTAGCATGTTTGATTTCTTGTTTAATTAAAGTTTTGCATCATGTCATCATATTCATTGAATTGTTTGCATTTGTTTTACCTTGTTTTCCATTTGTTTGCTTCTGTTTTACTCTGTTTTCACAATTCAAATTCAAACTTTATTCAAAAATTTATTTCATACTTGCTCTGTTACAATCTTTTAAATAAAAAGTCCAAATAATAACACTTCCATTTGTTTCCATGAAATAATAAAAAGCTCAACTATTATTTGTTCTTTAATAATCCACTTAATATAAATTGCATTCAATTCAAATTCAAATCACATGTTACAACATCACCCAATATGGATTTATGAAATTGCCAAAACAATTTAACTCAATTGTTTATAATTAAACAATAGGGTTCCAAATATTTAAATCCTTGTTTTCCATAATTCAATCACTACTCAAATTAACTCAAATTTAAACCATTTTGCAAACAGCAAATTATTTTGAAATAATTGTAAAACAGAACTTGGCATTTTCTTGTTGATGACCTAAATAACTCACCCTAATCTTTCTAAAATTTCTACTAACCTAAAAACCCTCTATTTCTTCCTATTCCAATTCCTGCAAAAAAAACAGAGGAGAAATTTTTTAAAAAATAAAAACTGGCGCCAGGGGCAGTGGGCTGCGCCCAGCCCACTTTTCCCTTCTCCCCGCGCGGGCCCAGCCCTTTTTCCTACCCGCACGGCCCGCGTACCGGTTCACCCTTCTTTTCCTCGTCGTCCTCGCGTACGGCAGCGATCGGAGCGGTGCCACGTCGCCGCCGCCGCGAGCAGACGGCCATCCTCGCCCCTGGAGCCCTATATCTACCCCCCTCGAGCCCCCTGGCGTAGCCCTAGACCCTTTACCCTATCCCCTCGAGCTCCGCCGCCATCTTTCCCTCTCCCTCGCCGGATCCCCTCTCTCTGCAACCCCTCACCAGAGCGAGCCCGCTTCTGAAGCTCCGATGGCAGCCGCCGCAGCATCTCTCCATCGCCCACGCTAACCACGGGAACGAGCCCGCCGTTTCTCCCTCGAGCCCCTCGACACCACCGTAGCCGCCGAGGAAGTCCACACCGTCGCCGCCATCCTCGACCTGCCGCCACCGGAACCTCCTCGGGCCTCTGCTATGACTACGCCGCCGGTGAGCTCGCCGTAGCCCTCTCCTCCGCTATCCCTGCTTGCTCGAGCACCACCCGCATCTGTGCACGCATCCGCATCACCCACCAGCACGTCAGCGCGCACAGCAGCAACGGCGATCGCCGCCGGCGTCGTTACCTCTGTCAGATGTTCAGTCGAGCGTGCGCGCAAAATTCAGTTAACAACGGCGTGTAACCTTAACCTGTTTGCGCTGCTTATACTGACAAAACTGAACGAAACACCGCAGTGGTAGCAGGCAGTGCGCGCAAGCGAGGGGTGCTGGGTTCGATTCCCCCTCCCGCGGAAAAAAAACCCCAACTTTTTTTCGAGCAGCGCTGACAGGGTGGCCCCCCTGTCAGCCACACTGTTGCCACGCAAGCGTCAGCTGGCCCTAGGCCCACTGGCAGTGCCTAGGGTAGATAGCTGCGTAGTAACAAAAGTTTTCAGCACTTTCTGTTTTAAATCTAAGCCCTTTTAAATTACAGTTTGGTCCTCCAAATTAAATTGCCTATAACTTTTAAATTATAACTCCAAATAATAAAAGTAAAATATGTGTGTTGATCCAAATTAAATTGTCTATCTATTTGAACCATTTGTTTCCTGTTTTGAATTTTCCAAATGCATTCCAAATTTGAATTCAAACAATTCAATTGTAATTTGACAAATTGCATAACTAATTCATAATTAATCCAAATAATGCAAATAAAATATGTTTTCCATACGATTTTGAACCATCTTTCCAAATATAAATTTTGTTTCATGGTTTGAATAATTAAAATTGCTTAAATAATTTAAACCTTGTTTAAATCATTTAAATTTGCTAAATTCATAACTTCCTAAAATTAAATTATTTTTGAACATATAAGATATGCTTTCAAACTAGAAAAGTATAAACTTTTCAAATATGAATTTGAATTTATGTTTGGAACAAATAAAATTCAAATAATATTCAAACTTGTTTTAAATTCACTTAAAACTTGTTTAATTTTGTTTAAGTCATAATAAATTCATCCTAATTCCTTTTTCAATATTTGAAACATGTAACCCACCCAAAATTTTATGATCTTTTCAAATATGAATTTTGATTATTTATTTTGCACACTTTAAATTGGTGAAAACAACAACTATTTGTGTAATCCCTTTAAGGAACCAAAAATTCCCTAACTTACTAAATAAATTTCTAAATTGGTAAACCTTATTTCCAATTGGTTCTATTGTTGTTATTTTGTTGTTTTCCTCATCCATGCATCATACTAATCCACTTTCACCTATTGGTTAATTGGAAAACAATTGTTTCAACCAAAATTCATGGGCTTTCATATGCAACTCAAAATTGCATATGTGTCCATTTAATTTGTGTTACCATGCCAACTAATTTATTTTGATGCATCCATTAAATTGACATGCATCATCCCATGATTGTGCACTATGCCATGACATTGATTGTTTACCTTTCTGTATTGTTTGTTTGCTTCTTCTCGGATAGACGACGACGTTGAGAAAGACGATACTTACGACACCCCTTCTGAGGATCTAGCCCAGTACCAGGCTACTGAGTTTGCAGGCAAGTTATCACTCACATGAACCATTGTGTTCCTTTCAACATTGGTTACCGATACTTTCCGTTGTCTATTTCTGCTAGCCCTATGAATAGTTGTTTCTGTTACGAACCTATCACATGATACCCTGAACCCTGATATTGCCTCACCTCCAGTCCTATAACTGTAACAGCCCAAGTATGAAAACCTACCAATTAGAATGTTTGATTTCTTGTTTATTAAAGTTTTGCATCATGTCATCATGTTGTTTGCATTTGTTTCTAAATTGTTGCATTTGTTTTATTTATGTTTGCATTGTTTTCATAATGAATCAACAGCTGTTTTCACAACTCAAATTCAAACCTTACTCAAACACTGTTTTCATACTTGTTCTGTTACAACTTTTGGAATAAAAATCACAAATAATAACAATCAATTGGTTCCATGTTTTTCCATAGTGATCACTTGGGAAAATAATGGGTTTAAATCAATTATTCATTTTCCAAACACAACTAAAAATTCAAATCAAAGCACCCAAAACAGAACCATTTTGAAATCATGTTGTTACCAAATCAAACCAACTCAATTTGCCTATTTTACCTAGGGGTTACCCTATGTTCAATATTGGTTTTAATAATGATTATTAATATTAACCATTTCACCCAAAATTGGTTCAAATTTCAAAAAGCATTCAAACCCTTAACTTTTTGAAAATAAAAAGTACCAACTGGTTGTATTTGAACTAAGGAGCTTCTCCAATTTTTTTCCCAAATTTTTCCATTAAGTTAAACCTATTCTTTTCCTCCTTTTGGTTCTATGCAAAAAAAAAATAATAAGAACAAATAACTAAAACTAAGGGAGAGAGGCCCATCCCACCAATTCTTCCCCTCAGCCCAACTCCCTCTCCCTCAGCCCACTCCCTGTCGTCCCCCACCTCCGTACGATGACGAACGCAATGGAGACAGCGACGTGCTGCTGTCCCACTGCTCCACCCCATCCCCCCTCCTATTTATCTTCTCCTCCCCTCCACCAGCAAACCCTAACCCTAGGTGGTCTCCTTTCCCTCCTGTCTCTCCCTCAGCCGCCACCATCGAGGAGATCCTCCTCTGTGCTGTGCCACGGCCACCGCCCGCCGGAGCACATCACCGCCGCACCCGTCCGCCTCCGGCCATCCCGAGGGCTCCCACGCGAAGCTGGTACCATCTCCATCCCATTCCCCTACTCACCCCCTCCTCTACTTGCTGTTTTCCCCTCGATGTGGCCGGCCATGGAGGCATTCGCTGGCTGTTTGTGTTCGTCAGAGAAGGGCAGCAGCAGGTTGTTCGTGTGCAGTTTTTGTTACCGCGATGGTTGGTTCAAAACCAAGTCGACCCCTTTCCCATCAAACCGGCCGCAGCAGCCCTTCTGGCAGCGTTCCCTGCGCGCGCCCAACAGGTCCCAGGATCGAATCCTAGCACCCCACCCCCTTTTCTGCTCCTTTTTCGCTTTGTTTCAGTGAACAGCTTCTGAACCTCAAGCCGCCTGCTAGCGATTCCCTGTCACAAACCAAGCAGCAGCACAACTGGTTGGTTCCCCTGCGCCCCAACCACAGGTCCAGGGATCAAATCCCACCTCCCACAAATAAAACAATCTTTTATTTTTGCAAGGTTTTGGTACTGGAATTTCTGCAAATCACACATAGATCCCTGCTAATTAATTCTAGTCCCTGTAAAAATAATTTCCAAGTCCCTAGATTCATCAAAATGGCAGATTTGCCCTATATTTTGTAAATTGCATAAATAAATCATCCTAACTCCAAATTCAACATTTTTTATATGTTTTCAATACCAAATTAAATGTTCTATCCAAATATAAAATTTGTTTACTGTTTTGAATATTTTAAATTGGTGCAATATTTGAAAACTTGTCAAATTCACTTAAACTTGCAAAATTCATAACTTGTTCATAAACATTCCAAATTCCACAAACTAAATATGTTTTCCAATAAAATTTTCATGTACTTTCCAAATATAAATTTTGTTTGCTGTTTTGAATAATTTAAATTGCTGAAAACAACTGTTTCTTATTTATTGCATTTAAAATTGCCAAAATAATAACTTGCTCATTTTAAATCCAATTTCCACAAATGAAATATGTTTTCCATGCAAAATTAAACCCTCTTTCCAAATATAAACTTTGTTTTCTGTTTTGAATAATTAAAATTGGTTAAATAAGTTAATCCTTGTTTAATTCATTTAATATTGCTAAATTCATAACTTGATCAAATCAAATTCTTTTGGGACATATAAAATATGTGTTCCAACCATAAAAGTATAAACTTTTCAAATATGAATCTCACTTAATGTTTTGAACAAATAAAAATTCATTTAAGTTCATGTTTGAATTAAATTCATTTACTTCTTGCTTAAACTTGTTTAATTCATAATAACTTCATCCTAATTCCAATTTCAATATTTGAAACATGTAATCCAACTAAAATTTGATAACATTTCCAAATATCAACTTTGTTATTTGTTTTGAACAATTTAGTTGGTTGAAAACAACAAATACTTGTGTGACATGTTTAAGTAACCAAACTTTCCAAACTTAATCAATGATTTCCAAAACTTGTTTAATCCTTCTATCACTTGCATCTATCATTGTTATTTGTTGTTATTTTGTTGTTATCATCATGCATGCATCATGTTTAACTACTTACACTTGTTAATCAAATGTAGATCATTGCTTCAACCTAAAGCATTTGCATCCATATGCAATTCTCATTGCATATGGATCCACTTAAATTGTGTTATCATGTTGACTAGTTTATTTTGATGCAACCATTAATTTGACATGCATCATCTTTGATTGTGCACAATGCCATGATAATGATTGTTTATTTCTGCCTTGTTTGTTTGCTTCTTCCCGGATAAACGACGACGTTGAGACCGACGATTCTTACGACATCCCTTTTAAGGAGTTAGCTCAGTACCAGGCTACTGGGTTTTGCAGGCAAGTTATCACTCACATGAACCATCGTGTTGCTTTCAACATTGATTACCGATACTTTCCGTTGTTCTTTTCTGCTAGCCTTAGTAGTAGTTGTTTCTGTTACGAACCTATCACATGAATCCTTTAACCCTGATACTGCCTCACCTCCATACCCATAACCTTTTGTTTGAGCCCGTGTCTTACTAGCATGCTTAGGTTGTTTTGCTCGAGTCTGTTACCCGTTACTTTCAGTTACTATATCTTTATTATGTTCTGGGGGCTCGATGTTTAATCAATCAATCATGCTAATGTTACTATTAATAATAAATTTGATGATAAGGCACCGGCAGGAGGCCCATGAGAGGTTTTGAAGCCTGCTAGTGTCGACCCTAATAGGAAAAGGGTCTTGTCTACTGATCCATGATGAGCGCACTACCCGCATTTGGGAAGCGAGTATGGGCGCCCCCCTCAACTTGACCTGATTCGCATCTCGTCCAAATCGCCTCATTTAGTTCGTGTTTCCATTTGCCGCATGCATGTTTTTGCGAGCCCAGGCCAGGGTGGAACTTTCGTAGTCGGCATATAGGGGGACACGTTCTTAGAGTGCTATGAGGGTCCATTTTCTTCTGGGCTCGATTAGCCGTGCGCCCAAGGTTCTTTGGGCTTGATGCGAAGAATGGTTGGTTGTGTAGAGTACCCCGCTTGGTGGAAGTGCATTTCCATCTGGCGGGTTATTCTTGAGTGTACGGCCAAATTGGTGCAACCCTGCAGGGATAATCTTCTCGAGAAGCCGTGTTTTCCGCGGTTATGGATTACTTGGTGAAAGTACTGGCTAACAAGTACTCAGGACAACTTAAACATAATGATCAAACCTGTTACACCCAATGATTAATAACTTGACTAGTAATATGTTGATGACACAATAACTTGATTCACCTTTAATACAACTGTGTGAGTTATCCTCGGATTGCTTCTTTGGATAAGGGGCGAGATCCAGGATGGGTTTGTTTGAAGTTATCTTTCAGTTGGTTACAATCCTCGATCTTATCTCCTTTCTGTTAGCCGGAAGTGGTAGAATCTCTGTAGTTGGTTAGCGCATCCAGTTGCAGCATCTTTCATATCCCCTTCTTTCCGTTGAACCCAAAGCATCTGTGCTTGGTGTTGACGGGTTACACTTTGGTGAACTGTGAGTCTTGCTTGCCAGTACGTTTATGTACTGACCCCTTTGGGGCTGTGGTTTACGCAGACGACGTTTCCGAGGATCTACATGGTGGCTACTACGTGAAGTTTGACGAGACTGCTGACGAGTAGATAGCGG
This sequence comes from Alopecurus myosuroides, assembly GCA_028641055.1. NCBI lineage: Eukaryota > Viridiplantae > Streptophyta > Magnoliopsida > Poales > Poaceae > Alopecurus > Alopecurus myosuroides. Next base: position 46,095,609 of record CM054062.1, read on the forward strand.
ACCCAGGCAGGATCCGAGACTTCGTGGATGGGCTCCGTCTTTTCGTTTCCGGCCTCTTAGGCCTATTTGGTTCTTGTCTGTACTCAGACATGTTGAATGCTTCCGCTGTATTGTAATGATGTATTGTTGGGACGTGTGTCCTCTGAATGATTGTATTTGCTATCTCTGCTCTAATGAGAGCCATTTGCAACTTATTTCAATCTTTTGTGTCGTAGAGATCTGTTGTGATATCACTTGTTAAACGCCGTTGACGTACCATGTGTGTATGGTTTGAAGTACGTCGACGGAAGTGCCTTTGATCTCTAGTGGTTAGTTTACATCGACGATGGAATAGCAGGGCTTGTGTTGTCGCGCATAAGCGCAGGCCTACCAGGAAGCTGGGACGTGGGAGCAGTTATGCCCCATAATCCAAGCATCTGCTATCCAGTTCGTACGGTGAGTATCCCCTAGAAATCAGGGTGCGACAAATGGTATCAGAGCCTGTCTGCCTGTAGGATCCCTTTTTACTGGTCGCAGTTGAGTCTAGAAAACTATTTTGTAGCTATACAGGAAAAATGAAACGTGAGAGTAGGAATTCTGCCATTTTTCTTCTTTCCCCACCCACCCTCCCTTTTCTGGTAAGGAAGTGCAACGTTGATTTCTCCCTTCTTATCTAAACTTTCAAGTTAGGATTTCACGAATTCTGGTTTCTCTAGGATGGTTATATCTACTAGACCATAGGAATGGAGGTGGTTGTGACGTGATTTATCATGTTGCCTACTCATGATTGAGAACGGAGGCGTGTAAGCCCCGGAAGCAAATCCTCTATTCCTTAAGCAGTAGATATTGATCCTTTAGAAGCCCGGATGGGTTTTCCGTAGTACCTCAGGAGTTTTGTTCTCGTTTTCCCCGATGATGATATCCTGTTCTTCTCAACATCCTTTTCGTCCGTTGAAATCTTGTTGTTGTTTTCCAATTCAATTCTTCTACCGGCGTCTAATCAAAGTTTACCCGTTCATCTGCTAAACTCTATTCCAGCTAAAGTGTTGTTTCATACCGGAGCATCACATTCCTTCGTGTCAACAATCTTTTCCACAACATACTACCTAATTCTGGTTCCACTAAGCAATCAAAACTCTGTTCACTCTCCGGAATCTCAAATGTTGACTTCCAACATAAGTAAGAACAATCCAATTCTAATGGGAGGCCACATATTCCTCGTTACTCCCATGTTGCTGATTCTGACATTGATCTCATTTTGGTGTTGAATTGATGTCAATAACTCTGTTCCACCCTTATTACAGATAGTCTATTCTCCAAATGAATCAAGTTCCATCCAGCTATACACCCGTGGTGCAAAATCTCTCCCCTTTACTTGAAAGTGTTCCGGTGGTTTCCAAATTCCCTGACGTCTATCCAAGGTGCACGATGTGTTTCACGTATCACAGCTCAAGAAGATCTTCCCAAGAAGTTGCCGGACCTTTTCTTTTCTCAGTAGGAATCTCGGGGCGCGATTCCTTCAAGGGGGGGCGTTTTGTAACAGCCCAAGTATGAAAACCTACCAATTAGAATGTTTGATTTCTTGTTTATTAAAGTTTTGCATCATGTCATCATGTTGTTTGCATTTGTTTCTAAATTGTTGCATTTGTTTTATTTATGTTTGCATTGTTTTCATAATGAATCAACAGCTGTTTTCACAACTCAAATTCAAACCTTACTCAAACACTGTTTTCATACTTGTTCTGTTACAACTTTTGGAATAAAAAATCACAAATAATAACAATCAATTGGTTCCATGTTTTTCCATAGTGATCACTTGGGAAAATAATGGGTTTAAATCAATTATTCATTTTCCAAACACAACTAAAAATTCAAATCAAAGCACCCAAAACAGAACCATTTTGAAATCATGTTGTTACCAAATCAAACCAACTCAATTTGCCTATTTTACCTAGGGGTTACCCTATGTTCAATATTGGTTTTAATAATGATTATTAATATTAACCATTTCACCCAAAATTGGTTCAAATTTCAAAAAGCATTCAAACCCTTAACTTTTTGAAAATAAAAAGTACCAACTGGTTGTATTTGAACTAAGGAGCTTCTCCAATTTTTTTCCCAAATTTTTCCATTAAGTTAAACCTATTCTTTTCCTCCTTTTGGTTCTATGCAAAAAAAAAAAATAATAAGAACAAATAACTAAAACTAAGGGAGAGAGGCCCATCCCACCAATTCTTCCCCTCAGCCCAACTTCCTCTCCCTCAGCCCACTCCCTGTCGTCCCCCACCTCCGTACGATGACGAACGCAATGGAGACAGCGACGTGCTGCTGTCCCACTGCTCCACCCCATCCCCCCTCCTATTTATCTTCTCCTCCCCTCCACCAGCAAACCCTAACCCTAGGTGGTCTCCTTTCCCTCCTGTCTCTCCCTCAGCCGCCACCATCGAGGAGATCCTCCTCTGTGCTGTGCCACGGCCACCGCCCGCCGGAGCACATCACCGCCGCACCCGTCCGCCTCCGGCCATCCCGAGGGCTCCCACGCGAAGCTGGTACCATCTCCATCCCATTCCCCTACTCACCCCCCTCCTCTACTTGCTGTTTTCCCCTCGATGTGGCCGGCCATGGAGGCATTCGCTGGCTGTTTGTGTTCGTCAGAGAAGGGCAGCAGCAGGTTGTTCGTGTGCAGTTTTTGTTACCGCGATGGTTGGTTCAAAACCAAGTCGACCCCTTTCCCATCAAACCGGCCGCAGCAGCCCTTCTGGCAGCGTTCCCTGCGCGCGCCCAACAGGTCCCAGGATCGAATCCTAGCACCCCACCCCCTTTTCTGCTCCTTTTTCGCTTTGTTTCAGTGAACAGCTTCTGAACCTCAAGCCGCCTGCTAGCGATTCCCTGTCACAAACCAAGCAGCAGCACAACTGGTTGGTTCCCCTGCGCCCCAACCACAGGTCCAGGGATCAAATCCCACCTCCCACAAATAAAACAATCTTTTATTTTTGCAAGGTTTTGGTACTGGAATTTCTGCAAATCACACATAGATCCCTGCTAATTAATTCTAGTCCCTGTAAAAATAATTTCCAAGTCCCTAGATTCATCAAAATGGCAGATTTGCCCTATATTTTGTAAATTGCATAAATAAATCATCCTAACTCCAAATTCAACATTTTTTATATGTTTTCAATACCAAATTAAATGTTCTATCCAAATATAAAATTTGTTTACTGTTTTGAATATTTTAAATTGGTGCAATATTTGAAAACTTGTCAAATTCACTTAAACTTGCAAAATTCATAACTTGTTCATAAAAATTCCAAATTCCACAAACTAAATATGTTTTCCAATAAACTTTTCATGTACTTTCCAAATATAAATTTTGTTTGCTGTTTTGAATAATTTAAATTGCTGAAAACAACTGTTTCTTATTTATTGCATTTAAAATTGCCAAAATAATAACTTGCTCATTTTAAATCCAATTTCCACAAATGAAATATGTTTTCCATGCAAAATTAAACCCTCTTTCCAAATATAAACTTTGTTTTCTGTTTTGAATAATTAAAATTGGTTAAATAAGTTAATCCTTGTTTAATTCATTTAATATTGCTAAATTCATAACTTGATCAAATCAAATTCTTTTGGGACATATAAAATATGTGTTCCAACCATAAAAGTATAAACTTTTCAAATATGAATCTCACTTAATGTTTTGAACAAATAAAAATTCATTTAAGTTCATGTTTGAATTAAATTCATTTACTTCTTGCTTAAACTTGTTTAATTCATAATAACTTCATCCTAATTCCAATTTCAATATTTGAAACATGTAATCCAACTAAAATTTGATAACATTTCCAAATATCAACTTTGTTATTTGTTTTGAACAATTTAGTTGGTTGAAAACAACAAATACTTGTGTGACATGTTTAAGTAACCAAACTTTCCAAACTTAATCAATGATTTCCAAAACTTGTTTAATCCTTCTATCACTTGCATCTATCATTGTTATTTGTTGTTATTTTGTTGTTATCATCATGCATGCATCATGTTTAACTACTTACACTTGTTAATCAAATGTAGATCATTGCTTCAACCTAAAGCATTTGCATCCATATGCAATTCTCATTGCATATGGATCCACTTAAATTGTGTTATCATGTTGACTAGTTTATTTTGATGCAACCATTAATTTTACATGCATCATCTTTGATTGTGCACAATGCCATGATAATGATTGTTTATTTCTGCCTTGTTTGTTTGCTTCTTCCCGGATAAACGACGACGTTGAGACCGACGATTCTTACGACATCCCTTTTAAGGAGTTAGCTCAGTACCAGGCTACTGGGTTTTGCAGGCAAGTTATCACTCACATGAACCATCGTGTTGCTTTCAACATTGATTACCGATACTTTCCGTTGTTCTTTTCTGCTAGCCTTAGTAGTAGTTGTTTCTGTTACGAACCTATCACATGAATCCTTTAACCCTGATACTGCCTCACCTCCATACCCATAACCTTTTGTTTGAGCCCGTGTCTTACTAGCATGCTTAGGTTGTTTTGCTCGAGTCTGTTACCCGTTACTTTCAGTTACTATATCTTTATTATGTTCTGGGGGCTCGATGTTTAATCAATCAATCATGCTAATGTTACTATTAATAATAAATTTGATGATAAGGCACCGACAGGAGGCCCATGAGAGGTTTTGAAGCCTGCTAGTGTCGACCCTAATAGGAAAAGGGTCTTGTCTACTGATCCATGATGAGCGCACTACCCGCATTTGGGAAGCGAGTATGGGCGCCCCCCTCAACTTGACCTGATTCGCATCTCGTCCAAATCGCCTCATTTAGTTCGTGTTTCCATTTGCCGCATGCATGTTTTTGCGAGCCCAGGCCAGGGTGGAACTTTCGTAGTCGGCATATAGGGGGACACGTTCTTAGAGTGCTATGAGGGTCCATTTTCTTCTGGGCTCGATTAGCCGTGCGCCCAAGGTTCTTTGGGCTTGATGCGAAGAATGGTTGGTTGTGTAGAGTACCCCGCTTGGTGGAAGTGCATTTCCATCTGGCGGGTTATTCTTGAGTGTACGGCCAAATTGGTGCAACCCTGCAGGGATAATCTTCTCGAGAAGCCGTGTTTTCCGCGGTTATGGATTACTTGGTGAAAGTACTGGCTAACAAGTACTCAGGACAACTTAAACATAATGATCAAACCTGTTACACCCAATGATTAATAACTTGACTAGTAATATGTTGATGACACAATAACTTGATTCACCTTTAATACAACTGTGTGAGTTATCCTCGGATTGCTTCTTTGGATAAGGGGCGAGATCCAGGATGGGTTTGTTTGAAGTTATCTTTCAGTTGGTTACAATCCTCGATCTTATCTCCTTTCTGTTAGCCGGAAGTGGTAGAATCTCTGTAGTTGGTTAGCGCATCCAGTTGCAGCATCTTTCATATCCCCTTCTTTCCGTTGAACCCAAAGCATCTGTGCTTGGTGTTGACGGGTTACACTTTGGTGAACTGTGAGTCTTGCTTGCCAGTACGTTTATGTACTGACCCCTTTGGGGCTGTGGTTTACGCAGACGACGTTTCCGAGGATCTACATGGTGGCTACTACGTGAAGTTTGACGAGACTGCTGACGAGTAGATAGCGGACCCAGGCAGGATCCGAGACTTCGTGGATGGGCTCCGTCTTTTCGTTTCCGGCCTCTTAGGCCTATTTGGTTCTTGTCTGTACTCAGACATGTTGAATGCTTCCGCTGTATTGTAATGATGTATTGTTGGGACGTGTGTCCTCTGAATGATTGTATTTGCTATCTCTGCTCTAATGAGAGCCATTTGCAACTTATTTCAATCTTTTGTGTCGTAGAGATCTGTTGTGATATCACTTGTTAAACGCCGTTGACGTACCATGTGTGTATGGTTTGAAGTACGTCGACGGAAGTGCCTTTGATCTCTAGTGGATAGTTTACATCGACGATGGAATAGCAGGGCTTGTGTTGTCGCGCATAAGCGCAGGCCTACGAGGAAGCTGGGACGTGGGAGCAGTTATGCCCCATAATCCAAGCATCTGCTATCCAGTTCGTACGGTGAGTATCCCCTAGAAATCAGGGTGCGACAAATGGTATCAGAGCCTGTCTGCCTGTAGGATCCCTTTTTACTGGTCGCAGTTGAGTCTAGAAAACTATTTTGTAGCTATACAGGAAAAATGAAACGTGAGAGTAGGAATTCTGCCATTTTTCTTCTTTCCCCACCCACCCTCCCTTTTCTGGTAAGGAAGTGCAACGTTGATTTCTCCCTTCTTATCTAAACTTTCAAGTTAGGATTTCACGAATTCTGGTTTCTCTAGGATGGTTATATCTACTAGACCATAGGAATGGAGGTGGTTGTGACGTGATTTATCATGTTGCCTACTCATGATTGAGAACGGAGGCGTGTAAGCCCCGGAAGCAAATCCTCTATTCCGTAAGCAGTAGATATTGATCCTTTAGAAGCCCGGATGGGTTTTCCGTAGTACCTCAGGAGTTTTGTTCTCGTTTTCCCCGATGATGATATCCTGTTCTTCTCAACATCCTTTTCGTCCGTTGAAATCTTGTTGTTGTTTTCCAATTCAATTCTTCTACCGGCGTCTAATCAAAGTTTACCCGTTCATCTGCTAAACTCTATTCCAGCTAAAGTGTTGTTTCATACCGGAGCATCACATTCCTTCGTGTCAACAATCTTTTCCACAACATACTACCTAATTCTGGTTCCACTAAGCAATCAAAACTCTGTTCACTCTCCGGAATCTCAAATGTTGACTTCCAACATAAGTAAGAACAATCCAATTCTAATGGGAGGCCACATATTCCTCGTTACTCCCATGTTGCTGATTCTGACATTGATCTCATTTTGGTGTTGAATTGATGTCAATAACTCTGTTCCACCCTTATTACAGATAGTCTATTCTCCAAATGAATCAAGTTCCATCCAGCTATACACCCGTGGTGCAAAATCTCTCCCCTTTACTTGAAAGTGTTCCGGTGGTTTCCAAATTCCCTGACGTCTATCCAAGGTGCACGATGTGTTTCACGTATCACAGCTCAAGAAGATCTTCCCAAGAAGTTGCCGGACCTTTTCTTTTCTCAGTAGGAATCTCGGGGCGCGATTCCTTCAAGGGGGGGGCGTTTTGTAACAGCCCAAGTATGAAAACCTACCAATTAGAATGTTTGATTTCTTGTTTATTAAAGTTTTGCATCATGTCATCATGTTGTTTGCATTTGTTTCTAAATTGTTGCATTTGTTTTATTTATGTTTGCATTGTTTTCATAATGAATCAACAGCTGTTTTCACAACTCAAATTCAAACCTTACTCAAACACTGTTTTCATACTTGTTCTGTTACAACTTTTGGAATAAAAATCACAAATAATAACAATCAATTGGTTCCATGTTTTTCCATAGTGATCACTTGGGAAAATAATGGGTTTAAATCAATTATTCATTTTCCAAACACAACTAAAAATTCAAATCAAAGCACCCAAAACAGAACCATTTTGAAATCATGTTGTTACCAAATCAAACCAACTCAATTTGCCTATTTTACCTAGGGGTTACCCTATGTTCAATATTGGTTTTAATAATGATTATTAATATTAACCATTTCACCCAAAATTGGTTCAAATTTCAAAAAGCATTCAAACCCTTAACTTTTTGAAAATAAAAAGTACCAACTGGTTGTATTTGAACTAAGGAGCTTCTCCAATTTTTTTCCCAAATTTTTCCATTAAGTTAAACCTATTCTTTTCCTCCTTTTGGTTCTATGCAAAAAAAAAAATAATAAGAACAAATAACTAAAACTAAGGGAGAGAGGCCCATCCCACCAATTCTTCCCCTCAGCCCAACTCCCTCTCCCTCAGCCCACTCCCTGTCGTCCCCCACCTCCGTACGATGACGAACGCAATGGAGACAGCGACGTGCTGCTGTCCCACTGCTCCACCCCATCCCCCCTCCTATTTATCTTCTCCTCCCCTCCACCAGCAAACCCTAACCCTAGGTGGTCTCCTTTCCCTCCTGTCTCTCCCTCAGCCGCCACCATCGAGGAGATCCTCCTCTGTGCTGTGCCACGGCCACCGCCCGCCGGAGCACATCACCGCCGCACCCGTCCGCCTCCGGCCATCCCGAGGGCTCCCACGCGAAGCTGGTACCATCTCCATCCCATTCCCCTACTCACCCCCCTCCTCTACTTGCTGTTTTCCCCTCGATGTGGCCGGCCATGGAGGCATTCGCTGGCTGTTTGTGTTCGTCAGAGAAGGGCAGCAGCAGGTTGTTCATGTGCAGTTTTTGTTACCGCGATGGTTGGTTCAAAACCAAGTCGACCCCTTTCCCATCAAACCGGCCGCAGCAGCCCTTCTGGCAGCGTTCCCTGCGCGCGCCCAACAGGTCCCAGGATCGAATCCTAGCACCCCACCCCCTTTTCTGCTCCTTTTTCGCTTTGTTTCAGTGAACAGCTTCTGAACCTCAAGCCGCCTGCTAGCGATTCCCTGTCACAAACCAAGCAGCAGCACAACTGGTTGGTTCCCCTGCGCCCCAAACACAGGTCCAGGGATCAAATCCCACCTCCCACAAATAAAACAATCTTTTATTTTTGCAAGGTTTTGGTACTGGAATTTCTGCAAATCACACATAGATCCCTGCTAATTAATTCTAGTCCCTGTAAAAATAATTTCCAAGTCCCTAGATTCATCAAAATGGCAGATTTGCCCTATATTTTGTAAATTGCATAAATAAATCATCCTAACTCCAAATTCAACATTTTTTATATGTTTTCAATACCAAATTAAATGTTCTATCCAAATATAAAATTTGTTTACTGTTTTGAATATTTTAAATTGGTGCAATATTTGAAAACTTGTCAAATTCACTTAAACTTGCAAAATTCATAACTTGTTCATAAAAATTCCAAATTCCACAAACTAAATATGTTTTCCAATCAACTTTTCATGTACTTTCCAAATATAAATTTTGTTTGCTGTTTTGAATAATTTAAATTGCTGAAAACAACTGTTTCTTATTTATTGCATTTAAAATTGCCAAAATAATAACTTGCTCATTTTAAATCCAATTTCCACAAATGAAATATGTTTTCCATGCAAAATTAAACCCTCTTTCCAAATATAAACTTTGTTTTCTGTTTTGAATAATTAAAATTGGTTAAATAAGTTAATCCTTGTTTAATTCATTTAATATTGCTAAATTCATAACTTGATCAAATCAAATTTTTTTGGGACATATAAAATATGTTTTCCAACCATAAAAGTATAAACTTTTCAAATATGAATCTCACTTAATGTTTTGAACAAATAAAAATTCATTTAAGTTCATGTTTGAATTAAATTCATTTACTTCTTGCTTAAACTTGTTTAATTCATAATAACTTCATCCTAATTCCAATTTCAATATTTGAAACATGTAATCCAACTAAAATTTGATAACATTTCCAAATATCAACTTTGTTATTTGTTTTGAACAATTTAATTGGTTGAAAACAACAAATACTTGTGTGACATGTTTAAGTAACCAAACTTTCCAAACTTAATCAATGATTTCCAAAACTTGTTTAATCCTTCTATCACTTGCATCTATCATTGTTATTTGTTGTTATTTTGTTGTTATCATCATGCATGCATCATGTTTAACTACTTACACTTGTTAATCAAATGTAGATCATTGCTTCAACCTAAAGCATTTGCATCCATATGCAATTCTCATTGCATATGGATCCACTTAAATTGTGTTATCATGTTGACTAGTTTATTTTGATGCAACCATTAATTTGACATGCATCATCTTTGATTGTGCACAATGCCATGATAATGATTGTTTATTTCTGCCTTGTTTGTTTGCTTCTTCCCGGATAAACGACGACGTTGAGACCGACGATTCTTACGACATCCCTTTTAAGGAGTTAGCTCAGTACCAGGCTACTGGGTTTTGCAGGCAAGTTATCACTCACATGAACCATCGTGTTCCTTTCAACATTGATTACCGATACTTTCCGTTGTTCTTTTCTGCTAGCCTTAGTAGTAGTTGTTTCTGTTACGAACCTATCACATGAATCCTTTAACCCTGATACTGCCTCACCTCCATACCCATAACCTTTTGTTTGAGCCCGTGTCTTACTAGCATGCTTAGGTTGTTTTGCTCGAGTCTGTTACCCGTTACTTTCAGTTACTATATCTTTATTATGTTCTGGGGGCTCGATGTTTAATCAATCAATCATGCTAATGTTACTATTAATAATAAATTTGATGATAAGGCACCGGCAGGAGGCCCATGAGAGGTTTTGAAGCCTGCTAGTGTCGACCCTAATAGGAAAAGGGTCTTGTCTACTGATCCATGATGAGCGCACTACCCGCATTTGGGAAGCGAGTATGGGCGCCCCCCTCAACTTGACCTGATTCGCATCTCGTCCAAATCGCCTCATTTAGTTCGTGTTTCCATTTGCCGCATGCATGTTTTTGCGAGCCCAGGCCAGGGTGGAACTTTCGTAGTCGGCATATAGGGGGACACGTTCTTAGAGTGCTATGAGGGTCCATTTTCTTCTGGGCTCGATTAGCCGTGCGCCCAAGGTTCTTTGGGCTTGATGCGAAGAATGGTTGGTTGTGTAGAGTACCCCGCTTGGTGGAAGTGCATTTCCATCTGGCGGGTTATTCTTGAGTGTACGGCCAAATTGGTGCAACCCTGCAGGGATAATCTTCTCGAGAAGCCGTGTTTTCCGCGGTTATGGATTACTTGGTGAAAGTACTGGCTAACAAGTACTCAGGACAACTTAAACATAATGATCAAACCTGTTACACCCAATGATTAATAACTTGACTAGTAATATGTTGATGACACAATAACTTGATTCACCTTTAATACAACTGTGTGAGTTATCCTCGGATTGCTTCTTTGGATAAGGGGCGAGATCCAGGATGGGTTTGTTTGAAGTTATCTTTCAGTTGGTTACAATCCTCGATCTTATCTCCTTTCTGTTAGCCGGAAGTGGTAGAATCTCTGTAGTTGGTTAGCGCATCCAGTTGCAGCATCTTTCATATCCCCTTCTTTCCGTTGAACCCAAAGCATCTGTGCTTGGTGTTGACGGGTTACACTTTGGTGAACTGTGAGTCTTGCTTGCCAGTACGTTTATGTACTGACCCCTTTGGGGCTGTGGTTTACGCAGACGACGTTTCCGAGGATCTACATGGTGGCTACTACGTGAAGTTTGACGAGACTGCTGACGAGTAGATAGCGGACCCAGGCAGGATCCGAGACTTCGTGGATGGGCTCCGTCTTTTCGTTTCCGGCCTCTTAGGCCTATTTGGTTCTTGTCTGTACTCAGACATGTTGAATGCTTCCGCTGTATTGTAATGATGTATTGTTGGGACGTGTGTCCTCTGAATGATTGTATTTGCTATCTCTGCTCTAATGAGAGCCATTTGCAACTTATTTCAATCTTTTGTGTCGTAGAGATCTGTTGTGATATCACTTGTTAAACGCCGTTGACGTACCATGTGTGTATGGTTTGAAGTACGTCGACGGAAGTGCCTTTGATCTCTAGTGGATAGTTTACATCGACGATGGAATAGCAGGGCTTGTGTTGTCGCGCATAAGCGCAGGCCTACCAGGAAGCTGGGACGTGGGAGCAGTTATGCCCCATAATCCAAGCATCTGCTATCCAGTTCGTACGGTGAGTATCCCCTAGAAATCAGGGTGCGACAAATGGTATCAGAGCCTGTCTGCCTGTAGGATCCCTTTTTACTGGTCGCAGTTGAGTCTAGAAAACTATTTTGTAGCTATACAGGAAAAATGAAACGTGAGAGTAGGAATTCTGCCATTTTTCTTCTTTCCCCACCCACCCTCCCTTTTCTGGTAAGGAAGTGCAACGTTGATTTCTCCCTTCTTATCTAAACTTTCAAGTTAGGATTTCACGAATTCTGGTTTCTCTAGGATGGTTATATCTACTAGACCATAGGAATGGAGGTGGTTGTGACGTGATTTATCATGTTGCCTACTCATGATTGAGAACGGAGGCGTGTAAGCCCCGGAAGCAAATCCTCTATTCCTTAAGCAGTAGATATCGATCCTTTAGAAGCCCGGATGGGTTTTTCGTAGTACCTCAGGAGTTTTGTTCTCGTTTTCCCCGATGATGATATCCTGTTCTTCTCAACATCCTTTTCGTCCGTTGAAATCTTGTTGTTGTTTTCCAATTCAATTCTTCTACCGGCGTCTAATCAAAGTTTACCCGTTCATCTGCTAAACTCTATTCCAGCTAAAGTGTTGTTTCATACCGGAGCATCACATTCCTTCGTGTCAACAATCTTTTCCACAACATACTACCTAATTCTGGTTCCACTAAGCAATCAAAACTCTGTTCACTCTCCGGAATCTCAAATGTTGACTTCCAACATAAGTAAGAACAATCCAATTCTAATGGGAGGCCACATATTCCTCGTTACTCCCATGTTGCTGATTCTGACATTGATCTCATTTTGGTGTTGAATTGATGTCAATAACTCTGTTCCACCCTTATTACAGATAGTCTATTCTCCAAATGAATCAAGTTCCATCCAGCTATACACCCGTGGTGCAAAATCTCTCCCCTTTACTTGAAAGTGTTCCGGTGGTTTCCAAATTCCCTAACGTCTATCCAAGGTGCACGATGTGTTTCACGTATCACAGCTCAAGAAGATCTTCCCAAGAAGTTGCCGGACCTTTTCTTTTCTCAGTAGGAATCTCGGGGCGCGATTCCTTCAAGGGGGGGCGTTTTGTAACAGCCCAAGTATGAAAACCTACCAATTAGAATGTTTGATTTCTTGTTTATTAAAGTTTTGCATCATGTCATCATGTTGTTTGCATTTGTTTCTAAATTGTTGCATTTGTTTTATTTATGTTTGCATTGTTTTCATAATGAATCAACAGCTGTTTTCACAACTCAAATTCAAACCTTACTCAAACACTGTTTTCATACTTGTTCTGTTACAACTTTTGGAATAAAAATCACAAATAATAACAATCAATTGGTTCCATGTTTTTCCATAGTGATCACTTGGGAAAATAATGGGTTTAAATCAATTATTCATTTTCCAAACACAACTAAAAATTCAAATCAAAGCACCCAAAACAGAACCATTTTGAAATCATGTTGTTACCAAATCAAACCAACTCAATTTGCCTATTTTACCTAGGGGTTACCCTATGTTCAATATTGGTTTTAATAATGATTATTAATATTAACCATTTCACCCAAAATTGGTTCAAATTTCAAAAAGCATTCAAACCCTTAACTTTTTGAAAATAAAAAGTACCAACTGGTTGTATTTGAACTAAGGAGCTTCTCCAATTTTTTTCCCAAATTTTTCCATTAAGTTAAACCTATTCTTTTCCTCCTTTTGGTTCTATGCAAAAAAAAAAATAATAAGAACAAATAACTAAAACTAAGGGAGAGAGGCCCATCCCACCAATTCTTCCCCTCAGCCCAACTCCCTCTCCCTCAGCCCACTCCCTGTCGTCCCCCACCTCCGTACGATGACGAACGCAATGGAGACAGCGACGTGCTGCTGTCCCACTGCTCCACCCCATCCCCCCTCCTATTTATCTTCTCCTCCCCTCCACCAGCAAACCCTAACCCTAGGTGGTCTCCTTTCCCTCCTGTCTCTCCCTCAGCCGCCACCATCGAGGAGATCCTCCTCTGTGCTGTGCCACGGCCACCGCCCGCCGGAGCACATCACCGCCGCACCCGTCCGCCTCCGGCCATCCCGAGGGCTCCCACGCGAAGCTGGTACCATCTCCATCCCATTCCCCTACTCACCCCCCTCCTCTACTTGCTGTTTTCCCCTCGATGTGGCCGGCCATGGAGGCATTCGCTGGCTGTTTGTGTTCGTCAGAGAAGGGCAGCAGCAGGTTGTTCATGTGCAGTTTTTGTTACCGCGATGGTTGGTTCAAAACCAAGTCGACCCCTTTCCCATCAAACCGGCCGCAGCAGCCCTTCTGGCAGCGTTCCCTGCGCGCGCCCAACAGGTCCCAGGATCGAATCCTAGCACCCCACCCCCTTTTCTGCTCCTTTTTCGCTTTGTTTCAGTGAACAGCTTCTGAACCTCAAGCCGCCTGCTAGCGATTCCCTGTCACAAACCAAGCAGCAGCACAACTGGTTGGTTCCCCTGCGCCCCAAACACAGGTCCAGGGATCAAATCCCACCTCCCACAAATAAAACAATCTTTTATTTTTGCAAGGTTTTGGTACTGGAATTTCTGCAAATCACACATAGATCCCTGCTAATTAATTCTAGTCCCTGTAAAAATAATTTCCAAGTCCCTAGATTCATCAAAATGGCAGATTTGCCCTATATTTTGTAAATTGCATAAATAAATCATCCTAACTCCAAATTCAACATTTTTTATATGTTTTCAATACCAAATTAAATGTTCTATCCAAATATAAAATTTGTTTACTGTTTTGAATATTTTAAATTGGTGCAATATTTGAAAACTTGTCAAATTCACTTAAACTTGCAAAATTCATAACTTGTTCATAAAAATTCCAAATTCCACAAACTAAATATGTTTTCCAATCAACTTTTCATGTACTTTCCAAATATAAATTTTGTTTGCTGTTTTGAATAATTTAAATTGCTGAAAACAACTGTTTCTTATTTATTGCATTTAAAATTGCCAAAATAATAACTTGCTCATTTTAAATCCAATTTCCACAAATGAAATATGTTTTCCATGCAAAATTAAACCCTCTTTCCAAATATAAACTTTGTTTTCTGTTTTGAATAATTAAAATTGGTTAAATAAGTTAATCCTTGTTTAATTCATTTAATATTGCTAAATTCATAACTTGATCAAATCAAATTCTTTTGGGACATATAAAATATGTGTTCCAACCATAAAAGTATAAACTTTTCAAATATGAATCTCACTTAATGTTTTGAACAAATAAAAATTCATTTAAGTTCATGTTTGAATTAAATTCATTTACTTCTTGCTTAAACTTGTTTAATTCATAATAACTTCATCCTAATTCCAATTTCAATATTTGAAACATGTAATCCAACTAAAATTTGATAACATTTCCAAATATCAACTTTGTTATTTGTTTTGAACAATTTAGTTGGTTGAAAACAACAAATACTTGTGTGACATGTTTAAGTAACCAAACTTTCCAAACTTAATCAATGATTTCCAAAACTTGTTTAATCCTTCTATCACTTGCATCTATCATTGTTATTTGTTGTTATTTTGTTGTTATCATCATGCATGCATCATGTTTAACTACTTACACTTGTTAATCAAATGTAGATCATTGCTTCAACCTAAAGCATTTGCATCCATATGCAATTCTCATTGCATATGGATCCACTTAAATTGTGTTATCATGTTGACTAGTTTATTTTGATGCAACCATTAATTTGACATGCATCATCTTTGATTGTGCACAATGCCATGATAATGATTGTTTATTTCTGCCTTGTTTGTTTGCTTCTTCCCGGATAAACGACGACGTTGAGACCGACGATTCTTACGACATCCCTTTTAAGGAGTTAGCTCAGTACCAGGCTACTGGGTTTTGCAGGCAAGTTATCACTCACATGAACCATCGTGTTCCTTTCAACATTGATTACCGATACTTTCCGTTGTTCTTTTCTGCTAGCCTTAGTAGTAGTTGTTTCTGTTACGAACCTATCACATGAATCCTTTAACCCTGATACTGCCTCACCTCCATACCCATAACCTTTTGTTTGAGCCCGTGTCTTACTAGCATGCTTAGGTTGTTTTGCTCGAGTCTGTTACCCGTTACTTTCAGTTACTATATCTTTATTATGTTCTGGGGGCTCGATGTTTAATCAATCAATCATGCTAATGTTACTATTAATAATAAATTTGATGATAAGGCACCGGCAGGAGGCCCATGAGAGGTTTTGAAGCCTGCTAGTGTCGACCCTAATAGGAAAAGGGTCTTGTCTACTGGTCCATGATGAGCGCACTACCCGCATTTGGGAAGCGAGTATGGGCGCCCCCCTCAACTTGACCTGATTCGCATCTCGTCCAAATCGCCTCATTTAGTTCGTGTTTCCATTTGCCGCATGCATGTTTTTGCGAGCCCAGGCCAGGGTGGAACTTTCGTAGTCGGCATATAGGGGGACACGTTCTTAGAGTGCTATGAGGGTCCATTTTCTTCTGGGCTCGATTAGCCGTGCGCCCAAGGTTCTTTGGGCTTGATGCGAAGAATGGTTGGTTGTGTAGAGTACCCCGCTTGGTGGAAGTGCATTTCCATCTGGCGGGTTATTCTTGAGTGTACGGCCAAATTGGTGCAACCCTGCAGGGATAATCTTCTCGAGAAGCCGTGTTTTCCGCGGTTATGGATTACTTGGTGAAAGTACTGGCTAACAAGTACTCAGGACAACTTAAACATAATGATCAAACCTGTTACACCCAATGATTAATAACTTGACTAGTAATATGTTGATGACACAATAACTTGATTCACCTTTAATACAACTGTGTGAGTTATCCTCGGATTGCTTCTTTGGATAAGGGGCGAGATCCAGGATGGGTTTGTTTGAAGTTATCTTTCAGTTGGTTACAATCCTCGATCTTATCTCCTTTCTGTTAGCCGGAAGTGGTAGAATCTCTGTAGTTGGTTAGCGCATCCAGTTGCAGCATCTTTCATATCCCCTTCTTTCCGTTGAACCCAAAGCATCTGTGCTTGGTGTTGACGGGTTACACTTTGGTGAACTGTGAGTCTTGCTTGCCAGTACGTTTATGTACTGACCCCTTTGGGGCTGTGGTTTACGCAGACGACGTTTCCGAGGATCTACATGGTGGCTACTACGTGAAGTTTGACGAGACTGCTGACGAGTAGATAGCGGACCCGGGCAGGATCCGAGACTTCGTGGATGGGCTCCGTCTTTTCGTTTCCGGCCTCTTAGGCCTATTTGGTTCTTGTCTGTACTCAGACATGTTGAATGCTTCCGCTGTATTGTAATGATGTATTGTTGGGACGTGTGTCCTCTGAATGATTGTATTTGCTATCTCTGCTCTAATGAGAGCCATTTGCAACTTATTTCAATCTTTTGTGTCGTAGAGATCTGTTGTGATATCACTTGTTAAACGCCGTTGATGTACCATGTGTGTATGGTTTGAAGTACGTCGACGGAAGTGCCTTTGATCTCTAGTGGATAGTTTACATCGACGATGGAATAGCAGGGCTTGTGTTGTCGCGCATAAGCGCAGGCCTACCAGGAAGCTGGGACGTGGGAGCAGTTATGCCCCATAATCCAAGCATCTGCTATCCAGTTCGTACGGTGAGTATCCCCTAGAAATCAGGGTGCGACAATAACCCGTTGCTTGGGCCCGTGTCTTACTAGCATGCTTAGGGTTGTTTTTGCTCGAGTCTGTTATCAGTTACTTTCTGTTATCGTATTTGTTTATATTCTGGGGCTCGATGTTAAACAACAACCTGTTAATCTTGAGGTAATAATAATTTGCTGATAAGGCACCGGCAGGAGGCCCGGCGTGGTTTTGAGGCCTGCTAGTGTCGACCCTAATTAGGAAAAGGGTCTTTTCTACTGATCCATGATGAGCGCACTATCCGCATGTGGGAAGCGTGTATGGGCGCCCCCCTCAATTTTATTCGATTCGCATCTCGTCCAAATCACCACACTTAGTTCGGGCTTTCCATTTGATGCACGCATATGCAGGTACGAACCCGAGGCCAGGGTGGAACTTTTGTAGTCGGCATTTAGGGCGGCGTGGTCTTCCAGTGCTATGAGGGTCCCCTTTTCTTCGTGGGGCTCGATTAGCCGCGCACGCACATCACGTGGTGCTTTGGGCTTGATGCGAATAAGAGTTGAGTTGTGTTGAGTGCCCCGCTTGGTGGGAAAGGCCTTCCCATCTGGCGGGTTATTCTTACGTGTACGGCCAAATTGGTGCACCCCTGCAGGGATAAATCTTCTCGAGAAGCCGTGTTTTCCGCGGTTATGGTTAACTTGGTGAAAGTACTGGCTAACAAGTACTCAGAACAACTTACACCTAACTAATGATAATTTGACTAGTAATAGGCTTATTGACACAACAATTTGATCCATCATTAATCCACCTGTGTGAGTTATCCTCGGATTGCTTCTTTGGATAAGGGGCGAGATCCAGGATGGGTTTGTGTGGTGGTTAGTTGTAGTTGGTTACGATACGCTATCTTATCCCCCTTTCTGGTAGCCGGAAGTTGTAGTTTGTTCTGTAGTTGGTTAGTGCAGCCAGTTGCAGCATCTTTCATATCCCTTTCTTCCGTTGAACCCAAGGCATCTGTGCTTGGTGTTGACGGGCTACACTTTGGTGAACTGTGAGTCTTGCTTGCCAGTACGTTTATGTACTGACCCCTTTGGGGCTGTGGTTTCCGCAGACTACGCTTACGAGGATCCCCGTGACGGCTACTACGTGGAGTTTGACGAGGCTGCTGACGAGTAGGCAGCGGACCCGGGCAGGATCCGTGACATCGTGGATGGGCTCCGTCTTCTTTTCATTCCCGGCTTCTTAAGCCTATTTGGTTTTGTATGTACTCAGACCCTTTGAATGCTTCCGCTGAGATGTAATGATGTTATGTTGGGACATGTGTCCTCCGGATGATTGTATTTGCTATCTCTGCTCTAGTGAGAGCTATTTGCAACTTATTTCAATCTTTTGTGTCTTAGAGATCTGTTGTGTTATCATTTTGTTCAACGCCGTTGACGTACCATGTGTGTATGGTATGAAGTACGTCAATGGTAGTATCCTGATTTCTATGGGATGGTTTACGTAGACGCTGAACAGATAGGGGTTGGTTGTCACACATACGTGTGTTGGCCTACTCGTAAGAGGTGCGGGTGCCGGTAAGCCCCGTAATCCAATCCACTACTGTTCAACGGAACTGCGAGTATCCTCTAGAAGTCCGGGTGCGACAAATGGTATCAGAGCCTGTCTGCCTGTAGGATCCCTTTTACTGGTCGCAGTTGAGTCTAGAAACTATTTTTGTAGCTATATAGGAAAAATGAAACGTGAGAGTAGGAATTCTGCCATTTTTCTTCTTTCCCCACCCACCCACCCTTTTTCTGGTAAGGAAGTGCAACGTTGTTTTCTTTTCTCACCTAAACTTTCAAGTTAGGATTTCACGAATCCTGGTTTCTCTAGGATAGTTATATCTACTAGACCATAGGAATGGAGGTGGTTGTGACATGATTTATCATGTTGCCTACTCATGATTGAGAACGGAGGCGTGTAAGCCCCGGAAGCAAATCCTCTATCCCTTAAGCAGTAGATATTGATCCTTTAGAAGCCCGGATGGGTTTTCCGTAGTACCTCAGGAGTTTTGGTCTCGTGTTTCCCGTTGTTGCTTCGATATCCTGTTCTTCTCAACATCCTTTTCGTCCGTTGAAACCTTGTTGTTGCTTTCCACTTCAGTTCTCTACCGGCGTCTAATCAAAACTTCCCCGATCATCTGCAGATGGATCTCAGGTTCTTCCCGCAGGTGGTTCGGATGACTCGTTGCGAGAGCACTGCCGGTTATCCGTAGATGCTGAGAGACATGGTCACTTATCTGGGGTTCCGTTGGGCACCAGAGTACCAGGTCTACGAGCAGCAGCGAGAGTTTGACCAGACCTACAACCAGGCTATCGTCTACATTCTGTCAGATGATGGCATGAGCGTCGTCCACCGCTACGAGGCAGTAGGTTCCACAGTGGATATGGCCGTGCAGCAGGCAGCTTATGTGAGTCTCACCGTCCTTCGTGCTGACTACTGGGGATTTGACGATTCTATCTATCGCCACATCCCCCGTGGTTACATCACTTCGGAGGGAGCTCACTTCACTCTCTACGACAACCTGGATGTCTACGAGCATGATAACACCAGGCTGCACACCACCGCTCAGTTTGTGAGGCACAGTGACGCAGTTGCCACCACACTCTCTCAGGAGTTGGCCTCAGTCAGAGAGCAGCTCTACCTTGCTTTGACTCGTCTGGCGACTTACACCACAGACTTTGTTGGAGATGAGCGCTTTGCACGTTTCGATCAGCCAGTTGGTCGTCGTCTGCCAGATGCTGGAGGTTACGAGCCGATCAGAGGTCCACTCCTCAACCTCGGTGCTGGGTACACTGGGATTCCCCGCTTTGGAGCACACGGAGCTGACGCTATGTACTTCACCACACCTAGAGTCGCTCTCAGACCACGTCAGATCTATGGGGATCGTCGTTCTACCTACTTTCGTGGGCGTGCTCCTCACCGTATCCCTCGTCGTACTACTCACCGCCGTCCTGCGTGATGAGCATGGGAGTACCGATGTATCCATTCTTAGCTATATTTAGTTATCCTTTGGCTTTCGAACCATGTATTGGTGTCTTGGATATTCTGATGTATTTGAACATGTGATGATGTACCTGTTGGTTATCTATTCATGCGTCGCAATAATCTCTCTTTCGGTTTCCAAGTCTATCTGTTCTGTTGTTGTGCTAAAATGCATGTCTATTCAGGATGCCGCCAACAAGGAACAACCCGCCTGAGCCACCGCCAATCACGGAGCTGTTGACTCAGATGACTCAGGTCGTGACGCAGATGGCCCAGATCCAGGCTAACCAGCACAACAACCAGAATGCTCCATGAGTCAGCATCAAGGAGTTTCTGAGTCTGGGACCGAGAGCTTTCGTGGCAACACGCGAGCCTCTGGATGCTGATGACTGGATCCGGGAGATGGCCAGGGCTCTGGACATTGCTCACGTTGCTGAGGAAGACAAAGTCAAGTATGCCACCTACCTACTGAAGGGTCAGGCAGCTACCTGGTGGGAGAACTACCAAACCATGAGAGCTGGATATCCAATCACCTGGGGCTGTTTCAAGGATGCCTTCCTGAAGCATCACATCCCAGATGGTCTCATGGAAAGGATGCGTGAGGAGTTTTGCTCTCTCAAGCAGGGCAAGCTGGACGTCATTGGCTATCAGAATGAGTTCAATCGCCTCGCTCGTTACGCTGGTGATGAGGTGTCCACTGAGGCTAAGAAGATGGCAAGGTTCCGCCGAGGTTTTAACCCGGAACTCAAGTACGCCCTCACCAACATCAAGGCCAAAGACTTCGAGGAGCTCGTGAACACCGCGCTCAATGAAGAAAATGGGCGCAAGGCGTTCGAGGAGTCTCGAAAGCACTCGCGTGAGGGTGGTTCCTCCTCCAACATGACCACCCCTCCGCAGAAGCGCCGCATCTGGGTGCCAAATGGTGCTGTCACTCGGGCTCCATATGCCCAAGCTTCTCCAGGCTTCTCTTCCCGCCCACCCAACCCATCTCAGATGCAGGCTCAGAGGTTTTCAATGGGGCAGCCAAGGCCAGATGCACCTCGTGTCGTCACTTGCTACAAATGCAAGCAGACGGGGCACTACGCTGACAAGTGCACTCAGAGGCAGCTACCTCCACCACCACCTCGCCCCAACACCAACCAGGCAATGGTGCATGCTCCCCCGGCTAAAGCCTTCAACTCCAACAACAGGCCTGTCGGGAGGACCGCGAGGGTGAATCATGTCAAGGTCGACAAAGCTTAGGAAGCTGCTGACGTCGTTCTCGGTACATTCCCCGTAAACTCTAACCCAGCTAAAGTGTTGTTTGATACCGGAGCATCGCATTCTTTCGTGTCAAAGATCTTTGCGACAGCAGTTAAACTACCTTTTGTTGGTTTGGGTTCCCCGCTAGTAGTAAACTCCCCTGGAGCAACTATGCAAACTTCCAAGATCAGTCATGAGAATCAGATTCTAATTGGAGGTCACATATTCCTTGCTTCCCTCATTCTGCTTGGCAATTTTGACATTGATGTCATTCTTGGCATGGATTGGTTGAAGGCCAATAAAGCTACGATTGATTGTGCTCAGAAGTCAATAACTCTGTTCCACCCTTCTGGCCAGATAGTCTATTCTCCAAATGAATCAAGTTCTGTTCAGCTTTACACCCTCGATGCTAAACCTCTACCTCTACTCGAAAATGTTCCGGTGGTTTGTGAATTCCCTGACGTCTTTCCAGAAGAGTTGCCAGGGATGCCTCCGGACAGAGCAGTTGAGTTCGTGATCGAGCTTGAACCAGGTACTGCTCCAATCTCTAAGCATCCATACAAGATAGCTCCTCCTGAACTGAAATTGTTAAAGGATCAAATCGATATGTACATGGAGAAAGGTTACATTCAACCTAGTTCTTCCGCTTGGGGTTGCCCAACTCTGTTCGTTGCAAAGAAGGATCAAACAAAGAGACTCGTGGTTGACTATCGTCCTCTTAACGAGAAAACCATCAAAAACAAGTATCCAATTCCTCGTATCGATGATCTTTTTGATCAACTTGCTGGAGCCTCAATATTCTCAAAGTTGGACTTGAGGATGTGTTACCATCAAATAAAGATCAGAAAGGAAGATATTCCAAAAACAGCTTTCACCACTCGGTACGGTCTATATGAATACACCGTCATGTCCTTTGGTCTCACCAATGCACCGGCGACGTTCTCTAGACTCATGAATTCTGTCTTCCATGAATACCTCGATAAGTTCGTTGTGGTATATCTTGGTGACATCCTGGTCTACTCAAAATCTGAGGAAGAGCATGGAGAACATCTTCGTCTCACTCTCATGAAACTTCGCGAGCATCGTCTATATGCCAAGTTCTCCAAATGTGAGTTCTGGATTCCAGAAGTTGCTTACCTTGGTCATGTCATCTCCGCCAAGGGCATAGCCATTGATCCAGAAAAGGTTAAAGAAATTGTTGATTGGAAACCTCCTAAGACGGTGAAGCAAGTCAGAAGTTTTCTTGGCTTGGCTAGCTATTGCCGTCGGTTCGTCCAAAACTTTTCCAAGATTGCCAAACCTCTCACTGATCTCACAAAGAAGGACAAGAAGTTCGTTTGGTCTCCACAGTGTGATGAAAGTTTCAATCTCCTAAAGACTAAACTCACTTCTACCCCAGTTCTGGTTGGCCCAGATACTACCAAACCTTTCCAGATATTCTGCGATGCATCTCTCCAAGGTCTAGGTGCAGTTCTTATGCAAGAACGTCAAGTTGTGGCTTATGCTTCACGTCAGTTGAATGCACATGAGCAAAATTATCCCACTCATGACCTAGAACTTGCAGCAGTTGTGTTTGCCCTCAAGAAATGGAGGCAATACTTGTTGGGTAATCGCACTGAAATCTTTTCCGATCATAAGAGTCTGAAATACATCTTCACTCAACCAGATCTAAACCTCAGGCAAAGGAGATGGATTGAAAAGATTAAAGACTTTGATCTCACCATTTCTTACACTCCAGGCAAGGCTAATGTTATGGCCGATGCTCTCAGTCGCAAGTCGTATTGCAATAATCTCATGATCATGGAAAGCCAACCTCCACTTCACGAAGAATTCCAGAAGCTGAACCTTGGTCTTGTTCCTCAAGGTTATCTTGCTAGCTTGACAGCCAGTCCAACTCTCGAGGACAAGATTCGTTCTGAACAACTTCGTGATGCTGAAATCAAGAAGATGGTAGAACACATCAAAGAAGGCAAGGAGAAATTTAAGTCCTTCTCAATTGATGACAAAGGAACTGTGTTCTTCGAAGGACGCATTGCAGTTCCTCAAGTTCAAAGCCTCAAAGATATCATTCTCAAGGAGGCTCATGAAACTCCTCTTTCCATTCACCCTGGAAGTACAAAGATGTACCAGGATCTTAAGACACTATATTGGTGGCCTGGCATGAAACGTGAAATTGCTCAATACGTTTCTGAATGCGACGTTTGTCAACGTGTTAAGGCAGTCCATCAGAAGACAACAGGTCTACTACAACCTCTGAAAATTCCTGAGTGGAAGTGGGACATGATTGAAATGGGCTTCGTCACTGGTTTTCCAAAGTCCAAGAAGGGCAACGATGCAATCTTCGTTGTTATTGATCGTCTCACTAAAGTAACTCACTTCTTTGCTGTCAAAGAAACAATCTCAGCTAGCCAGTTAGCAGAGCTCTACACAGCAAAGATTGTTCCTCTTCATGGTGTTCCTTTGGAAATAAGCTCAGACCGTGGAAGCATCTTCACTTCTCATTTCTGGAAAAGCTTTCAAGAAGCATTGGGCACCAAACTTCTTTTCAGCACAGCTTATCACCCTCAGTCTCAAGGGCAAGTCGAAAGAGTCAATCTGATTATCGAGGATATGCTCAGAGCATGTGGTATCTCCTTTGGCATGAAATGGGAGGATTGCCTTCCATATGCTGAATTCTCCTACAACAACAGCTACCAGGCAAGCCTAGGCATGGCACCATTTGAAGCACTCCATGGCCGCAGATGCAGGAGTCCAATCAATTGGTCTGGAGCTGGTGAACGTTCACTCTTAGGCCCTGACATTGTTAAGGAAGCCGAGGAGAAAGTTCGCATCATTCGTGACAATCTCAAGATTGCTCAGTCTCGTCAGAAAAGCTACTATGACAGCAAGCACAGGGATATGATCTATGCACCTGGTGACAAGGCATATCTCCGTGTAACTCCCCTCAGAGGAACTCATCGTTTCGGTGTGAAAGGAAAGCTTGCACCAAGATACATTGGTCCTTTTAACATTCTCTCAAGGCGTGCGGAAAATGCCTATCGTCTTGAACTTCCAGAAAAACTATCCAAGGTGCATGATGTGTTCCATGTGTCACAGCTCAAGAGGTGTTTCAAAGATCCAGATCGTGCAGTTGATCATGATTCCATTGAACTGCAAGATGATCTATCTTATGAGGAGCACCCTGTTCGTATTCTCGATGAGACCGAGCGTAAGACTCGCAACAGGAGCACCAAGTTCTTGAAAGTGCAATGGTCGCATCATTCCGATAAAGAGGCAACGTGGGAGACCGAAGAGGATCTTCGCAAGAAGTATCCGGACCTTTTCCTTTCTCAGTAGGAATCTCGGGGCGCGATTCCTTCAAGGGGGGGGGCGTTTTGTAACATCCCAAGCATGAAAAACCACCCCTAGCATGTTTGATTTCTTGTTTAATTAAAGTTTTGCATCATGTCATCATATTCATTGAATTGTTTGCATTTGTTTTACCTTGGTTTCCATTTGTTTGCTTCTGTTTTACTCTGTTTTCACAATTCAAATTCAAACTTTATTCAAACATTTATTTCATACTTGCCCTGTTACAATCTTTTAAATAAAAAGTCCAAATAATAACACTTCCATTTGTTTCCATGAAATAATAAAAAGCTCAACTATTATTTGTTCTTTAATAATCCACTTAATATAAATTGCATTCAATTCAAATTCAAATCACATGTTACAACAACACCCAATATGGATTTATGAAATTGCCAAAACAATTTAACTCAATTGTTTATAATTAAACAATAGGGTTCCAAATATTTAAATCCTTGTTTTCCATAATTCAATCACTACTCAAATTAACTCAAATTTAAACCATTTTGCAAACAGCAAATTATTTTGAAATAATTGTAAAACAGAACTTGGCATTTGCTTGTTGATGACCTAAATAACTCACCCTAATTTTTCTAAAATTTCTACTAACCTAAAAACCCTCTATTTCTTCCTATTCCAATTCCTGCAAAAAAAACAGAGGAGAAATTTAAAAAAAAATAAAAACTGGCGCTAGGGGCAGTGGGCTGCGCCCAGCCCACTTTTCCCTTCTCCCCGCGCGGGCCCAGCCCTTTTTACTACCCGCACGGCCTGCGTACCGGTTCGCCCTTCTTTTCCTCGTCGTCCTCGCGTACGGCAGCGATCGGAGCGGTGCCACGTCGCCGCCGCCGCGAGCAGACGGCCATCCTCGCCCCTGGAGCCCTATATCTACCCCCACGAGCCCCCTGGCGTAGCCCTAGACCCTTTACCCTATCCCTCGAGCTCCGCCGCCATCTTTCCCTCTCCCTCGCCGGATCCCCTCTCTCTGCAACCCCTCACCGGAGCGAGCCCGCTTCTGAATCTCCGATGGCAGCCGCCGCAGCAGCTCTCCATCGCCCACGCTAACCACGGGAACGAGCCCGCCGTTTCTCCCTCGAGCCCCTCGACACCACCGTAGCCGCTGAGGAAGTCCACACCGTCGCCGCCATCCTCGACCTGCCGCCACCGGAACCTCCTCGGGCCTCTGCTACGACTACGCCGCCGGTGAGCTCGCCGTAGCCCTCTCCTCCGCTATCCCTGCTTGCTCGAGCACCACCCGCATCCGTGCACGCATCCGTAGCACCCACCAGCACGTCAGCGCGCACAGCAGCAACCGCGATCGCCGCCGGCGTCGTTACCTCTGTCAGATGTTCAGTCGAGCGCGCGCGCAAAATTCAGTTAACCACGGCGTGTAACCTTAACCTGTTTGCGCTGCTTATACTGACAAAACTGAACGAAACACCGCAGTGGTAGCAGGCAGTGCGCGCAAGCGAGGGGTCCTGGGTTCGATTCCCCCTCCCGCGGAAAAAAAAACCCCAACTTTTTTTCGCGCAGCGCTGACAGGGTGGCCCCCCTGTCAGCCACACTGTTGCCACGCAAGCGTCAGCTGGCCCTAGGCCCACTGGCAGTGCCTAGGGTAGATAGCTGCGGAGTAACAAAAGTTTTCAGCACTTTCTGTTTGAAATATAAGCCCTTTTAAATTACAGTTTGGTCCTCCAAATTAAATTGCCTATAACTTTTAAATTATAACTCCAAATAATAAAAGTAAAATATGTGTGTTGATCCAAATTAAATTGTCTATCTATTTGAACCATTTGTTTCCTGTTTTGAATTTTCCAAATGCATTCCAAATTTGAATTCAAACAATTCAATTGTAATTTGACAAATTGCATAACTAATTCATAATTAATCCAAATAATGCAAATAAAATATGTTTTCCATACCATTTTGAACCATCTTTCCAAATATAAATTTTGTTTCATGGTTTGAATAATTAAAATTGCTTAAATAATTTAAACCTTGTTTAAATCATTTAAATTTGCTAAATTCATAACTTCCTCAAATTAAATTATTTTTGAACATATAAGATATGCTTTCAAACTAGAAAAGTATAAACTTTTCAAATATGAATTTGAATTTATGTTTGGAACAAATAAAATTCAAATAATATTCAAACTTGTTTTAAATTCACTTAAAACTTGTTTAATTTTGTTTAAGTCATAATAAATTCATCCTAATTCCTTTTTCAATATTTGAAACATGTAATCCACCCAAAATTTTATGATCTTTTCGAATATGAATTTTGATTATTTATTTTGCACACTTTAAATTGGTGAAAACAACAACTATTTGTGTAATCCCTTTAAGGAACCAAAAATTCACTAACTTACTAAATAAATTTCTAAATTGGTAAACCTTATTTCCAATTGGTTCTATTGTTGTTATTTTGTTGTTTTCCTCATCCATGCATCATACTAATCCACTTTCACCTATTGGTTAATTGGAAAACAATTGTTTCAACCAAAATTCATGGGCTTTCATATGCAACTCAAAATTGCATATGTGTCCATTTAATTTGTGTTACCATGCCAACTAGTTTATTTTGATGCATCCATTAAATTGACATGCATCATCCCATGATTGTGCATTATGCCATGACATTGATTGTTTACCTTTCTGTATTGTTTGTTTGCTTCTTCTCGGATAGACGACGACGTTGAGACAGACGATACTTACGACACCCCTTCTGAGGATCTAGCCCAGTACCAGGCTACTGAGTTTGCAGGCAAGTTATCACTCACATGAACCATTGTGTTCCTTTCAACATTGGTTACAGATACTTTCCGTTGTCTATTTCTGCTAGCCCTATGAATAGTTGTTTCTGTTACGAACCTATCACATGATACCCTGAACCCTGATATTGCCTCACCTCCAGTCCTATAACCCGTTGCTTGGTCCCGTGTCTTACTAGCATGCTTAGGGTTGTTTTTGCTCGAGTCTGTTATCAGTTACTTTCTATTATCATATTTGTTTATATTCTGGGGCTCGATGTTGTCACATCCCAATTTTGGAATACCTGTTAACACAGTTGTTTTGCTAATTGCTTTACTAATAAACCTTGGTTGTGTTTGTTTGTGGTTGTTTAAGTGCAACTAAACAAACTAATTATATAAACTTGCAAACTTAAAAGGATAGCAAAGCAGTGAACTAAAAATATTCAACATATTGTTCCAGGGATAAAAATATTCAACATATTGTTCCAATGACTTTGGCAATATTTTCTAAAGTAAATATTGATCAAAGAGTTTTCCAAACCATATTAGGAATCCCATATTTGTTGAATATTATTTCCAAGACCTAAATTAAGAAAGAGGAAACACTTAATAAATTTCCCTAAATAGATTATCAGAAAAAGAGGCATTCTTAAATGCTTCACCAAAATATTATCAAATGTTTTTCCAACCTTGCAAGATTAAAAACAAAGGTATTGGAGAGCATTGACTTGCTATCTCTAATCACATAAATATTTTGGCAAAGCATTGTTAAAGAAAAGCCAAGTGCCTTATTAAATAGAAATTCCAATATTTCCAGAAACAGAAAACTAAAACAAGTTACTATTGTAAACTTTCTTAAAATGATTTGAAATTCATACCATTGATTCCTTATATCAAATAAGGAACACACACAAGAGGAGACCAAAAATTGAATCCATTAAAGTCCTGAAAACGTGGTTTTTCTCCACATCAACAATTGGGATTTTGAACAAGTTTGTTCTACAAACTTTTTCCAAATGCCATGAAATAAATACCACATGATCTATATCATAAATAAGGATGAAAACCAAAAGGGCACAAGTTTTTGAATAATTTAAGTTGCCAAAAAACCCTGTTTTCTTGACAGCACCTTTTTGAAATTTGAACAAGTTTGTTCTATGAAGTAACTCAAAATGACTTGAATTTTCTACCAGATAAGTAACACATCAAATAAGGAATGTGTGCCAAACATTATCATTTTTGGAAGCTCCTAAGTAGTCTAATAAATTCAATGTCCATTTATGTAAGAATTCAAATTTGAACAACTTTGAATTATCAAGTTTATTCAATTGAGCCAATTTTCATATATGTTGTACATATCAACTAATTAGAATTTTGGGCAAAAGGAAATTAAATGTTGACTGTGTTTGCTTGGTGAAAATCACATTTTACAGAGTAAGAAAGGACCTATTTGTAAAATTGCAGGGACCTAAAAGTAATCCAAGTCATCTCCTACCTCTAGCCATGCTGTAGATACAGAAGACCTACCTCCATGCCTTCGATTGGAAGGAAAACTTGAGGATAAAGAGGCCCCCCATGTGCTTGTGTTCCCCATTGCTCCCTCTCTCTCCCCCTTGAGCATTCCTCTCTCTCTCTATGTACATTTCCTCAAGGAACCCGAAACCCTAGATATAGGTCACCGTCGAATTGGCCACTGGGGAGCTCGCCGCCGCTCTCCGTGGTGCTCATCCTCTCCGTCTTGCCTTGTTGAGCATCTCTGCAGAAGGAATCGTGGAGAAGGGCCCCGTGGTGGCCGCGCCGTCCATCTCCTTCCTCGAGTCCGGCGGAACTCCGGCGGCGAATCGACGCCGACTCGTTCCTCCTCCGCCCTTGCCAAGTGGTCCTTTGAGTTCTAGGTGAGCAGGCGCTCCTCGCGGTCGCATTTCCCCTCCCCCTCTCCCCCTAGTTCGTGGTCTCGCCGCGGTAGCGTTCGGCCGCCGTGCGCCGTTCGTCGCCGGCCACTCTCCGGTGGCGCCCTGGAAACGAGAGAGCCCCCGTTGGCTTCCCCGCGTCGAGAGCGACGTGAGGGTGTCTTTGTTTCGCGAAATGGTGGAAGGATTCGCCGGTTAGCAGCTCGCCGGAGCTCTCCCGCCGGCGGGATGATGTCGCGCTCGCGTCATGCACGCGTCCGCAGCCCTTGACCCCGCGCAAAGAGTCAAACCCGCGGTGACTGCAGATCTGGCCGGCCCAGATCCGGATCTGGCCCAACAATGTTCTTTTTCCAATTTATTTTTCACAGAAACTTGTGTGTTTACTTTAGGCTCTAAAAGGCAACCTAAAAGATGATTTTTACCAAACTAAAATTCACAGTGGTACCTCAACTAATTCTAAACCACCTCCACCTTGTAGATCTACATTTGGATGGATATTTTCGCAATGAAAAATGATTTGGCAACAGGTACCAGAAACACCAAAATGAGAACCATTTTAAATCCACAACTCAGAATGAAGTGAGGCAAATTGCATTGGAAAGCCCTTGAAATTTCCTAACAGTAGAATTTAACCTCGTTTCCAAATTCCTTGTATTTTTGAAATGGCATGCAATTTGGTAAAACACCAGAGAGCACTTTGGTGATTTTTATAAATTAATAAAGATGAATTTTGATGCAAACTAAATTGGATGGTCTTGTATATGTTTAGGACTATCCAAACCTAGAAGGGTTTAATTTTTAGAGCATCATATAAAATTTGGTGGACAGATCTTTGTTTCACCTGTTTATGCCATTTTGGCATTTTAGTTAATTAATTTGTGTGGTGATATTTTTGTGTTGCAATATTGTTTTCTAGCATGTATAAGATGTGTGAACTTGTTTTCCAAGTGTTACTTAGCTATTTTATCATGTTATAATGTGTGGACTTGAGTTGAGAAGAAATAGGATTTATATTAATATCATATGTTTATCTCTAGTTTATTACTTGCATATAATTTTTGAAAGATTAATTTGTGTGCAAGTGATTGAATTGTTGTGTTGAGATATTAGATTCAGTACCATGTTGGTACTTATATTTTGTTAGTATCACCTCTGCTAGATTGCATTTGAGTTGGTAGAAAAGCATGAGTAGCTTTGTCATAACTATGAGGATGTTTGGAAAAATTCCCTCATGTGTGGAATTTTTTACATAAACATTTGTGGTTGTGTAGCCACATATTTTTGTGTTATGTTCATAGGACCAGTAGCATTTTGATGATGTTTTTATGAGTACTTGACCCCTAGATTTCTCACTTGTGTGAAAATAATAGCATGAGTAGCATTGCCTTGCTTGTTTTTAGCACCCTATTATTTTCTACTAGTATGGTTATTGCACTAGATGCTAGTTTAGGTTTTTGCTAATTGTTGTCAAGTGTGACCAGAGGCTTTGTGACCTCTTAATGCTTTGTTATGATAGTGGAACACCCACTGGTTTCATTGCATTTTTGGTGGAAACATTATTTCCCCAAACTAGATGCATTTCTCTTATGTAGTTTCATAACTAATGAGTGCCTAGTATTTTTGCTTTGGGAATTTTTGTGCTAAAAAAAAATGGGTATGCTTCTGTTTGTAAGTGGTTGTAATCATGTGTGGCTTGCTAGGAAAAATCCATTCTTGGAGTGTTGATTGATTCCTCTAGTAATGCCCTGTTTATTACTACTAGTATGTGGGAATTGCCCTGCAAATTGATGCATTGTTTTTGTTAAATGGGATATTTTTGTTATAGCAAGTATAGATGTTTTTCACTACTGTTTTTATGACATGGACCCTCTGGTTGTATTTCAATTACTTGATTGAAATTCATCCATTGATTCTTCATGTTTAAGTAATACTAGTTTCCTTAGCAGTTGTTGTGTTAAATTATTTTCCTGCCAACTTGTGTTTGGTAGATATTTGTGTATCCTTGCATAAGGACATGTTTTCATTCCCACTATGATAACATGGTTCCTTGTTTGCATTTTAGCACTTTACTTACTATGCATGCTTGCATAGCAAACTTTTAGTAGAAACATGTCAATAGGATTCCTCCTTTTAGTCATAGTTTCTATTGTTCTCACTATGAGAAATTGTGTGTTTTGTGATGAGTCTATTACCTTGTTACACTTGTGTGGGCCCACTGATTTGTAAAAGTAACTTTTGCAAATCATGTGTCTTAGTTATTCTTGATGTGAATTTAGGCTTAGCAGATTAGCTACCTTTTTATTTTTGTGGTTTGGTTGATAGACCCATTGCCCTGATTATTGTTGTGCATGTTTTATATACTTTTAGTAGTCTCACCCTTGTGAAACTAAGTATATTTTGGGTTTATTAATATCTTGGTATGAGAGTGGCACACCCACTGAATCCATGATATTAAGGTTGTGAGATATGTTCCTCCAACCTTAAGTTGTCTTATTAAATGGCATTTCTGCCAAGTGTGTTTGTTTGATTGTTTGTCTCCATTAATAATTGTGTGATTGGTTATTATTAGATTTCCTTGCTGTATGTATTGTTATGTATGGTTTCTTGCCTTGATTGGTTCTGAATGTGTGTCCTTTATTCCTTTTACGACGTTAGAAAAACGAAGAGGAAGGAAGTGTCGTGAAGCGGTGTTTCAAGTTCCAGTCACTCCAAAACCAGGGACACAAGAGATACCAGGCAAGCCATCCTGATGCTTGCTGATACAATACTTATCATTATCTATCATGCATGTTTTACCTCTGAAGTTTTACAAAAGCTTGATTATCAAAACTATTTTTGATGTGGAATTTACTACTATACTATATTATAGGTTACTATCATGCCAATAGTTAAACTTGGTAATACCAAGCCCATAAGCCACCTTATGGTATTTATTACCATCAAATATACTAGTCCCTAAGTGGACACCCTAAAATTTTGATTCTACAAAACAAAGGCTTTACGGAAAAACCCGGAGAAAAGGCGGATCCTTGTTCTCCGGAGGAATTTGGAAGTGGTCATTTTTTAGAAAATGGTGTTTTCAAAAATGACACATAACCTAGTCTTCGCCGGACAACCTTTACCGTACTGCCACCCTACCCCAACATGGGCAAGGGGCTTAACTTGAAGTTTGTTCTTATTAGTGTGTGCTATCTCAATGTGATATAGGGGATGCGATCCTCTGAACCGAATGTCATGGAGACATATAAAGTGTGGGATTAATTTTCCCTCCGGATGCATCAGTTGAGGCATCCTGGCTTGGCGGGGATTAGCTCGGTGCCGGGGATGTGGTAAAACCCAACTGAGAGATAGGCATATTCTAGCTTGAACATAGTGGATGGTTATGATCAGATACCTGATGTTTACATACTGTTGTTACAGTCCGTGATTGTTCACGGGAGGTGTACTGGATCTGGTGGATGTGTACACCTCTGCAGAGTATAACTTTTTCGAAGAAGCCGCGTCCTCGGATATGGACAGTTGAATGGCCATGTAGCTAGCATTGTGTCAATGTTTTCAAAAAGGAAGTTTTTGAAAGGGAAATTTTGGAAAGGAAGTGTTGAACTTGTGAAGTTCGGAAAGGAATGGAAACTTATACCGTGGAGGTATCGTCGATGATGAAAAGCCAGATGCTGATATACAAAACAAAATGTTTTGCAAAGAAAACCTTTTCTACTCTAAGCAAGAATTCTGGAAACTGATTCCAAGAAGTTTTGCAAAGAGAAAATATACTTTAACAAAACTTTACAAAACCTCTTGTACATGTGAGATCTACAAGAGAAATAAAACTATATATTATTTTTCTTCTGAAGTATCTTCTTCAACGAAGATACAGATAAACCTGACTGCAACTGTGGTGTCATCATATATGAACACCATTGATAGTGAACCATATTTATAGCCTACCTATTCCACCATATAAGCATATTTGCATGTTTGGTAAGTGAAATGATGGATGTCTTGCTGAGTACATTCAAATGTACTCATTATGGTTTCGCCCCTGGTATCTACTTATCAGATTTGGAGAAGGAGCCTCCAAAGGATATCTATGAAGAGAAGTACGGAGTTGACGGCTTTGCGAACTAGGATCGTCTCCGGGTCAGCAGCCTGTAGGTTAAGGCGTGACTTGGGCTCAACTATGTTGTGTTTTAATTGTCTTCCGCTGTGTTTGATAAGTTGCCTGCCCTTTGTGGCAGTTGCGTTAAACTTGATCATGTGATCTTTTTGTAATACCTTTATGTATTCGTGTAATGGATGATGTATTTCTGTGTGCCAACTGTGTATGTTGTTCACGACTGATCTTTCTGGGATCGTGAATGTATGCATACGTAGGGTTTCAGACTGCCGGTCTGGGGTCCTTACAGAGTTGGTATCAGAGCCATCCTGACCTTAGGAGACCTTAGTTAGCATGGACGTCAGATAGGAAAGAAAATTATTTTTGAGTAAAAACCTATTTACTATCTACATTATTTTTATCTAAGGGAATTTTAGTATATTTTCCCTCCTTATTATCTTTTCAAAAGATTCTAAATGCATATCAAGGGCGTCCTTGAACAGTGGTTCGAAGGGCGGGCCTTACAGAGTTAGTATCTCTCTCGGTTAAGAGTTTATTTCTTACTTGTTTGCAACTGCTCCGCTCTGTTTTTGAAACATCTCTCGTCTTTGAAGTTTTCTGTCCAGAAAATAGTTGGAGTTTCAAAAACAGATTGTTGCATATTATTACCTCTCTCAGTTAAAAAGGTTTATCAAAACTTTACTTCTATTATCTTGTTTCCATACAAAAACTTTTATACTTGCCGATGTCCCGAGAAGACCAAAATAATTGCCTAGCTCTACAATGATGATGGTCAGAAGTAGATATAGTTCTTCAGCCACTTCTAGGATTTTTTGGATCATCCCCCGTCGTAGCTCCAATGGAGCCTTGCTTGTGTGTTTTGGCTTGCTTATGTGTGTCCATAGGACTTTGTGCTATTGTGTGGTGTAGAATTTGGTTCATCTAGGCTTCTATATGTTTGTGGGGTGCTCAAAATTTGCAGATTTGTGATTGCCCCGCTCTTGTTTTTGAATCGCCTCGTGTTAGATTTTTGGAAGCAAAAATGTTTGTATAGTATTCAAAAACAAGAATTTGTTTCTTAGACTTATACTTGTTTTCGCTTCGAAATGCCACCCATCGTGAACCACCACCATCTCCCCCACCATCAATGAAAGCACCGTTGTGCCTATATAGAGGACCATCAAGCCACACGAGCTGATAGCGTTGCTACCAGTGATGCACTCCAATAGATAAAGCTCCAAAAATTACAACCCTCAAAGAAGAAAGGTGTGAAGGAAACCAACCAATACTGACCAAAACCTCTATGTTTGTCTGTTTGCAAAAGACTCTTTTTACCTTGTTGGCTAAATGTCGCACTTTTTATGTTCCCTTTTAAAAGAACAAACAAGAGAAATCCCCTTTTAAAAGTTATATACCTCCCTCCTCTGGAGAAAGGTGAAAAAGAAGTCTTCACATGCCATGATGCGCAACCCCCTAAAAAGCCAAACAAAAGAGCACAATTCAATATTCGACGTACGATGACGCTAGTCGTGTCTTGTCGGACAAACATGATTAATTAGAAAGCTAACAAGACTAACATGGTTGGTCTAATCTTAGGTTGACACCTAACCAAATCATGCAAACTACTGACAACTCTTTCTAAACCATGAATTAAGTGACTTACGACACCTTTTAATCTAGTTGGTAAAAGGGAGAAGTCACGAGAAAATAAGATGATGACCTATTCGTTTACTAGTCAATAGGATATCATGTGTATCTACTTTGGAAACCAAATTTGAATAGACATTATAGGTACTATGAATTGGGGGTTTAGAAATTAAGTGAACGATGGAATGGTTGTGATAGATCTGGAAAACAACAGTTTTCCTGTTTTTGTTTCTTTGTGTGCTCTTGATTGAAATAAATTTGTGTTTTATTCAATCTTGCTTCCTAACTTATGTGGAGTTGTTAGGACTTGTTATTATGTTGTTTTCTTACAACAAATCTACCCTAGAAAGTGTGTGCATGATTGGAACTCGAATAAAAATGAAATAACATTTGTTACCTTCTAGTTTATTAATTGGAAGTATTGTGAGAACTAGATCTGTGTATACTTTCGTAGTAGATTTTGTGCTATGTTTTTCTTTGAGTCCAGTACCATTTAGGTACTGTTATTTTGATGCTTGTACCTATGTTAGCTTGCATGTCTCTTAATAGTAAAGCATGTGTAAGCATTACTATCAGTATGCACTAGTATTGCTTCACTAGATTAAATAGCCTTATATTTTTATCTTGTATGCAAAGTTTTTCATGAGTAACCAGAGGCTTAGTACCTATTTTTACTTGGTATTAGTAGTCCATAGTCCACTGGTCCCATTGTGTTTTGGCTTGAGGATGAAAATCCCCAACCCTACACATGTGTGAAGATAGCATGTTTGGCTATGTGATTGATTTCTATTTTCCACCTTGGAAAATATAATTGTTTCTTCTCACTTATGCAAGTGAGAAGTTTATTTATTATTAGTAAATACTAATATGTTTAGGTGTGATTATTTTGTTAGCATAATATTCCTTAGGGGTATCATGTTAAGAAATGTTTCACTATCGTGTGCTAAAATTAAATTGTTCACAAAATAAAATAAATTCCTCTTGATTGGTAGATTGTTTGTGAATAATTTTAAATTGAGTGTATGGATTTTTGAAAAGGGTTAGATAACTTTTCATTAATTTCATAGCTACTGGTTGTGTGAGTTATACCTTGCTTGTTTGCTAGGAATTGGTTAAAGAAAACAGAAAATTCCTAGAAGAAATTTCTGCATGTTTAATAGTTGTATCATGGGATGGTTTTGATGTTGATGCTTACTAACATGTGTAAGTTTTGTGTACTGTTATTATGTACACTTATATTCATGACTTGCTTGTTTAATTTTAAACATCATAATAGTATTGTTTGCTTCTCTAGAGTGAAACTAGTTTCACCACTAGAAAATGGTGATTTTTGCTCTAGTATTACCCTCTTTTTATTTTATGAGTATATGTGTTGATATAGCATGTTTAGGAAGTTATTACTTCTGTTATCATGCCATGAACTATTTAGTTG
This sequence comes from Alopecurus myosuroides, assembly GCA_028641055.1. Taxonomy (NCBI): domain Eukaryota; kingdom Viridiplantae; phylum Streptophyta; class Magnoliopsida; order Poales; family Poaceae; genus Alopecurus; species Alopecurus myosuroides. The sequence goes on from CM054062.1 coordinate 46,132,336, forward strand.
CATGTTCTATGGTTATAGGATATGATTATCTCTTATAGCATGCTGGTGTAGATTTTTCATACTAGTGTGTTATTTGTGCAGTCCTTTTTTTTATGCCTATGTAATAGGAGTTTTTATCTTGTGTAAAGATGGTGTTTGAGAGTATCTTTATGAATGAATTCATTGGTTTTTAGCTACTGGTTGTTTGCTAATTGTTCATGATTGATGGATTCCAAAACCTCTAATAAACAATAACCTAGTGAATAAATAGTCTATTCATCTGTGGTGTTGTTTGCTTGCTTATTGGATTTTGTTTAAATGTTTCACCTTAGCATGAGTTTATGCTTGTGTTATGTTTGTGCTTAAGAGTATCTTAGGAAACTAAAAACATCCAACTAAAATCATGAACGTATTAAGTGATAGTTGCTTGTGGTGAGTAATGCCCACTGCCATGGGTATTGTTCTGTCTGTTTGTTTTACCTTAGCAGCCTAACCTTTGCACCCACAAACTATATTTTTAGCTTCTTATATACCTTGTTATGAGAGTGGTACACCACTCCATATGTGTTATGTAAGATGTGGAATATAGCTAGGAACTCATGTAATTATTGACGGTACTTTTCCAGGTAGTTCTGCACTAAAAGGAACTAATTGGCAGTAGTGACGTTATCAGAAATTTTTAAAATTTGGTGGTTGAGTAAATTGATAGCTAAAGAATTTTTCTGTAAAGTGAATTTGCTAATTTAGGGAAGTACCCCACCTCCCAAGATAAGTCAAAGGGGGGAAGCACCGGCACTCCAACACTAACATTGTGTTTGTTGGCCCTCCCTTAGTCCTCGCTTGTGAATCTCGGGGACGAGATTCTTTTTAAGGGGGGAAGACTTGTCACATCCCAATTTTGGAATACCTGTTAACACAGTTGTTTTTCTAATTGCTTTACTAATAAACCTTGGTTGTGTTTGTTTGTGGTTGTTTAAGTGCAACTAAACAAACTAATTATATAAACTTGCAAACTTAAAAGGATAGCAAAGCAGTGAACTAAAAATATTCAACATATTGTTCCAGGGATAAAAATATTCAACATATTGTTCCAATGACTTTGGCAATATTTTCTAAAGTAAATATTGATCAAAGAGTTTTCCAAACCATCTTAGGAATCCCATATTTGTTGAATATTATTTCCAAGACCTAAATTAAGAAAGAGGAAACACTTAATAAATTTCCCTAAAAAGATTATCAGAAAAAGAGGCATTCTTAAATGCTTCACAAAAATATTATCAAATGTTTTTCCAACCTTGCAAGATTAAAAACAAAGGTATTGGAGAGCATTGACTTGCTATGTCTAGTCACATAAATATTTTGGCAAAGCATTGTTAAAGAAAAGCCAAGTGCCTTATTAAATAGAAATTCCAATATTTCCAGAAACAGAAAACTAAAACAAGTTACTATTGGAAACTTTCTTAAAATGATTTGAAATTCATACCATTGATTCCTTATATCAAATAAGGAACACACACAAGAGGAGACCAAAAATTGAATCCATTAAAGTCCTGAAAACATGGTTTTTCTCCACAGCAACAATTGGGATTTTGAACAAGTTTGTTCTACAAACTTTTTCCAAATGCCATGAAATAAATACCACACGATCTATATCATAAATAAGGATGAAAACCAAAAGGGCACAAGTTTTTGAATAATTTAAGTTGCCAAAAAACCCTGTTTTCTTGACAGCACCTTTTTGAAATTTGAACAAGTTTGTTCTATGAAGTAACTCAAAATGACTTGAATTTTCTACCAGATAAGTAACACATCAAATAAGGAATGTGTGCCAAAAATTATCATTTTTGGAAGCTCCTAAGTAGTCTAATAAATTCAATGTCCATTTATGTAAGAATTCAAATTTGAACAACTTTGAATTATCAAGTTTATTCAATTGAGCCAATTTTCATATATGTTGTACATATCAACTAATTAGAATTTTGGGCAAAAGGAAATTAAATGTTGATTTTGTTTTCTTGGTGAAAATCACATTTTACAGAGTAAGAAAGGACCTATTTGTAAAATTGCAGGGACCTAAAAGTAATCCAAGTCATCTCCTACCTCTAGCCATGCTGTAGATACAGAAGACCTACCTCCATGCCTTCGATTGGAAGGAAAACTTGAGGATAAAGAGGCCCCCCATGTGCTTGTGTTCCCCATTGCTCCCTCTCTCTCCCCCTTGAGCATTCCTCTCTCTCTCTCTGTACATTTCCTCAAGGAACCCGAAACCCTAGATATAGGTCACCGTCGAATTGGCCACTGGGGAGCTCGCCGCCGCTCTCCGTGGTGCTCATCCTCTCCGCCTTGCCTTGTTGAGCATCTCTGCAGAAGGAATCGTGGAGAAGGGCCCCGTGGTGGCCGCGCCGTCCATCTCCTTCCTCGAGTCCGGCGGAACTCCGGCGGCGAATCGACGCCGACTCGTTCCTCCTCCGCCCTTGCCAAGTGGTCCTTTGAGTTCTAGGTGAGCAGGCGCTCCTCGCGGTCGCATTTCCCCTCCCCCTCTCCCCCTAGTTCGTGGTCTCGCCGCGGTAGCGTTCGGCCGCCGTGCGCCGTTCGTCGCCGGCCACTCTCCGGTGGCGCCCTGGAAACGAGAGAGAGCCCCCGTTGGCTTCCCCGCGTCGAGAGCGACGTGAGGGTGTCTTTGTTTCGCGAAATGGTGGAAGGATTCGCCGGTTAGCAGCTCGCCGGAGCTCTCCCGCCGGCGGGATGATGTCGCGCTCGCGTCATGCACGCGTCCGCAGCCCTTGACCCCGCGCAAAGAGTCAAACCTGCGGGTGGGCCGCAACTTTGCTCGCGTGGCTGCCGCGTGGCCACCTGGCCCGCTGGTCAGCCACTGCGGCTAGGTTCCCAAGCGGTGACTGCAGATCTGGCCGGCCCAGATCCGGATCTGGCCCAACAATGTTCTTTTTCCAATTTATTTTTCACAGAAACTTGTGTGTTTACTTTAGGCTCTAAAAGGCAACCTAAAAGATGATTTTTACCAAACTAAAATTCACAGTGGTACCTCAACTAATTATAAACCACCTCCAACTTGTAGATCTACATTTGAATGGATATTTTTGGAATGAAAAATGATTTGGCAACAGGTACCAGAAACACCAAAATGAGAACCATTTTAAATCCACAACTCAGAATGAAGTGAGGCAAATTGCATTGGAAAGCCCTTGAAATTTCCTAACAGTAGCATTTAACCTCGTTTCCAAATTCCTTGTATTTTTGAAATGGCATGCAATTTGGTAAAACACCAGAGAGCACTTTGGTGATTTTTATAAATTAATTAAAGATGAATTTTGATGCAAACTAAATTGGATGGTCTTGTATATGTTTAGGACTATCCAAACCTAGAAGGGTTTAAGTTTTAGAGCATCATATAAAATTTGGTGGACAGATCTTTGTTTCACCTGTTTCTGCCATTTTGGCATTTTAGTTAATTAATTTGTGTGGTGATATTTTTGTGTTGCAATATTGTTTTCTAGCATGTATAAGATGTGTGAACTTGTTTTCCAAGTGTTACTTAGCTATTTTATCATGTTAGAATGTGTGGACTTGAGTTGAGAAGAAATAGGATTTATATTAATATCATATGTTTATCTCTAGTTTATTACTTGCATATAATTTTTGAAAGATTAATTTGTGTGCAAGTGATTGAATTGTTGTGTTGAGATATTAGATTCAGTACCATGTTGGTACTTATATTTTGTTAGTATCACCTCTGCTAGATTGCATTTGAGTTGGTAGAAAAGCATGAGTAGCTTTGTCATAACTATGAGGATGTTTGGAAAAATTCCCTCATGTGTGGAATTTTTTACATAAACATTTGTGGTTGTGTAGCCACATATTTTTGTGTTATGTTCATAGGACCAGTAGCATTTTGATGATGTTTTTATGAGTACTTGACCCCTAGATTTCTCACTTGTGTGAAAATAATAGCATGAGTAGCATTGCCTTGCTTGTTTTTAGCACCCTATTATTTTCTACTAGTATGGTTATTGCACTAGATGCTAGTTTAGGTTTTTGCTAATTGTTGTCAAGTGTGACCAGAGGCTTTGTGACCTCTTAATGCTTTGTTATGCTAGTGGAACACCCACTGGTTTCATTGCATTTTTGGTGGAAACATTATTTCCCCAAACTAGATGCATTTCTCTTATGTAGTTTCATAACTAATGAGTGCCTAGTATTTTTGCTTTGGGAATTTTTGTGCTAAACAAAAATGGGTATGCTTCTGTTTGTAAGTGGTTGTAATCATGTGTGGCTTGCTAGGAAAAATCCATTCTTGGAGTGTTGATTGATTCCTCTAGTAATGCCCTGTTTATTACTACTAGTATGTGGGAATTGCCCTGCAAATTGATGCATTGTTTTTGTTAAATGGGATATTTTTGTTATAGCAAGTATAGATATTTTTCACTACTGTTTTTATGACATGGACCCTCTGGTTATATTTCAATTACTTGATTGAAATTCATCCATTGATTCTTCATGTTTAAGTAATACTAGTTTCCTTAGCAGTTGTTGTGTTAAATTATTTTCCTGCCAACTTGTGTTTGGTAGATATTTGTGTATCCTTGCATAAGGACATGTTTTCATTCCCACTATGATAACATGGTTCCTTGTTTGCATTTTAGCACTTTACTTACTATGCATGCTTGCATAGCAAACTTTTAGTAGAAACATGTCAATAGGATTCCTCCTTTTAGTCATAGTTTCTATTGTTCTCACTATGAGAAATTGTGTGTTTTGTGATGAGTCTATTACCTTGTTACACTTGTGTGGGCCCACTGATTTGTAAAAGTAACTTTTGCAAATCATGTGTCTTAGTTATTCTTGATGTGAATTTAGGCTTAGCAGATTAGCTACCTTTTTATTTTTGTGGTTTGGTTGATAGACCCATTGCCCTGATTATTGTTGTGCATGTTTTATATACTTTTAGTAGTCTCACCCTTGTGAAACTAAGTATATTTTGGGTTTATTAATATCTTGGTATGAGAGTGGCACACCCACTGAATCCATGATATTAAGGTTGTGAGATATGTTCCTCCAACCTTAAGTTGTCTTATTAAATGGCATTTCTGCCAAGTGTGTTTGTTTGATTGTTTGTCTCCATTAATAATTGTGTGATTGGTTATTATTAGATTTCCTTGCTGTATGTATTGTTATGTATGGTTGCTTGCCTTGATTGGTTCTGAATGTGTGTCCTTTATTCCTTTTACGACGTTAGAAAAACGAAGAGGAAGGAAGTGTCGTGAAGCGGTGTTTCAAGTTCCAGTCACTCCAAAACCAGGGACACAAGAGATACCAGGCAAGCCATCCTGATGCTTGCTGATACAATACTTATCATTATCTATCATGCATGTTTTACCTCTGAAGTTTTACAAAAGCTTGATTATCAAAACTATTTTTGATGTGGAATTTACTACTATACTATATTATAGGTTACTATCATGCCAATAGTTAAACTTGGTAATACCAAGCCCATAAGCCACCTTATGGTATTTATTACCATCAAATATACTAGTCCCTAAGTGGACACCCTAAAATTTTGATTCTACAAAACAAAGGCTTTACGGAAAAACCCGGAGAAAAGGCGGATCCTTGTTCTCCGGAGGAATTTGGAAGTGGTCATTTTTTAGAAAATGGTGTTTTCAAAAATGACACATAACCTAGTCTTCGCCGGACAACCTTTACCGTACTGCCACCCTACCCCAACATGGGCAAGGGGCTTAACTTGAAGTTTGTTCTTATTAGTGTGTGCTATCTCAATGTGATATAGGGGATGCGATCCTCTGAACCGAATGTCGTGGAGACATATAAAGTGTGGGATTAATTTTCCCTCCGGATGCATCAGTTGAGGCATCCTGGCTTGGCGGGGATTAGCTCGGTGCCGGGGATGTGGTAAAACCCAACTGAGAGATAGGCATATTCTAGCTTGAACATAGTGGATGGTTATGATCAGATACCTGATGTTTACATACTGTTGTTACAGTCCGTGATTGTTCACGGGAGGTGTACTGGATCTGGTGGATGTGTACACCTCTGCAGAGTATAACTTTTTCGAAGAAGCCGCGTCCTCGGATATGGACAGTTGAATGGCCATGTAGCTAGCATTGTGTCAATGTTTTCAAAAAGGAATTTTTTGAAAGGGAAATTTTGGAAAGGAAGTGTTGAACTTGTGAAGTTCGGAAAGGAATGGAAACTTATACCGTGGAGGTATCGTCGATGATGAAAAGCCAGATGCTGATATACAAAACAAAATGTTTTGCAAAGAAAACCTTTTCTACTCTAAGCAAGAATTCTGGAAACTGATTCCAAGAAGTTTTGCAAAGAGAAAATATTCTTTAACAAAACTTTACAAAACCTCTTGTACATGTGAGATCTACAAGAGAAATAAAACTATATATTATTTTTCTTCTGAAGTATCTTCTTCAACGAAGATACAGATAAACCTGACTGCAACTGTGGTGTCATCATATATGAACACCATTGATAGTGAACCATATTTATAGCCTACCTATTCCACCATATAAGCATATTTGCATGTTTGGTAAGTGAAATGATGGATGTCTTGCTGAGTACATTCAAATGTACTCATTATGGTTTCGCCCCTGGTATCTACTTATCAGATTTGGAGAAGGAGCCTCCAAAGGATATCTATGAAGAGAAGTACGGAGTTGACGGCTTTGCGAACTAGGATCGTCTCCGGGTCAGCAGCCTGTAGGTTAAGGCGTGACTTGGGCTCAACTATGTTGTGTTTTAATTGTCTTCCGCTGTGTTTGATAAGTTGCCTGCCCTTTGTGGCAGTTCCGTTAAACTTGATCATGTGATCTTTTTGTAATACCTTTATGTATTTGTGTAATGGATGATGTATTTCTGTGTGCCAACTGTGTATGTTGTTCACGACTGATCTTTCTGGGATCGTGAATGTATGCATACGTAGGGTTTCAGACTGCCGGTCTGGGGTCCTTACAGATGTTAAACAACAACCTGTTAATCTTGAGGTAATAATAATTTGCTGATAAGGCACCGGCAGGAGGCCCGGCGTGGTTTTGAGGCCTGCTAGTGTCGACCCTAATTAGGAAAAGGGTCTTGTCTACTGATCCAAGATGAGCGCACTATCCGCATGTGGGAAGCGTGTATGGGCGCCCCCCTCAATTTGATTCGATTCGCATCTCGTCCAAATCACCACACTTAGTTCGGGCTTTCCATTTGATGCACGCATATGCAGGTACGAACCCGAGGCCAGGGTGGAACTTTTGTAGTCGGCATTTAGGGCGGCGTGGTCTTCCAGTGCTATGAGGGTCCCCTTTTCTTCGTGGGGCTCGATTAGCCGCGCACGCACAGCACGTGGTGCTTTGGGCTTGATGCGAAGAAGAGTTGAGTTGTGTTGAGTGCCCCGCTTGGTGGGAAAGGCCTTCCCATCTGGCGGGTTATTCTTACGTGTACGGCCAAATTGGTGCACCCCTGCAGGGATAAATCTTCTCGAGAAGCCGTGTTTTCCGCGGTTATGGTTAACTTGGTGAAAGTACTGGCTAACAAGTACTCAGAACAACTTACACCTAACTAATGATAATTTGACTAGTAATAGGCTTATTGACACAACAATTTGATCCATCATTAATCCACCTGTGTGAGTTATCCTCGGATTGCTTCTTTGGATAAGGGGCGAGATCCAGGATGGGTTTGTGTGGTGGTTAGTTGTAGTTGGTTACGATACGCTATCTTATCCCCCTTTCTGGTAGCCGGAAGTTGTAGTTTGTTCTGTAGTTGGTTAGTGCAGCCAGTTGCAGCATCTTGCATATCCCTTTCTTCCGTTGAACCCAAGGCATCTGTGCTTGGTGTTGACGGGCTACACTTTGGTGAACTGTGAGTCTTGCTTGCCAGTACGTTTATGTACTGACCCCTTTGGGGCTGTGGTTTCCGCAGACTACGCTTACGAGGATCCCCGTGACGGCTACTACGTGGAGTTTGACGAGGCTGCTGACGAGTAGGTAGCGGACCCGGGCAGGATCCGTGACATCGTGGATGGGCTCCGTCTTCTTTTCATTCCCGGCTTCTTAAGCCTATTTGGTTTTGTCTGTACTCAGACCCTTTGAATGCTTCCGCTGAGATGTAATGATGTTATGTTGTGACATGTGTCCTCTGGATGATTGTATTTGCTATCTCTGCTCTAGTGAGAGCTATTTGCAACTTATTTCAATCTTTTGTGTCTTAGAGATCTGTTGTGTTATCATTTTGTTCAACGCCGTTGACGTACCATGTGTGTATGGTATGAAGTACGTCAATGGTAGTATCCTGATTTCTATGGGATGATTTACGTAGACGCTGAACAGATAGGGGTTGGTTGTCACACATACGTGTGTTGGCCTACTCGTAAGAGGTGCGGGTGCCGGTAAGCCCCGTAATCCAATCCACTACTGTTCAACGGAACTGCGAGTATCCTCTAGAAGTCCGGGTGCGACACTGACCATGACGCCGCGGAGATGTACACCGAACGGTACCGCATCGACAAGATCATCGCCGACAAGTACCGCCACCCCGAGGACCTCGGACCAAACCACAACCACGACTACACCTTCGACAAGATCTCCGCTTCGGGTCCGCCGTTGTACGTGTTGTGTTGGTCGCCTTCGTGCGCGCCATGAAGACGGGAACCGCCATGATCTCCTACATGGATGCGACGAGTACCTCGACCATGTCTACTTCCTCTTCGGACCTCGATGAAAAGATCGACAACGACCACCGATGACGTGAACGACTACCTCGGCTACGGAACGAGAACGACTACTTCCACTACTTCCTCGACGTCGACTACTTTCCCTATGGTCCGAAGATCTCGCCTTCGTCTCCTTCCTCTACGGCGTTGAATCCGAAGATCTCTTTCCAACGTGCGAACCCAAAACCCCAACCCTATACCTATATGCCTATTTTTCTAAATGTCATCTATATCGTGCATATTAAATCATTCATGTGTTGCATTGCATCTTGTGGGTGCGGGTAATAGTAATGTCACCTAATAATTAAATATGGAATGAGTTCGGATAATTAAATATTGTCCCGGTTCCATTTAAAATTGCACAGCTCATCCTTATATTATCTCGCCATGTTAAACAACATTTAATCTTGATGGGTAGATAAATAACTCGAACCTCCTAAATTAGATGTTGGGCTTCCAACTCAATTTAAATTGATTTAATTGCATAAATCATAACTAATTCATTTTAACTCCAAATTTGAAAAGTAAAATATGTTTTCCAATGAAAATTCTCTAAAATTTGCAAATATCAACTTTGTATCCTGTTTTGCCTAATTAAAATTGGAGTAATAATTCAATACTTTAATTACACCTTTTAAATTGCAAAATTCATAACTTGGGCAATTCAAATCCAATTCCAACATGTAAAATATGTTTTCCATCCCATTTTTCATGAACTTTGAAAATATCAACTTTGTTTTCTGTTTTGAATAATTTAAATTGCTGAAAACAACTATTTCTAAATTAACGCATTTAAAATTGTCAATTTAATAACTTGCTCATCTAAAATCCAAATTCAACAAATGAAATATGTATTCCATCTAAAATTTTGTGTTCTTTCCAAATATAAATTTTGTTATCTGTTTTGAACATTTAAAATTGGTGAAAACAACAAATGTTTGTTTAAATCATTTAAAATGCCAAAGTTCATAACTTAATAAATAAAATTCCAAACTTGGTAAACAACATATCAAACTGAAGCTATTGTTGTTTTCTTATTGTTTTCATCCTCCATGCATCATTCTAATCAACTTTCACATGATGGTTATTTGTAGATCATTTAATTCAACATTAATTCATGGGCTTGCCATATGCAATCCAAATTGCATATGGGCCCATTTAAATATGTTTACCATGTCAACTAGTTTATCTCTGATGCATCCTTAAACTTGTCATGCATCCATATCTCGATCATGCTGGATCTTTTGCCGTAGTAGTAATTGTTGCATCCGGTGTTTGTTCTAGTTCGTTGCTTCTTCGCGGATAGGACGTTGAGATGATGTGAGCAACGACAAGTTCGGATGTACCTCTACTTGTTGGATTCCAGGCAAGTATACTCACTTGCTACCTATGGCTGCCTTTCATCACTTGTTACCGATTCTTTCCGTTATCTTTATGCTAGCATTATGATTCGATGCTTGTGTCTCGATCCTATCATATGTTTACCTTGCAGCCATGATATAGCCTTCCTTCCACTTCCTATTACCTGTTGTTTGTTTACCCCGTTGGCCCCCGTGTCGTAGTTGCATGCTTAGTGTTGTTTGCGCTTAAGTCTTGTTGTCCGTCTTATCACCTGTTTAGTTTGATAGTTGGGTTTCAACTTAATCAACAACATGTCAATGTTTTGGGTAATAATAATTTGATGATAAGGCACCGGCAGGAGGCCCGGTGTGGTTTTGAGGCCTGCTAGTGTCGACCCTAATTAGGAAAAGGGTCTTGTCCTCCGATCCATGATGAGCGCACTAACCGCATGTGGGAAGTGAGTATGGGCGCCCCCCGCAACTTTGATTCGATTCGCATCTCGTCCAAATTGCCTCATTTAGTTCGGGTTTTCCATTTGCCGCATGCATATGCAGGTGCGAACCCTTGGCGCCAGGGTGGAACTTTAGTAGTCGGCATTTAGGGAGACACGTTCTTAGAGTGCTATGAGGGTCCCCTTTTCTTCGTGGGGCTTGATTAGCCGTGCGCTCAATTGCACGGGGTTCTTTGGGCTTGATGCGAAGAAGAGTTGGGTTGTGTTGAGTGGCCTGCTTGGTGGGTTTGCTCCCCGCCTGGCGGGTCATTCTTACGTGTACGGCCAAATTGGTGCATCCCTGCAGGGTTAAATCTTCTCGAGAAGCCGTGTTGTCCGCGGGTATGGATGACTTGGTGAAAGTGCTGGCTAACAAGTACTCAGACAACTTACACCTAATGATAATAACTTGACTAGTAATATAGATTACCTCCACCATAAAAATGAATGTCACCTTAATCAACCGTGTGAGTTTCCTTGGGTTGCTTCCTTAGTAGGGGGTAACATTGGATGGGTATTGTTTGGTGAGTAGTTGTAGTTGGTTCTGATACGCTATCTTATCCCTTTCTTTTAGCCGGAAGTTGTAGCGTGTCTCTGTAGTTAGTTAGTGCAGCCCGCTGCCGCTTCTTTGCAATAATCCCTTCCTTTCCGTTGTACCCAAAGTATTTGTATCCTGTGATGATTGGTTGCGCTGGTATCTTGTGAGTATGGTTTATCCACTTGCCAGTACTTAATAGTACTGACCCACGAATCCATTTCGTGGCTGCATATTCCACATTGCAGTCAACAGGTTTGAAGTCTGACGACGTTAGCTTGGGAATCCCTCCGGCTTGGCCTGGGCAGGGATTGGACGCCATCGGTTATCTTCAGGACTCTTAGTCCAATTTGTATCTTGTCCGTAGTCGGACGCTATGTTGTTTCTTTCGCTGTTATTTGGATCTTTGCATTGTATCAGTTGTATTCTTGAATCGTTTGAGTCGTCTTGTATATATCTTTTCTGTTGTTGTTGCGGAATATTCGTGAACTGTTGTAATGTTATCACAAGTGGCAACCTGAAATCGGTTATTATGCGGATTTGGGTGGAAATGCCGAAATCTGCATAGTGCCCGATCTCGGGGCGTCACAAATGGTATCAGAGCCTGGTTTCCGATTCCCGATGTTGTTTCGATACAAATGGTTATCGAAGCAACGGGTCCGCAAAGCCTGTAGGATAACCTCGCTAACGGTCGTTGTTTCTAGAGTGTCAAAAAACTATTTCTGCTAAACTATTTTGGAAACATCTCCATAGGATTCTTGTTTTCTCCTTATCTCTATTCTATTTCTCCTCTCATCTTATTTGTTTTTGAGTCTCTCTTCTTCTCAATCTTTCAAAGTTTTAGGATCCTACGTGGGTGGACGTTTTCTAAGCCTTTAACCTAATAGGTTCGATCATCGGAAGATTCCTGGTGGAAGAACATCGTCGTCACTCCGAGCAAGAATCTCTTGTTAGTGGTGTCGAGAAGCCCTTGTTAGTGATGTCGAGGAGATCAACTGGAAGCATGAAGAATCGATAGTCGAACTTCTTCCCCTCCCGGGTTAGCGGGTGGATTGCGGGGACGCAATCCCTTGTTAGTGGTGTCGTCTGTAACACCCGGGGTTTTTCTTCCATTAGATTTTGTTTGTTTTCCTTATTCACATCATACCATCATGCATCACCATTCATTCAAAACTTGCAAACAAATTAAAATTCATCAAGTCTTATTTTCTAAAATCTCCTGCAATTCATTTGATGCCTCAATATATTTTTATTAATGCCCAAACAATTTCTAGATCTGAAAACAATGACACACAAAAAAAAATGTTTTGGCTGGGTGGCAGCCAATCGGCCAGGCCCGAGTGGCCCAACCGGAGGCCACCAACCCGAACCTAGCAAACCCTAGCCCACCGACCACACACGCACACACACGACACATAACGCACGCACGCACGCCCACGCGAGGAAGCCAACCCCGTGGGTTCCCTCTGTCCGCATCGAGGCGCCGCCAGGAGGGGATCGAGTCATCCTCCTCCTTGGAGTCGACCGCCGCGTCCCTCTGATCTCTCTCGCACCCAAGGCGCCCGGGAGAGCATCGTGCTCGATCCCTTTCTCTCCTCCCAACCCGCAGTGCGTCGCCACTAGTCCCCCCTCGCCTCCCTTCCTCGCTCGCCATGGCCAGGACACCACAGCCGCCGCTGCTCCCCGTCTCCCTGCCGTCCTCCCTCTGCGTCGAGCTCCTCGTGACCAGGACTGCAAGATGAGTTTGTTCAGCTCCGCCCCGGTGCGCCCCTGCTCTGATTTCTGCGGCCGCTTCGAGATTCCTCCCCGCGTCGCGGCCAACAAGGAGGGGCTCGCCTGCCATGTCCACCTCCCCAGCAGGCGCTCCATCGTCAGCGTTCCCGTGCCCGAGCGCCATGGCTGCTGCCCGCTCCTCTCCTTCCTCGTCCCCGCCGTACTCTGCTTTGGCGCCTCCACACACTATCGTCTCCGACCTCCTGCAACGCCGCACGCCCTGCTCCTTGCTCCTCCTCGCCTGCCGCTGCATGGTGCTGCTACGGCCGGTCTCCTCGTCAACCTCCTTCCTTGATGCCCGTTGGGTGCTCGACGAAACGACGACAAGAAGTTGGTAGCTTGCGGGCATGTGTTCGTACCCATATGGTTTTCTCTTGGGGCCGAGGTCTTTGTGCCCGTGTCTTCCTGACCATGACGCCGCGGAGATGTACACCGAACGGTACCGCATCGACAAGATCATCGCCGACAAGTACCGCCACCCCGAGGACCTCGGACCAAACCACAACCACGACTACACCTTCGACAAGATCTCCGCTTCTTGTCCGCCGTTGTACGTGTTGTGTTGGTCGCCTTCGTGCGCGCCATGAAGACGGGAACCGCCATGATCTCCTACATGGATGCGACGAGTACCTCGACCACGTCTACTTCCTCTTCGGACCTTGATGAAAAGATCGACAACAACCACCGATGACGTGAACGACTACCTCGGCTACGGAACGAGAACGACTACTTCCACTACTTCCTCGACGTCGACTACTTTCCCTACGGTCCGAAGATCTCGCCTTCGTCTCCTTCCTCTACGGCGTTGAATCCGAAGATCTCTTTCCAACGTGCGAACCCAAAACCCCAACCCTATACCTATATGCCTATTTTTCTAAATGTCATCTATATCGTGCATATTAAATCATTCATGTGTTGCATTGCATCTTGTGGGTGCGGGTAATAGTAATGTCACCTAATAATTAAATATGGAATGAGTTCGGATAATTAAATATTGTCCCGGTTCCATTTAAAATTGCACAGCTCATCCTTATATTATCTCTCCATGTTAATCAACATTTAATCTTGATGGGTAGATAAATAACTCGAACCTCCTAAATTAGATGTTGGGCTTCCGACTCAATTTAAATTGATTTAATTGCATAAATCATAACTAATTCATTTTAACTCCAAATTTGAAAAGTAAAATATGTTTTCCAATCAAAATTCTCTAAAATTTGCAAATATCAACTTTGTATCCTGTTTTGCCTAATTAAAATTGGATTAATAATTCAATACTTTAATTACACCTTTTAAATTGCAAAATTCATAACTTGGGCAATTCAAATCGAATTCCAACATGTAAAATATGTTTTCCATCCCATTTTTCATGAACTTTGAAAATATCAACTTTGTTTTCTGTTTTGAATAATTTAAATTGCTGAAAACAACTATTTCTAAATTAATGCATTTAAAATTGTCAATTTAATAACTTGCTCATCTAAAATCCAAATTCAACAAATGAAATATGTATTCCATCTAAAATTTTGTGTTCTTTCCAAATATAAATTTTGTTATCTGTTTTGAACATTTAAAATTGGTGAAAACAACAAATGTTTGTTTAAATCATTTAAAATGCCAAAGTTCATAACTTAATAAATAAAATTCCAAACTTGGTAAACAACATATCAAACTGAAGCTATTGTTGTTTTCTTACTATTTTCAGCCTCCATACATCATTCTAATCAACTTTCACATGATGGTTATTTGTAGATCATTTAATTCAACATTAATTCATGGGCTTGCCATATGCAATCCAAATTGCATATGGGCCCATTTAAATATGTTTACCATGTCAACTAGTTTATCTCTGATGCATCCTTAAACTTGTCATGCATCCATATCTCGATCATGCTGGATCTTTTGCCGTAGTAGTAATTGTTGCATCCGGTGTTTGTTCTAGTTCGTTGCTTCTTCGCGGATAGGACGTTGAGATGATGTGAGCAACGACAAGTTCGGATGTACCTCTACTTGTTGGATTCCAGGCAAGTATACTCACTTGCTACCTATGGCTGCCTTTCATCACTTGTTACCGATTCTTTCCGTTATCTTTATGCTAGCATTATGATTCGATGCTTGTGTCTCGATCCTATCATATGTTTACCTTGCAGCCATGATATAGCCTTCCTTCCACTTCCTATTACCTGTTGTTTGTTTACCCCGTTGGCCCCCGTGTCGTAGTTGCATGCTTAGTGTTGTTTGCGCTCAAGTCTTGTTGTCCGTCTTATCACCTGTTTAGTTTGATAGTTGGGTTTCAACTTAATCAACAACATGTCAATGTTTTGGGTAATAATAATTTGATGATAAGGCACCGGCAGGAGGCCCGGTGTGGTTTTGAGGCCTGCTAGTGTCGACCCTAATTAGGAAAAGGGTCTTGTCCTCCGATCCATGATGAGCGCACTAACCGCATGTGGGAAGTGAGTATGGGCGCCCCCCGCAACTTTGATTCGATTCGCATCTCGTCCAAATTGCCTCATTTAGTTCGGGTTTTCCATTTGCCGCATGCATATGCAGGTGCGAACCCTTGGCGCCAGGGTGGAACTTTTGTAGTCGGCATTTAGGGAGACACGTTCTTAGAGTGCTATGAGGGTCCCCTTTTCTTCGTGGGGCTTGATTAGCCGTGCGCTCAATTGCACGGGGTTCTTTGGGCTTGATGCGAAGAAGAGTTGGGTTGTGTTGAGTGGCCTGCTTGGTGGGTTTGCTCCCCGCCTGGCGGGTCATTCTTACGTGTACGGCCAAATTGGTGCATCCCTGCAGGGTTAAATCTTCTCGAGAAGCCGTGTTGTCCGCGGGTATGGATGACTTGGTGAAAGTGCTGGCTAACAAGTACTCAGACAACTTACACCTAATGATAATAACTTGACTAGTAATATAGATTACCTCCACCATAAAAATGAATGTCACCTTAATCAACCGTGTGAGTTTCCTTGGGTTGCTTCCTTAGTAGGGGGTAACATTGGATGGGTATTGTTTGGTGAGTAGTTGTAGTTGGTTCTGATACGCTATCTTATCCCTTTCTTTTAGCCGGAAGTTGTAGCGTGTCTCTGTAGTTAGTTAGTGCAGCCCGCTGCCGCTTCTTTGCAATAATCCCTTCCTTTCCGTTGTACCCAAAGTATTTGTATCCTGTGATGATTGGTTGCGCTGGTATCTTGTGAGTATGGTTTATCCACTTGCCAGTACTTAATAGTACTGACCCACGAATCCATTTCGTGGCTGCATATTCCACATTGCAGTCAACAGGTTTGAAGTCTGACGACGTTAGCTTGGGAATCCCTCCGGCTTGGCCTGGGCAGGGATTGGACGCCATCGGTTATCTTCAGGACTCTTAGTCCAATTTGTATCTTGTCCGTAGTCGGACGCTATGTTGTTTCTTTCGCTGTTATTTGGATCTTTGTATTGTATCAGTTGTATTCTTGACTCGTTTGAGTCGTCTTGTATATATCTTTTCTGTTGTTGTTGCGGAATATTCGTGAACTGTTGTAATGTTATCACAAGTGGCAACCTGAAATCGGTTATTATGCGGATTTGGGTGGAAATGCCGAAATCTGCATAGTGCCCGATCTCAGGGCGTCACAAATGGTATCAGAGCCTGGTTTCCGATTCCCGATGTTGTTTCGATACGAATGGTTATCGAAGCAACGGGTCCGCAAAGCCTGTAGGATAACCTCGCTAACGGTCGTTGTTTCTAGAGTGTCAAAAAACTATTTCTGCTAAACTATTTTGGAAACATCTCCATAGGATTCTTGTTTTCTCCTTATCTCTATTCTATTTCTCCTCTCATCTTATTTGTTTTGGAGTCTCTCTTCTTCTCAATCTTTCAAAGTTTTAGGATCCTACGTGGGTGGACGTTTTCTAAGCCTTTAACCTAATAGGTTCGATCATCGGAAGATTCCTGGTGGAAGAACATCGTCGTCACTCCGAGCAAGAATCTCTTGTTAGTGGTGTCGAGAAGCCCTTGTTAGGGATGTCGAGGAGATCAACTGGAAGCATGAAGAATCGATAGTCGAACTTCTTCCCCTCCCGGGTTAGCGGGTGGATTGCGGGGACGCAATCCCTTGTTAGTGGTGTCGTCTGTAACACCCGGGGTTTTTCTTCCATTAGATTTTGTTTGTTTTCCTTATTCACATCATACCATCATGCATCACCATTCATTCAAAACTTGCAAACAAATTAAAATTCATCAAGTCTTATTTTCTAAAATCTCCTGCAATTCATTTGATGCCTCAATATATTTTTATTAATGCCCAAACAATTTCTAGATCTGAAAACAATGACACACAAAAAAAAATGTTTTGGCTGGGTGGCAGCCAATCGGCCAGGCCCGAGTGGCCCAACCGGAGGCCACCAACCCGAACCTAGCAAACCCTAGCCCACCGACCACAGACGCACACACACGACACATAACGCACGCACGCACGCCCACGCGAGGAAGCCAACCCCGTGGGTTCCCTCTGTTCGCATCGAGGCGCCGCCAGGAGGGGATCGAGTCATCCTCCTCCTTGGTGTCGACCGCCGCGTCCCTCTGCTCTCTCTCGCACCCAAGGCGCCCGGGAGAGCATCGTGCTCGATCCCTTTCTCTCCTCCCAACCCGCAGCGCGTCGCCACTAGTCCCCCCTCGCCTCCCTTCCTCGCTCGCCATGGCCAGGACACCACAGCCGCCACTGCTCCCCGTCTACCTGCCGTCCTCCCTCTGTGTCGAGCTCCTCGTGACCAGGACTGCAAGATGAGTTTGTTCAGCTCCGCCCCGGTGCGCCCCTGCTCTGATTTCTGCGGCCGCTTCGAGATTCCTCCCCGCGTCGCGGCCAACAAGGAGGGGCTCGCCTGCCATGTCCACCTCCCCAGCAGGCGCTCCATTGTCAGCGTTCCCGTGCCCGAGCGCCATGGCTGCTGCCCGCTCCTCTCCTTCCTCGTCCCCGCCGTACTCTGCTTTGGCGCCTCCACACACTATCGTCTCCGACCTCCTGCAACGCCGCACGCCCTGCTCCTTGCTCCTCCTCGCCTGCCGCTGCATGGTGCTGCTACGGCCGGTCTCCTCGTCAACCTCCTTCCTTGATGCCCGTTGGGTGCTCGACGAAACGACGACAAGAAGTTGGTAGCTTGCGGGCATGTGTTCGTGCCCATATAGTTTTCTCTTGGGGCCGAGGTCTTTGTGCCCGTGTCTTCCTGACCATGACGCCGCGGAGATGTACACCGAACGGTACCGCATCGACAAGATCATCGCCGACAAGTACCGCCACCCCGAGGACCTCGGACCAAACCACAACCACGACTACACCTTCGACAAGATCTCCGCTTCGTGTCCGCCGTTGTACGTGTTGTGTTGGTCGCCTTCGTGCGCGCCATGAAGACGGGACCGCCATGATCTCCTACATGGATGCGACGAGTACCTCGACCACGTCTACTTCCTCTTCGGACCTCGATGAAAAGATCGACAACAACCACCGATGACGTGAACGACTACCTCGGCTACGGAACGAGAACGACTACTTCCACTACTTCCTCGACGTCGACTACTTTCCCTACGGTCCGAAGATCTCGCCTTCGTCTCCTTCCTCTACGGCGTTGAATCCGAAGATCTCTTTCCAACGTGCGAACCCAAAACCCCAACCCTATACCTATATGCCTATTTTTATAAATGTCATCTATATCGTGCATATTAAATCATTCATGTGTTGCATTGCATCTTGTGGGTGCGGGTAATAGTAATGTCACCTAATAATTAAATATGGAATGAGTTCGGATAATTAAATATTGTCCCGGTTCCATTTAAAATTGCACAGCTCATCCTTATATTATCTCGCCATGTTAAACAACATTTAATCTTGATGGGTAGATAAATAACTTGAACCTCCTAAATTAGATGTTGGGCTTCCGACTCAATTTAAATTGATTTAATTGCATAAATCATAACTAATTCATTTTAACTCCAAATTTGAAAAGTAAAATATGTTTTCCAATCAAAATTCTCTAAAATTTGCAAATATCAACTTTGTATCCTGTTTTGCCTAATTAAAATTGGAGTAATAATTCAATACTTTAATTACACCTTTTAAATTGCAAAATTCATAACTTGGGCAATTCAAATCCAATTCCAACATGTAAAATATGTTTTCCATCCCATTTTTCATGAACTTTGAAAATATCAACTTTGTTTTCTGTTTTGAATAATTTAAATTGCTGAAAACAACTATTTCTAAATTAACGCATTTAAAATTGTCAATTTAATAACTTGCTCATCTAAAATCCAAATTCAACAAATGAAATATGTATTCCATCTAAAATTTTGTGTTCTTTCCAAATATAAATTTTGTTATCTGTTTTGAACATTTAAAATTGGTGAAAACAACAAATGTTTGTTTAAATCATTTAAAATGCCAAAGTTCATAACTTAATAAATAAAATTCCAAACTTGGTAAACAACATATCAAACTGAAGCTATTGTTGTTTTCTTACTGTTTTCAGCCTCCATACATCATTCTAATCAACTTTCACATGATGGTTATTTGTAGATCATTTAATTCAACATTAATTCATGGGCTTGCCATATGCAATCCAAATTGCATATGGGCCCATTTAAATATGTTTACCATGTCAACTAGTTTATCTCTGATGCATCCTTAAACTTGTCATGCATCCATATCTCGATCATGCTGGATCTTTTGCCGTAGTAGTAATTGTTGCATCCGGTGTTTGTTCTAGTTCGTTGCTTCTTCGCGGATAGGACGTTGAGATGATGTGAGCAACGACAAGTTCGGATGTACCTCTACTTGTTGGATTCCAGGCAAGTATACTCACTTGCTACCTATGGCTGCCTTTCATCACTTGTTACCGATTCTTTCCGTTATCTTTATGCTAGCATTATGATTCGATGCTTGTGTCTCGATCCTATCATATGTTTACCTTGCAGCCATGATATAGCCTTCCTTCCACTTCCTATTACCTGTTGTTTGTTTACCCCGTTGGCCCCCGTGTCGTAGTTGCATGCTTAGTGTTGTTTGCGCTCAAGTATTGTTGTCCGTCTTATCACCTGTTTAGTTTGATAGTTGGGTTTCAACTTAATCAACAACATGTCAATGTTTTGGGTAATAATAATTTGATGATAAGGCACCGGCAGGAGGCCCGGTGTGGTTTTGAGGCCTGCTAGTGTCGACCCTAATTAGGAAAAGGGTCTTGTCCTCCGATCCATGATGAGCGCACTAACCGCATGTGGGAAGTGAGTATGGGCGCCCCCCGCAACTTTGATTCGATTCGCATCTCGTCCAAATTGCCTCATTTAGTTCGGGTTTTCCATTTGCCGCATGCATATGCAGGTGCGAACCCTTGGCGCCAGGGTGGAACTTTTGTAGTCGGCATTTAGGGAGACACGTTCTTAGAGTGCTATGAGGGTCCCCTTTTCTTCGTGGGGCTTGATTAGCCGTGCGCTCAATTGCACGGGGTTCTTTGGGCTTGATGCGAAGAAGAGTTGGGTTGTGTTGAGTGGCCTGCTTGGTGGGTTTGCTCCCCGCCTGGCGGGTCATTCTTACGTGTACGGCCAAATTGGTGCATCCCTGCAGGGTTAAATCTTCTCGAGAAGCCGTGTTGTCCGCGGGTATGGATGACTTGGTGAAAGTGCTGTCTAACAAGTACTCAGACAACTTACACCTAATGATAATAACTTGACTAGTAATATAGATTACCTCCACCATAAAAATGAATGTCACCTTAATCAACCGTGTGAGTTTCCTTGGGTTGCTTCCTTAGTAGGGGGTAACATTGGATGGGTATTGTTTGGTGAGTAGTTGTAGTTGGTTCTGATACGCTATCTTATCCCTTTCTTTTAGCCGGAAGTTGTAGCGTGTCTCTGTAGTTAGTTAGTGCAGCCCGCTGCCGCTTCTTTGCAATAATCCCTTCCTTTCCGTTGTACCCAAAGTATTTGTATCCTGTGATGATTGGTTGCGCTGGTATCTTGTGAGTATGGTTTATCCACTTGCCAGTACTTAATAGTACTGACCCAAGAATCCATTTCGTGGCTGCATATTCCACATTGCAGTCAACAGGTTTGAAGTCTGACGACGTTAGCTTGGAAATCCCTCCGGCTTGGCCTGGGCAGGGATTGGACGCCATCGGTTATCTTCAGGACTCTTAGACCAATTTCTATCTTGTCCGTAGTCGGACGCTATGTTGTTTCTTCCGCTGTTATTTGGATCTTTGTATTGTATCAGTTGTATTCTTGACTCGTTTGAGTCGTCTTGTATATATCTTTTCTATTGTTGTTGCGGAATATTCGTGAACTGTTGTAATGTTATCACAAGTGGCAACCTGAAATCGGTTATTATGCGGATTTGGGTGGAAATGCCGAAATCTGCTTAGTGCCCGATCTCGGGGCGTCACACAAGGCCCTCACCACTCGTCCGCAAGCTCAGATTGGCTCGTTGGTGGATGAAAACCAGTACGGTTTCCTGTCAGGAAGGAGCATCTCGGAGACCTTCATTTTCGTGACTGAACTGGTGCAGTGCCGCTTCAAACGGAAATCCCCCACCCTTGTCCTGAAGCTAGATTTCTCCAAGGCCTTTGACTCCATTGATTGGGCTAGTCTGTGCTTGGTTATGGCAGCTCGGGGGGTTCCCTGCCATATGGTGTGATTGGATGGATCTTATTCTGAGCTCCTCGTGTTCCGCAATCTTGCTAAACGGAATCCCTGGACCGTGGATCGATTGCAAGCGAGGATTGCGCCAGGGGGCGCCCTCTCCCCGTACCTGTTCCTGCTCGTTGCTGATGTGCTGCAGAGGCTGATCCGCCAAGACATGCCGCTCTGCCACCCCCTCCTCGCTGATGAACCCTGCCCGGTTCTGCAGTGCGCGGATGACACCCTGATTGTGTTAAAAGTAGATGTGGCGGCGGCAAGGCGCCTCAGGGAACTGCTCGACCTCTTCGCGGCGGCGACATGGCTCACCGTCAACTTCCATAAAAGCACGCTGGTTCCCCTGCATGTCCCCGCTGAGGATCTCACGCTCATCAAGCCGCGCTGGGGTGCAGAGTTGAGGGCTTCCCCCAAACTTACCTCGGCCTCCCCCTCTCCGAGAAGAAACTGAACCTGAGCAATTTCGCCCCCTGGTCGCAAAAATCGACAAGTTTCTCTCAGGCTGGAGCGCCCTCCTCCTGTCCTCCGGCGGCAGGGTGGTGCTTCTAAATGCAGTCGTCGATGCTCTCCCCACCTTCGCGATGGGGGGCGTCGAGCTGCCTCCTGCTCTGCTCCGTCTGATCGACGGGCTCCGGCGGTCCTTCCTCTGGAACGTCAAGGACAAGGCGAGCGGTGCCAAGTGCTTGGTCGCCTGGGCTGCCGCGTGCAGGACCAAGCGCGAGGGCGGCCTTGGCATCAGGGACCTCGCCGTACAGAACGAGTGCATGCAAGTGACGCTCCTGCATGGGCTTCACGCGGGCGCTGCTGTGCCTTGGCCGAGTTGCGTGTGGTCTATGGGCGGAGACCGCAAATGCCTTGGCCCGCACTGGAAGCAGCTGACGCTCTGTTGCCGCTGTATAGGGACATCTCCGTCCCCCGCGTAGGTGACGGGCGGCGCACCGCCTTCTGTCTCGATGCTTGGCTGCCGGGGGGTGCTCTCTGCATGCGTTTTCCCGCCCTGTTCTCCCACACTGTGCAGACCGATGCCACGGTGGCCGCCGTCCTAGACAGTGGTGTGCACCGTTTTCTTGTCCCCAGGTTGAGCTCCGTTGGAGATCGTCAGTTGGGGGAGCTCGCCGGTCTCCTCTCTGACGTGGTGCTCTCCACTACACCGGACCGCCGTGAGCTATCTAGGTGCAAGAAAAAGGACGGCACGCTGGCCGTCGCCGAACTCTACAAGCTCTGCAGTTGGGGGGGGTGTCCTCCCCCTCCTTCGAGTTCGTCTGGAAGAACTGCGCCCCGTCTAAAGTCCAATTCTTCGCCTGTCTCCTCACCAAGTCTCAAGTTCAGTCGCGCAGCTCTCTCCTCCGGAAGAACGTTCTGACTGCTGATGACGCCCACTGTCCCACCTGTGGTGACGCGCTAGAGACCGTCGGCCATATCTTCTTCCGCTGCACGCTCGCTGCAGGGTTTTGGGCCTCGCTGGGTTTCTGCTTCCCGCATGACGCAGACGTTCGCCAACTTCATGCCTACGCTGCCCCCGTTGGAGTCCCCCGGCAAACCTCCTCCACCTTCATCTTGCTGTGCCTCTGGAACCTCTGGAAGCACCGGAATGCGGTTGCATTCAGGGAACAGTCGCCAAGTCTCCCCCTCCTCCTTCGTGCCTGCAGAGAGGATGCCGCTCTGTGGCGTGCAAGACTGCCGTCTGCTCACAAAAGCGATGCCGACGCCTGGCTCTCCTGCCTCGGCGGGGCTTCTAGCTAGCTCCACCCCCCTTGTATTTTCTCTCACGCGCTGTGATTACACGCCCTTTGTAATTTCCACTCCCCCCTCCTTGGGTGATATTAATTCAAAAATTCAGGTGGGGATTTCCATCCCCCTCGGTGACCATAAAAAAACCCTGGCTATTAGTAATTGGTGCCAACATGTTAATGGTAGTAGCTCTATTGACATCTGGCAACAAAAAGTTAGAAGGTTTAGGAGTTTCTCCAAAGGTTGGAGTAGAAACATTGAATCAGAGCTTAGGAACCTCAACGAATATTTCATTGAGTAGTATGATCAATTAGAAGGTTTAGATATCAAAGCTGAAACTGCGGGTCTTTCCAAGGAATAACAATTTAGGTTGAAAAAAATCTACTCTCAGATGAACAACATCTGGCTTAAGGAAGAAGTAAAAGCCAAGCAGAGGTCTAGGATAGAGATATCCAAGAGAGAGACAGAACCCCTGCTTATTTCTATGCAGTAGCAAACCAAAGGTGAATAAAAATGTTAGTACACTCAATGGAGTTGGCAAAGAGGCTCTGATGTGCAGTTAAAAGTGGCGAAGAAATTCCTGAAGTTGTGAAAGAGAAGTGTCCTTTCACAGAAGGAGAAATAAACAAAAATGGTGATACACTGACATTACAATCAATTCCAGAGGAGCAGCGTGCTCGTTTGAATGGTGGATGCACTCGTCTGATGGCGGTCGTTCAGGCTATCTTCAGCAAGGGTGGCTGGTTGCTTAGTAAACTTTTATGTGTTGGATATTCTCATGTTGATGGGGTTCGATTATTGGGCATCATGTTGCCCCTTCTTAGAATTTCTGCTGTTTTCTCTCTAGGTTCTATTGAGTTCCTATGTGAGTGGTCCTTGATTGTAAGTTAAATTTGCATGATTACTTTTTTAATAATAGCCGTATGCATCAGCCTGATGCGGAGACTGGGTATTCCATTTCAAAAAAAAAATCTATTAATCCCCATTTAAATAGACTGTTTTTCATGTGCTATTTGTTAACTGAAATTTGTAAGAGGCTGTTCGTTCATCAAATTATAAATAGTCTATTCTCGCGAGGTACTTGTTTTCAGCATGCCAGTGCAATCAGAATATAAGTTGCCATTTTGCCTTTTTTCAGATAACCATACAAGTTACCATCTCTATAAAATTATAAATACTCCCTCCATCTCAAATTAATTGTCGGAAAATTTGACAGTGGATGTATCTAGAAATAATTTAGTGTTAGGGCATCTCCAGCCGTCCCCCCCAGAGCCCCCCCAGGGGGCTTTTTTCGCGGCGGAAGCGGCGAATAGCGCCGCTTCTTCACCACTCGGCCCCCCCAGAGGCCCAAATAGCGCCGTTTCGGCGCTATTTGGCGCCGCGGCACCCAGGCCGAACCCAGCGTGACGCCCCAGGAAAACGCGGGAACAGAAACCACCGCCCGTGACTTTCTTCTCGGCGCCCGCGCCGTCAAAGGCTGCCGGAGGCGGTCGGCCAGTGCATGCGCCCCAGTCAAAGTCCACCGGATTAATGGCGGGGGCGGCAGCGGCGACACGTGCGGCGCGGCGATTGGCCGGCCAGGCTATAAAATGGTGCCCGCCCCCTACCCGTACGCACAGTCTCGACTCCCTCCTCGCCGTTCTTTCCCCACCCTCAAACCTCGCCGCAATGGAGAACCTCTGGGACGCGTGGCCCGAGAACGACGACGTCGAGCCGCAGCCAGCGCAGCAAGCGGCGCCGGAGCCGCAGGTGGTGGCGCCGGAGCCGGTGGCGCCGGAGCAGCCACCCGAGCACGACGAGGCGCGAGAAGCGCGGCGAGCCGCCCGCCACTGGAGACGCGAGGTGAGGAGGCAGCCAGTGTGGCCCGAGCAGCACGCCGGGCTGCACTCGTTCGAGACCTCGCAGAACGAGGAAGCGTACCGCGAGGTGCGCGGCGTCCTCGAGCAGGCCGCGGCGGCGGCGGAGGCGGCCGCCGTTCGTGCCTCCCTGGAGACGCACCAGCGGGAGGAGGCGGCGCGAGCGGTGCGCCGCCAGATGGCCCAGCGCGCTGCCTCGGTCGAGCAGCAGGGCATCATCGCCCTCTACGAGGACCGGCGGCAGGTTGCGCTGCAGAGTGAGCGGCGGCGCAACCGTCCGCCCTCCGAGCAGGCGCAACTGCACCGGCTGCGCCTGCAGGCCCGAGCGGAGCGGGCGGAGCAACGCCGTCTCGCCGCGGCGAGCCAGGACGAAGCCGGCCCCTCCAACCAGCACCGCCACGACGACGTCGCTGATGAAGACGACGATGCGTAGGCGTATGGGCAGTCATCGAGTAGTTTAAATCTCCTATGTTTTTAGTTTAAATTTTTCGTACTAGCTTAAATTCGCGCCGAATATGTACGCACTTTCCGAATTTCAATAAAAATTCGCCTGTTTTCATTTTGCGTTTGTTTGGGCCGCTTCTTGGGCTCGGGACGCGACTGGGAAACGCGCCCCCCCAGGTTCCAGAATAGCGCCGTTTAGCGCCGCGGCGGCCCCAAAACGGCGGCGTTTTGGGCCCTGGGGGGCGCAACGGCTGGAGATGCCCTTAGATACATCCACTTTTGTCAAACTTTGCAACACTTAATTTGAGGCAGAGGGAGTACAACGCTTTGAAGGATTCCAGTCATCGTTGCAGTATCAGGGGATGCAGCTGTTTGCGGAGCACTTTTTAGCATCTCGAGGAGCTCCAAATGCATCAGCTCGGGTTCTCTTCCACTGGAAAAATGATTCGAGCCATTGACGAAGAAAAAAGGGTTCAACGTTTCGTATGAGGTAAATCCTTTAATTCAAGTGTGAAATTGATATGTTGTTTCGGATGTTAGACATTTAATTCGTATGATTAAGAATAACCTGGATTGTTTTCTCTTAATCAGCAAGGAGATGTCTGTTAAAGTATCCAGTTGCCAATGTTCCTTTACCATCTTCCAGACTATTTGTTTTTATTTTCTATATTATGTCTTCTAAGAAAACTCATCTTCTGCCAATGAGACAATATCCAAACTCTGTGCATGTGTGTGCGCGCGCTGTGTTTTTTTGAAACAGCGGTTGGTAACTTGGTATCATGGTCAGGATTCATCAGGGTGAATACTTTGTCTTTTGACCAAAGTTGCAGCTTGCCGCATCAGACAAATAATTTAAACTTCCATGCACCTTTTTCTTTTTATCAAAAAAATGCACATTTTTCTATTGGTTTGCTACAGTTTTGATATTTACTAAAGTTGCAGCAAATACCTCTTCGCTGTTCATACTATATATCTCTTTAGCTGTGGTTATACATAATACTGCCATGTTCTAGGAACTGCTATGTGCTGTCATTTGGTGACTATTCTAGGATTACGGCGACCACGACGACGGGAGATGCTAGGAGGAGGCGGCGACAGCAACGGTCGGGCAATTCAGAGGATGAGGTCGCGACGTGAATGGATCAAGGACACAGAGGAGGATACAGACGAGTCGGCAGCCCCGGTGATGTCT
The DNA here is from genome assembly GCA_028641055.1 of Alopecurus myosuroides. Taxonomy (NCBI): domain Eukaryota; kingdom Viridiplantae; phylum Streptophyta; class Magnoliopsida; order Poales; family Poaceae; genus Alopecurus; species Alopecurus myosuroides. The sequence continues at coordinate 46,159,082 of CM054062.1, forward strand.
CAATTGTGCTGGAGATGGAGGAGGCTGGACTGCTGGAGACAACCTGCTGGACTAGGATCCTGGGCGGCACGTGAGTGATAGTCCACAAGAATCAGGTAATATTAATGATTCAGTCAGCCATATGTAATTTGCCTCTCCATCCGGTTTATCTTGCTTGGCAGATGGGTAGGAGGGCCAGGGTGAGGATCTAATGATTCAGTCACCGCAGAGGAGATAGTTTGCATCGTTGCTTCTTTGTACCAGATGTGAGCAACCAAATCATGGGCGGAAACCGTATTTTCTTTTAGGTGCATTAGGTGCAAGTGTAATAATTGACTTGGATAAGGACAACTCTTTGACTTTTCTACCGCAACAAACAGGTACACGGCAACACTCTTGATCTCTGCTTATTAAGTAAATAAATACAAGTGACAATACACTTTAAACATAGACATATTTAATAAGTATATAGTTAATATTCTTATTCCAGCTAATTAACTTATGCATTCCAGGGCAGTCATTTTCGTTGTTCTACATTGGACAATCATTAGTCCATCGTTTTTACATGCTTGGATGGGTCGCTGAAAGGATTAGTTTGTGGAGTATCTCTGAATTAGTATTTCTTACTTATTCTTGTGGCGATTTTAGTGCAATAGGAAATCAGTATCATCTTTGTTGATTGTTTTCCTTGACTTTATTAGGATGTGTTCACTTTAGTTGAGTTGAGCCTTTATTTTTCCTTGCCAACATTTCATTTTAACTTGTGTAATATGGCAAAATGAATTGTTACGGTTCTGCTAACAGCCTGGCATGCCACTCAAATCAGATACTACCCATGTGAACTTGTTGAGTAAGTACTAATAAAAAAAATCAAGTTTAATATTTCATTCTCCATTGTAAGCCTATCATTTAATTGCTATGTCATTTAAGAAAAAAAAATCTGGGCATCATGATACTGACATTCCATCTCTTAACCATCCTTCGGTAGCTCTTAGTTGACTTGTGTTTAATTTGCACAGGCTGCACTTCCTTTTGCAAGAAGTTTTAGATTAAAAAAACTTTTGTTTGTGTGTCTTTGAGGCTAATCTGAGTGCAATCCTTTTTTATGGGTAACATGATTCTAAATGGACCTGCTATTTTGTTTGCATATGTGATTCCCAATGCTACAGTATGCCAGGACAAGTCCAGAACAAACCCGCTGATGTGGAGATACAGATAAATCTGAGATCGGAAAAGGCGAGTTTAGATTTCATTGGTTTGATATGACAACAGGGTTTAATAAGCTTCCGCTGATCTTATTCACCTGTTTGTGATATGTCAACTGAAGTCAGTTATCATATTTTTGTTTAGATGGAATCCATGGATAGTGTACACCAGTCATAATAACATATAGGCTATTCATGTATCTCAGACAACTGTTCCCGATTCTTGCATATTTCTTGGATGATGGTTTGTGATCGGCTATACCACGAGGGGCATCCTTTTTTCAGCGTTGCACTTCACATTGGCATTCAGTTTTAGCCATTCAAATAAGTTGCATTCCCGCTCAACAATGCAAGACATTCTTCGAACTTAAACTTCATATTAGGGATCAATTTTGTGCAAGAATAGAAGATGCGTGCCTTAAAAGGATATAATTGTATTGTTTTTCGCTGACTGTTTTCTATATATTCTCATGAGTGTGATCTAGAGAAAATGTAAAAAGCAAGCAATTATGTGAGTGTATTTGTTCTGGATTTATATAATATGCTACATAACATGTATCATTGCATTTTAATTAAAACTGTTCAAGGTTTGTAGAATGACTCTGTTTCCCAATTTTTTCAAATTTCTTTCTGAAAGATGGACAGGGGCGACAACGTGCGCCTTCATGGTCTAGTGTTACATTATTTTCCCAGCTGCATGTGGAAGCCTTAAAAATTATGAAGTTCCCTCTAAGTATGAAAAGTGTCGTATACATAAATCGGGAGGGTAATAGCAAATAAATTTGGATATTATACTAGAAACCATGGATTAGTTCCATGCAGATGCTCTCAAATACTTCATATATGGATTCAGATAAGGTTATTAAGCTCGACAACATTATGTCCTGTCCATGGGCACCTTCTACTTGTTCTCTTGCGAAATGCAGGAAAACAACATTCTAGACGTCGAGGAAATCTCGACAAGAATGAAGCAACAAAACATGTGCATAGATTTTAGAAGATACGGCATCACTCAACCAGACACTCCCGCCAAAACATCCAAAATCTACTCCATTACAATATTAGCTCAAGTATACCTGCGCATTCTCTTGATGTCAAGCATCCTTTCATGATCTTCAAGATCGACCTCCTCATCAATACCGTCACCAAGGTAGGAAAAAAGGGAAAGATCATGGTAATCATCGCAGTCAGACCACACAGAACTGCAAGGGCTATAAGATTTGTATGGGAGAAGGTACTCATAGTCATCCATGTTGATCCGGGCGCACTTCGCTGCTAGGTTTTCATCCATGTTGATATTGCGACAATCGCACATGTTAAGGTACTCTAGGTGGCGGCAGTTGTCGAGGATGACCGCTAAGCCTTCATTGTTGAGTTTCTCATTCACAATATGCAAGGAACGTAGCCCATGCATCCTAGAAATTGCATGAGCTTTTCGATCATCGGGTTTAAATTGCCGCTTGTTGTTGACAAGTCTAAAGTGCTTCAGACCTGGGCACAATCCCGCGACAAGTTCGAGCACTTGTGCGTCGCCTAAGCACCAGGAGAGCTCAAGCTCCTCAAGCAGATGAAACTTTTTTATTGCGTTTGCAAATCCTTCATTGGAGATATAGAAATCGCATTCAATGAGATGAAGGCTCTTCAGTAAAGGGGCCCTGCATGATAGAATTGGCCCTTGAATAAACTCATTCTGTTTGTTGAGCAGAAATGAAGGCAGGAAACAAAAACGTATAGAATGTAATAAGAGAGTAGTTCATGTATAGTAGCTAGCTCCGAAAATGTCCTTTGCATAAGGTGAACTGTGTAAGGAACGGAAAAAAAAGTAGTACAATACTGTTCTTTTTTTAGTGCAGTACCAGTATCCAGACAAATTTAGGCTGTACTGGATCCTCTCATTTGGCATACTGTCGGATCGATGGAGTTTATTTTATCAAGCAATTAATATTGTTGAAAATTAAGCATGACAACCAAACGATTGGAGATGCGGCCCAAAATTAGAGGCGGTGTTAGGGTCTTAAAGATCAGAGAAGAACAACAACAACAACAAAAAGAAACTTACTTCTCAGCGAGGAGGAGGAAGAGTTCATCATCGAGGTACTCGCTGGCGAAGAAGGTCTGGCACTGCCCCGCGCTGAGCCGCAGGGCAGCCCGCATAATATTGCGGAAGCTGGCCCGCCAGCCGAAGGATGCGATACCAGGCAGATCGCGCGTGTCGATGCGTCGCCACAGCTCGGGCTCCTCTCGCGCTTCGCGGCGCCAGGAACGGCACACCGCGGCGACGCCGCCTAGCAGGAGCTCCACCAGGTCCAGCTTGTGGAGGATGCACGAGATCGCGTCCGCGGGCAGCTCCGCCCAGTCCCTCTCCCACGGCAGCGCCATGTGGTTGAACACCGAGACATGGAACGCCGGTGCTTTCCTCGCTCGCCCCCTTTGACTCGGCGGAGCGGCCGCCGCCGGAGGCGGTAATGACGACGACCCCATCGCGATCACGATGTGGAGTGGTATCGAGGCTAAACCGTAACGACTTGGTTTTATGGACGTATAGGTCGGTGCCGGTTTCATGGGCCAGGCCTGGTTACGTTGATTTGCCTCGCATTGGACCGGTGCTGTATGTGACCCTGGTACGATGAATGTGTGGATAAATGACAGGGGATTGCTGGGCGTCCTCCGGAGGATCCGGAGGGAAAATCCTTCGGGTCCTCTTGTCAACGCGTGTCTTAAAAATCGCTCAATCTCGTTTTTGCTATACTAACAGCAAAAACCGGTTCATTAAAATAAGAATTTTTTACTAACGTAGCAATTTTCCAAATTTCCTCTAAATCCCGCTTTTGCTACACTGAAGCAAAAAACGGTTCATTGAAATAAGAATTTTTCACTAATATAGCAAAAAAATAGTCCACATAAAAAACCAAAAGAAGTCGTCGGAGACCTCATAGCAGATTCCTTATACTATTATAGCAAAAATTTAGGACGACTGCAGCAAAAACAAAATGCTATTATAGCAAAAAAATTAAATTCCTCGGAGACATCACAGGAGATCTCGTCGGAGACATTATAGCAATCACTTTGTACTATTTTAGCAAAAACAGACAACAAATGTAGCAAAAAATAATTTGCGCTATTGCAGAAAAAAAAATGGATTCGTCGGAGACATCGCCGGAGATTCTCGCCGGATATGTCGTAGCAAAAACACTATGATATTTTAGCAAAATTGGAGACCAATTGTAGCGAACAAATTATTCTATTGTAGCGCCGTAACAAAATACACAGCTCGATTGGCCCGCGTCCTTACTGCAGCAAGAGATGGACATTACGAGACCGAAAAAACCCAACAATAAAAATCGTGAGGTGAAATACCCTGCTGCTGCTTAACTGGGCCGAAAAAAGGCCCAGCAAAACGTGCCAGCGATCCGGAGGACGCGACCCGCGCGATCCCGGCAAACATCCATGTGCTTGTAAGCGGGCGATTTGCCCAACTGTGTTACTCACTCGGTACCAAATTAATTGTCTCAAAGTTGGACAAAAATAAATATATGTTTAGATACATCTACTTTGTCCAATTTTGAGACAATTAATTTAATTTTCTCAAAATTGGATAAAAATGGATTTATGTACCACTAAATATATGTTTAGATATATCTACCTTGTCTAACTTTGAGACAATTAACTTGGAACGAAGGAACTACATAATACTCCCTCCGTCCCAAATTAATTGTCTCATATTTGGACAAAAGGAGATGAATCTTACACTAAAACATGTCTAAATACATCCACTTTTGTTCAACTTTGAGATAATTAATATAAGACGGAGGAGTATAACTTATGCTTTCACATTTTTTTTTACATCAAGGTCGTTCGGTCGGTTGCATCCTCTTGTCATGTGTATATGTGTGTGTGTGTTTGCATAGCTTCTGATGTGTGTTGCAGAGGGGCCAGGGCTATGGCAACACTGATAGGCTTTTTGGGGTCATCACGGCAACTTAGTGCATTTCTCTGGCCAAGCGGACGATGGAGGTGCACCGACGGTCATTCAATGTGTGGATGTTCTTCGTGTTAAATATATTAGCAATTTAGCATATGATTTAATTTAAAATAACATCAATTAAATCATGACAATAGCAATTAAACTAAGCATGCAAATATCTAATACAATAGGTAAACACATCCAATCTACAGCAAAAATTAGACATAGGAATTGCAGTAATATCTCGTATAGATGAGAGAGAGATACGTACGATGCAGCGGCAGCGGAACCGGATACAGTGTTGTTGTCCAAGTTGTCTTCCACGTCGTCAATGAAGAGGTTGCCGAGATCCGGAAAGTAGTCGTCGTTGGGGAAGTAGTTGCCATCAGCAGTCGGGCGAGTACGCTCCCCAAAAACCCGATCGCCCCTCTCCTGTATAGGATCACAAGAGGCGGGGTTCCGGAGGCCTGGTGTCCCTTCTCGCGGCGCACGCCGGAAAAAAGGGATGAGGAAGACTTGATTGACGGTGCAGTGATTTGGAACGGCGCGAAACCATATGATGAAGTGACGTCTAGGGTTGGCGTCCGCACGTATATATACCGTGAATCGGGAGAGATGTAGGAGTGAGCCCACGTCCGAGTCGGTTCGGTTCCACGATCTAGAGAAATCGGAAACGTCTTAGTACTTAACGCATCTGTTAATTATTGGGGAAGTAGTTGCCATCAGCAGTCGGGCGAGTGCGCTCCCCAAAAACCCGATCGGTCCTCTCCTATATAGGATCACAAGAGGCAGGGTTCTGGAGGCCTGATGTCCCTTCTCGCGGCGCACGCCGGAAGAAGGGATGGAGAAGACTTGATTGACGGCGCAGTGCTTTGGAACGGTGCGAAACCATATGATGAAGTGACGTCTAGGGTTGGCGTCCGCACGTATATATACCGTGAAGGGGAAGAGACGTGGGAGTAAGCCCACGTCTGAGTCGGTCCGGTTCAACGATCCAGAAGAATCGGAAACGGCTTAGTACCTAACACATCTGTTAATTATCAAATTAATGGCTCGTTAAATTTTCCCAACCAGCAAAATAAACGTTCTCGACTCGGCCCATTTTGGCAACCTACGGTGCGTCGTGACGAGGCGAGGTGAGACTGTCACACCTCTCTTCTTGTCACACCAACTCATACATGAGCTACAATGGCTCACCTTATAAGGTTATGGCACTCTCTCCAAACTAGTAATGTGGGACTAAAATCTAGTCCCACTCTCTCCACTTGATTTATTCACGAATGGGCTATTTCCACTTTCATATTTTAGTTGGGATAGGCCCAAGTATCAAATCCAATAATCCCCCCCCCCCCCCCCCCTAAAGTGTGATTGGCACATCTCATAATCTCATTTCCAAAACATTGTTTATATACCGGTGCTTAGTGCAGACTGTTAAGTTGAACTTTAATTTAGAATATTATGCTACACTAATTCACAACTTGGATAGTGGACTATGTCTTGAACTACAAGTTTGTTGTGCTACCAGTTTCACACAACGTCTATACCGATACTGAGCTGCCGCAAGACTTTCCCGCGGGTGGAACGTATACGTCATACTCCGAAGGCCTTTCATGATTTTATCAGAGAGCACCCAATTCTCACAGACTGCAGCGTTTAACAATCAGACTCATATAGGTGAGTTCCCCAGGAGATGTTCTGCTGGACACATCTCTGCTTATATAAATAAGCCACTCGGAACATATTAAGATAAATGTCAACCTACCATACAAATGAAGAGAATACTGTATCTTCACGGAGTGGGAAAAAATATAAGGATACTCTCGTCTTAGCCGACGAATAGCTTGTCTCCCACTTCTACTTCACGGGATCTCCGATCACATAGAATGGGTAACCACTATGGAAAACTCATACTGTGGGTCTCAAACTCATCTCTCTTGATGAATTATCTACCATATTACGTGATAAACCATTTGTGAAGGGATATGCCAAGTTTATAGATGCTTGGATATAACCCAATGCAATAACTCTGGAGTTTTTCAATTTCCTGACAGATTTATATGTCCTCTTCACATGTCTTGATGACTTCATATTATCGTTAGAACTGTTCACTTTGATGCTCCCAGTTTGATTATCACGGTTCATTAGCATTGCGGGTATTGAATTTTTATCCGCATGCAAGTCCATCAAGAGCTCACGAAGCCACTCTGCTTCAACAATGGTTGTGTTTAATGTTGCGACTTCTTCTTCCATAGTTGACCTCGTTAAGATGGTCCGCTGGCAAGACTTTCAGGAAACAGCACCACTAACAAGTGTAAAAATATAACCACTAGTGGCCTTAATCTCATCAGCATCAGATATCCAGTTGGAATCACTATAACCATCCAGAACCCTCGGGTTTCCCGTATAGTGAATTTTATACATCACAGTGCCTTTTAAATAGCGCATAACTCTCTCAAGCGCACACCAATGATCATCTCCTGGATTGGAAACAAACCAGCTCAATTTTCTCACAGCAAAAGAGATGTCAGACCTCGTGGCACTCGCCAAATACATAAGCGAGCCGATAGTCTGAGAATACCTCAGTTGATCTCTAGCAATGCGTTGATTCTTTCAAAGCAACGCACTAGCATCATATGGAGTTGGAGAAGGCTTGCATTCACTATACCCAAAGCGACTTAAGACTTTTTTCACATAGTGAGACTGAAGAAGTGTGATCCCAATATTATCATCTCTCAACAACTTGATGTTCAAGATAACAACAGCTTCTCCTAGATCCTTCATCTCAAAACAACGAGATAAGAAATCCTTAACTTCCTTGATTAAAGAAATATTGGTCCCAAAGATCAATATGTCATCGACATACAGACATAGAATAACTCTCTCGCCCCCACCATGGAGATAGTACACACACCTATCAGCCTTGTTTACAACAAAGCCTTTAGCAGTAAAAGTCATTTCGAACTTCTCATGCCATTGCTTAGGTGCTTGCTTGAGCCGTATAACGACTTCAATAACTTGCACACCTTGCCTTCCTGACCAGGTACTACGAAACCATCTGACTGCTCCATGTAAATTTCCTCGTCCATCTCTCCATTAAGAAAAGACGTCTTATCGTCCATTTCATGAACGAGAAGACCGTGCGAGGCAGACAGTGAAAGTAGCACATGAATAGTAGTCAGTCTAGCCACAAGTTTGTAAGTATCAAAGAAGTCCTGACCTTCTTTCTGGTTATACCCCTTGGCCACAAGCCTTCCCTTGTACTTTTCCATTGTACCATGAAGCCTAAGATTTTTCTTAAACACCCACTTACATCCTACAGGTTTTGCACCCATAAGGATGATCAGTGATCTTCCAGGTTCTGTTAGCCAAGATGGGATCTATCTCGCAACTAACGGTCTCCTTCCAGTAGTGAGCATCAAGAGATGCATAGGCTTCTAAAATAATCCTGGATGTGTCATCCACAAGGTATACAATGAAATCATTACCAAAGGACTTTGAAGTTCTCTGTATCTTGCTCCTTACAGGAACTTCATTGTCGTCCTCCTCAGGTGTAGATGAGTCATGTCGACAAATCCCTCGGGTGAACTAGTAGGGTTTCGAGTAAGAGAACGAGATATGCGCTTGCGGATACTTTGGCTAAGAGGGGGCTCCATTTACCCAGGTTCGGGGCCCACGTAGAGGTAAAACTCTTACTCCTGCTTGTCTGATCTGTATTATGGTGAGATTGATTACAATGGTGGGTGCGCAAGCCAAGAGATTGGATCTCCAGCTATGTCTATGGTGGTGAAAATTGGATCGGACCCCCCCCCCCTCAGATGGTTCTCCCTGCCTTTATTTAGATGACTGGGTCTCAAACCGTACTTGGGGAGGTTACAAACCCTAACTCTAGGCAGTGGAGACTTTCCATCTTGTCCCTCAAGTCTTGCGGGTGGGCCTCCACTAGGCCTTCTAGAGCCACAGGGTAGTCCTTTGCGTTGGGTTTCAGTCCTGGGCCTTAGACCAGGTAGGCTCACTCGACAGGTCCTGAAGTCATCCCCACGCCAGTAGGCCCCGAGTGTTTGTTCGACTGAGAAATAGTCGAGTAAGCACTCAAAGCTTGTTCCTGAATTTGACGACTGAGCTAGTCGGATATTTATCTGAAGGGCGTGTTCCCTGTGTGAGATATACTCAAGCATCTAGCCATAAATGTGTCGTGTTGGCTTTTTTCTCACAAGAGTATGACTCAGTTGCTTGGCTCTCCCGAAAGATCAGGGCCAATTAATTGCTTCTCGGGCAAAAACAGTTCTGGCCTACATGAATTCGAGACCTTCGACTCGAACTCGGCGAGGTGATCATTGCGACTGGGCCATTGGAGGCCTTATCAAGTCAAACTTAACCTTAAAGGGGTACCCGGCGTGTCCGCTAGAATTTTTCTTCATGATGTTGACACGGGAAATTTACTGTAGGACGCAGCTCGAGTGCGATTCCAGGCCCACAGGAGAGATCCTTGGGTCTTACCTTGTACTCGAAAAAAACGGCATCCAGTTTTGCCTACTCGGTCGAACGATCTGGGATAAAATGATGTGTTAGTACATCGTGATGCGGAGTTGCGGGAGCCGTGTACTCACGATTTTTTTTGCAGCGGGTGTTGTCTTATATTCCTGAATAGTGGCAAGTGCCACTGTTACCATTCTGTGATCTTCGAGCAAAATGGTCTTTTTTATCTGGATCTATACGAAAGTAATTTTATGTCATGAAGTTTTACGAAAGAAATTTCGTGTCATGAGGTATGCAATGACGTCATCGCGCACTCGTCTGCTCCCGATAGGACGTGGCGCAGTGGGGTAGCGCGCGTAGGGCCCATCTTGTCAGCTTTTTTTGACCGGAAACGAGCCGTCGTGTGCCGGTTTATCCGCTGGACGTGCAGTAATTACGCACGATCCTGCGTAAAAGATCGTGCGGGTTAACTGCCCCCCGCCTCTTCGTTTCAGCTTCGCACGTGGCGGCGGGGAAGCATGCCACGTATGTGGATCAACGACTCATAGCGATCTAGCGGTGGTATAAACCGTGGGCCTTAGGGAGTAAGTCACTTTTCCGGACCTCACTCTCCTTCTTCCACCTCTAGCACGCACCCCTTCCTCTATGAATAAGACGACCTTCATTGGCTGGAGGCAAGAAGCGTGCCGTGAATGTGGCCTACGACAAGGAGGCGGTCAGCTCTTCCGCAGCCACTGCGAGGAAGACGGGAGAATGTCGCCCCTCCAATGCGACGATGAAAAGCATCGCGGAGATGCAGAGGGAGGGGTTGCTTCCTCCCGAAAACTCCGGGCGCGTGCGCGTGCCGTCGAAGGGAGAGAAGGTGCCCAGCCCTCGCGCGAATTTCCGCGTCGCGTTCTCGGAGCACATTGCCCGAGGTTTGTCGTTTCCTTTTCAACCTTTCCTTCTCGGGCTGCTGTATACCTATGGCATACAGCTGCACGATCTTCCCCCCAACGTGGTGCAGCATATCCCGTGCTTCATTGTGCGGTGCGAATGCTTCCTTGGCATTCGCCCGCACTGGGGTTGTGTAAGGCCCTCTTCCAGGTCAAAATTTTCCGGGAGACGGCTCTGCCAGGCGAGAAGATTGGGGAACCGCTGGCGACCGGAGGATTCGGGATCCAGGTGACCAAGGAAATCCCATATCTCGAAAAGAACTTTGTCGAGTCAGTGCAAGGGAGGCGCCGGAGATGGTTCCATGTCGAGGACAATGAAGCTGGTGGCATCCCAGAGTTCCAGCCATTCGCGGTCTTGAATTGAAGAAAACCCTGGACGCACACAATATCAAGCCAAAGAATCCAAGGTGGTGTCTCCCCTGCTCGCGAAATTCGGGCGACTTCGTCCAAAAGACCAGGGCCCCCTGCTGAACGGGATACACTTGGCGAGTGTGTTCCCGCGTCGGAGGGTTCAGCCGCTCCAGGACAGGCCGACCCCGTTATGGGAGTTTTCGAGTGTCAACGACCCGAGTAGGACGTGCGACGACATTCTATCGAATGCGGAATTCGAGAAGAAGATCACTGCCATCACCAGCTTGAAGAAAGGGGAAAGTCACTCGTCGTGTCCTTTTACCCCTTTTGATGCTCAGCATCCTCCGAGTGAGGTAAGTTCCTTATCTTTCTTTTCCCTTGGTTACTTCTCTCTGTTTTGGGATTTTGTCGATTGAGTCGTCGTCTCTTTTTTTTCCTTTGTAGAACCTAGACGTGGTGAAGTATTACCCACCACTTTCTACGGATGATGGCGGCTCAGAACTTCTTGCGAGCAACTTCAAGACTCCTCTCGACACCAGCGTCGCGAACGCAGAGTCAAGCGAGGGGTTTCTGGAGGAGGAGGAAGAGGAAGAGGATCTTCCACTTCGCCACCGCAAGCGTCGCAGAGCGGAGGAAGATGAGGTGACTTCCAAGGATAACTCCTTGAGTGATGACGTGGTCGAGGAGATTAGGCCCATTCAGGCGACTCCCCTCAACGTACTTCCTCCCACTATCCATCAACCGAAGATTCCCACTGCTTGGGACCTGGACAACCTCGATGAATATGATCATGACGAGTCAGTCTCGGATTTTTTCTTTGGAGATGGGTTTAGTCTTTTCTCTTTTGCTTTTAATTCTTGTTTTAGCTTTTTGGCCATCAACGCGGATCAATTCGTGTCTTCTTCCCAATCCGTGAAACAGAAGGAGGTCATTACAGACCCACTCCAGCTCCGAGCCCTACTCGACGACCTCCAAGTCCTGCGAAGGCGGCCGACACTTTGGAGTACGCGATTCCTAGCTTGGCGGGCAGGCAGCCTAAGGATGTCGGGGTGTCAACGAGCAAAGAGGTTTTGGCTAGCTCGCCTGACCCTTTGTCGACCCCGCATGGCAAGGTGATGTTTTCTTGTCTTTTAGCACTTTGTCCTTCTTTTTTATCGGGTGAACGACACTACTCCTGATGGGAGTAGCCCCCGAGTCTATGGTCGACTGCTCGCAGTCGGCAGTAGACTCAAGTTAGATCTTTACTTTCTTGTTATCTTCTTGGTTTCTATCGGGTGCACGACAGTGCTACCGATTGGTGTAGCCCCCGAGGCTATGCTCGACTGCGTGCAGTCGTGTATAGGCTCAAATGTTATCTTTCTGACTCACAAAAAGTTTGCAGTCCATCCTTGACCCTTTGATTGCTTTCGGGCGTCGTCTCGTCCTGGCCGAGGCGGAGTGCGTTTCTCGTAGGGAAGAGCGCGACGAGATTCTTCGGGATGCCCATTCTTCAAGGGGTGAGTTAACATATGCTTCTTACTTTGACTTTGTTTCTTCTGTCCACAATTGTTGCGTGACGTGCTCGCCCCGTGTTGCAAACGTGGCTGCCCGCTTAAAATCCGAGAAAATCGAGGATAGCTCTCAGATCGTAAATCTTGAGAAGGAGCTGGAGTCTGCCCAAAAAGAGTTAGAGTCCACTCGCAAGGATGCAGCCGACCGTATCGCAGAATCCCGCGAGTCCTTGAAGCAACTGGAGGACACGGGTGTGGCGCATGACAATGATTTAGTCGACGTCCTCCGTCCCATAGCCCAGGCTTGTGCTGGTAAGTTATCCGATTATTTGCGTTTGTAGCTTGCTTCTTTCTCCTCCCTATCTTGATTTGTTCCATTCTTCTTTAGATGCATTTGGGGTTGATTTGGTGCTATCTGGAGGGGTCCGAGTCGACGCTTTGACGGACGTGTGCACTCAGCTGCAGGACCACGGAAACAAGGCTTGCTTCTCTCTGCATGATGCTTCCCGAGTGCTATCGCACCTGCACTAGTGATTAGTTACGGGAGTGCCGGTTCCATAAACTCTCGAGGGCCTCCTGCAAGTTTTCCTTGGTGAAGCTGATCCCCTTCATGATTACACCCTTGCTCAGACCGAGTGTGGGGCCAAGCCAGCTATCCAATTTTCCCTGGCGCACGATGTCTCGGGCGACCTGGAGAAGGTGTATTTGGAGCTTCCTCGGGACGCATTGGGCAAAAAGGTAGCACTTCGACCCTTTGGCGATCGTGCTAAGAAGCTAGCGAAGATACTCTCCGAGGTAGTTTCTCGCAACCGTGGTGCGAAGCCTGCTGCGAGTGGAGCTATCTCTGTAAAGTCCATCGTTCCTTAGGATAGGCGTCGTTTCTTCTTTTGTATGCCTGGCTGTGTAATGAAACCTTTGGGAAGCATCACGTACTTTTCTTTCCAATCAAGATGTTAAAAGTGTCAGCATTTGTTACTTTGCCTTACTTTGTGTCCTCCTGATGGGAGTAGCATTCGAAGATATGTTTGTTGTACGTCGTCGAGTGGGATGCAACTTTGTGACTGAAATTGTCGTGTGTCCTGTGTTCTTTCCAGGTTGTAGATTCTGGCGGTGGCCCGCCGAGAGGTGCTTCTCCTTCGACTGCGCCATCGATTACTGATGTGAGTATGCTTGCTTCGCTTCGTGGTCGCGTCGGGGATGGTGAGCGTAAGCTTAAGGCTCTACAGGGTGTGGCTGATGTTGCCAAGTCCAAGCAGAAGCTTGCTGCTGACAGCGAGCAGTTTGTGATGGAGGACCTCGCAGGTGTCGCAAAGAGCATGATGTGTAAGTCTCGCAAGCCCCCGAGTATTTTCAGTGTTTTTTTTCTTGTGGACTGACGTGTTTCGTGTCTATGTAGTTCTTGAACCTGACAGAGCGTGTGAAGGTCACTGGGTGGATAATAGAGTGGCTTGCGAGTCGAGCATCTCCAACATCCATGTGTGCAACTTCTGGGCTAACCGCGGTAGGTCCTTTGTCCTGGCTACTCTGCAGTATCGAGTAAGTCAGGCGCAACTCTTTGTTGTCTTTTCGGGAGGCCCTTTCTTCGGTCTATCAGACGATTTACCCTTTCGACGTCGTTCCCGATCGACTGAGTGGTCTGCTAAGGCTGTTTCGTCGGGTGGAAGATGTTCGCGAGTGTGTGCGTCAACAGATTATTTGAGGCGCTCAAGTGGCACTCGCGTTTGTGCGGCTGTGACATCCCGACGTCAACTTCAATTCTGTGGCGCGGCTTCCTGAGACCCGAGGAGCGGCCGTTGACTTTGTTCCTCACTATGAGGTGGTGCGGCCTGAAATGGAGCGGATCGTGCGGCTAACTGCTGTAGAGAAGGAGCGGGTTCTCCCAGAGGGTGCTGCTCGGCGATAGTTCGGTCTTGTTTTCAGGTGTATATACCTTGTGTGTTGTTTGTTTAAGGTGTGTACCTTGTAATCTTGTATAACATTTGTTGTGCATGGGCACTCTAAGATTTTTTATGCTAGTTTGGTGTAACCCTCGTGTGTTGGGGTGTGACCGTTTTTAGCATGTAAGGAGAAAAGGAAAAAATGAGACTAAGTAGTCTGTGTAGCTATGGTTAGAAACCATGTTTGTATTGCAATGACTGAGAAGTCATGTGTTTTTCTCGGGTTACAATGTGGCTGGAACATCCTTATTCCTTGCGAGTAGGATAAAGGAAAAATGCTAAGGATAGAACTTGCGAAGGTGTGCCACGTTCCATGGGTTGGAGTAGATGCCTCCTGTCTTCGGATTCTTCAAGCGATAGGCGCCTCTCGGGATAACTTCGTGTATGATGAAGGGTCCCTCCCATGGTGGCTCTAGCTTGTGTCCCTTTTCTTGCTTTAGCCGTAGCACCAGGTCGCCTACCACGAAGGATCTATGGCGTATGCGGCGACTAAGGTGATTGTGTAGTGCTTGCTGGTAGACGGCAGATCTTGCGAATGTGACGTCCATGATCTCGTCCAGTGCGTCCATGTCTTCCGCGAGTGCTTTATTGTAAGCCTCTTCGTTGTATGCAACAACTTGTGAAGCGCTGAACTTGACGTCCTCGGGTAGTACCGCTTCGGCTCCATAAACCATGAAAAATGGCGTGTAGTTTGTTGATCTACTTGGGGTTATTCTTAGGCTCCACTGCACCGATGGCAGTTCTTCAGCCCAATGCCCTACTGATATATGTAGTCGGGTGAGTAGCCGCTTCTTCAGGCCAGCCAAAACTAATCCATTGGATCGTTTTACTTGGCCGTTGGTTTGGAGGTGCGCCACCGAGGAGAAGCTGAAAGTTATCCCCTTTTCTTTGCAGAAATCCTGGGTTTCCTTGGCCGTTAGGTTGGTCCCATTATCCGTGATAATATTGTGAGGAACGCCGAACCTGCAAACGATGGAGTCAAGGAATTTTACGGCGCATTCTGCGTGTTACGATGTAACTGGGACGACCTCTATCCACTTTGTAAACTTGTCGACTGCGATCAGCAAGTGGGTGTTGCTTTCTACAGCGGTCCCACCATGTCTAGCCCCCATTGGCGAAGGGCCTGGAGAGGGGGATCATGTGGAGTTCTGTACCTGGTGCGTGTGGCTTGGGTGCAAACCTTTGGCATGCGTTGCATCTTTCGACCAGGTCCTTGGCGTCCCTGGCTGTCGTAAGCCAGTAGAATCTTGCTCGGAAGGCTTTTCCTATGATGGCCCTCCAGCTTGCGTGATACCCACAGTCGCCTTGATGTATGTCACAGAGCAGTTCCTTTCCATCTTTGGGTGTGATGCACCTCTGGAGTACTCCTGGTATGCTTTGATTGTACAATTCTCCCTTTATCACCCGAAAGGATTTACTGCATCGAACTATTTGTCGTGCTTCGCAGATGTCCCATGGGAGCTGCTTATGCATCAAGTAGTCGAGATAATTCTTCGTCCAAACTGGCTCGACCAGGAAGACTTGCCTCGAGATGTTGTGGACGAGTTTGATTATGGCAATTTGCTGGCTAGCCCCCATTTCTGTTGCTGCTGGCTTCTCTGTGTGCTTTTTGAGCATAACTGATCTTTTACTGATTTTTTCGAAGTAGATTCCTGGCGGAACCGGGGTGTTTGTTGACCCGATGTTTGCCAGTCTATCCGCTTCTTCGTTACTTGATCACGCAATGTGTTTTAGCTCGCATCCTTTGAAACTTCCTTCGAGCAGGTTGTACATGTTGCGATAGGCGATCATGTTCTCGGCGACTGTGTCACATTCCGTCATCGTCTGCTGCACGATGAGGTTCGAGTCTCCGTAGATCATCAATCGAGTGGCTACACAGGCAATCGCCATGTTCATGCCGTGTAAGAGCGCCTCGTATTCTACGTCGTTGTTGGATGCTGGATCGTCAAGGGGGAACTCGAGTTGTAAGACGTAGTAGAGCTTGTCACCTCTTGGTGATATGAGGATGACTCCGGCTCCGGATCCCTCGTTTCTTTTCGATCCGTCGAAATACATGATCCAGGAGATCGTGTATTCTGGTGGCCCTGGGGTTTGCAGCTCCGTCCATTCCGAAAGAAAATCCGCGACCACATGGGATTTTAGAGCGTTTGCGCCCTGTGTATATGATATCCCAGGAGCCTAGTTCGATGCGCCATTTTGCAATTCTTCCGGATGTCATAGGATTGTTCATAAATGTACCGAGTGATGCCTCGTTTAGCACCATGACGGTATGCTCCTGGAAGTAATGCTTGAGTTTGCGGGCTATGAAAACCACGCATACGCGAGCTTCTGGTAGTGGGGGTATCGTTGTTTAAACGGCGAGAGTACCTCGCTGAGGTATTATATTAGTCTCTGTATGCCGTGTGCCTTTCCGTCCTCTGGTCGTTCGACCATGATCACTGTACTGACCACCTGGTTTGTTGCAGCTAGGTATAGGTACAGGGTTCATTTTCCTGAGGTGTGGCCAGTATTTTCTTGCTCTGTAGCACCCTTTTCAGGTCGATGAACGTCTGCTTTGCTTCTGGTGTCCACTCAAACTTATCTATTTTCTTCAGCAGTTTGTAGAAGGGGAGCGCTTGCTCGCCCAATCTTGCGATGAACCTGCCGAGGGCTGCCAGTCGTCCTGCGAGCTGATGTATGCCATGGAGATTTTTTGGTTCTTTCATCGTCAAGATTTACCTAATTTTCTCCGGGTTGGCCTCAATTCCTCGGGCAGAGACAAGATAACCGAGGAGTTGGCTGACATGGACCCCGAAGATGCATTTTGTCGGGTTGAGCTTGATTCTATATGCGTTGAGGGCGTCAAATTTTCCCATTATGTCCTCGAGGAGTGTGTCCTCCGCTCGAGTCTTGATGACGATATTGTCAACGTACACTTGTACGTTCTTGCCAATGAGGCTCTACACCACCACGCCCACCTCCGGAAGGATGAGTGAGTAGTTATCCTTCGACTACGGGTCCATAGCAATAGCTACATGGTTGTTCTCTCCTCTTTATGCCTCATGTTTAGATCTTGTGAAACTAAAAACAGTAGAAAACAAGAACTGGTTATGTGGCATATTGTCAATAGGTTAGTCCAAGGAAATCAATAAAAATGGTATAAAGTGTAAAGAAAACATGTAGCATATGGCATGAAAAAACATGGAACATCAGAAATTATGGATACGTTTATGACGTATCAGGTCCACAGTTCACTAGTGGTGTCTCTCCAAAACAAATAGATAGCAGGTTGGGTAAACAAATTACAGCTGGGCAATTGACAGATATAAAGGCTGCACCGTAGTGCATATGCATGACATGATGATTACTATGTGATTCATGCAGTCATTAAAACAAGATACATAGACCGTTATCCAACTGCATCTATGACTAATAATCCACCCTCAACATATCATCTGAGCAAACCTTGGGTATTAAGTTGGAAGCAACAGATAATCGCAGTAAGCAAAGTGTGTAATGTAAATATCGTTGTTTTCTCCCTAATGGGAATAGCACATCCCCCACCCGTTCATGTTTCTGTAACTCCAGCATGAGTAAAAGGGAGGCATGAACCCACTATCGAGCATAAATACTCCCTCTTGGAGTCAGAAGCATCTACTTGGCCAAAGCATCTACTAGCAACGGAGAGCATGCAAGATCATAAATAACATACACATCAAAAGAACATGATAGATTGATAATCATTGTACATAGCATTCAATATTCATCGGGTCCCAGCAAACAAAACATGTAGCATTACAATAAGATGATCTTGATCATGTTAGATAACTCACAAGATCTAAACATGAGGCATAAAGAGGAGAGAACAACCATCTAGCTACTGCTATGGACCCGTAGTCCAAGGATGAACTACTCACGCATCACTCCGGAGGTGGGCATGGTAGTGTAGAGCCCTCCGGTGATAATTCCCCCTCTCGATACGATGCCGAGGAGAGCTTCAGAACCTTCCCGAACTAGGGTTGACGATGACGGCGGCTGTAGTTGTTTTTTGATGGAAAAGGCTCGGGTACTTAGGGTTAACCCCCCGAGAGGTATAAATAGGCGGAAGGGCAACGTCGGTGGTCGGCAGGGGGCTCGCACCACCCCAGGCGTGGCCAGAGGGGGGCGCCGCCCTATGGTGTGGGGCCCTTGTGGCCCCCCTCTGGGTCCCCTCTAGAATCTTTGTGTGCGACAGATTTCTAAGACTTCTGGGCTTTGAAACGTCCAAATCTGAGAATATTACCATAACAACTTTTCAGAAACTAAAAACAGCAGAAAACATGAAATGGCTTTTTGGCATCATGTCAATAGGTTAGTCCCAGAAAAATCGATAAAAAGGCATAATGTGTAAAGGAAACATGTATCATATAGTATGAAAACAACATGGAACATCGGAAATTATGGATACGTTTATGACGTATCAGATATATATAATTTCAACAATGTAACTTAGCAAAAATATTGCAACATGAAAAGTAACAGAAACAAAAGATCATGAATAATGATTCCTTGAATTTTTTTTTTGTTTCGAGCATAAAGAAAACATAGCAAAATGGTATTCTGCTCGTCCTTAAAAGGATAGCAAAACATAAATGCCAGGACACCTTCAAAGTTCAAGTGGTGACTAGAAACAAGTAAGTTGAGAACAAGTAATAACAAATCATGAATCAATCAGGAATACTGATGCACATTATACTCAGAATGACAACTATGCTCTCTTAATTGGTACATAAAGTTAGAATATGCTGAGGGAAGCAGGGATTACCTCATGTGCTAGAGCTTTTTATTTAATAAAATAGAGGTATTGAGAAAGGTGTATGTCTATGTCAACGAATGGTAAATAAAAAATTCATTACGTCACAAGCTAACTAGACTTTACAAGAGCGGCTCCCATTGAAGGAAGTTCATTCTACTGGGGCTAGTAGATCATCCCTCTTCTCTTTTGTTTGCACAATTATGCTTTAGCAGATAAATCAGGGGCAAAAAGTGAAGAGAATTGTGAAGTAACCAAATTTGGAGTTGGGCACCCCGTTGTCAGCTCTTCTAGCGAGTTGGACAAGGGGATGTGCCACTAGTCTAGGTGTGTAAAGTCTAGTTAACAAGTGAAGTAAAGATCGTCTACTTACGTCCTCCTGAGCTAAAACAGAGCACAAAACAGGTATAATTTTGAAGGTTTAAAGGTAGCACATGAGAAATTTAGTTTGGAGTTGCGGTTAGATACCACATGTAGGTAGGTATGGTGGACGCATTTGGAAAACTTTTAGTTTTGGGGAGTTGGATGCATGAGCAGAGCTTATACTTCGTTGGAGGCTAGCAAAACACTGGGAGCGACAAACTAAGAGAGCAATAATGGCCATAATAATGCATAGCGACAAAACCTTATTAATTAAAGCATAAATGATATTACAAGTCAAAAACTAAATGATCATAGACGCTAGAAGTGACTGGTTTGTAGTCATAACATGGTTTTAGCATGCGCCAAGTCAACCAAATAAAGCATTCGAAGGAGAATACCAAAATATTATGCTTCGATCTGATAAAAACAACTCATGATTTATTTCAATGGCACATTAAGCACTCTCGAATATTTGAGACAAGTCATGCTACATGAATAACTAGTAAGCATTAAAATAATATCTAGCATGACATGATAAAGTCTAAGCCACAATCTATTTTCTCTTTGCACTGTTATAAGCATGAAATATTTTATTGATTTCCAACACCAGCACTTTATTTCAACAAAAACTCTCCATATGACATATCAATGAAACAAGATAGTACTACTATTCTATAAGAACTAACAGCTCTGAATAAGAGGGTTAGTGCACATTCAAAAACTAACATGTTCTCCATGGGCACAAGCATTATCAATACTTTCTAAACATTAGCTACAACCACTAATGTTTTGTGGAGCAAAGAAACCCACCTAACATAGTAAAAGAGAGAATGCAAAGTAAAAAAGGCAGAATCTGTCAAAACCAGAACAGTCTGTAAAGACAAAAAAATTGAGACACTTACGTTGCTCAAATTAGAAAATCAGAACTAGAAAAAGTTGCGTAAATAGCTTAGGATCATGCACAAAACTTTTAAGGATGTTTCGATTTTTCTGATTTTTTTAAGAATTAAATAGTGGAGAAAAAAATTCAACTTTCCACTAGAGACTTTACATGGAACAACAATTCGAAAATGTAAAGATACAAAGGAGTTGTTACAGAAGTAAACAACACATTGACTCAAAGAAAACAAAAGTAAAATTGCATAAATAAAACATGGGTTATTTCCCAAGAGTGCTTTTCTTTAACGCCTTTTAGCTAGGCACTCAACTTATTAGTGTAACCGATGTTTGATGCTAAGATAAATAAATAATAAGATACATATGCTCCAAGTTTGTTCAAGTTTCTATGTTGCTTTAAAAACAAAGTTTAAAGGTTTGGAAACCGAGGGGTTATTGGTGAAGAGGGATGTGGAGACACCCCCGAGCTTATGGATGTGTCTATTCGTCAATATTTCTCTGTTTGGTCTTCCTTCATTCTAAGTGAAAAAAACTTTAACACAACAACTTTCCCATTCTTTTCTGCGGTTAGACATTAGTGCAATAGATAATATATATTCCCAAAGTGCTGCTTGTAACACCCGGGGGATTTTCCCCCAACTAGAATTGTTTCCTTTTCTTTCTCATGGCATTGCATCACATGCATCATTTGCACCTTTGTTTGCAAACCAATTCAAAAACAAAACAAAAATTCAAATCAATTTAAAATTTTCAAACAATGCACCTGTGTTTTCAAACTCAAATTGTTTTCAATAAAATTGAATTGGAATTAATATTTGCTTGGTTAAATAAATCACCTTTTATTAAAACCCTAATTTGAATTTCAAATTCAAATTGAAACAACAAATAAATATTTGAAATTTTGAAAAACAAAACTTGGTGCACTTGGGCATTCAATATGCTCAATGCAATAAAATTGTTTTCAAATTTTTTATAAAACCCTAAAACCCCTTCTTTCTCTCTTATCCCCTTGCTACAAAAAAAAATATAAAAGAAAGAAAAAGAATAAAATCACCAGTGGGGAGGTAGGCCAAGTGGCCCACCTACCACCCACGGCCCAAACCCCGTCCGAGCCCACCTTCTCTTTCTTCCTCTTACGGACAGAGGAGAAGGAACATGTGGCTCCCGTGGCAACGCTTCCCCCTCCTCACCTGCTCCTCCCCTCCTTTATCTACCCCTAGACCATCCCAAACCCTAGGCCCTCCTCGTCCTTGCTCCCAGCCGCCGCCACCCTTCTTTTTCCCTTCCTCCTCTATCTCAATTTCTCCTCTGAATATTGTTGTCTGAACCATGGAAGGGAGCCTCCATGGCCGACAGCTTGGAGGCCATGGCGCCATCGCCGTGGTCGTCGCCTCGACCCCCGGAGGCCGGGAATGGAACCACCTCACCTCCCTCTCCGTTTTCGCTGAAGGCCCCGGGGCCGGAGCCGCGCTAGGGAGGCGCTGCGCGTCCGCGTTCTCCGGCGAACTCTCTGCCGTGCACTGTCTTCTCCGCGTCTCCCCGAGCAGAACAACGACACCGACGGCCACGGTGAGCTCTACGCCCTCGGGCCTCTCCTCCCTTCCTCCTCCCTCCCCCGTGCTCTGTGACTCTGCCTTCGAGCGGTAGCGCCACGGTGGCCGTCGCCGTCGTCCGTTTGCCGTCCGAACTCGCCGATCTGCGACCTGCAGAGGCAATTGTTTCAGTTTCGTCAGGTTCCCACCGCGCAGCATCTCCTCATATGGGCCGAGCTCCCCTAGTCAATCAAAACCGATCCCACAGCCCAGTGGCTAGACCACCAGTCCGCACGAGGGAGAGATCCCCGGTTTGATTCCCTTCCGCAGCAAAGCCACCCCTTTTTTTCTCCATTTTCTTTTATTCTCGAAAATCCAGAAAACAGAACTGAGTCTTTATTTGTAAAATCAATAACAAATTGAAAAATGCTCCAATTTCAATGATTCAAATTTCTATGGATTCAGCATCTTGTGCTCTTTATGTTAGTAACAAAGTTGCAACATGTTTCTGTAATAAATTTTGCACTAAATAATTAAATACAGAAATGGCTATTAAAATTTGAAACTTTGGAAATTCATAACTTGAGTTCTGTTCACCCAAATTGAGCAAAATTGGGCTCTAAAATTTTGTCTTAACAAACTCTACACATTGGTATTTTATTTGGTCACAATTGAATTAAATTTGAACATGTTTACCTCTGTTTACAAAAAGGGGCAGAATAAAAATGCTTATGGAAAAATGCATAATAAATTCAATAATGATCCAAAAATTATGTTTAATAGCTCAAAATGTTCATTGAAACATTTTATACATGTTTTCAACCTTTTCAATACAATTTGTTTACTGTTTTTCCTAATTAAAAGTGGTGCAATAATTCAATGCTTTAATTACACCTTTTAAATTGCAAAATTCATAACTTGGGCAATTCCAATCCAATTCCAACATGTAAAATATGGTTTCCATGCAAAATTGAACAAGCTCTCCAAATATAAACTTTGTTTTCTATTTTGAATAAATTAAATTGCTGAAAACAAATATTTCTTAATTAATGCATTTAAAATTGTCAATTTCATAACTTGCTCATTTTAAATCCAAGTTCAACAAATGAAATATGTATTCCATCTAAAATTTTGTGTTCTTTCCAAATATAAATTTTGTTATCTGTTTGGAACATTTAAAATTGGTGAAAACAACAAATGTTTGCTTTAATCATTTAAAATGCCAAAGTTCATAACTTAATAAATAAAATTCCAAACTTGGTAAACAACATATCAAACTGAAGCTATTGTTGTTTTCTTATTGTTTTAATCATCCATGCATCATTCTAATCAACTTTCACATGATGGTTAATTGTAGATCATTTAATTCAACATTAATTCATGGGCTTTTCCATATGCAATCCAAATTGCATAGCCCATTTAAATATGTCTACCATGTCAACTAGTTTATCTTTGATGCACCCTTTAACTTGTCATGCATATAAAATAGGATCATGCTGGATCTTTTGCCGTAGTAGTAATTGTTGCATCCGGTGTTTGTTCTAGTTCGTTGCTTCTTCGCGGATAGGACGTTGAGATGATGTGAGCAACGACAAGTTCTGCGGATGTACCTCTACTTGCTGGATCTCAGGCAAGTATACTCACTTGCTACCTATGGCTGCCTTTCATCACTTGTTACCGATTCTTCCCGTTGTCTTTATTCTAGCCTTATGATTCGATGCTTGTGTCTCGATCCTATCATATGTTTACCTTGCAGCCATGATATAGCCTTCCTTCCACTTCCTATTAACTGTTGTTTGTTTACCCCGTTGGCTCTCGTGTCGTAGTTGCATGCTTAGTGTTGTTTGCGCTCAAGTCTTGCTGTCCGTCTTATCACCTGTTTAGTTTGATAGTTGGGTTTCAATTCAATCAACAACATGTTAATGTTTTGGGTAATAATAATTTGATGATAAGGCACCGGCAGGAGGCCCGGCGTGGTTTTGAGGCCTGCTAGTGTCGACCTTAAGTAGGAAAAGGGTCTTGTCCTCCGATCCATGATGAGCGCGCTAACTGCATGTGGGAAGCGAGTATGGGCGCCCCCCGCAATTCTGATTCCATTCGCATCTCGTCCAAATCGCCACACTTAGTTCGGGCTTTCCATTTGATGCATGCATATGCAGGTGCGAGCCCTTGGCGCCAGGGTGGAACTTTTGTAGTCGGCATTTAGGGCGGCGTGGTCTTCTAGTGCTATGAGGGTCCCCCTTTTCTTCGTGGGGGCTCGATTAGCCGCGCACGCACAGCATGTGGTTCTTTGGGCTTGATGCAAAGAAGAGTTGGGTTGTGTTGAGTGCCTCGCTTGGTGGAAGTGCATTTCCATCTGGCGGGTCATTCTTATGTGTACGGCCAAATTGGTGCATCCCTGCAGGGTTAAATCTTCTCGAGAAGCCGTGTTGTCCGCGGTTATGGATGACTTGGTGAAAGTGCTGGCTAACAAGTACTTAGACAACTTACGCTTAACGATGATAACTTGACTAGTAATATAGATTACCTCCACCATAAAAATGGATGTCACCTTAATCAACCGTGTGAGTTTCCTTGGGTTGCTTCCTTAGTAGGGGGTAACACTGGATGGATATTGTTTGGTGAGTAGTTATAGTTGGTTCTGATTCGCTATCTTATCCCTTTCTTTTAGCCGGATGTTGTAGCGCGTCTCTGTATTTAGTTAGTGCAGCCCGCTGCCGCTTCTTTGCAACAATCCCTTCCTTTCCATTGTACCCAAAGTATTTGTATCTTGTGATGATTGGTCACGCTGGTATCTTGTGAATATGGTTTAGCCACTTGCCAGTACTTAACCGTACTGACCCACGAATCCATTTCGTGGCTGCATATTCCACATTGCAGTCAACAGGTTTGAAGTCTGACGACGTTAGCTTGGGAATCCCTCCGGCTTGGCCTAGGCAGGGATTGGACGCCATCGGTTATCTTTAGGACTCTTAGTCCAATTTGTATCTTGTCCGTAGTCGGACACTATGTTGTTTCTTCCGCTGTCATTTGGATTTTTGTATTGTATCAGTTGTATCCTTGACTCGTTTGAGTCGTCTTGTATATACCTCCTCTGTTGTTGTTGTGGATTATTCGTGAACTGTTGTAATGTTATCACAAGTGGCAACCTGAAATCGGTTATTATGTGGATTTTGGCGGAAATGCTGAAATCTGCATAGTGCCCGATCCCGGGGCGTCACACTGCTACTAAACCAAATCAAAAAAATTGAATTACATAAAGGTTTCTGAAGTGGCCAACTTATAAATGAAAGTTAATACCCCAAAAGAATCAAATGAAAATGCAAAGAGGGCACTCTTACAACAAAAGTCAAAAAAATTCCAGAAAAACAACAGCTAGAAAATGTATTTATTAGGTGCACTTAAACATGCCAGAAAGTTTTGCCAATTTTTTTGCATGCGAAGGATTAGAAGATACATAATTAGTTAAAATTTTGTGACTTTTCGAGTTTTCATTATTATATGAAAAATCCTACAGTGAGCAGAAAATGTTGAAAACAGAAAAAGCCCTTAAATATGCATCAACTAAAACTAAATGTGTAAAACATGGTACTTTATTTTTTTAGAAACTAAAATAATAGAGGATAAACAAGAAATAAACTTCATAATAACATAAAATAAACCCAAAAATAAATAAAGCAAATTAAAATACATGTTAAGACAATACATATCATGTGAAAAGGGTAATATAGACCATGAACGAGACAACCTCATTTTTGTTGATGGATAGGGGGTGACTCGGAAATCCCTAAGCTTAGATGAATGTATCCTCATGAATATGTTATTGAGATGCACCTAAACACCACCAAGCTTGAGCTCTTGTGTCTTCTTGTTCATCTAATATCACCATATTGATTAGAACTTATAAGCTACATCCACATACAACTTCACAAAACTCATTAGTAGGGTTAGTACCCATTAAGTAAATTCCACTCATGTTCAAGTATTGGAAAGTTTGATGATATTTATTAAACATTAGCCACTGTATATACCTAGGTTTCTTACAAAAATTCTGTTGTCCATCGAAAAACTAAGGAAACTAAGAACAATATTAAATAAATAAAGAAATCTGTGAAAACTGAACAACCTGTAAAGATGTCACTCAATGAGATAGTTACGTAGCTCTAATAAAAAACTTAAAAATAATGAAAGACAGATAATAATCTCAGGGTTATGTACAAAATATTTTAGATCAAAATACTATTATGAGATTTATCACAATTTTTTACAGTGAAGCACAGGAAATCTTCCAAAAACTGATTAGTCAGTGAAAATCGATTTTTTCGAAATATCTACGTTACTCAAATAAGAAAAGTTAGAACTAATGGAAGTTAGGTACTAGGATCAGGTTTAAGCCAAAAAAAGTTTCAGATCCAAATAATGTTCTGGTGATTTTAAACATGTTATACGGTGAAGCACAACAAATCTTTTTCTGCGCAGTAAACCAAACTTGTGCACTTTCAAGTAACTATAGACTAATATTAGCACCCTATTTTTTATGTGTAGAGGTATATACACAATATTTACAATATATACATGGTTTTAGCTGAGAATCTTCCATGGAGTAATTTGCGTTGGTTTCATAGGCATGAACACAAGTGTTCAAGCTCGACCCCCACTTAACCATTGCACCTTTCTCCAATCACTCTCTTTTTAAAAAAGTTTTTAGATAACAAGTACAAATATTTTTTTTATAATTCGCATTCCCTATCCAAACTAAGATAAACAACTTAGAACTGAAATTAAAACTACATAGAGACAAAGCAAACAAGTGCACACAAGAATATTCACCCACGCTATTGCTCCACCGCAACGGCGCTGGAAAGGTCTTGCTATCCCACAAGTATAGGGGATTGTGTGTAGCCTTTTCGATAAGTAAGAGTGGCGAATCCAATGAGGAGCTAAAGGTAGGATAAATGTTATGTCAAGTTCTATCAACCACTGATACAACTCTACGCACACTAGGAAATAATACTAGAGCAATTATACGGGTATGAGAGATAGATTTGCAATATAATAAATACAAGAAATAAATTTTAGTGCAGCAGCAGTAAAATATACTAAGCAAGCATAAACAAATATTACCATTAGTGTGGAAAAGTGGTGGTAATTGTGATTGATTTTTCAATGATCAAATAGTCAAATACAAGGTTGATATTCCTCTTTTATGTGGGAGAGGCAAAGCTAACAAGCTCTCACTATCCAATGATTGCAACTACTTATGATTGGAACTCTAGAAAACAGCCGTAACTACTAGAAGATACATTAAGATAAAAAAAACACCCAACCATAGTATTAAAATCAAAAGGTCCTCTTTATCCCATATGTTTTAATCACTAGATTGGGGCTCATGTTTCTGTCACTCAAGCAGCCCTCCCTCTAGATTTTTCCACATACTACAAACCCTATGATGTGATCCATGCGCGCATAAACATATGATGGGCACCATAGGACTGTAGAATTTAATATATAGCTCAAACCACCCATAGAGATGCAATAATCAATCATATGACAAAAGGGAACTACACAAACATGACATAGATGCAATAGATCATCTGCAAATAATTTATAACGTCAAACATGATGTGTACATAGGGCGGTACAGAGGTGTGTGGGAGGATGAACCACTGTATACAAGGAGGAAGGAGATGGCGGTGAAGACGGTGGAGAGGACAACGCGGGGCGCAGGGACTCCTTCCCTGCGCCACCAGCATCATGGCGGAGCGCTGCCCCTTAGACCTCTTCCTTCATGGCTTCTTGGGAGCCCTCCCCAATGGAGATGGGATCCATGGGGGAGGAAAAAATGAGGCTTTGGTGGCTGAAAAATCGTGGTATGGGGTATCTTTCACGACCTAGGGTTCCTTCCTTTATATAGCCTCACGGATTTCCGTCACCCCATCTAGGGCTGCATTAAATCGAGCTTTTCTTGGCCGTAAGAAGTCAAATTGGGACAAATTTTAATTTTAGAACGTTCCTCGTGAAATTCCCCACATCTTTCGCGAAGGGACTTTTTTCATTTGACGTCGTCTTCTGTCCAGTACGTGAGAATCTTCAAAAAGAGTTTTCATACAGATTTCAGGAAAGTTCCAATTCGACTCCAACAAGGTTTCCTCTTATATTTTCGATAATTCCTACACATCAGAGTGTAAAACAAGAACATTGTGCACTTTTGTAACTATTAGTAGGTTAGTACAAATAAATGAGAAAGTTAATATAAAAACAACTATCAAAAGCATAAAAGTAGCATGAAACCATAAAAAATTATAGATACATTTTGGACGTATCAGTGTGCTTTGTAATCTCGTTGCTTGGATTTTCCAAAAAAGTTCCACGCCCTGAACCAATTGCCCATAATGAGGATACTATAGAAAGATAAGCTATTGGAGTTTGCTTGTTGAAAAAAAATTATGATGCATCGATGAATGAAACTTGTGAGAATGATTTTGCTACTGTTATTTATGATAATCCATGCTACTTTGGTAAATATTATGATGATCCTTTATTTACTACTACCATTGATATTCATCATAATGAGGTAATTTCCTTAGATAATTTATATGATAATGCTCTAGATGATGGTCCTATGTTACGTGATGATATTAATTATAATAATACTAAAAATAGGATTGGAGAGTCTTGACTTTAGCTAGAAGGAGTCCCATGCCTTTGGAAGAGGTCATGATTTTAAATATTCATCCCACTATTTTGGAGCTTGACATGAATTATGTGCTTGTAGAACATGAAAAATATTCTTTGTGTGATAGTTATATTGTTGATTTGTTCATGATGTTACTGAAAATTATTATGAGAGAGGAAAATTTGGTTTTTTAAATTTTCATGTTACTAAAACACCTCTCTTTATATGGGAAGTTTTAAATTGCTCTTGTTTTAACTACCTATGCTTGTTACTACGTGCTTCTTTGATTTATTTTCTTACAATATTACTATGCATACAAAGTGGATTAGACTTAAATGTGTTTTATATATGCTTCTTGATGCCCTCATTTACATAAACTCTTATTTTTTATGAGAGCATCTCTGAAATTACTAAGCCTATCTTAGTGGCTATAAAGAAAGAGCTCTTGGGAGAAAACCCTTGTTTATTTTTATTTTGGTGTTATTTTGTTTTATTAATGTCTTAGAAGTTGTTTCCTTTGTAATAACTGCTCCTTATCCTTTTTTTGTTTTCGTGCCAAGAGAAACCTCTACTAGAGAGGTACTGTGATTTGGGGAAGTTGTTATCCCGAAACAGATTTTTGTGCTGCCACCAAAAAAATATTTCTCTCAGCGAGAAAGTTGGATTTGTTTGAAACAAAATAGACTCATGACACAGGTTGTTATATAAATTTTATTATTTTTGCACTTTTTATTTGAGCAACATAAGATTTTCGAGAAAAAAAATCATCTTTACCAGTTTTTCTGTTTTGACAGATTTCTGCCGATATGTGCATTTGCCTCTTAATATTTTTCTTTTGTGTTATTTTGGGAGGAAGATCCTTAAAAGAAGTTGTGAAAGTAGCTAATGTTTTTAATGAGTGCTTGATATGTGTTGAAACTGAACCAAGTGGATTTATTATTTTGATGCACTAACGTTGCTAATGAAGATTTTGAGAAGTTTTAGGTGGAGGAAGTTTTCAAGTGTAGGGAGAGAAGGATGATATGAGAGGATGAAGGATGGAAAAAATCTCAAGCTTGGGGATTCCCATGTCACCCCAAGACATATCCAAGAAGTACAAGCGTTAAAGATTGGGGATGCCCAAGGCATCCTCTTCTTCATCAACAAAAATATAATATTTCTTTCAATACACTATACTTTTATTGCTTCACATGATATGTGTTATTCTTGGAGCGTCATTTTATTTTTATTTCAGTTTTTTTGTATCTTTTGGTTGGATCCTAGCACTTTTGTTTTGGAGAGAGACATGCTCCTTTTTCATTGCCCGGAACACTCAAGTTTTCACTCTTATTGTTCTATGAGTGTTCGGTTTTTGCTAGTATTGCGTTTAGCTCTTGTCCAATTTTGTTCAGAGCTTGTTGGTTTGCTTCAATTATATTTTATTATCTCTCTTGTATTTGATGTTTATTTTCTTTGAGATTTGTTTCGAATAAGTTGATTTGTGTTGGAGAAGAGTAAATTGTTTCATGTTTATAGTGGTGCAATATGAAGCTTGTTTTGCAATATGTTAGATGTTATTTTAATTGTGAGCTTATTAGTATATGATGTATCATGACTAGTCTCAAATAACCGATACTGCTTAATATGCCATTGAAATTAAATCATGTGTTGTTTTTATCATATTGAAGCATGGTATTGTGGTATTCTCCGTTGATGATTTATTTGGGTTGACTTGGCGCATGCTCACACCATGTTATGACTATAAAACAATCACCTTTAGCAATTATGATCATTTAGTTTTTTACTTCTAATATCACTTCATGCTTTGATTAATAATGTTTTGTCGCTATGCATGATTATGTCCGTTATTTCTCTCTTAGGTTGTTGCTCCCAGTCTTTTGCTAGCCTTCATCATGTACTGAGTATGAGCTCTACTCGTGCATCGATCTCCAAAAAACCAAAGTTATTCCAATGTGTACAGCATACCTACCTATTTGTGGTATTTCAGTGTTGATGACTAACATTGGTAGATCCCAAGTGCAAGGTGTGAAGAGTGCAACAACAAGTTTTCCCTCAGAAAAGAAACCAAGGTTCAATCAACCAGTAGGACGACAAGCTATCTCTGAAGGTTGATGCAGCTGAGGTGGCAGGGCGCACTACCGGTTCAGCAGCAATGTGGAACCTACACAACACAATCAAATCACTTTGTCCCAACGTAGCAGTGAGGTTGTCAATCTCACCGGTTTTGCTGAACACAAAGAGGTTAAACGTATGGTGTTGAAAACAGTAGGAAAACAGTATGAAAGCAGTAGCAGCAGTATGAAAGCAGTGTGTGTATTATCAGTATGAGAAAATGGACCGGGTTCCATAGTTCACCAGTGGTGTCTCTCCATGAAAGATAAATAACATGTGTGGTGAACAAATTACAGATGGGAAATTGACAGAAATTAAAGCTGTACCGTAGTGCATATGCAAGACATAAAGATTACTATGTGATTCATGCGGGCATTACAACAAAATACATAGACCGTCATCCAACTGCATCTATGTCTAATAATCCACCCTTCGAATATCATCCGAACAAACGTTGGGTATTAAGTTGCAAGCAACAGATTATTGCAGTAAGCAAAGTGTGTAATGTAAACAATGTAAACTAGGTAAACACCGTTATTTTCTCCCTAATGGCAACAACACATCCTCCATCCGTCACGTTTCTGTCACTCGACCACAGATGCAAAGGAGGCATGAACCCACTATGGAGCATAAATACTCCCTCTTGGAGTTACTAGCATCTACTTGGCCAGAGCATCTACTAATAACGGAGATCATGCAAGATAATAAATAACATAAGCATGAAAATAACATGATAGATTGATAATCAGAAGACATATCATTCAACATTCATTAGATCCCAACAAACACAACATGTAGCATTACAAAAGATGATCTCGACCATGTAGGGCAGCTCACGAGATCTAAACATGAGGTACAAAGTGGAGAGAACAACCATCTAGCTACTGCTATGGACCTGTAGTCTAGGGATGAACTACTCACGCATCACTTCGGAGGAGGGCATGGTGGTGTAGACCCCTCCGGTGATGAATTCCCCTCCCGGCAGGATGCCGGGGAGAGCTCCAGAACCCTCCCAATCACGAGATGACGATGACTACGGCCTTAGGTGTTTCTCGGGACGAAGTGGTATAATTTTACGTTTAATATGTCGGGGGGTATAAATAGGCGAAAGGGCAAAGGCGGTGGAGGCCTGGGGGCTCCACACCACCCCATGGCGCGGCAAGGGCGCGCCGCCTTATGGTGTGGCCTTCCTATGGCCCTCCTCCGGGCCTCTTCGGGATTCCGTGGAACCTTCGGGAATTCTAGGACCTCAGACTTCAAATTTTCCAATTCCGAGAATATTTCCATAAAAACTTTTTTGAAACTAAAAACCGCGGGAAAAAGGGAACTAGCTCTGTGGCATCTTGTCAATAGATTAGTCCGGAAAATCGATAAAAATGACATAAATTGTATAGCAAACATGTAGGAAACAACATGTAACATCAGAAATTAAGGATACATTTATGACGTATTAACATCCCCAAGCTTAGTTCCTACTCTTCCTCGAGTAGGTAAATGATAAAAACACATAATTTCTGAGGTGACATGCTACCACCATAAACTTGATCGTCAATAATGTAAAAGCATAAGTGAGCTAAGATCATGGAACTTCAACACAAGCATGATAAATAGAATTTTAACAATAAAGCATAGCAATCACCTTGCATCATGAGAAGTAACACAAATAGAAGATCATGAATAACAATGCAACGAAAGATATACGTTTGTTTCAAGTATAGAGAAAACATGGCAAAATGATATTTCGATAGTAATTAAGAGTGGGGCAAAACATAAATGCCAGGACACCTTCAAAGTTCCTAAGGAAGACTAGAACAAATAATTAAAGAACAAGCAATAACACATCATGAATCAATTAAGAATGTTTCTGGGACAAATGCACATAAAACTTAGAATGGCAACTATGCTCTCTCAACTGTGCATAAAGTTAGAAATGGAGACTCAACATAAAAGTAAAAGAAAGGCCCTTCACAGAGGGAAGCAAGGATCAACTCTTGTGCTAGAGCTTTTATTTTATTAAATAGAGGTATAAAAAGCTTGACACTCCTCCCATCCGTCTTACACAAACCATGGCTAACTGAATCCTCGGGTGCCTGCCAACAGTCACATATCGTGGAGGAATGTCTATTTTTTAGACAGGTGTATGCTTATGTCAACGAATGGTAAACAGAAAATACAGTACGTCATAAGCCAACTACACTTCAGAAGAGTGGTCCCATAGAAGGAAGCATCTGGGTACAAGGTCATCCCTCTTTCTCTTTTGTTTACACAATTATGCTTTGACTGATAAATCAGGGGCAAAAAAACTGAAGATAATTTTTTGTTATTAATTTGGGGCTGGGCACCCCGCTTCCAGCTCTTCTATCATTGGATAAGCGAATGAAGTCACTAGTCCAGGGTGCGAAAGTACAATCAACAAGTGAGATAAATATTCTCTATTTACGTCCTCATGGGCTAAAACAGGAGCACAAAACATGAGTAATTTTGAAAGCTTTAAAGGTAACACATCATCAATTTACTTTGGAGTGGAGGTTAAATACCACATGTAGGTAGGTATGGTGGACACAATGGGAAAACTTTGGTTTTGGGGAGTTGGATGCACGAGTAGAGCTCATACTCGGTACAGGTGGAGGCTTAGCAAAAGACTGGGAGCGACAAAGCACGACAGCATAAGAGCCATAATCATGCATAGCGACATAAACATCATTAATCAAAGCATAAGTGGTACCGCACGTTCAAAAAATAAATGATCATAGGGGCTATAGGTGACTGGTTCATAGTCATAAACATGGTGTGATCATGCGCCAAGTCAACCAAATAAAACATTCAAAGGAGAACACCACAAATTTATGCTTCAATATGACAAGAAGAACTCATGATTCTTTCAATGGCACATTAAACACTCTCAGCTATTTGAGGCTAATCATGCTACTAAATAACCACAAGGATTTATAATTAAAATAACATCTAGCATGATATGAAAAAAGTCTAGCCACAGTCTATACAAGCTTCTACTTGCACCGTTATAAATTCTACCACAAGCAGCAGTTTCTTTTCCCATCAAGCACCATACAAAACATGCTTTAACAAAAACTCTCTAAATTCTATAGCAAGAAAACATGAGAGTACTCACATCAAAATACTAAAAGTAACAGCTCTGAATTAGAGATGCAATGGAAACAAGAGCTAAACAGGAATTTTTGAAGCAGCTAGAAGAAAAACTAAGAATACTAGCATAGCAAGTATTCACATGAAAAAGTGGAGAGTGTATCTCTCACAAACAAGTAATGCTAGGGTCCAACTATATTATTGTAGCAAGGAAAAACAAACAGACGCTCCAAGTAAGCTTCATATGATCTCACCGAATAAAATATAGTTTTGAAGGGAATATGCCCGAGAGGCAATAATAAAATGGTTATTATCTTATTCCTTGTTTATGATGAATGTTTACTTCTCATGCTAGAATTGTATTAACCGGAAACGTTGATACATGTGTGCTTAATAAACAAACAATGGTTCCTAGTAAAGCCTCTCTTTTAACTAGCTCGTTGATTAATAGATGATCAACGTTTCCTGATCATGAACATTGGATGTTGTTAATAATGGGGTCATGACATTAGAAGAATGATGTGATGAACATATACCCAAAGTGAATATAGCAATGCGATCAAGTCATTAAGTTTACATTGTTATATCAAACATACTAACTAACTTATTCCTTAGACCATGAGATCATGTCAATCGCTGATACCGGAAGGGTGCTTTGATGGCATCAAATGTCACACCGTAACAGGGTGGCTATAAATGTGTCGTTAAGTATTCGGAAAGTATTAGTTGAGGATCATGGATCAAGAGTGGAATTTGTCCATTCAAATGACGGAGAGATATACTCTGGGCCCTCTCGGTGATATCACATCGAAACCGCTTGCAAGCACGTGATATGATCACAAGGATGTTATATCACGGGAAAGAGAAAAGTGTACTTGTCGGTAACGAGATTGAACAAGGTATGGTTGATACCAATGATCGAATCTCGGACAAGTAAAATACCGCGAGACAAAGGGAATACTTCACGATGTTGTTGGTTCACACGATCACGAGAGTCATCGTTGAATATATAGGAGTCATCACTGATCTCCAGATCCCGCTGTTGATTATTGATCGAAGAGGAGTCTCGATCATGTTTATCTTATTCGCGAACCGTAGGGTGACACACTTAAGGTTCGATGACGCGTTTGAGAGGATACGGAATATCGAAGAATATTTTGGGCAGCACCGAAATTGTTTCGGGGAAAATTGAAATAGTTCAAGGGGTTTTTTGTGGAATGGTTGTTAATAGAATTAACAAATGATTCGAGGTGATATATGCAAATGTTTGTTAATGGAATTAACAAATATAAATAAAGAAATAAAAATGTTTTATTTATGTATTAAAGAAAAACCTTTGGATTTTCGAAGTGGAAAATTAAGGGAGCATGAGTGGGTGTGAGTGGAGCTTCCACTCACATGAAGAGGGAAGAGGTGGGGGCACCCCATGTCTGGCCGCACCCCCCTCTTGGGCTGCCCCCTCCCCTATAAAAGGAGGGTGAGAGCTCCTATTCTCCACACACTTTCCCACTTCATTTTCCCTCCGCCCGCTGCTCCATTCCATGGTCTCCGGCTTGGCGAAGCCCTGACCGTGGGATTCTTCTTCACCACCACACCATCGTGCTGCTGGAGTTCCGAGGGATACTCTACTTTCGTGCCCCGTTGGATCGAGGGAATGGAGGTCGTCATCAACCGTACGTGTGACCGATCACAGAGGCACCGCCGGATTGCGGTGCACATTTTCTCGCTATCGGGATCGGTGTGAGTACGACTACGCCAACAACGAGATTTGATCTCGTACCACTTTGAGTCTTCGAGGGTATGTGTTCTCCTTAACCCTCTCTTTGCCCATTGCACTTCGTCTCCTAGATTAGATCTTTGCCTTTCGGGTGTCTCTCGCGTAGGAAATATTTTTTTCTATGCAACGACCCCTTCAGTGGTATCAGAGCCGGATCTATGCGTAGATGTTTTGTACGGGTAGAACACATAGGTGTATGTGGGTGTTGATGATCATGTTATTACCTCCTTGATTATTTTATGATCTTAGTGGCATAGTGGGATGAAGCGGCCCGGACTAACCTTACATGTCCACGTACATGAGACTTGTTCCACAACTAACATGCAACTTGTATTGCATAAGTGGCTTGCGGGTGTCTGTTTCTCCTACTATAGTTAAGATCTAATCTACGAAGGGTTGTTAAAAATGTGTTTATCAACTTTGTGGTTGATGTTCGTAGGTATGAACGGTTCTATCTTCGAAAGCCCTAAGACACGTAAAATATGCAAAAATAAATTAGAAGCGTCTAACTAGTTTTTGTTGGGCATGTGATGTGATATGGTCAATATTTCAAATTTGATTATGAGATGATCTATTTTGTAAATTATTGATATACCGGAAGGTATCCATATGGTTGTCTTCTTATTGATGGAAAATCAAGTTTGGGGTACCGTGGTACTTGGTACCACGCCGGTGGAATGATTGAGATCATACCATAATGCACATGATGGAGATCAAGTGCAAGAAGGACCATATCATATCACGTTATCCTTTCATGTGATGTCTGTGATGTTAATCTTTTTTATGCATCTTGTTTTGCTTAGGTAGCGACGGTAGCATTATAACATGATCCCTCTCACTTAATATCAAGATAATAACGTGTTCTTCCTTAAGTATGCACCATTAAGAAAGTTCATTGTTTCGAGACACCACGTGATGATCGGGTGTGACAGACTCAACGTTCGCATACAACGGGTGTTTTCAAGCCTAGCATGTACAAACATGTCCTTGAAACACACGCAATACTACGGTTCTACTTGGCGAGCCTAGCATGTACAGACATGGCCTCGGAACACGTAGCCGAAAGGTAAAGCATGAGTCATATGGATGATATGATGAACATGTCGATGTTCGCCTTTGAAGCTACATCATTTCACGTGATGATCGGTTTTGGTGTAGTGAATTTGGTTCGTTCAATCACTAAAGACGACTAAGAGGGATGTTGTTTTTGAGTGGGAGTTCATGGCATAATTTTGAATTAACTTGAACTTATTTATCATAAACAACCAATCAAAGTGAATTTGCACAAATTGTAGTATTCATTGGCATCCAGAACAACTACCTTACACTTAGATTGTTGATTGAGATATAACTGTTATGATCTGGTAAAAATCATTTAAGATTGGTACCGTATTAGTGAAATTTAAAATTGAGTCCTATTGTAGAATTTTGGTATTTCCTACCTAGCTCCATATGGTTAATGATTGATTGATCTAGAGAGCAACCAATTCCTGCTTAGAATCCAGAGTCATGGTTACTTCCATGTTACTTTATCTTCAAAAGAATGTTTTGTTGATCAAGGTGATTTAGGAACTCAAAAGAGTTGTTTTCAGAAACAATCAAGTGAAAGATATATTGATATCTAGAAACTTATTTGTAGCAACATGACTGAGTATAATTTAGCGTAACAATGTTTGCTTATATTGTCTGAATATGTGCAATGATTGAACATGCTAGGCGTTTGAATATTCCAAGAAATTGGGCGCTAAACATTATCCTCTTAATTCCTTCCTTCGAGCTATAGTAGCTTACTCATAAAATTGTTATGATGGGATGGATTAAAAGTATGGGTAAAAATCGTTTACCTTACTTGGAGATTGCTAAGAGTGGAATCTAGAAGAATACTATTAATATGATGATATTAGTAGAACAATCAAACTCAAAGTATGACTTAATGGGTGGTAGTATATGACTAACACGCCAAAGAAAATGAGCTGTTATGACTAGCATTGTTTGATGTTGAATTATTCTTCTGTAAACGAAAGGGAATATTGAAAATAGAATTTCAAAAAGATATATGGCAGAAAAAGAAGATAACTGGAAAAGTCCAGCTCAGGAGTATATGCTTGATATACAAGTTATAGATGTATTACTAGTTAACAAAGTATTTTTGGGTATTTTGATACCACATTGGTTGGTATGAGTTGTCATACAAAGCAACGCAATGAAAAAAAAATACAAGTGCCTAAAAGGAACTAGTAATAGATGTGGAATCGATTATGACAAGAACAGTAATAAAGTGTTATTGTGTTCATTGTCGTATCGAACCAAACATTCAAGATTTATTTCAGAACTTAATAAGTTGTTATTTTGTTCTGGTCTTTTGTGAGAACAAATGAGATTGTTCAAACTATGACCATATTCCATAATTGATGGATATGTTAATATAAATCATGTTGGTAAAGTAAACATCTATAAAACTAAATGCTAAACGTTGTAAGACGTAAAAGAGTTTCACTTAAATTGTGACACCACCATTTTAGTTCATATCGGAAAGGAAAACATGAAGGAACTCCATATTGATGGACTTCCGGAGTCATTTTGTTTTTGAATAAATTGACGCTTGTGAGACCTCTTCCAAAAGATGACTAAAATTCCGTTCATAGGCCAAAGTAGAATGGACGACTAATTTAATGAAGATTATACATATTGATGTATATAGTCCATTATGTGTAGTCATGTATGGTGGATTAATTTTTCCTTCATAAAATTCTGTCGATGATTTGAGTAGATATGTGAGTATATCTATTTAAAGAAAACAGAGTTTGACATTTTGAATTGGTTCAAAAGGTTGTTAATATGAAGTAAAAAATCAATGTAACAAGATAATCAAGTATTTATGATTGGATCATAAAGGATAAAGTTTGAGTTACAAGTTTAGCAGAACATCTGAGAAGTTACAGAATTGTTCTACAACTTATATTACTCGAATTACCCCACTTTTGTTTGGAGTATTCAAAAGACAAAATCAAACCTTTTTTGACATGGTAAGATTACTAAAAATGCCATTATAATTTTGTAGTTTATACATTAAGGACAACCGCTTTTACACTGAAAAGAGCACCATCATAATCCGTTGAAATTGACAACATATAAGATATGGTTTGGGTAGTGACCCGAATTGTCATTTTCTTAAGTTTTGGTATGCATAGCATGTGTAAAATGTTTACAACCAAAATAGGATAAATATATGTTTATAAGGTTATCCCAAATAAAACATTGGGTATTTCTCCTATCACCGAACCAAAAGACAAATGTTGTTTGTCAGAAAGGGTTGATTTCTCGAGAAAGTAGTTCTTGCGAAACAAGTGAGTGGGAGCATAGTACAAACTTAACGAGATTAGAGAATCTTCGTTATCATGTCAAGAGTAGCGCAACACTGGAAGTTGTTCCGGGGTTTGCTATTTTGATAAATTAGAAGACACTACATGTGTTGTAGATACTTCGGATGAGTTTGCGTACTGAACAACAAAAGTCCTAAACTTCGTACTTAGACCAACTTATGGTTTAAGAGTAAAGTGTTGTTTTGACAACAAAAGGACCTGGACCTTATAAAGGAAGCAAATGATGGGCCTTGACTTCTTAAAATTGACTATGAGTCATTATATCCACCATAGTATCCTTGTATGAATATCAAGTATGTGACTTGGTAGTCCTTTCTATAGGCATGATGCCTAACGATAGAAAAAGGGTCTATATAGAGACAAAGACATGGATTTTACATCCTTTGAAAGTTGCACTTATCGAAAAGTTGTTTTCGACGAAGTTCAAAGAGTCGACTACTACAAGATTTTGATCTTCTGTAGTGATGCTTAGTCTTTGCGGATAGTTCTAGCAAAGTTACATTTTATGGTATGGATGTTGAATAACAAAACCAACTCTCTTCTCGAGGAAGTTTGATCAAGGATGTGTACTTGACACAGTCTGAGAGTTTTGTAAAATTCAAAAGGTTGCTAGAAAGGTATGCACACTTCAATAGTTGAATAGAGCATAACGAAGTTGAAATCTTTACCTTAATGAACTTATCAAAAGAGTTTGATTCCATCATGAACGATAAAGATGCTTGTAGAGTTACAAGAAATTAAGTGGGAGCGCTATGAAATATTTCCAATACTCTATGTAGATGACATATGGTTGATTGGAAAATATGTATTTTCTGATACGAAACCCCTTCACAACTCGCCTCCCCTGCATAAAATGGGATTTCAGTGCGCGTTTGGTGTCGCCCACTATCACGAGATCTGATGCTTGCGTTGGGAACCCCAAGAGGAGGGTGTGATGAGCACAGCAGTTGGAATTTTCCCCTTAGTTAAGAATCAGGGTTATCAATCCAGTAGGAGAAAGAGGACCTTCGGAAGGTTGATGCCACTGACGGTGGTGCTGGCGCTTCACCGGTGTCAGGAACAACGTGGAACCTGCACACAACACAACCAAAATACTTTGCCCCAACGGCACAGTGAGGTTGTCAATCTCATCGATCTTGCTGAAAACAAAGATTAGACGTATAGTGCGAAAATAGCGTATGCTTGCAGTAAGTAAAGAGAGCGGGAAATTGTTGTGGTTTGTTTAAAAGTGTAGAAAATGGACCGGGATTCATAGGTTCACTAGTGGTGTCTCTCCATAAAAATAACATGCTGGGTGAACAAATTACAGCTGGGAAATTGACAAATAAAGGTTGCACTATAGTGCACATTATAACATGATGCCTACTATGATATTTAGTGCGGGTATTACAGCAAAATACATAGACCGAAATCTATATGCATCTATGACTAATAATCCACCCTCAGCTTATCATTCGACCCCCCTTATGTATTAAGTTGCAAGCAACAGATAACCGCATTAAGAAATGTGTGTAATGTAAGCAATGATTATACACGCGGGTACTCTCACCGCTGTTTTCTCCCTAGTGGCAACAACACATCCTCCCCCGTCACGTTTTTGTCACTCGAGCACAGGCGAAAAGGAGGCATGAACCCACTATCTAGCATAAATACTCCCTCTTGGAGTCACTAGCAACTACTTGTCTAGAGCAACCACTAGCAACGGAAAGTATGCAAGATCACAAATAACATATGCAATAAGGACTATAATCAACTTGGCATAAGTTCAATATTCATCGGATCCCAGCAAACACAGCATATAGAATTACATAAGATCAATCTCGATCATGATAGGAAGCTCACGAGATCTAAACACGGAGGCATGTGAGGAGGAGACAACCATCTAGCTACTGCTATGGACATCCAGGGATGAACTGCTCACGCATCACTCCGGAGGCAGGCATGGTCATGTAGAAGCCTCCGGCGATGATTTCCTCGCCGGCAGGGTGCCGCAAAACAGCTCCAGAACCCTCCTGATCTAGTGTTGACGATGACGGCGGCTTCAGAACTTTTCGGGGATTTTTTATCAGGTGTCTAGGGTTTTCCATCCGAGGGGAATAAATAGTCGAAAGGGAGGAGGCGGTGGAGGACAGGGGGCCCCACACCCATAGCTGGCGTGGCCAGGGGGACCCGCGCCACCCTATGGTGTGGCCCCTCTGTTGCCCGTCTTCGACTCCTATTCGGTGTTCTGGATGCTTCCGGGGAAAATAGGCACTTCGGGCTTTGTGGGGTCCAATTCTAGAATGTTTCCAGAACAACTTTTCTGAAACAAAAAAAAGCAGAAAACAGGGATCTGGCACTTGGCATCTTGTTAATAGGTTAGTCCCGGAAAACGTATGAAAATGCTATAAATAAGGGATAAAACATGTAGCAATTGGCATAGTATGATCATGGAGCATCAGAAATTAGGGATATGTTTATGACGTATCAAGAATCCCCAAGATTAGTTCCTACTCGTCCTCGAGTAGGTAAACGATAAAACAATAATTTTTGAGGTGACATGGTACTATCATAATCTTGATCATTAAAATGTAAAAGCATATGTATGCTGAGATCATAAATCTTCAAACACAAACATGATAAATAGAACTTTAATAAGCATAGCAATCACCTTGCATCACGAAGAGTATCTTAAATAAAGGAACATGGATAATAATGCAAAGAAAGATAAACGTTTGTTTCAAGTATAGAGAAAGCATGAAAAAGTGGTATTTCTCTAGTCCTTAAGAGTGGGACAAAACATAAATGCCAGGACACTTTCAAAGTTCAAGAGGAAGACTAGAACAAATAATATCACATCATGAAGTAATTATTGATGTTTATGGGACAAATGCACATAGAACTCAGAATGGAAAAAAAATGCTCTCTCAACTGTGCATAAAGTTAGAAGATGGAGACTCAACATAAATGTAAAAGAAAGGCCCTTCGCAGAGGGAAGCAGGGATCACTCATGTGCTAGAGATTTTTATTTTATTAAACAGAGGTATTAAAAGTTTGACATTGTGGAGGAATGTCTATTTTTTTAGGAGAGGTGTATGCTAATGTCAACGAATGGTAAACATACAATATAGTACGTCACAAGCCAACTGGATTCACAAGAGCGGCTCCCATGGTGAAGGACGCAACTGGTGTAGAAGGTCATCCCTCTTTCTCTTTTGTTTACACAATTATGCTTTGACTGATAAATCAGGGGCAGAAATAGTAAAGAGAATGTGTTTGTATTAATTTGGGGATGGGCACCCCGTTGCTAGCTCTTCTATCATTTGGATAAGCGGATGAGTCCACTAGTCCAGGGTGTGAAATCCAATCAACAAGTGAGATAAAGATTCTCTATTGACGTCCTCATGAGCAAAAACAAGAACACAAAGCAGGAATAATTTTGAAGGTTTTAAAGGTAACACATGATCAATTTACTTGGAGTGGTAGTTAAATACCACATGTGGGTATGTATGGTGTACACAATGGGAAAACTTTGGTTTAAGGAGTTTGGATGCACGAGTAGAATTCCATACTCAGTACAGGTGGAGGCTAGCAAAAGACTGGGAGCGACAAATCAAGAGAGCATAATAGCCATAATCATGCATAGCGACATAAACATCATTAATTAAATCATTAGCGGTATCACAAGTTCAAAAAATAAATGGTCATGGAGGCCATTCGTGACTTGTTCCTAGTCATAAACATGGTGTAAGCATGCGCCAAGTCAACCAAATAAAACATTCGAAAGAGAATACCATATATTGATGCTTTACTATGACAAGAACAACTCATGAATCTTTAAAGACATATTAAACGCTCTCAGATATTTAAGGCTATTCGTGCTAATCAATAACCACAAGACTTTAAAACTAAAATAACATTTATCATGGCATGAAAAAGTTTTAGCCACAGTCTATACAAGCTTCTACTAGTACTGTTATAAATTCTACATCAAGCAACAGTTTTCTTTTCCCAACAAGCACCATACAAGATATTTTTTTAACAAAAATACTATTTATGATACAGCAAACAAACATGACATTACTTGAATAATACTACTAAAACTAACAGCTCTGATAAGAGATGCATGCAAAACAGGAGCTAAATAAATGTAGCAGCCAAACAGAGACTAAGAATACAACGTATTCTCATGAAAAAGCGGAGCGTGTCACTCTCCAATAAAATAATGCTGGGGTCCAACCAATCTTATTATGAAAAAACAAACTGAAAACAAAAATAAAAGACGCTCCAAGTAAAGCACATAAGGTGTGACCGAATAAAAATATAGTTTCACTAGAAGTGACCTGATGATTTGTTGATGAAGAAGGGGATGCGTTGGGCATCCCCAAGCTTAGACGCTTGGGTCTTCTTGTAATTCGTT
The DNA here is from genome assembly GCA_028641055.1 of Alopecurus myosuroides. NCBI lineage: Eukaryota > Viridiplantae > Streptophyta > Magnoliopsida > Poales > Poaceae > Alopecurus > Alopecurus myosuroides. The sequence continues at coordinate 46,202,434 of CM054062.1, forward strand.
GGTATGTACCACCGGGGAATCCCCAAGATTAGTATTTTCACTCTTCTTGATCACATTATATCATCCTCTTCTCTTGACCCTTGAAAACTTTCTTCACAACAAAATTCTCACAAACTTCATTAGCAACGTTAGTGCAATCGAAATAATAAAATCACATGGTTCAGTTTCAACACTAGACTAGCACTCAAAAACACATTAGCTACTGTCACAACTTCTTTTAAAACTCTTTTTCTCAAAAGAACACCAAAAGAAAGAGAGTAAGATGCAAATGCAATTATTGGCAGAAATCTGTCAAAACAGAACAGCAGGCAGAGATCGATTTTATGAAATTATTCTGTTACTAAAATCAAAAAGTGTCCAACTAAGAAAAGTTGCGTATATAGACCAGGATTACGCACAAAAAAGCTCAGGTTATTTTGGATTTTTTGTGATTTTATACGTAATTAACAGCGGACAGAAGAAATTTGTTTCCTACGCAGAAATCCGAAATATAGTGTCAACTTCCCACTAGAGGCTTTACTTGGCTCAACAAAACCGCAAAATAAAAGATACAGCGGGGTTTCTAAGTAAATAGAAAACACCCAGGTGCAAATCACACCAAATAAAACAAAGGAAAACAGAATGAAAACAGAGAAATAAAACGGATTGTCTCCCGGTAGCGTTTTTCTTTAACGCCTTTCAGCTAGGCCTAAAAGATCACTCAAGTATTTTTCAAGTGAAGAATCATCAAAATTAAGCTTAGAAATATCCTCAACAATGAATGGTATTTCATCTATAGAAGTTTTAGATGTCCCTTTATCAGCACTTTTAGGCATGCTACTCTCATGAAATGGGTTTGCAGGAACAATCCAATCAAAATTCTTTTCTAGAGTTTCATGCATTCCCACCAATTTAAAGGGTATTGGTATTTTAATTTATTTATCGTTGTCTTTACCCGGTGTGCTGTTAACATCTACACATGAGCCTAACATCTCAAATCGATTAAAAACTTTTCTAGCCTCAATAGCAACATAACCAAATACTTTAAACAAAGTTTCTAGGGTAAATTCTCTTTTTTCGCATCCTTAATGCTATCAAGGTTGAGGAACATTTGTTGTATTATGGTATTAAGGTAAAAAAAACCTAGCTTCTAGCATACGAACTAGAGATGCTGCAGCGGTTTCATAATCTGGAGCAAGTTCAGCTAAGGATCTATCCTCAAATTCTTCATGCTTACTAACATAATTAAAGAATTCTCCAATATTATCTTTCCCAATTATATAACCGCTACCTATTGGTATGTATTTCAAGGTAAACTTGGGTAGAATCATGATTCGAGATTAAACTAGGAACAGAAAGAGCAAATAAATAACAGGTATAAAGTAAACTAAATTTTTTGTGTTTTAATATAGAGAATAAAAACAAGACAATAAACAAAATAAAGAGGTTGAGAGTGAGAGACTCCCCTTGTCAGAAGACTTCCTTCTCCCCGGCAACGGCGCCAGAAAATATCCTTGATGCTTGCATTGGGAACCCCAAGAGGAGGGAGTGATGAGCATAGCGGTAGGAATTTTCCCCTTAGTTAAGAACCAGGGTTATCAACCCAGTAGGAGAAAGAGGACCTTCGAAAGGTTGATGCCACTGACGATGATGCTGGAGCTTCACCGGTGTCAGCAACAACATGGAACCTGCACACAACACAACCAAAATACTTTGCCCCAACGGTACAGTGAGGTTGTCAATCTCACCGGTCCTTCTGAAAAAACAAAGATTAGACGTATAGTATGGAAAACAGTGTATGCTTGCAGTAAGTAAAGAGAGCAGGAAATTGTTGTGGTTTGTTTAACAGTGTGGAAAATGGACCCTGGTTCATAGGTTCACTAGTGGTGTCTCTCCATAAAAATAACATGTTGGGTGAACAAATTACAGTTGGGCAATTGACAAATAAAGATTGCACCGTTGTGCACATTATAACATGATGACTACTATGATATTTAGTGCGGGCATTACAACAAAATACATAGACCAAAATCCATCTGCATCTATGACTAATAATCCACCCTTAGGTTATCATTCGAATCCCCTTAGGTATTAAGTTGCAAGCAACAGATAATCGCATTAATCAATGTGTGTAATGTAAGAAATGATTATACACGCGGGTACTATCACCGTTGTTTTCTCCCTAGTGGAAACATCACATCCTCCCCCGTCACATTTCTGTCACTCGAGCACAGGCAAAAAGGAGGCATGAACCCACTATCTAGCATAAATACTCCCTATTGGAGTCACTAGCAACTACTTGGCCAGAGCAACCACTAGCAACGTAAAGCATGCAAGATCACAAATAACATATGCAATAAAGACTATAATCAACTTGGCATAAGGTCAATATTCATCGAATCCCAGCAAACACAACATATAGAGTTACATAGGATCAATCCCGATCATGATAGGCAGCTCACGAGATCTAAACGTGGAGGCATATGAGGAGGAGACAACCATCTAGATACTGCTCTGGACCCGTAATCTAGAGATGAACTACTCACGCATCACTCCGGCGGCAGGCATGGTGATGTCGAAGCCTCCAGTGATGATTTCCTCTCCGGCAGGGTGCCAAAAAACAGCTCCAGAACCCTCCTGATCTAGGGTTGACGACAACAGCGGCTGTGGAACTTTTTGGGGATTGTTGATCAGGTGCCTATGGTTTTCCATCCGGGGGGAATAAATAGGCGAAAGGGCAGAGGCGGTGGAGGCCAGGGGGGCCCACACCCATAGCTTGCACGGCCAGGGGGCCCGCGCCACCCTATGGTGTGGCCCCCCGGTTGCCCGTCTTCGACTCCTCTTCGGTGTTCTGGATGCTTCCGGGGAAAATAGGCACTTCGGTCTTTGTGGGGTCCAATTTCGAGAATGTTTCCAGAACAAATTTTCTGAAACCAAAAACAGCAGAAAACAGAGAACTGGCACTTGGCATCTTGTTAATAGGTTAGTCCCGGAAAACGTATGAAAATTCTATAAATTGTTGGGAATATGCCCTAGAGGCAATCATGTATGATGTAATTCCCACTGTATTCATAAAGTTATTAAGTTGTCCTTGTTTTGAACATATGATATATGTCATTGAATATGTGATTCGATTGTGGAACTATATATTCATGTTGTTCATACTAGATTGTCCTTAGTCATTTAGGTTGTGCTGGACACACACCCTAGACTAATGTGAGTGTTGGCTGATGACACGGTTCCACTTGTCATGGGCATGGTGATGCCATTCCAACGTTCACGGATTTGGCTAAAGAGTTTAGCAAGTCGGACTGACCCACATTGAGATGCAACGATCAAGTCGTCATTTGCATGTCTCAATCAATGTAATCCTTAGACCTGAGATTGTCGCACAATCCGAGTTGTGGATCACCGACTTAGATTCTGTCAAACGTTGTTCTGTGACAAGGCAACTATAAAGGCAGAGTTCGGGTCGAATGAGAAGCAAGCTGCGTGATGTGGATAATCAAGATGGGATTTTGCCCCTCCGAATGGAGAGATATTCTGTGGGCCCTCTCGAGTGATATGATTCAGGAAGCATGGCCATGCGCAACTCAGTTAAGTGTTAACTGTGTCTGTTGACTAAGAGTTAGTCAGATGAATCACATATCACGGATCGAGAAGAGAGTTGAACTATTAAAGGGATGACGATGAATCGCCTATAGTTCGACAAGGTATATCGTGAGGCAAAAGGGACTAAGATGAATATCACATTGAAAGGTATGTCGTCATGACTCAATGGTACTTGGGAGTCGGCACGTTCTGCTAGGAGCCGCTACCGATTGATCGATTGGGAGTTGGACTCCAATCGTGTCCAAGTCGCCATGAGCCTGCAGGGTCGCACACTTAAGAGCGGGAGCAAATATTGGTTGGGTTGGACCCAAACCGGAAATGGACTGATTGTGTGAGTCGGACTCACAGAGGGAATGGGCCACAAGTGTTGTGAAGCCCATTACCATACGCTATATAAAGAGGGGCACAGGTTGCCCAGCGGGCACGTTAGTCCACTCTCCCATGCGTTGGGAACCCTAGCCCCACTCAGTCCAGCCGCCGCACCGGACCTAGCAGTCCGCCGTCGGAGCTCCTCCTCGTACGTGTGGATACCGGCAGAGGTGTTGTACGTTCAGCACTTCGACGTTCGAGGGATTGGATCGGCCGGACCGGATCGTGGGACTGCACTGCCCCGACCCGACGTGCTACATCGATAATCCGCACCTGCGCGTCTAGTGGTAATACTCGTGGCCTTCTACCTCGGCTAGATCTTGGTAGTATCGCGTAGGAAAAAGTTTTCGTTTATCTCTACGCGTGCCAACATAAATAAGGGAGAAAACTTGTAGCAATTGGGATAATATGATCATGCAACATCAGAAATTAGGGATACGTTTATGATGTATCAAGCTCCCAAGCGCCACCCATCTTTCGATAAGGCCATCTTTAATGGGTTGTAAGATAAATCATATGATAGTAGAGCCAACTCATCCACCAACAATGTATCATACAACTATTTCCATGGTTTGTAAAAAGTGTTGTTGGTAAGTAGTATAATCTACCTAATCATATACTTAATTTAGTGGGACCAAAGGAAAAAGTATCTTGGCATATGTGGTATCTTGTTGGTTGCATATCATACAACTCATCTTCTGTCACCTCATTATTACTATGCAATGTATGATTTTTGCTGAGTTGTCATGCTATCTTACAATGACATGGATATTGTTGGAGATGTCGTAAGACGCAAACAAACCGAGCACATAAGTCGCCTCACAAGACCCACCCAACAAGCACCCGAGGGACAACTCTGGCAGATTCAACATGGACAATACGGAGCGTGACAGTGCTTTTTGAATAATTGGGCATAGCCCCAGTAGATGGGCGAGCGTGCCTGGGACCATGGCAGGGGGTACTATCGCAACTCTAGAAATAGGGATACCTCTAGCTGCGCCCAAAGCGGGTCACGAGGGTTACAAACCCACGTCAACTCAACTCAATGATAAGTGGGACTGTCTACTAGGGGGTCCCAACTCCCAGGTCACCTAGCAAGGACACTCACTCATGGACCCTTCGACGGCAGGAGCATCGTCAGGCTGTGACCTTGGGACATCGTTTAGGGTAAGGACATGCGGTCCTTCCCGACAGAACTAGTCGAAACTCTTTCATGGGGCCTTAGCTACAACTACCTACAACACACTGGACAGCCGAGGATTCCCCTTGAAGGATTCGACGATCTGAGCCAAGAAAAGAAGATAATATCTAGGCAAGACATGGAGGGACAAAAAGGGAGGAGCGGGTCAAGGCCAAGCACATGTAGGTGACACCAGCTGTCGGGCTCGGTTCCCTTCTCGTCCACTCAGAGCACTGCACTCTGGGTCGCTCGGTCGGCTTTGGGAGGGAATATGGAAATGATGACATGCTTCTGTCACGTTCCACGAGCTTCCATCCCCTTCGGGCGGCTTTGGCAAGCTTCAAGAGACGACATCTTGGAAGGATATACCTTCACCAACCCCTCGAGCAAGGTATGGCCAATGTGGTTTCCCGCTACCATATGAAGGAAGGATCATGGCCACCCGGAAAAGGAATTTGGTTCCTTCATTTGTACCATAGAGAGTAGGTAGCAAAACCCTAGTTGAGAGCTCGGCTGGATCTGGATCATGATCCTGAGAAGATAGGAAGAGATAGCTAATCAGCTCTGCTCGATCTGATATTCTTCAACCTTTAGTGCTTCCCCTAAAAGGACCGAAGTCACCGCAGAACACCCATGTCATTTCACCATGAATACAAGCAAAGCAGGACATAGGGTTGTTAGCCTTAGGGCGGCCTAAACCTGCGTAAACCAAGTGTCACATAGGATTGATAAGCGAGCTCGACGTCCGAGATAGATACATCCCTCCTAGCTCTCCTTGCCGAATCTACAAAGGTGGTTCACAAACCTCCGGTGTTCATGAATCAAGGACTCTACACCTGACTCTAAACAATGTCCTAGGTGCATCTTGAGGGTATATTGGCCAGCTTAGGGGATGGTCCAAAACCAACTCTAGATATTCGATAGATTACGTTTTATGGTTCTACTTTGACTTTTTATATTTAATTATTTATTGGATAAAATTCTAATCGTATTTTGCTCAATAATATCTTTGTTCTATGGTTCTATTGATAATTCATACGCAGAGAATTGAAGACCTTAGTAATTGTTTTGATATTTGAAAGTCATGTCATTTTTATTGTGGTAAATCGTCTCATTGAGTTGGCAATGCTTTTATCGGTGGTGAGGAAAGGTTGAAGGGACTTCTAGGCGACAAAGATCGTCAAAACTGAGTTGCGCAAAAATATGTCTGTGATGGCTTCTTGATAACTTGATGATGTGCACATCGAGCGAGCGATTCAAAAGTCTTGACGAACAAAGTTACGAAATATGTTTTCTCAAAAAGAGTAGAGATCTGCAATTGGTATGTTTTATAGGTTTAACTTATATTCAAATATGTTTATATGTCGATTGTACTAAGTGATTATGAATCGCATTCGTATATACTATTAATGTATCAGCACTATTTCATTATTTGCATTACTATTTTAGATTTCTCCCCCCCTTTTTTTTGCCAGAGATTTCTCCCTATATTTTATTCTTTTCGTTATCTGATTTCGCAGAGGTCAGGACGTCAGGTGTAACTATCATCATCCTTTTTAGATAAATAAAATAATTAGTATCATCTTGGATTCTTGGTATTAAAAGATACTGCTCTGGACAAATGCAATCACAACGAAGGCAACGATACTTTGAATTTTCAACCCGGTTCAGTTAGATATCGAAGTATCATGTATAATCAATACTCTTAAATTATCCCCATAAAAAAATACTCTTAAATTATGGTGTATTGTTTCAGATAATTGTACTATATGGACTATAGACCAATATGGACTGCACAGAAAAGGTAGCCTGCATACAAAATCGTGACCCTAACTATACCAAATGATGACAAACTGTTTGAGATATCGATCGAACTGCCCTATGTCCTAATAACTATAGCAATGATATTCTGCCCTAATAATGTTCAGCGAGGATAGCATATTTCAGCATCAAGAGGCCTCGGGCAGCCTCTCTTTCATCGGGAGTAGCATTAAGAACCCAAGGTGTTTTCTCTTCCCTACTCCTCTCGGCCTTGTAATAGCCGTAATCATCTTGGAAAGCACCGGTCCAAGCGGCGGCGTGCGTACCATCGTTGGGCACAGAGAGCATATGATCCTCTCTCTTGGCATGACTACCGTTCTTTGCTCCCCCGCGATCTCTGCCACGGTCTCTCCGACGTCTCTTTGCTCGAGTGTAGTCGGCGTCTCCGTGATGCTTGCCGTTGCCACCATGAGCACGTCCACCTTTGGCTAGGAAGAATTCCTGGTCGTCGTCGTCCTCCACCACAGGATCGCGAACGGGCTGCCGGGCCCGCTTACGTCCGTTGATGAACCAGGCGCTAGCGTCCCATCCCTTGCTCTTGAAGAAGAAGATGCACCGCTCGCCGTCGCCGCGCCTGCACGTGTACAGATCGAGGCGGTCGCCCTTGGCCATGCCGGTCTCTACCACGAACACCCTCCACTCGGGCCCCAGGAGGCGGTACGCCTTGTTGGAGTTGAGGTAGCGGAGCTGCACCTCTTTCTCCCGGTGCTCCTCATCGAGAACCGTGACGGAGACCTTGTACTCGGCGTTCAGGCCGTCCGCGCGGAGCACCCGCAGCTCCGGGAAGAGGTTGGGGATAGGGCCCGCGCGCACCGCCTCCTTGGTGAGCAGAAGCCGGTTCTGCCCCGGCATGACGTCCGACTGCTCCAGCACCTTGGACAGCGCCCAGTCGGCGTCGTAGACGCCCATGCCGTCCATCACTATCCGGTGGCGCGCTTCCTCCGCAGGGTCAATGCGGAAGCGAGGGTCCATGGCGACGCGAGGGGAGATCTTTTCGGACGGAGGAATTCTGAATGCCACGGAGTCGGTTACGTGCGTTTATATGGGTCGTTGGGGTCGTCGTTAGATGGTAGGAACGCTCTGTATGGAAAGAGATCTTTGTATTTTGTTGGGGCTATATATCTGGTCTTTAAATTGGAATCTTCTTTATCAATGCTTGCGAAATCCTGTAACTACGCGCGTGCATGCATGGATGGAAATCCACGGTTGGAAAAGATCTTGCGTGCTTAACATGCATTATTAAACCGTCTCACAGATGGCAAGCCAGAGTTCTTCGTCTAATCGTGTCTTAAATACTCTTATTTTTTCAAACTCCTACAACCCCTTTTACCATATCTCCATATATCTAATCTAATCTAAACTACTTATAAAAAGAGGAAACTTTGTAGATACAACCAATCTCAGCCGTAAAACTATGTAGATCAAACGGACAATATCTCTCCAATGTTGAGCTACCCAAATACAATCCAAAATTACAAAATTTGCCACCACTTAATGCCGAAGCGGTACGCAACACAATAGAACCGATCCGGTAATCCGTAGGAACTATAGCGAACAAGTGATAAAAAAACCCAGGAAAACCTATTGTTTTCATTGACGTGCGGTGTTCACGTGCTTGAGTTCTGGACGGCTACACGTCTGGCAATGCGGCATCAAGAGCATCCTAGACCATGTTGTGCTACTATCCTGAATTCATCCAACCAGGTCCTTCCACGCCGTCGCCGTGCAGTCGCACGCGTTCGTCCACTAATACTCCCTTCGTTCAATAATAGATGACTTCCACATATCTTGAACGGAGGGAGTAACTAACAACAAGTTAACCATATCCATCCGTTTCAGCATTGCCTCTATGCTCCGGCAAAGGTATGCATGATCACCTGGGGATATCTAATATTGTACCTTTTAATTTTTAAAACAGATGTATGATGGTCTGAGATGCTTTGGCGCTCCTATCTTTGTTCCATTATTGATGAGTTAGATCGTCTCGCAGAAACTAGGCTGTTATCTTTGCAAGAGGTTGAACTTAAAAGTCAATCCAATGCGAAAGTAGCACAAATGTTGCGAGAAGAGGAACTCAAATGGTATCAGAGATCTAAAGCTCAATTCATTCTTGAAGGAGATTCGAATACGCGTTATTTTCATAATGTTGCTAATGGCAGACATAGGAAAAAACGAATTCACTCTCTCCATCAAGATGAAGGTCTCATTGAGGGACAAGAGTATCTCAAGACCTATATCACAAAGTTCTATAAAGATCTGTTTGGACCTCCCGAAGTAGTTAATATAACTATGGACGAGAACCGCACAGATGATATTCCTCAAGTATCCATAGAGGAAAATGCTTTTCTTAATGCTCCCTTCTCAGAAGAGGAGATCAAGAAGGCGATATTCCAAATGGAGCATAACAAGGCACCTGGTCCAGATGGTTGTCCGGCCGAGTTTTATCAGCATTTCTGGGAGATCATTAAACATGATCTCATCGAAATGTTTGATTGCTTGCAGAGTGGACAACTGGAGCTGTATCGCCTTAACTTTGGGGAAATCGTTTTGTTACCTAAGGTTTTGAACGCAGAAAAGATACAACAGTATCGACCAATCTGCCTTCTAAACGTTAGTTTCAAAATCTTTACGAAAGTTGCAACTATTAGGTTGAATTCTGTGGCAGATCATGTGGTAAAACCTACACAGACTGCATTTATGCAGGGTAGGAACATACTTGATGGGGTCGTGACCTTACACGAAACCGTACATGAGCTGCACTCAAAAAAACTTAATGGGGTAATTTTTAAAATAGACTTTGAAAAGGCTTATGATAAAGTGAATTGGGAGTTTCTCCAACAGACACTGAGAATGAAAGGATTCTCAGAAGAGTGGTGCGCTCTAATTCGCAGTTTTGTTGTTGGAGGTAGCGTGGCCATCAAAGTCAATGATGATGTTGGCCGATACTTCCAAACAAAAAAAGGCTTGAGACAAGGTGATCCGCTATCGCCCGTATTGTTTAATATTGTGGCTGATATGTTAGCGATCATGATTGACCGAGCAAAAGAAAATGGCCAAATTGAGGGAGTAATTCCACATCTGGTTGATGGGGGATTGTCTATCCTTCAATATGCAGATGATACAATTCTTTTTATGGAACATGATTTGGAGAAAGCGGCGAACCTGAAGTTAATTCTTTCGGTGTTCGAGCAACTATCCGGATTAAAAATTAATTTCCACAAGAGTGAATTGTTTTGCTTTGGCGAGGCCCAAGAAGCAGTTGCACAATACACCGAACTATTCGGATGTGAGCAAGGTCAATTTCCTATCAAGTATTTGGGAATACCAATACATTATAGGAGATTGACTAATGCAGAATGGAGCCACGTTGAAGAACGTCTGCAGAAAAGGCTAGCTAGTTGGAAAGGAAAATTGTTGTCGCTTGGTGGTCGATTGGTACTCATTAACTCAGTCCTAACTAATATGGTACTGTATATGATATCATTCTTCCAGTTACCTAAAGGAGTCTTGAAAAGATTGGATTATTTCCGATCAAGATTTTTTTGGCAAGGCGACAACGAGAAAAAGAAATATCGATTGGCCAGATGGGATGTAGTTTGTCGTCCACGGGATCAGGGGGGGTTGGGTATTCATGACCTACAAGTCAAGAATTCAGCCCTACTTGGTAAATGGATGTTCAAACTATTAACCGAAGAAGGGGTCTGGCAAACCATCCTTAAACGTAAGTACATAGGCTCGAAAGCAATATCACAGGTTATGTGGAAACCAGGTGATTCACACTTTTGGGCTGGACTTATGGCGAACAAAAATAATTTTTTTCGCTATGGGGTATTTAAAATTAAGGATGGATCGCAGATACGGTTCTGGGAGGACAAATGGTTAGGTAATACCACACTCCGAGAACAGTATCCGGCTTTATACACGATAGCGCGACATAAGGATGATACGCTGGCTACGGTCATGCAGACATCACCTCCTAATGTCACGTTTCGACGAGATTTAATCGGCACTCGACTTGCGTCTTGGCAGGCTTTGGTGAATAGATTAACTATGGTTACTCTTACACCAGGCACAGATGAGTTTCGTTGGAAGATCACTAAGAACGGTTTGTTCTCGGTGGACTCCATGTACAGAGCTATGATCCAATCAGACTTGCCAGTCGATATTTTCAAAAATGTATGGCGTATGAAGGTACCGCTGAAGATTAAGATTTTTACGTGGTATCTTCGTAAGGGAGTCATACTTACAAAAGATAATCTTGTCAAACGTAATTGGCATGGGAGCTCTAGGTGTGTTTCTTGTACTCACGATGAGACAATTAAACACCTATTCTTTGATTGCACGTTTGCGCGTTCTATATGGTCCGCTATCCAAATGGCTTCGAATCTTTATCAACCTACTTCCGTTGCGAACATATTCGGCAACTGGTTAAATGGGGTAGATAAACGTTTTAAGACTATTATTAGGGTAGGAGCGCTTGCCGTTATTTGGTCGCTCTGGCTATGTAGAAATGACAAGATTTTCAATGATAAAAACTTTTCTCGTATGCAAGTTCTATTCAGAAGCACAGGTATTCTCCGTTCGTGGTCCATATTACAGCGAGGGGAGTTACGAGACCTTTTTACGGAGGCATGTGCACGACTGGAGCAGGTGGCGAGGGATATTTTTATCCCACATGGATGGCCACTTGATCTTCGGATAGCGGCTCCATAGCATCGACAGTCTACAACGGTTGTTTTGTAGTATTGTCGCTCTGTTTATTTTCAGTTTCAGATTTCGGCTGTGTGCATTTTATGATGCAGAGGCCGGGTGTAATGCTTGAACTTTTTGAGTAATAAAGCCCTTTATCAAAAAAAAAAAAAAAATTGATTATGTCATCGGCTGCCTCAATAGATTGTACACCACCTGCTCTTTTAGAGACTATTTGATTTAACATGAACGCGCGGTGGAAATTTAACTTTGCTTTATTATTATTCAGCTCATGTGCAATGGCCCAACCATGCCGTCCGACATGAGCTTCATGCACACTCAATGACATGAGCTTCATGCACACTTAATGCATATTGCGACGACTTTCCCGCAAATAATGAATTCTGGTACGCATTATTGAGACATATGTGCTATCGACTTGCACCAAAAGAAGACCATCATTTTCCACTGGTAAAATGTCTCCTTTAATTGTGAGAAGACGTGCGCGTACATGCCAACTAGTCTCCACTAATATGAAAAGTTTAGCAAATCTGACAAATCTCAGCCGTCAAACCACGCCAATCCAACGACTTCAACTGCTTCTGTGTTGAGTGGAGTTTAGCGGACCTGATAAATCTCGACCGTCGAACCACGTTCTATTAATCCGTTGACCTATAATGTTTCAATGTTGAGAGCTCAACATATTTAGCGCACCATGCCATCAGGTCTCCATTATCCTATCTCCTCAAGGTAGTAACAAAATTGGCCTCTTTTCTCATAATCAAGTTATAATGAGCAACGACTATCCTGAATTTGCAGATAAAAACCTATAGATCAAGAAATACAACACAATTCCTAGGGTTTATTGCAAACACCGTATCGAAAGGCCGCTGCTCAACTCCAACACCGTCGAGACGAACGCCAGAAGAAACACCAAGCCTCTGTCATTGCAAGATCCGAGAAACCACCATCACCAACGAGGCTTTGTGAGACCCGCTGCACCCAGCAAGCATATGTCACTATGGCACGTCGACCGGAGGACGTCTAAGCAGTTGGGATTACAAAGAGGTCTATGTCTAGAGCCTGAGAAACACAATCAGTCCATGATTCCGTTTTCCCAAAATATTGCGTGCTAACCCTATTCTGCCAAGATCTACTTTTAATACTAAAAGAAAATATTGGTACCACCAGTCGCTACAGGAAACACACTAGTTGCTGAGTGTCGGCGTGTTTGTCGAGTGCATTTACCGTACACTTGACAAACATGGCCTATATGTCGAGCACCAACGAAAAATAATTGGCAAAAACAGACACTCCGCAAAACATGATATATGCCGAGTGTATCTCGTAGAAGACACTCGCCAAATAGGGAACTATGCCTAGCGGCTCTCGGCAAAAACATGGCATATATCTATGCCGGGTGCAAATCTGTCTTGGCGAGTGCCTCGGACACTCGGCATAAAGCCTGGATGCGATGGTGAGTAATCAACCTTGGTTGAATTGTTATTGTTGCCCTCCCGGGCAACAGGTACGTGGTATTCGTCTGATTGTCTTTGGTTTGTATTTGCATTTGGTTGATATGAATATCTAATTACAGTGCGTCCATAGTGTTATTTTCGTTAATAAAAAAAGCTCACCTAAAAGTTACTACAGTACTACTTAACATTTTGATAAATATAATGGTAAACTAACTACAGTAAGGAACTAAAATCTAAATAAGAAGGTCCAAGAAAGAACATTATTTTGTACGGATTTGCTATTTCTCGGGTGCCTGAGATTTGCTTATGTCTCGGTCGACGTATACAGCCGTTTATTTTCGCGCTAAGATTAGTGCATATTTTGTCCTTTTATGCCGGTACGAATAGAAAAAAAGTTCTTACGGTGACTCGAACATACGACCTGAAAATGGCTGCGTGCCGCTGCTAACCACCATGTTACGAGACTTCTTACGTGTTAGAGATATATTAGGTGTACGTATCTTTGATAGTTTAGGATTTATAATCCATCTCCTACTCTATCTCTACGAGGCTTTTTGCCCTCCAAGTTTGTACCCCAATATATACTCGCGCATGAGGCTCAATAATACATCTAACATATTCCGCAAATCTCATCCTTCTACATGGTATCAGACTAAACACGATCTAACCCTAGCCGCCGCCGCCGCTTCTGCCTCGCGTCGCCCCCGGGACGGATCTATGATCGTCGCCGGGGGCCGCGCCGCCCGTACCTAGGGTTCGTCCGTCGGTCCCGTGGATCGGCTGCCCTAGAGCGTCTTTCTCTCCGCCGGTCGCTTGGCCGGCGTTTTCTTTTTTGGTTTTCCGATTCAAGATCGGTTTGCGTCGCCCGCCGCCAACGTCGATCCTCACGCGCCTCTACACCGACACCGGCGCGACTACCGGCCTCTTCACCGACACGGCGGAGTCACACGCCACGCGACGGCCGTAACGATCATTGTCCATGTGGCCTCTTCGCCGCCTCGGCGGCTTCGCGCGATGCGGCGGCCTTAACGGCCGCCTTCCGCGCGTCTTCCCGCCCGTCGCTTTGTGTCGGTCGTCATCGCCCCTGCTCCGATCGGGACTCCTCTACTACCCCGCCTTCACCGTGGCTGCCTCACGCACAGAGCTGCCTTGGCCGCTCAGGCACGGCGCTGCTCGGCCTCCACCACCCAGCCTTATGTCATCATCATCATGCTGAGCGGCGCATCCTCCACCTCGCGAGCAAGCGGATTGATCACCCGCCCGCCCGCGATCCGTTCCATCCAGGCTGCGTGGCTGACCCGTACAGTCGTCTGCGTGCGCCTCCGCGGGTTCCCGTGAAGACCGTCCTTGAGTGTGTGTGTATCACCGATCGAGCAAACGGCCTGCCGTTGCGTCGCCTCATCGGGCCGCAGCGCCGCCGCCCCGTGGTTCTCACCGCGGCTGCATCACCCCGCGCGTCGCCGTTGCGTCGCCCCTCCGGGCCGTAGCACCTCAGCATCCATCTCCTACTCTATCTCTACGAGGCTTCTTGCCCTCCAAGTTTGTACCCCAATATATACTCGCCCATGAGGCTCAATAATACATCCAACATATTCCGCCAATCTCATCCTTCTACACTATGCACGTGAGATGGTTATATTCTCCTTTTCCTTTAACAAAGCAAAGCTTAATTACAAATAGCAATATTTAACGGCTTTTCTCAAGTTATTTTTTTTTTTACTTTTTTGTGACTATTTTTTCATTCTTGTTTTTATTGATGTCTTGTTTCTTTTATTTTCTTTGTTTTTTACACATTTCTTTCCTAATATGAACATGTTCAGATTTCATCAAAATGTAGTTGAAGTTTTCCATTCAGATAAATACAACTAGATCCAAGTTACGGTTTTTCACTCGAAATTGTTCAACTACGAACAAGGTGCACTTATCTATGCTGAAATATGCAACTTCGAGTTGTACTTTTCCACTCGGATATGTGCAACTAAATCACAACTGTACTTTTGCACTTTTCCAATCGCATATGTAACAAGGTCACAGTTGCACTTTTCGTCTCAAAAATATGCAACTAGATCCGAGTTGTACCTTTTCACTCGAATATGTGCAACTACTTCCAAGCTGCACATTTTCGCTCGAAAATATTAACTGATCCTAGTTGCACATTTCTACTCGGATTTGTGCAACTAGGTTCAACTTGCACATTTTCTAGTTATGCCATAGTTGCACTCTTTCACTAAACTAGGTGTAATTATGTGCTAATTGCATCTTTCCACGTAAAAATGTGCAACTTTATCCTAATTGCATATTTCAACTTGAGTTTATGCAACTAGGTGCAAGTTGCACTTTTTCACTCGAATTTGTGCGACTATGTACAAATTATACATTTTCACTTGAAAATGTAAAATTATGTTCTAGTTGCACTTTTCCACTAGAAAATGTGAAACTATATCTTAATTGTACCTTTTGAAGCATAAATGTGTAACTAGTCTGAGTTGCACATGTCCACTAAAAAATATGCAACTAGGCCAAAATTGCACACTTTCCACCCAAAAATGTACAACTAGGTCTAAATTGTACAGAGAATTCCTAATTTCTAGCTAAGTACCGCCTGATTTTCACTTAGCTATTGGCTGATCCCTACATGGACGATTCATGCGCCACATCCACTTGCCTGCTGAAGTGGTACGGAGAAAAATAAAATAAACGGAACAACTTACCAGACAAACCATACAAGACATAACGTGCACAGGGCTGATCGACTTTGGTTAGCGGAAAAAAAAAATCGACCGAGACGTACTGTAACATAATCTCGGTCAACTGATACATAGCCGCTCCCTATTTTGTATAGATCACACATATAAATGTAGTAAGAACTCGACAAGATATAGCTGCATAAAGTACGTACGTGTGCCTCTTCGTAAAAGGCTAGTTCAGCAAAAAGAAAAAAGAAAAAGCCTAAGCAAGCTAACTTCTTCCGGGGGGAAAAAAATTAAGCCTAAGCAAGCTAACTTCTTTTGGGGGGACTACCGGCGGCGCCGCAGCCCTAGCTCTTGAAGAAGAAGAGGCAACGCTCTCCGTCGCCCCGGCTGCACGCGTAGACATCGAGGCGATCGCCCCGCGAGATGCCGCTCTCCTCCACGAACTGGCTCCACCCGGGCCCAACGATCCGGTACGCTGCGTTGGAGATGAGGTAGCGAATGTGGGCCGCCTTCTCGACGCCGTCCTCATTGAGGATCGTGACCGGAATCCTGTGCTCGGCGTTGTTGCCGTCGTGGCCGACCTCCCCCAACTCTGGGAAGAGCTGCAGGATGGGGCCGCCCTGCACGAGCGCCTTGGTGAGCAGCAGACGCCTCTGATTCGGATGGACGTCGTCCGGCGTCAACTTCTTGGCGAGCGCCCAGGCGGCGCCGTACACGCCGAGGCCGTCCATCGCCTCCAGGTGACTCGCTTCTTCCGCTGGATCGACGCGAGGCTCCATGTCGACGACGACGTCGGCCGGTTCCGTCGGCCGTGCACGACGCGAGTTTTGTAATGCACGGCGTCGTCCTGCGAATATGTAGTCCGTTTGCACGATCGCCTCTGGTTGGGTTTGCTATTTGGAAAGGTAAAGCTTTTTCATCTTGTGCAACGTACTCTGTTCAAACTCTACCAAAGGCACAGTTTTTTTTTTTTTTGCACTGAAACTCTGGAGCTTTATTATGAAATTAACATGTCCTTACAATCCCCCAACAAACTAGAACTAAGGAAGCTCGGGCTTACATCAAGCCAGCTATCAGTCCCAGCAAGCGTACAAGCACGCTTAGCACAAACATGTGCTGGTACATTAGCAAGTCTCCTAGTATGTTGGATGGAAAACGAAACAAAAACATTTGATAACTCCCCAACTTCTTGTAGAATAGGCGCAGCCACTGAGCGATGTATGCTGCGCAAGGACCAGAGGTTTACTACCTCCAAACTATCCGTCTCCATTATCACATGCGAGTAACCTCGCAATCGAGCAAAGATGACCCCCTCTCGAACTGCTAACAGCTCCGCTATCAATGGATCCGTCACCCCTTTCAAAGGCACAGTTGTACTGCAAGTTGCAACCCTTCAACGAAGTATATAGACCTGTTTATTGTTAGACAGCTGAGCTGATCTATTTCCACCGCAACTTCCTGATGTTGTCTTTCATGTGCATCTGACAATTTAGTGGCCTGCTACACGGTTGCTTGATGCGATGAAAGTATTACCACCCATTGGAGATCTCAAGAGGAATGTGATATAGCGTAGACATGTTTTAGTGTATGCATCCATATTTATTCAAAATTGAGACAATTATTTCGACGGAGAAATTACATAAATTGATTGGCTCGCTAGCCATTCGAGTTTTAGGCAGCACCATACGTGCATGCATGGATTAGGAGGCACAGTTGCATGATTAATAAATAACAAAGGAGCAATTAGCTAAGCTGTGGTCTGAGAGAAAAAACTCCTCCCGGGCTGCTCGCGCGAGCAGCTCCGGAGGCCCCCGAAACCCTAGGAAAAAGCTCGCCCTGTAGCTCCTCTCCCCGGCTGCCGCTGCCGCCAGCGCCGGCGGTGGCGGCCGCGCCTGGCCGACAAAGGAGGCTAGCGTGGAGGGCGCGCCCCGTGGAGCTCCCTTCGCGCGGAGGTGAGTCGACACACGGGCGGTATCGGGCTCCTGGTGACGGCGACGCGCGCGGCCGAGTGGAGCAGAGGAGGAGTCGACGGCATGCTGGGCATGCCCGGCGGTGGCGTCGTGGCGGTGGCGGCGCCCGGAGTCACCGGATCGAGGCGCGACGGCGGCGGTGGCTAGGGCCCGATCTGGGTTGGGCGGGCCGCCAGGGGCGCCTCTGTGGGTATGGCTTGGTCCTGCTCGGGAGCTTCCAGCGCGGTGGTGCTGTCGACGAGTGGTTCGCGCGGAGGTCTCCGATGGCGGAAGGTAGAGTGGTGTGGGCTGTGTCCAGCCGCCTCGTTGCGGATGGGGCAGGGGCAGGGGCCTGGCCTTCGTGCTCTACCAACCCCGGGCCAGGTCTGCTGCCACCAGTAGCCATGGGGGCTGCTGGTGGTTGACTTGGTGGTGGAGGCCTTCCTCCTTGTCTCGATCCCTTCTGCGGCGCGTGGAGCCTGGATGCTGGGGCGGCGGCCCTGGACGGAGGGAGTCTTTCTGGTTGGCGGGCGAGCCAGGGACTCAGCCACTCAGGTGCTGGTCGGGGACCTCGGCCATGCGGATGGCGGGGTGGCTGGCGAGCGACTGGTGGTGACGGTGGCGCAGGTGTCGCTTGTCGACGGTTTGCGCCCGGGTTGAAGGATGTGAGAGTCGGGCGGGGGGAAACCCTTGCCCGGGGCTGGCTCGGGCTGCGGCGGCGACGTTCACGGACGTCGTCCCCTTCTTGAAGGCGTCGTAGCGGCCCCTCTCATTCCTTCAACGCTCCGGATGAAAATCCAAGATCCTCGGATCGGGCGGTGGCGGCGCTTTGGCGTCGTGTTCTTCTTGAAGACGCTGCCTTGGGGTTCATGGCGAGTTGCTCTCGGGAGGTGGTGTGGCGACGGATGCGGCTCTTCTGTGGTATCTTCGCGAGCTTCCTCTGACCTAGCTGGTAGCTTGCTTTGCACCTCGGCGTCTCTCTGGTCGGGGCTCCTTTGTGGTGCATGTCTGCATTCTTGCGGATAGTGGCGGTGTTGTTCCCGGCGGTGTTGCCTTCGTTGGTGTAGTAGGTTGTGGCGGTGTGCAGCGTGTGTTGGCGTGCCCGTGCTCTTGTCGAGCTCCGGCCTGACACCTCTGCCCGTTTTGCTAGTTGCTCGTCCTTCAAGGCTCTGCTTTGCTTTGGCGTTTCACCTGTAATCGCCGCAGTAGCCCTGTCACTTAGGTGTGTGTGCTTTGCTTTGTTGTATGCTGGGTGCAACACTATGTATCTTTGTCGCCGTTCTTGGCGTTATTAATTTAACGTCGGGCCAATTTGGCCTTTTGTCTAAAAAAAATTAGCTAAGCTGTGTGTATGCATGTTGTTCCATGTAGAAAAGTTACACAACGCGATGCGTCAGCTTGACGCCAGCCAGCAGCGCGATGCGCTAGAGACGGAAAAGATGCAAAGTGGCATAGCTGATGTAAATAGAAGAGATAAAAGGGGTAAGCCCATATACCAATCCAATCATTGGTGGGAAGCTCGGGAAACCATCCAAAAACTGGCCGATACCAGTTTCTCGTTTCTAGTACAAAACTTGCTTCTGCGGTGTACAGAAGCTGGCAGAATCTACACACTTCTTTTGGGTTTCTGCTTCCTGGAACCTAGAAGCAGTCTAGAAGCCACAAATGAAGTGTCCCTTAATCTTCCCGTCTTGCTGAAAACAAAGAGATTAAACGTATAGTTTGCAAAGAAGTGACGAAATTAAAAACATGTCATCAAGCGAGTAATGATTATAAGTAAATATAAACAAGATTGTAATCAATATAAAATAATGGACCGTGGGTCATAGTTTGACTACTGGTATCTCTCTAAAAGATAACAAGCAAACATGTTGGATGAACGAGTTACAACTGAGCAATTGATAGAATTAAATAAACAAAATAATTATGACAAGAAAATTTCATTATAATATTCATGTAGGCGTTACATCAAACAAACATAGACCATTATCCAAGTGCATCTATGGCTAATAATTCACCTTGAGTGTGCTTCTATGCTTGCCACTCGCTAGTATTAAGTTGCAAAGCAAGATAATTGCATTAAGCACAGTAGATAATGTAAGCAATATTTATAATCAATTAGTAGACATAAACACCGTTATTTTACCCTTAGTGGAAACAACACACTCTTGTTCTTAGTCGTTGTTGTCACTCGAGCCCAGACACAAATGAGGCATGAACCCACTACCTAGCACAAAACCCTCTCTTGATGATATAAGAGATCACTTGGCCAAAGTAACCACATACATCGAAGAGCATGCAAAAAACTTCAATAAAACTTGGATATGATAATAGCAACGAGATCATAAAAGAAACATGAACAATTTAACCATAACTTCACAATTGATCGGAGTAAACATAACATTTAGCAATTACAAAAGATCAATCTTGATCACGTTTTTCAGGTCACAAGATCGTAACATGGTAGAACAAGGAAAAGAGACAATCATCTAGCTGTCGGTATGGACTCGTACTCCAAGGATGAACTACTCACGCATCATCTTCGGAGGACAATCATGACAATGAAGAAGCCTCTAATGACGGTTTGCCCCTCCGGCAGGGTGCCAGAACAAGACTTCAGGAACCAGCATTAGGGTTCTGAGATGGCGACAGATCTATGAAATTTTCTAAAAAATAATGTCGCCCCCAAGTTTTTATGTCAATGGGCTTTAAACAGGTGAATACGTGACTTGAGGGAGGCCCGGAGGGTGCAAGCAACCAGGGGCTGCCCTATTTTGGCCCGTGACTGGGGTCGCTACCACTCCCTAGTGCTCGTCTCTAGCTCCCATTTGGACTCCATCTTCGTGTCAGCAAAAACTGGCCTCCTGAAATTTTGGGGTCTTTTCGTGGATTTCTATAGAACAATATTTTTGAAATTTAATAACTGTGTTAATAGGTTGGTCCGAAAAAATGTCTAAAATGATATAAAAATGTAGTACTAACATGTAGCAATGATATAAAACAAACGTAGAACAATCAAAAAATTATAGATACGTGAAACACGTATCGTTGTTCTCTAAGTATTAACAAAATTATTTAGAATTTAAAAGTGCAAATTTAACTGAGTCCACACACACACAAAAAATAAAAAATAAACATTGCGGCCATCATCCCATGTGATAGTAATTGAGTTTCATGTAATTATTTGTCCATTTCTTTTATCTCATAAAATCCAATATCTCTTTCATCTTAAATAGTATTCTCTTCCGTACACCGTCTGTGCTAATCCCATAATGCTCACATGTTAAATAGTTAACATAACTACCCTATTAACATTGCCACGTGCGCATCGCAAATTATTTTACAAAAACAATTATAAAATGAAGTTGACATATAGCAACTCTAATAAAAATTCTCCGAACGACATGGTAAGGATAATTGCACGAAATTACTCGACGAACAATATGCTTGTGCATTGTGATCGATTGCATATGAAAATTCGACAATCAAAATTTATATAGTAAGTGGTGACTGGCCAGCCACTTTATGATCAGAGTATTTATGTATTTATGGAGAGTAGCTCAACATTGGAGAAATATAAACCATCTCATCGTCATTGTTAGACGGCTGAGGTCAACTGTTTGGCACGGAAAATCTATTTCCGCTGCAACTTCCAGACGTTATCTTTCATATGCATCTGACAATTTAGTGGTGTTTTAATAAATTTTGCTTTCTAGAATATCTTTTTAGAAATAAAAAATTGAATGGAAAACTGAAACAATAAAAGAAAATGTTTCAATAAAAAGAAGGGCAGCAAGCCCAAGCCAGGCCAGCCCATAGCAGAGCCAAGCCACTCATCCCGAACCCACCAACCAACCCCAATCCCCACCACCAAGGTGCCGAGAGCGGCTGCTGCCGGCGCCGGCAAGCCTCTCCCCGCCATACCCTGAGCCACGAGCTCCACCACGAGCATCCTCGTGCGTGCTAGGATTGCGGTGCCCCTGTCTTATTCTTACTCAAGCCGTGCCGGGGAATGGCCCACGCATCGGCCTTCTCCCTGTTCCTCGTCCAGAGCCGCCCGGGACCTCTAGCTCCAAGGTTGCGTGTTATCCTCCTCGAGCCCACCGTGGACCATTGTGAAAGACGGCGAGGAGAGGCTCAGCTGACGCTCCTTTGCGCCACATCGACGGCGTCGTCCCGCCTCATGGGCACGGGACTGAGAAGAAAGGCCCCTGATCGCGGCAAGATTTTCATTAGCCCAGAACTGCTATTGAATGTGAAAACTTAACGGCTAGGCCCACCTGTCCGTCCACGAAAAAAAAACCTACAACTTCTGAGTTTTTGCCATAAAATCAAAACTTTTGATTGTCATAAGACTCGGAACTACTATTGAATGTAAAAACGTACCGCCAAGCCTACATGTCCGTCCACTTGACGATTATGGAACTAACAGCACTAAATCGCCGTTACCGGCTCAAAATGTAAATTTTGACCATGTTTTGACTCAAAATTTGAAGTTTCAAGAAAATATTTAAAGCATTCTAGAAATCTATAAATACTTCAATTGCTACCGTGGGAAAGTCGGCTCATTTGGATGAAAAGTTTGAGAGAATAGTCATTTTTGAAGTTTGTTGTCCAAATGTGATTATATTTTGACTGAAAATTGCAAATTTTCCAAAAGAAAATCTAGAAAAATATATACTATTATAGGAAGTTTCAGCTAACTTGGATGAGCAGATGGGGACCCATCATTTACAAATTTGTCTCAAGCTTTGGCCACAAATGCGAAGTTTTAGAAAAAACTAAAAAGTAGTTTAGCTCATTTAGATGAGTTGTTTTTGCCAGCATGGCTACCGAGGCCTGCAATGGATCCGAGTCATCATTTTCGTCATCAAATGAGTGTTTTGGGTTTTGTGGCAATCATTGTGGGTCTTCCCCGTCCCTATTCGGGTACATGGGGGTACATAGACGGGTTTGCTTCGGGTGAAAACCTGACAGCGCGGTGTATGTAGACGTCTTGTCCTCCTTGAGGGTCGTCATGGAGCTCTACGCTCTCCTCAGCTGCCCATGGGTCATTTCTTACGGTGAACTTTATAGGGTCAAGCGACAAAGTCGATCCCGATCCCTCATTGCTTCCCCTCTTGATTGTGTCGTCCTGAAGATTGTGATCCTTGCGCAGTTTCACAGGGCTAAACCTGCACACCATCGTGATTGGTAGTTTGTCATCTCATGATGTGGGGTTTCCGCATGGTGACTTCTGCGGTAACAACAACGGTGGTGTACGCGGGTTTGGTCGTGGCAAGATTTTGCTAGCCGACTTCCTGTGTCGGTGTGTCCCATTCTTCTTGATGTTACTTCTCATGCTGCAAAATCAGAGTTGTTGTCTTGACCGGCAACGATAACCTAGAGTGGTCCACGTGAAAGAAAAAAAAACGGCTGTGCAAGTCATGCACTCATCGGAATCGGAGGTGGCGTGAAGGCTCATCGGTCATGCACTCATCGAAATCGGAGCTGGCATGAAGGGTCATTTTGGCTTGGATCGGTGTGGGTTTCACGAAGCCGCTTTGGTGAGGTCATCCTTGTGGCCGTTCTTCCTTGGAATTGGAGTTGCTAAAGAGTGATGACGATGACACTAGCGGGCAACCTCAACTACCCTCGCTTGTGTGTGTGCAGCTTGTGTTCAACCTCAATGACCCTCGGTTGTGTGCAAGCAGCTTGTGTTCATAGTTGTGGTTGTATGCCCTCGAAACAGTCATGTTCCATGACGATCGGCACGGTTTTTTGAGTCAACTATACTCTTAACGAAAATTGCAAGTCTTTTTGGCCTCATGTCAAATGAAAATATCTTGAAAGTTGTGTTTTTATGACAGGGCTGTCATTTTTTCTATTACATGAATTCCCTTGAGCTTTGACTGTTAGGACAGGATGTTCACAAACACTCGTTAACATGTCATTTGCATGTTATCAGATTTATTGTTCAAAAGCACGAATTCCCTCCGTTCACAATTATAAGATGTTGCAGCCTTTTGCTGAAACACCTGTATATAGACACATTTCAGTGTGTAGGTTCACTCATTTTGATCCGTACATAGTTCATATTGAAATATCTAAAACATCTTATAATTGTGAAAGGAGAGAGTACTAACTATCGTGACACACAAACCACGTATTAACATCAGAATAATTGTTGGTCAAAGCATTATCTTACTACATGGTTTTGTCATTTTGGAAAACAAACATAAAGCGCAAGACCAGCTGTGGGTAACAACACAGTGTGAGTGAAGACATGCCTTGAATCCATCTTTTTGACAGGAGGTGCATTGATTAACAATAAGAAGGTAAAGCTCAATTCAAGACGCGCCTTGAATCCATCTCAAGACAAAAGGATTTGTGCCAAGAAACTGTCTCACTAACTGCACTTAATATTCAGAGCATGCAAAAATTTCATAATGTTACACTGGAACCAAAATTGTGCTACCATATCTCAAACGAGAAACTGCAAAAATTCTTACTCATAGGGATGCATCTGATATGCACACAACATGTCTCAAAGTCCACCGCAAAACTATCCAAATGTGCTCTACTTTCTTGCTAGGGATTCTGCTTTGTGATCACTACCAGTGGTCACAGTATAACCAGCTCCAACCTGAAATTATTTCACCAATAAAGCGTCATATACATAATTATTAAGTGAACTTGCTGTCCAAAGAGTTTAATTTATTTGTATTTCGATACAACGACTAACAGAATTAGTAGAAATGCCATCACTCGACATAGCTGGAGTGCTTCTAACTCAAGTTTCGATTACTATAGAGTAACAATTGGCCAGAGGAAAACACATACCTGGCAACCTTTCAGAACAGCACGCTCTTGAAGTTGCACATTGTTACATACAACAGAACCTTGGATGTGACAGCCATCTTCAATAACCACATGGTTCATGACAACAGAGTTGACAATCTGTGGCAACAGACGGAAAGAAGCAATTTCATAAAAAGGAACTACTCACTTGATATGATTGTTTGCGGTAAACTGGCATGCTAGCTTTGAATAAGGGTTGCCAAAAAAAAAAAAGCTTTGCAACATCGTAACCCTGGTACAGAAAGGTGGCAGCTTGCAGGATTCGGCTAGGTTGGCATGCTAACTTCGCAATCATGTACCAGAAGGTAATTGTAAAGACAACATGACAGGGTGCCAGCAATAAACTAGATAAGAACAACTAGATCTCGGCAAGATCGCAAAGAACTTCTAAAATAAATCCCACAAGCAATACGGTAAGAACTCAACACGAGCAGAATGAAACTCAACAAAAACGCCCCTAGGCCGGAGATACTAAGAACTCAGGACTAGTAGTATATGCATAAAGTAGGTGTGCCTCTTCACAAAAGGCTAGTTGAGCAAAATACAATTAAGCCTAAGCAAGCTAACTTCTTCCGGGGGGCGCTACCGGCGGCGCCGCGCCCTAGCTCTTGAAGAAGAAGAGGCAGCGCTCTCCGTCGCCCCGGCTGCACGTGTAGACATCGAGGCGGTCGCCCCTCGAGATGCCGCTCTCCTCCACGAACTGACTCCATCCGGGCCCAATGATCCGGTACGCTGCGTTGGCGGGGAGGTAGCGGTTATGGGCCGTCTTCTCGACGCCATCCGCATTGAGGATCGTGACAGGGATCCTGTGCTGGGCGTTGTTGCCGTCGTGGCCGACCTCCCCCATCTCCGGGAAGAGCTGCAGGATGTGGCCGCCCTGCTCGAGCGCCTCGGCGAGCAGCAGACGCCTCTGATTCTGATCGACGTCGGCCGGCGCCACCCTCTTGGCGAGCGCCCAGGCGGCGCCGTACACGCCGAGGCCGGCCATCGCCTCCAGGTGACGCGCTTCTTCGGCTGGATCGACGTGAGGCTCCATGTCGACGACGACGTCGGCCGTGCACGACGCGAGTTTTGTAATGCACGGTGTCGTCGTGCGAATACGTAGTCCGTTTGCACGACCGCCTCTGGTTGGGTTTGCTATTTGGAAAGGTAAAGCTTTTTCATCTTTTGCAACGTACTCTGCTCAAACTCTACCAAAGGCACAGTTGTACTGCAAGTTGCAACCCTTCAACGAAGTATATAGACCTGTTTATGTTTGTATTTTACTAGTTGCCATGCACATCTCCATTATCAAACAAAAAGTATTGAGAATTTTAAAATGTAAATTTAACATTTTTTAGATTAAATTTAACATATATTGGCCCTGTATGACTCTACACAAACAAAAATGTTAGAAAACATTACGTCCGTATGGTAGTAATCGGGTTGCATGTAATTCTTTTTCCATTTCTTTATCTCATGAAATCCAATATCGCTTTCATCTTTCATAGCATTTCCGGCTGTACCCCGTCTCCGCTAATCCCAATAATGATCCCATGTTAAATAGTTATCATCACTACCCTATTAACATTACCAGGTGAGCATTGCAAATTATTTGAAAATAAAGTTGACATATAGCAACTCTAATAAAATATTCTCCAACCGACATGATCTGGATAATTGCATGAAATTACTCGATGAAAAACATGCTCATGCATTGTGATCGATTGCAGATGAAATTTCGGCAACCGAAATTTATGTAGTAAGTTGGCCAGCCATTTTAGGATCGGAGGGTTTATATAGAGTAGCTCAACATTGGAGCGATATAAACCGTCTCACCATCATTGTTAGACGGCTGAGCTGAGATCAATTGTTTGGCAGGGGGAATCTATTTCCACTACAACTTCCTGATGTTGTCTTTCATGTGCATCTGACAATTTAATGGTCTGCTACACTGTTGCTTGATGCGATGAAAGTATCACCACCCATTGGAGACGTCAAGAGGAAGGTGATGTAGCGTAGCAGAAAGTTTTCTCTCGGTTATGAGACAAAGGTTATTGAACCAGTAGGACTTAGAGATCTCCAGCGCGGTGCTAGACAACTATGTTGCTTAATTGATGGGCATGGACCTACACACAACACACATACTCACTTTGCCCCCAACATTTCAAAAATATTGTTAATGATCATGTCTTGCTGAAAACAAAGAGATTAAACGTATAGTGTGCAAAAAGTGACGAAAGTAAAAAAAAAAAAGGTCAGCAAGCAAGTAATGATTAAAAGTAAGTAAACATGATTGTAATACATATATAATAATGGACCGGGGGTTATAGTTTCACTAGTGGTGTCTCTCTAAAAGATAACAAGAAAATGTTGGGTGAAGGAGTTACAGTTGGGCAATTGATTGAATTAAAAAAACAAAATAATTATGACAAGCAAATTTCATTATAATATTCATGTAGGCATTACATCAAACAAACATAGACCATTATCCAAGTGCATCTATGGGTAATCATTCTCCTTGAGTGTGCTTCTATGCTTACCACTTGCCTTAAGCACCGTAGATAATGTAAGCAATATTTATAATCAATAAGTAGACATAAACACCATTATTTTACCCTTAGCGGAAACAAAACATTCTTGTTCTTAGTCGTTGCTGTCACTCGATCCCAGACACAAATGAGGCATGAACCCACTACGTAGCACAAAATTCTCTCTTGGAGATATAAGAGATCACTTGGCCAAAGTAACCATATACATCGGAGAGCATGCAAAAACTTCAATGAAACAAAACATTCTTGTTCTTAGTCGTTGCTGTCACTCGATCCCAGACACAAATAAGGCATGAAATCACTACGTAGCACAAAACTCTCTCTTGGAGATAGAAGAGATCACTTGGCCAAAGTAACCACATACATCGGAGAGCATGCAAAAACTTCAGTAAAACTTGGATATGATAATAGAAACAAGATCATATAAGAAACATGAATAACCTGATCATAACTTCACAATTGATCGGATTTCAGCAAACACAACATTTAGCAATTACATAAGATCACTCTTGATCATGTTTTTTGGGTCACGTGATCGTAGCATGGTAGCACAAGTAGAAGAGACAACCATCTAGCTTTCGGTATGGACTCGTAGTCAAAGGATGGACTACTCACACATCATCTTCGGAGGACAATCATGATAATGAAGAAGCCTCTGATGACGGTTTGCCCCTCCAGCAGGGTATCAGAACAAGACTCCAGGAACCCAGTATTAGCATTTTGAGATGGCGACGGCTCTATGAAATTTTCTAGAAAATAATGTCGTCCCCAAGTTCTTATGTCAATGGGCTTTAAACAGGCGAATAGGTGACTTGGGAGAGGCCCGGAAGGTGCAAGCAACCAAGGGGATGCCCTATTCTAGCCCGTGACTAGGGTTCGCTACCACTCCCTAGTGCTCGTCTCTGGCTCCCCTTTGGACTTCATCTTCGTGTCAAGCAAAACTGGCCTCCCGAAATTTTGGGGTCTTTTCGTGGACTTCTATAGAACAACTTTTTTTGAAATTTAATAACAGCTAAAATGATATTAAAAAGGTAGTAGAAACATGTAGAAATGATATAAAACAGACGTAGAACAATCAAAAATTATAGATACATGAGACATGTATCGTTGCTCTCTAAGCATTAACAAAAATATTTAGAATTTAAAGGCGTAAATTTAAATGAGTCCACACACAAAATAAATTAAAAAAACATTGCGCTCATGTGATAATAATTGAGTTTTATGTAATTGTTTTTTCCATTTCTTTTATCTCATGAAATCCAATATCTCTTTCATCTTAAATAGTACTCCCTCCGTCCGGAATTAAATGTCACAAAGTTTGATAAAAGTGGATGTATCTAACACTAAATTATGTCTAGATACATCCACTTTTGTCAAACTTTGTAACATTTAGTTCCGGACGGAGGGAGTATTCCCTATCGTACCTCGTCTCTGCTAATCTCATAATGCGTGCATGTTAAATAGTTAACATAACTACCCTATTAACATTGCCACGTGAGCATCGCAAATTATTTTTAAAAATAATGATAAAATAAAGTTGACATATAGCAACTCCAAAAATAATTCTCCGATCGACATGGTCAGGATAGTTGCAGGAAATTACTCGACGAACAATATGCTTGTGCATTGTGATCGATTGCATATGAAAATTCGACAATCAAAATGTATATAGTAAGTGGTGACTGGCCAGCCACTTTAGGATCACAGTATTTATATAGAGCAGCTCAACATTGGAGAAATATAAACCTTCTCATTGTCATTGTTAGACAGCTAAGGTCAATTGTTTGGCAGGAAAAATCTATTTCCACTTCAACTTCATGATGTTGTCTTTCATATGCATCTGACAATTTAATAGTCTTTTACACGGTTTCTCTTTAAGTATTTGTTAACATAAAACCATGTGTCTTAATCATTTTTTCTTTCTAGAATATCTTTTTACAAAAAAAAAGTTTTGAATGGAAAACTGAAACAATAAAAGAAAATGTTTTAATAAAAATAAGGGCAGCAAGCCCAAACCAGGCCAGCCCATAGCAGAGCCAAGCCACCCATCCCGAATGATACGGAGGGGTTAGCTCCTAGTTGGCCCGATCTTCACGAATCGACGAAGAACACGAAGAACGAAAGAAGAACGTGATGAACACGATGAACACGAGAGGGGGAATCGAGGAGTGATCGTGGGAAAACGCGGGGAAACACAAGGGAGATAACTAGCGGGAACCAAAGAATCCAAACCTCCCGTCAACTAAACCCCGAGGGCCGCCTACGGAACGATCGATCCAACTGAACTCACCTTGATTGAAACCGCTTCACACCCGTGGCCGGTCCCCCACGCCAATAGAACCTCAAGGATTAACAAGAAGGAGATTGGGAAATTCCTCACTAGATCCCAAGGGGATAGGATAGGTAATTGAGGTGAATCTTGATTCGGTCCTAGATACACATCATAGGAGTAGCCTCATAAGAGGAGTCACCTCACAAGAGGGGGGACGGCCTGGGAGGCTGGCCTGGCCGTCCCTTGAGGCCGGAGTGGGAAGAGAGGAGGCCGGCCTGGGGCAGCCGGCCTGGGAGCCGGCCTGAGGCCGGGGTAGGGGCCAAACCCTTCCGAGGGGGGCCGGCCTGGCGCCTGGGGGGAGCCGGCCTGGGGCCGGGGTGGGATGAGAGGAGGTCGGCTCCTTCTGTTTGGTGGCCGGCCTAGGGATGGGAGGGGGCCGGCCTGGCCGGGGGTTGAGGCCAGGACCCCAGTTTCTCCCCTTTCTCCCTCTTCTCTCCTTTGTTCTCGATGCCGTCTTCTTCTCCCTCCTTTCTAGCTTCTTGAGCTTCATCTTGGGCATGTTCTTGAGCATCACGGGCATCGTCTTGGGCTCCATGGTGGGATCCAACCTAGGCACGAAGAGGAGTATTCCATGAGGTAGCTCACCGGTCACCAAGTCACCGAAATCATGAAGCGAGAGGAGTGGGTTCACCTTGTCGTGTATCGATGTGGTGCTTGGTGGAACTGGGTGGGCTGCATCATCTCCCCCCTGGAAAATAGTCGCCCTCGACTCTTGGTCCATCCTTTCATGAGCGGGAGAAGGAATGTTGATGACAAAGATGTCGTTGAAGTTGATCCGCTTGTCGAAGGTCATGGCACGGTAGGCTCGTAGTGGGGGTAGTCCAAATGCGATGACGATGTTGCAATGGTTCGCGTTGGTTGGTTGATGAAGATCTTGAAAGGCGGTGTAGTCGTTGAAGTGGAGCCTCTTATCGAAGGTCATGCCAAGGTATGCTCGTGGTGGGTGTAATCCAAAGGCGATGACGATCTTGAAATGGTCCTCATTGGATGGGTGAGGAAGGTCTTGAAAAGCGATGTAGTTGTCGTCGAAGATCTCAAGAGGTGGTTGCTCCATTGCTTATGGGAACGGTAGAGTGTATATGAACTTGACGTATTGGTTGCACGCCGCTCCATTGGTTGCATTGTCGTTGATTTGCTTGTCGAAGTCCATGTACATCTTGGCGGTTGGTATGTAGTCGTGGTGGTCATTGTCATTGACGCGCTTGTCGAACTCTAAGTGCATCATGACGATTGGTATGTAGCCGTGGCAGTCATTGTCGTTGACGCGCTTGTCAAACTCCAAGTGCATCTTGACGTGTGGGATGTAGACGGAGAAGTCGTTATCATGGATGCGCTTGTGTAAATTCAAATACATCTTGACATGAGGGATGTAGGCGTAGAAGTCGTTGTCGTGGATGCGCTTGTTGAACTCCATGCACATCGTGACATGTGGGATGTAGGCATAGAAGGCGTTGTCGTGGATGCGCTTCTCAAACTTCATGCACATCGGTACATGTGGGATGTAGGCGTAGAAGGCGTTGTCGTTGACATGCTTGTCGTACTCCATGCACATCTTGACATGTGGTATGTAGGCGTTGAAGGCGTGGTTGTTGACGTGCTTGGGAAGCGCCGTGGTATGTAGGCGTTGAAGGCGTGGTTGTTGACGTGCTTGGGAAGCACCGTGTAGATCTTAACTTGAGGGATGTGGATGGAGAATGCATTGTCGTGGATGCGCTTGTCAAACTCCATGTGGATCATGACGAGCGGAATGTACTGCTTCCAAATATTCAAGTCGGTGTTGACGTTCATGCGGTGTGGAGAGACTTTTATGGTGAATAGTCCATGAGGTCTAGCATGCTTGATAGGGTCACCAAATCTCTGCAAAAGAGACAACAAAGATGGAGAAAGAGTTGGTAAGCCGTTAGTGTCAATAAGCACAAATGGGGTTTTGCTCTCAACTCTCATCTCACTTTTGGTGGCTATCATGGCGATGCCTCTAAGAACACTCGTGCTTTTTCCACTCATGATGGGCTTGTGTCTCTCACTCACGGAATGGTGGATCTCTCTCTCACCACTCATCTCACTAGAAGCTTGAGAATGGACACTAGAAGGATCCAAAGTCTTGGCACTTGAGGTGTGCGGGTTTGTCGAAGTCCTTGCATTGCTTGGAGTCGGAGATAGTGTTATGGCATGTGGCGAAGAGGACTTGATCATCTCGTCTCTTGGGTTGATCTCCAAGTGTGGAATGTTGGGCTTGCTTGGAGGAGGAGGTAGGATCATGGCTTGTGTCGAAGAAGGCTCCATTATCTCCGTGATGTGGTAGTGTAAGCCATGCCTTGTAGCATCCTCAAGTGGTCGATGATGATATCCTTGGCTAGAATGGTGTCTCGAGCGTGGCCTTGTGTAGTTCGGAATGAGTGGCGTGGAAGTCAAGTGGAGTGTGTCACCAACTTATTCGCTACCTCCATCAAAGATAGATGTGACATTGACGCCGGCTCTAGAGAGGTTGCATCTTTGGTCATGGTCATCTTGAGGAGAGGTATTAAGAACTCGTGTCACCACTCGCGATGAATTCGCGGCCTCATTGCAATAGATGCTTTCGTCACCATTGGTCGGCATGTCCAAGGAATTATGAGAAAGTTGGTGCAAGGCATAGTATTTACCTTCACTCATGTAGGCATGGTCACCATCTTGGTTGGCAATCATGATCATCTCGTTGGTAGCCTTAGAAACGCTCTTGTGGATGGTCGGAGTTGTTACTTGTGTCATTGGAGACGGAGGAGAATGCCTTGGAAAAGTTGGCAATATATGAGTCCCTTTCACACGGTCACATGCATCAACGTCTTCATCATAGAGTGGTGGAGTGGTATCCTCATGCACATGGGGAAGTCGATCTTGTGGGATTGGAGGAATAACGCCGCACTCGTGATGCTGTTGTTGCGCTTGTGGCGAAGAAGGAAGCTCATGCTCTTGATCATGAAGGCCATAGTCCTTCCTCATAGGATGTCGCACATGGGGGATGAGTAACGATGTCGGTGGTGAAGTGAATATCGCCTCATGTCGTGAAGAAGGAAGAGGATCATGGCATATATGGCGGTGTAGGCCTTGCTCATGTGCGTGATCATGACGTCCATAGTCCTTCCTCAACGTTTGTCGCTCATGGAGGTTGTGGTTGGGTGTTGGTGGTGAAGTGTCTTTCGCCTCTTTCCTTGATGAAGTAGTGGTATCATAGTGTCCATGGAGAGGATGTTCTTGATCCTTGTCGGTGACGGGGTGCGACGAGAAAGCACAATCTTGGTGATGATGAGGTGGAGGCTCCCATTCCTCATGTTGGTGATGACGCTCATGGCCTGTGAACCTTGGAACGTTGAGGCAAAGGGCGCTCAAGTTGTTGTCTTCATGGTCTTGATAGTGTCGTTCATGCGGGTCGTCATCGATGAGAGGTGGTGAAGAATCATGGATAGCATTTCCATTTGCTTGTTGTTGACGAGGTCGCTCATGTGGGTCCTCATCAAAAATAGGAAGTGAGAGGTCATCTTCACTTTCTTGTTGTTGACATGGTCTCTCATGTGGTTCCTCATCAAACATAGGAAGTGAGAGATCATGAGGAGCATCCGCGCTTAGTTGTGGTCGATGTGGGCGTTCATTGGGGTCTTCATCAAAGATGGGAAGTGAAGTAGCATGTTGAGCAATCCCACTTGGTTGTAGCCAATGGTGGTGCTCATTGGGGTCCTCATCAAAGATGGGTAGTGAAGTAGCATGTTGAGCATTCTCACTTAGTTGTTGTCGATGGGGGCGCTCAATGGGGTCATCCTCAAATATAGGGAAAGACAAACCATACGGAGCATTCTCACTTTCTTGGCGTTGAGGAGGTCTCTCATTTGGGTCTTCATCGAAGATAGGCGGTGGAAGATCATGTGTGTCATCCTCATTGGCTTGGCGATGGCGGTCATGATGGATAGGATGGCACCGGTGGTCATTGTGGTGAAGTTGTTGGAGGCATGCTTCGCAGCATCCACTAGAAGCAATGTCATTGGCACTTTCTTGATAAGGTTCTTGGTCTTGGTGTCCATTGTGGTGGTGACACACATTTTTCCTTGGAAGCCTTGAATGTGGGCGAGCACCATCCACGAAGCCATGTAGACCATAGTCATGAGTCGAGCTTGGAGAAGGTGGGTGATGAAGTTGTTGAATATCCGGTCGTAGAGGGTGAACTTGAAGAGGGTCACCACGGCCTTGGCGATGTCAAGGAGGTGGTGATGGCGAGCGATGCTCAAACCAATGTCATCGCGGAACTTGTGGTGGAGTATGCGGTGAGGTGGTATCAGATCCAGGTTTACCACTCTCTCCCATGTGTCGATGATGATCATGGCGACGATCTTGGTGATGATCTTGTGGAGACTTTCCTTTGCGTCGTGACTTGGAGGTCGATGATGATCCATGGCGGTTGGCGAGGATGGCCACGTTGCCTTCGATACTCGCCATGTGATCATTGAATCGAGTGTGATGATCTTGTAGTTGATGGTCCAAGCACTCCAATCCGTCACGAGCAAGTTGGCAAAGACGAAAGTGTTCGTGGCGGTTTACGAAGTAGTGGTCAGCGTTGTTGTTGAAGAATGAGGGTCCTTCATCTTCCGAGCTCGACCTTGTGAATACTCCTTCCCTAGCCATCTCAAAAAGCACACAAGTGTGATATGAAGAAATGGATGTCTCACTTACCCAACGTTACATTTTTGTCGTATTGAGACTATTGGACGAGCCTAGGTGTAGCGTGGTATGTCAAAAGTGAGTCCAAAAAGATCGAAAGAAAACCGCAAACGACAACATACACGCTTTATGTGGAAGGCAAATGGGTTAGAAAAGTGTTGAGGAAAATCAATAAATCCGAAGAAAAGTATGTTGTAAAACGTGGAGAAGAACCGAAAAGAAAAGTTAGCACTAAAACCAATCCTAGTGGAGGAAAGTATAGGTGGAACACACACACAAGGGATAAATGGGGTTAGTGAGGCCAATGGACGAGCGGAGACGAAATGTACCTAACAAAGACTAATCTCAATGCCACACCAACGCAAGGAGGACGCTAGCTCAAACGCAATTTACAAGAGGCAACTAGATTCGCACCGTGGCAACTGGTCACTCTCTTTTATTTTGCGACGCGAAGCTACACGTTTCTACAATGGATAGCAATTGGCATCGATCTTTTGCTTCTTTTGCTCTCTTTTTTCTGTTTTTGATGATGGTTCTAAAATGCCAATGCCTACTCGAAGTTATTCTCTCACAAGCTCCAAACTGTTGGAATATATGTCGAATATGTGTACGGGTAGGGCTACACTAGGACTTGTAATTAAACGTAAGGTTAGGTGTTAGAGTCGAACACGTGTAATCTGGCCTAATATATAAAGGCACCGGGGGTAGCCCAAATAGACACGGCGGAAGCTGGTAGGCTAGACACAAGATCACGAGGGGACGGTCCGGTGCC
Source organism: Alopecurus myosuroides (assembly GCA_028641055.1). Lineage (NCBI taxonomy): Eukaryota > Viridiplantae > Streptophyta > Magnoliopsida > Poales > Poaceae > Alopecurus > Alopecurus myosuroides. The sequence continues at coordinate 46,237,365 of CM054062.1, forward strand.
CGTGGCAGGGGCGGCCGGACCGGCGTGGCGTTGAGATCTGGTGCGTCTGTATTGCCTCGGCGGGCTTGTCGTCGGTGGTACTTTGACTAGTACATAGGGAGGAGCGCCCGTAGTCATGCCCCGCAGATGTAGACGTTGAGCGCCGAACTGCGTTACCAAATCTCGGTCGTGTTTTGTTGTGATTGTTTGTCCTCGGTAGATCGACTAAGCGCCTCGGATTTGTAACAAGTGGTATCAGAGCAAGGTTCGAAGGTCGCGGTTTGTTGATCTAGAGGAACAACGACGAAGGCCAATCGCGGATGATCATGGTGCACGCGAGAAGATCGTGAATTCGCAGGATTATTCGGCGACCGTCGGAGATCGTCGTGTTCAGAAGCAATCAGCAAGGCGTGCGGCTGAAGCGTTGCAGACTGGATCTGATCAGGTGTGGCGGCGTGTACACGGGGAGCTGGCGTTGAGCAAGTTTGCGGCTGACTCAAAAGCGAGCGGCGGCGATGTATCCGCGTGATGCAATAGGCACAGACCGAAGGGAGCAGCCCTTGGCCCCTTGCCATGCATGCGGCCGGCTAGCTGGAGTTCCATGGACTCGACAGCCAGCGGCGTGGCGCAAGGAGGCTTGTGCACGTACGTACGTACATGGTGTTGTTCATGAAGGACTTGATCGAATGGAAGCTGCTGATGCAAGAGATTTGTTAAAGGAGAAAATGAGAGGCGCGTCAGATGTACTATGCATGTTGCATGCCATCGGGTCAGGACAGGAAACAGCAAGAATGAGGGAAGGTGCATGGTTGAGTTCGTGGCTACAATAGGCAAAGCAATTCTTTGCTACGTGCACCCGGGAAAGCACCATGGATATTCTTCTCGAGGTTTCTTTGCTTGGTATACTGATTGTGTACAGGATGGTAGCATGGCACGGTACGAAAAAATGACGTGGAGACCATGCATATAGAGGGCGCCGGATGGTGCACGGCAATTTGGCGAGTGTACTAGGCGCAAGGTGGAGCATGGTTACAGTCAGATGCGTTTGGCTGGGTTGGACTGGACAGTCTGACGGACCGACGAGACGTCGGTCGGGACAGAATACGGTGAAGATCGGCGATGATGACGTAGGAGCGTGACGGCTGATGGTGTCCGGATTCTGTGGCATGGAAACACGTGGCGCATGCCTAAGGGGTGCGTGCTTCAACATGCAATGGCGCGGGGTTGATTCAAGATGGTGTGCGCATGAGATCTTGAGGTCGACGGGGCGCGGGGTGGACTGATCATCTACCATGGAGGCATGTTGAAGGTGGAGCTGGAATCTGACGATTCCACTCAGCTGATGGAGGGGCTACGGCGTAAGCGCGGAGAGTCGAAGCCTAGTCAGCGGGAAGGCGAGAGGCACGTTGTTTCGGACTGGAGCTCACGGTTCGGAGAGATGCGTGAAACTCGGCATTGGTCAGGTATGACCGATGGTTATCTGCAGTGGGGCCTGAGGTGGCGTGGGTTAGCTACCCGGTAGATCTTGGCCAAGATTGCGGATGCTCGACGTGGTAATAGCGGCGAGGCGTGCGGTAAGCACGGGACACAGCGACAGACCAGGGCACTGGCGGTCAGACATGTGGTCAGGCATGAGTGCAAGGGGTGCTGAAACAGTGTTGGCGAGTAACAGGTTCACGATGGTAACTATCTATCAAGACCATGGAGATGGATTAGTGTTGGCCATGGAGAATCTGCAAAAGCGGTGATGAGACAGTTGTGAATTTGACTGGAGATGACTTAAGGCAACGGCGAAATTTCTTCAAGCTTTCAGAGATGCAGTCAACAATAGCGAGAATGATGAGTTCAGGTAACTCTTATTTGTGACACCTAGTATGTGAGTTGTTCACTTTCACATAGATCAAGGATGAGGCTACCAAAGTGACGATGCAACGGCGTTGTCGATGTGGTGACTTTATGATCGTTGTGTGATGGCGGTGGATGGATACTCCGGAGATTTGGGAGCACAAGACAAGAGTCGGGAAGAACTTAATTTTCGTGGGAGCATGGACTGTGGTGAAACAAGGAAGGGACTACGGTTGCAGGTGGAGTCATATGAAGTCAATGGTAGCAACGGAGCTCATGATTAATGGTTCAAGTCCAGGTATACAGAGATTCGGCATCACGACTTCAAGATGGCGAAGGGCATATTCGCCAAGGTGCAGTTTGTTGGAATATATGTCAAATATGTGTACGGGTAGGGCTATACTAGGACTTGTAATTAAACGGAAGGTTAGGTGTTGGAGTCGAACACGTGTAATCTGGCCTAATATATAAAGGCACCGGGGGTAGCCCAAATAGACACGACGGAAGCTGGTAGGCTAGACACAAGATCACGAGGGGACGGTCCGGTGCCCGTGGTAGGGGCGGCCGGACCGGCGTGGCGTTGAGATCTGGTGCGTCTGTATTGCCTCGGCGGGCTTGTCGTCGGTGGTACTTTGACTAGTAAATGGGGAGGAGCGCCCGTAGTCATGCCCCGCAGATGTAGGCGTTGAGCGCCGAACTGCGTTACCAAATCTCGGTGTCGTGTTTGTTGTGATTGTTTGTCCTCGGTAGATCGACTAAGCGCCTCGGATTTGTAACACAAACTCGCACTCTCGGTGCCACTAATGCGATGCCAAGCGATGTAAAAGAGCTAGTCCGCATAGGTAAGGTACACAATGGATGGGTTAGGTCAAGCGGAAGCAAGTTATACCTCTCTTGTTGATGATCACGGACTTGCGGCCGGTGGATGTCGATGGCGTGGTGATCAATTGATGTGGTTGCGTAGATGGTGGTGTGGGCGTAGCGTCACAACTTGTTGCACTCAATTCGGAAACACCATTACGCTGTGGTGTTCCGGCAGGTGTGAGTTGTGAAACTATTCCACATTGTTTCATATGCATGCCAAACTCGTAACTTAAATATTCACCTCCACGATCAGATCATAGAAATTTAATTTTTCTGTTATGATGATTTTCAACTTCACACTGAAATTCTTTGAACTTTTCAAATGTCTCAGATTTGTGTTTCATTGAGTAAATATACCCATATCTACTTAAATCATCTGTGAAAGTGACAAAATAACGATATCCACCGCGCGCCGATACACTCATTGTTCCACACACATCAGTATGTATGATTTCCAGTAAGTCTGTCGCCCGTTACATGGTTCCGTAAAACGGGGTTCTAGTCATCTTGCCCATAAGGCATGGTTCACATGTTTCAAATGATTCATAATCAAGTGATTCTAAGAGTCCATCAGAATGGAGCTTCTTCATGCGTTTAACACCAATATGACCTAAGCGGCAATGCCACATGTAAGTAGAAATATCATCATTTAATTCTTTTGGCATTCACATTATGAATATGTGTATCAATACTATCAATATTCAAAAGAAATAAACCATTCTTCTCAGGTGCATGATCATAAAATATATTATTCATATAAATCGAACAACCATTGTTCTCAGACTTAAAGGAATGACCATTCTGCATTAAGCAAGATCCAGAAACGATATTCATGCTTAATGCAGGCACCAAATAACAATTATTGAGGTTTATAACTAATTCAGATGGTAGACGGAGAGGTAGCGTCCCGACGGCGACCACATCAACTCTTGATCCATTGCCGACGCCATCATCACCTCATCCTTTGCTAGTAGTCGCTTATTCTGCAGCTCTTGTTTCGAGTTACATATGTGAGCAACCGAACCAGTATCAAATACCCAGGTGCTACTGCGAGTACTAGTAAGGTACACATCAATAACAAGTATATCATATATACCTTTGTTCACTTTGTCGGCCTTCCTATCTGCCAGATATTTGGGGCAATTGCGCTTCGAGTGGCCAGTGCCCTTGCAATAAAAGCACTCAGTCTCAGGCTTAGGGCCATACTTTGTTTTATTCTCATGTGCAGCAACAGATTTGCCACCCTTCTTGAAGTTTACCCTTGGCTTGCCTTTCTTGAAACTAGTGGTCTTATTGATCATCAACACTTGATGTTCTTTCTTGATCTCCACTTCAGCAGTTTTAAGCATCGAGAGAAGCTCAGGAAGAGACTTCTTCATGCTTTGCATATTATAGTTCATCACTAAGTTCTTGTAACTAGGTGGCAAAAATTGGAGAACACAATGTATCCCTATCTCAATGGGAATCAGTATTCCCAAGGCTATGAGCTTATCAGCGTACACAAACATCTTGAGTACGTGCTCACTAACGGAGTTGTTCTCTTCCATCATGCAGCTAAAGAACTTTTCTGAAGCGTCATAACTCTTAACTGCGGCATGGGTATCGAAAATCATTTTCAACCATTGTAGCATAAGCAGTGTTGTTATCGAAACGTTTTCGCAGCTCTGGCTCTAATCCATAAAGGATGCCGCAATGAAATATACTATGGTCTTCTTGTTGAGTCAGATAAACATTTTTATCTTAATCAGAAGCATCATCAGCAGGCTGGTCACCTAGCGGTACATCAAGAACATAGAGCTTCTTGCAATCAGTGAGGAGAATCCTCAGGTTAAGTGCCCAGTTGATAATGTTGCTTCCATTGTTCACTAGTTTTTCTCTCTCCATGAACATATTGAAATGAAGGTGGGTGGTGCCATGATCTACAACATATTTGCAAAGACTATTTAGACCAGGTTTATGATAAATTAAGTTCAAATTAATTCTATAATTATCCCATGAACTCCCACTCAAAAACAACATCCCTCTTAGTCGTCTTTAGTGATTACACGAACCAAATTCACTACACCAAAACCGATCATCACGTGAGACGGTGTAGTTGCAAAGGCGAACATCAACATGTTCATCATATCATCCATATGACTCATGCTTTACCTTTCGGTTACGTGTTTCGAGGCCATGTATGTACATGCTAGGCTCGCAAGTAGAACCGTAGTATTGCGTGTGTTTCAAGGCCATATTTGTACATGCTAGGCTTGAAAACACTCATTGTATGCGAACGTTGAGTCTATCACACCCGTTCATCACGTGGTGTCTCGAAACGACGAACTTTCTTAACGGTGCATACTTAAGGAAGGATATTAAGTGAGAGGGATCATCTTATAATGCTACTGTCGCGATCTAAGCAAAATAAGATGCATAAAAGGATTAACATCACATGCATGGATAATGTGATATGATATGGTCCTTCTTGCACTTGATCTCCATCTTGTGCATCATGGTATGATCTCCATCATTCCACCAGCATGGCACCAAGGTTCGTGGCACCTCCATCTTGATTGTCCATTACAACATATCACATGGATATGATATACAGCACGCAGGCAATAAAAATAAGACAACCATATGGCTCCAGCCGGTATGTCAATAATTTATAAAATATATCATCTCATACGTAACGTTTGTAACATTGACCATATCACATCACATGCCCTGCAAAAACAAGTTAGACGCCTCTAATTTATTTTTGCATATTTTACGTGTCTTGGGCTTACGAGGATAGAACCGTTCATACCTGCGTACAAGATCCACAACGTTGATAAAACATATTTTTAACAACCCTTTGTAGATTAGATCTTAACTATAGTAGGAGAAACGGACACCCCCTCAGCCACAAGTGAGACAATTCTAGCGTACATAGTACACGTAAACTTAGTCTAGGGAAGCTTCATCCTACTATTCCACTAAGATCATAAAATACTCAAGGAGGCAAAAACATGATCATCAACGCCCACATACTCCTATGTGTTCTACCTGTACAAATCATCTACGCATAGACCTGGCTCTGATACCATTGAAGGGTACGTTGCATAGAAAACAAAAATTTCCTACGCGCGATAAACCCGAATGGCCAAGATCTAATCTAGGAGATGAAAGGTAACGGGGATAAAGAGTCTTTGGAATAACATACCCTCGAAGACTCTAAGTGGTACGAGATAAAATATCATTGTTGTCGTAGTCGTACTCACGTCGATCCCGAGCGAGAAGAAGTGCACCGCAATCCGGCGGTGCCTCCGTCATCGGTCACACGTTCAGCTCGATGAAGACCTCTGTTCTCTTGATACACATCATAGGAGTAACCTCATAAGAGGAGTCACCTCACAAGAGGGATACAAGAGCAAAGCTCCAAGTTCTCAAATCATCCCTAACCCTAGATCTAGCCATCGGGGTCCCTTATACAGCCTAGGGGGTAGGTGGGAGTGGAAAAGGGGCAAAATCCTCCAAATCACGCAGTCTTCAGGGGGGGCGGCCTGGGAGGCCTGGGTGGGAAGAGAGGAGGTCGGCCTGGGCGCCGGCCTGAGGCCGGGGTGGGGTCCGGACCCTTCCGAGGTGGGGCGGCCCCTTCTGGTTGGTGGCTGGCCTGGGGATGGGATGGGATGAGAGGAGGCCGGTCCCTTCTGGTTGGTGGCCGGCCTGGGGATGGGAGGGGTCCGGCCTGGCCGGGGGTTGAGGCCGGGACCCTTGAAGGGTACGTTGCATAGAAAACAAAATAATTCCTTCGCGTGATAAACCCGAATGGCCAAGATCTAATCTAGGAGATGAAAGGTAACGGGATAAAGAGTGTTTGGAATAACATACCCTCGAAGACTCTAAGTGGTACGAGATAAAATCTCGTTGTTGGCGTAGTCGTACTCACGCCGATCCCGAGCGAGAAGAAGTGCACCGCAATCCGGTGGTGCCTCCGTAATCGGTCACACGTTCAGCTTGATGAAGACCTCCGTTCCTTCGATCCAGCGGGTAGCGGAAGTAGAGGATCCTCCGGAAACTCCAGCAGCACGACGGCATGGTGGTGGTGAAGAATCCCACAGTCAGGGCTTCGCCAAGCCGGAGACCATGGAATGGAGCAGCGGGTGGAGGGAAAGGGAAGTGGGCAAGTGTGTGGAGAAGAGGGAGCTCTCACCCTCCTTTTATAGAGGAGGGGGAGGCAGCCCAAAGGGGGGGTGCGGCCAGCCATGGGTACCCCACCTCTTCCCCTCTTCATGTGAGTGGAAGCTCCACTCACACCCACTCATGATCCCTTAATTTTCCACTTAGAAAATCCAAAGGTTTTTCTTTAATAAATAAATAAAACATTTTTATTTCTTTATTTATATTTGTTAATTCCATTAACAAAAATTTGCATATAGCACCTCGAATCATTTGTTAATTCTATTAACAACCATTCGACGAAAAACCCCTTGAACTATTTCAATTTTCTCCAAAACAATTTCGGTGCTGCCCAAAATATTCTTCGGTATTCCATATCCTCTCAAACGCTTCATCGAACCTAAAAGGTGCCACCCTACGGTTCGCGAATAATATAGACATGATCGAGACTCCTCTCAGATCAATAATCAACAGAGGGATCTGTAGATCCGTGATGACTCCTATATATTCAACGATGACTCTCGTGATCGTGTGAACCTTCAATGTCGTAACCATTTCCCTTTGTCTCGCGATATTTTACTTGTCCGAGATCCGATCATCGGTATCAACCATACCTTGTTCGATCTCGTTACCCGACAAGTACTCTTTTCTCGTTCCCATGATATAACATCCTTGTGATCATATCATGTGCTTGCAAGCGATGTCGATGTGATATCACCGAGAGGGCCTAGAGTATATCTCTCCGTTATTCCGGATGGACAAATCCCACTCTTGATCCATGAGTTTCAACTAACACTTTCAGAATACCTAACGCCACCTTTATAGTCACCCTGTTACTGTGTGACGTTTAATTTCATCAAAGTATTCTTTCGGTATTAGTGATTAACATGACTCATGGTCTAAGGAACAATGTTACTCCGAATGTAAGACATAACAACAAAACTAAATGATCTGATCGTATTGTTATACTCCCTCCGTCCTGGTGTATAGGGCATAAAATGAAAATATATGGGCCCAAGGTGGCTGCTGATTGGGTGTAAATCTCTCTCCAGCGTTGTTATTATCTATGTCAGTCCAACGGCAACAGCCAATCAAAGATCCCTTAATTAGTGCATGCGGCAAGTTAACCGACGCAAACTGTTCTGGTTCACACCATGCGACGTGTACATGCAAAACTTGATCGTGTACACACCCATAGAATAGGAAACGGTTGCTTAATTGCGAAGAAAAGCATACTGCGGAAGGGAGAGAAAAACGGAGGGAGAGAGATTTAGGCGGCCAGTAATTAACAACATTTAATGCTAATTGCGCCTAGGGAGAGTGGGTTACGGGACAACCTGGTTTTCGTTTTGTGCCCTATACACCAGGACGGAGGGAGTACTTAGTTAGGGTTTAAGTTCATCACGTCATTCTCCTAATGACATGACCCCGTTATTAATAACATCCAATGTCTATGATCAGGAAACCTTGATCATCTGTTAATCAACGAGCTAGTTAAAAGAGAGCCTTCACTATAAACGTTGGTTTGTTTATTAATCACACATGTATTAACGTTTCCGGTTAATACAATTCTAGCATGAGAAATAAACATCTATCATAAACAACGAATATCATAATAAATATTTTATTATTGCCTCTCGGGCATATTCCCTTCAACCCTAGTTTCTCCCTCTTCTCTCCTCCGTTCTCGATGTCGTCTTCTTCTCCCTCCTTGCTAGCTTCTTGAGCTTTGTTTTGGGCATGTTCTTGAGCATCGCGGGCATCGTCTTGGGCTCCATGGTGGGATCCAACCTAGGCACGAAGAGGAGTATTCCATGAGGTTGCGCATCGTTCACCAAGTCACCGAAAGCATGAAGCGAGAGGAGTGGGTTCACCTTGTCGTGTATCGATGTGGTGCTTGGTGGAATTGGGTGGGCTGCATCACCGAACCCACCAACCAAACCCCATCTCCACCACCAAAGGGGGTTCCCTATACATCGCCCGTAGCGAGCGCTATAACGCCTCGCATGCGCGCGCGGATGGGCCGGCCCATTAGACGAGGACGGATTTGCTCCATCCTATGCTTGCTTTAGGGTTTTTTTTTCAAATATGAACTATTTTTAATTTTAAACAAATTTTAAATTTGAATATTTTTTAAAAAATAAACGATTTCAAACATGAACAATTCTCTAATTTGAACAAATTTTGAATTTGATACAGATTTTAAATTTGAACAGGTTTTAAATTTTAACAAATTTTAAATTTGAACAGTTTTTTATCCGAACAATTTCGAATTTGAAAACATATAAATTTGAACATTTTTAAAGTTTGAAAAAAATTCAGAAAAAGAAAGAATAAAACAGAAAAGAAAAGGAAACAAAAAAGAAAAATGAAAAAAAATAAGAACAACAAAAATATAAAGACTATAAAAGCGTTAAAAGAGTATTATGTACAAAGAATGAGTTGTACCCTATTGGCTGTGTTCCCACGGTTAGCAGTAGGAGGTCGCGGGATCGACCTACGGGCGAGTCGGTGCAGCGACTCGCGTTAGTCGATATATAGTGCTGGCGCCACCGAGGGTCCCCCTATGCCCCGCTCGCTGCGAGCTCTAGGGGGAATCGCCCATGAGAGCCGGACAAGATCCGCTAAATGGGGCAGGCCCAGTAGCGTTTATAGTTTGAGTCCAAACAGAACCGTTTTTTAAAAATGAAACAATTTTTTAATTGACCGAATTTTAAAAATGAACAAGATTTTAAATTGAACAATTTTTTATAAAAATATTTTTTGAAAATAATGAACACTTTTAAAAACGAACAATTTTTTAAATGAACGAATTTTGGAAATGAACAAGTTTTTAAATTAAATTTTTTTTGAAATTGAACAACTTTTTATAATAATATTTTTTGAAAAATGATGAACTATTTTGAAAATGAACAAATTTTGAAAATAAGAATTTTTTTAAAATGGTTAACAAATTTTGAAAGTGAACAATTTTTGAAATTTTCAGTAAAACACGAAAAAAATGATTCATATTTTAAAAAAATATGAAAAACGAATAATTTCAAATAAAGGAAAAAATAAAACTATTAAAAAAATAAAACGGAAAATAAAAATAAAAACAGAAAAGAAAATGGAAAAAATAAAAGAAAAACACAATAAAAACATTTAAAAGGAAGATATGACACAAACCCGTTGTAGCCTAGTGGACACGGTGAACCAAAAGTCTAAGGTTCGAATCCTGGTTCGCACATATTTGTTAACTTTTCTAACTGTTAATGGGACGGCCCAGTAGAAAGTTGTATGCGGGAGAGTTCGAGTACCAGCTCGCAAAGAGCTTATCCTCCTCGAGCCCGTCGTGGACCATTGTGAAAGACGGCGAGGAGGGCTCAGCTAATGCTCCTTTGCGCCACATCGACGGCGCGGTCCCGCCTCATGGGCACGGGACTGGGAAGAAAGGCCCCCGATCGCGGCAATATTTTCATTAGCCCAGAACTGCTATTGAATGTGAAAACTCAATGGCTAGGCCCACCTGTCATAAAAAAAAAGACCCTACAACTTCTGAGTTTTTGCCACAAAATCAGAACTTTTGTGCTAATGATTTTCATAAGAGTCGGAACTACTATTGAATGTGAAAACTTACCGCCAAGCCTACGGGTCTCTTTGATTCATAGGAATAGCATAGGATTTTTGTAGGATTGAATCCTATAGGAAATTTTCCTATATTTCTTGTTTGATTCATAGAATCATATCCTATAGGAAATACTCCCATAGGAATATTGTAGTACAAATCCTATAGGAAAAGAACATGAGCTCCAACCTCATGAAAAAATTCCTTCACACAATCAAAGGAAATTGCTCTTCTCATAGGATTCATTTAGTCATGTCATACCAATCCTACAAGTTTTCTATTCCTACACTTTTCCTATCCTATGAATCAAATGAGACCTACATGTCCGTCCACTTGACGATTATGGAATTAGCAGCACTAAACCATTACCGACTCAAAATGTAAATTTTGCCCATGTTTTGTCTCAAAATTTGAAGTTTCAAGAAAAAAATTAAAGCATTCTAGAAATTGATAAATACTTCAATTGCTACTGTGGGAAAGTCGGCTCATTTGGATGAGCAATTTGAGAGAATAGTCATTTTGAAGTTTGTTGTCCAAATGTGATCATATTTTGATTGAAAATTGCAAATTTTCCCAAAAGAAATCTAGAAAAATATAGACAGTCTCAATACTATTATAGGAAGTTTCAGCTAACTTGGATGAGCGGATGGGAGACCCATCATTTACAAATTTGTCTCAAGCTTTGGCCACAAATTCGAAGTTTTAGAAAAAACTAAAAAGAAGTTTAGCTCATTTGGATGAGTTGTTTTTGCTGGTATGGCTACTGAGGTCTGCAATGGATCTGAGTCATCATTTTCGCCATCAAATGAGTGTTTTGGGTTTTGTGGCAATCGTTGTGGGTCTTCCCCGTCCCTATTCGGGTGCATGGGGGTACATAGGCGGGTATGCTTCGGGTGAAAACCTGACAGCGTGGTGTATGTAGATTTCTTGTCCTCCTTGAGGGTCGTCATGGAGCTCTACGCCCCTAGGTCATTTCTTACGGTGAACTTTATAGCGTCAAGTGACAAAGTCGATCCCAATCCCTTGTTGCTTCCCCTCTTGATGGTGGCGTCCTGAAGATTGTGATCCTTGCGTAGTTTGTCATCTCGTGATGTGGGGTTTCCGCATGGTGACTTCTGCGGTAACAACAGCGGTGGTGCACGAGGGTTTGGTCGTGGCAAGATTTTGCTAGCCGACTTCTTGTGTCGATGTGTCCCATTCTTCTTCATGTTACTTCTCATGCTGCAAAGTCAGAGTTGTTATCTTGAGCGGCAACCATAACTTGAAGGATGGTCCACGTGCAAAAAAAAAATCGTATGTGAAAGTCATGCACTCATCGGAATCGGAGGTGGCGTGAAGGCTCATCGGTCATGCACTCATCGGAATCGGAGCTAGCATGAAGGGCCATCTTGGCTTGGGTGTGGGTTTCATGAGGCCGCTTTGGTGAGGTCATCCTAGTGGCCGCTCTTCCATGGAATTGGAGTTGCTAAAGAGTGATGACGATGACACTAGCGGGCAACCTCGACTGCCCTCGGTGTGCGTGCAGCTTGTGTTCATAGTTGTGGTTGTATGCCCTCGGAACAATCATGTTCCATGACGATCAGCAAGGTATACCCGTTTTTCGAGTCAACTCTACTCTTAATGAAAATTGCAAGTCTTTTAATTTGGCCTCGTTTTAAATGAAAATTATCTTGAAAGTTGTGTTTTTATGACAGGATTGTCATTTTTTTTCTACTACATGAATTCCCTTGAGCTTTGACTGTTAGGACAGGATGTTCACAAACACTCGTTAACATGTCATTTGCATGTTATCGGATTTATTGTTCAAAAGCACCAATTCCCTCCGTTCACAATTATAAGATGTTGTAGCTTTTTGCTGAAACGCCTGTATATAGACACATTTCAGTGCGTAGGTTTACTCATTTTGATCCGTACATAGTTCACATCGAAATATCTAAAACATCTTATAATTGTGAAAGGAGAGAGTACTAACTATCATGACACACAAACCATGTATTAACATCAGAATGGTTTTTTTTTTTAACAGGCATCAGAATGATTGTTGGTCAAAGCATTATCTTACTACACGGTTTTGTCATTTTGGAAAAACAAACATAAAGCGCAAAAGCAGCTGTGGGTAACAACAAAATGTGAGTGAAGACGTGCCTTGAATCCATCTTTTTGACAGGAGGTAGATTGATTAACAGTAAGAAGGTAAAGCCTGATTCAAGACGCGCCTTGAATCCATCTCAAGACAAAAAGATTTGTGCCAAGAAACTGTCTCACTAACTGCACTTCATATTCAGAGCATGCAAAATTTTCATAGTGTTACACTGGAACCAAAATTGTGCTACCCATATCTCAAACGAGAAACTGCAAAAATTCTTACTCATAGGGATGCATCTGATATGCACACAACATGTCTCAAAGTCCACCGCAAAACTATCCAGATGTGCTCTACTTTCTTGCTAGGGATTCTGCTTTGTGATCACTACCAGTGGTCACGGTATAACCAGCTCCAACCTGAAATTATTTCACCAATAAAGCGTCATATACATAATTATTAAGTGAACTTGCTGTCCAAAGAGTTTCTAACTCAAGTTTCGATTACTATAGAGTAACAATTGGCCAGAGGAAAACACATACCTGGCAATCTTTCAGAACAGCACGCTCTTGAAGTTGCACATTGTTACATACAACAGAACCTTGGATGTGACAGCCATCTTCAATAACCACATGGTTCATGACAACAGAGTTGACAATCTGTGGCAACAGACGGAAAGAAGCAATTTCATAAAAAGGAACTACTCACTTGATATGATTGTTTGCGGTAAAATGGCATGCTAGCTTTGAATAAGGGTTGCCAAAAAAAAAGCTTTGCAACATCGTAACCCTTGTACAGAAGGTGGTAGCTTGCAGGATTCGGATAGGTTGGCATGCTAACTTCGCAATCATGTACCAGAAGGATGTAGTAAGGTAATTGTAAAGACAACATGACAATGTGCCAGCAATAAACTAGATAAGACCAACTAGATCTCGGCAAGATCGCAAAGAAGAACTTCTAAAATAAATCCCACAAGCAATACAGTAAGAACTCAACACGAGCAGAATGAAACTCAACAAAATAATTGATGTTGTACATGTTCCTCTGCACGACAGGCTCTAATTCAGCAAAAGATCAAGGCTAAACAGGCTGTTTTAACAACTTAACTGTAAGACATATTGAACCTAATACACTTTGATTTGGCAATTCTAAGTTCGCAACTTAACTGTAAACCTCCACTAAAATAGTGGTGTTTTGTCTCCCGTCAAGTTTAACAACATTATAATCCAACAAGAAGGTAAAACAGGACCTTCATATTTACACAGTTACGGTACCAGCAAGCAGAACCTCATACCGTGCTATTAAGGTATACATAAGCATCATTCAAGTTGAAAATTTCACAAGAACCAGCATGGAAAAAGAAGATATTGCTTTCTTACCTTCACATTCGAACCGATTCGACAATGACGGCCTATCACAGATCGCTTGACACTACATTTGTCACCTAACTGTGAACCCTCAGCAAGCATGCATTGTGGCCCAACCTAATAAACCATAAGCCACAAGGGAGATAAGCCAAATAGAAGGGGGGAGAGCTCAGTTCTTATGTATCAAATTTAACTACTGTCATAAGATTCATACCACAGACCACATATTTGAGCCATACGATTGATCAATAATAATATCTTTGATCTAACTCACCATAATTTTCTCATATATAAGACATCAATACTTGCATTCAGTATTGCATTTTTAGCATTCATTCATTTTCGGTAATTGCAGGCAACCAACCAAAGATGCTAGTAATGGAATAAGTATGAAATTAGACTCACTGTTGTCTTCGTTCCAAGCACACACGATGGGTGGATGATGTTATTATGTGAAGAGAAGGAATAACCAGACAGGTGACTAGCTTCCCCTATAACCTGTGATATTGCGATTAGCATAACTTTCAGCAACACCCAACGCTAAAACAATACAAAAAAAAACGAAATGCATGGCTGTGTTACATCCTTACATCTCTATTTATGTCACAGTATGCCTGAATGGAGTTCAAACGGTGACAGTACTTGTTTTTACTAGCAATATAAACACAGCACCTATGTGTTCCACTGCCTGAACTTGATAGTAGATCTTGCTTGAAAGCAGATGGTGCAATTGCATGATGTTGTGACAAGCACTGTAAATTACTGTTGGGCGGAACTACAAAATTCCCAGTTTCATCAACTATTGCTCCTTCACCTCCTGATGGAGCTGACCTCTATAAAAAATTGGGAATGAACAGTGTTTAGGACAATCTCAAAAGAAAACAGTCAACAACAACCAAGCCTTTCAGTCCCAAACAAGTTGGGGTAGGCTCTCGAAAGAAAACAGTGCTTAGGAAAAAATCATTACACATTAAGAATGAGCATACCAACTGGCTTCTCACTAAGTATGGGAGGACTTCAAGTCTAATGCTACGGTATGTTTCTTTCTTTTCCAGTACATCCTGCAAAGTTGTCCTGTGACCAATAGTATAGCAATAGATTGCTGAGCGAGAGCATTTGTTAAGACATGAGACATGAACAAGTTTAAAAAAAATAGGCCAACCTATTGAAGGCATAAAGATGAGCATCCATCAGGTCACTTCGAATTTCCATCTGGCAAAAGTAAGTCAGGGTAGGTATTAAATTTATTTCATCACAGAATAAACATCTGGGCTCAATACTTTTGAGATTTCTAAAATGAAGTTAAATCAAATTTAAGAGCTTCGCTTATCACTAAAAACATGATGGCCACTAACGAACTACAACAGTTATTAAAACACCGAAAAACATCTCCTGCTTCTCGAACCCATTATCATTGCAATTTATGACTCAAATGTTCAACTAATCTGAATTTGCAACAAATTATAGCAGGTAAATGCAGAGATAAATCAAGCTAGTAAGCTTGCAAGGAACAGCTCGCATCCCCCAAAGGAACGAGTGTTCATTTGGCTCGTGTCAATTGGTGCAGCTCTTGTTCCAAAATATTCACCACAAGAAAAACCCATAAAATATTTATTGGTTCACATATTCAGCCAACAAATTATTAATCACTCACTCATTCCAGTACACATATATATAAGCTATCCAAATTTCACAACACAGTGGATAATAATATCCTGCCAATACACATGATATATCGTCCAGTGCAAAAATGCCTCAGTAGTTTTTAATGGTTCCAAACGGAATGGACTAGCACAAATTGATAGCCTTAAACTTAATTCACAAGTTGATAAAATTTTAGGTGGGGTACATTTGCTAGAACCGCACGACCATAAGCACTGCAAAAATAGAGATACTTAACTCCTGACA
This sequence comes from Alopecurus myosuroides, assembly GCA_028641055.1. NCBI lineage: Eukaryota > Viridiplantae > Streptophyta > Magnoliopsida > Poales > Poaceae > Alopecurus > Alopecurus myosuroides. The sequence goes on from CM054062.1 coordinate 46,253,161, forward strand.
GTTCGTTCTAGCATGACGATGGTATTATGTGCCTGTTAATCGTAATATCTAGCAGGAACCCCCCCTCTCCCCCCCCCCCCCCCCCCCCACACACACACACACACACACAAAAATAGAAATAAATGCTTGGAAAAAACAGCAGAAAGAAACTTGTTTTAACTAGTTTGTCAGGCTAGTTTGATCGGTATATGGGACTCGGTACGGTAAAGAAAAAGCGTTGTGTAATAGGGTATTTTAAGTATACACCATGGCAAAACAGACAAACTGAAGGGGGGTACACCTACCCTAGTAAATCCGGTCCAATTCAACATGCAATACAACCCGAACATACAAGCACGGCCTAATCCTTGGCGCAGTGATCATGCAGTTCACATTTCCAGCCTCTATGCGAGTGGCACCTCTGCCTCCAGCCCTCAAAGCACGCCGTCTCTAGCCCGCCATGCAAGACAGCACATCACCAGCGACCATCAGTGATGTGGATTGAAGTTTAGGAGATCCATAGCACTTTGAGCAGTTCATCCGTCTTATTGAATGCATGCTTTCTACTGTTGAGGCTTGCAGGCTTCTCAAGGGATCGTGCAGCATAGGATTTATTCACTGAATGTTGATACCATATGATTCTTTGACATAATTTATCTAACCCCACATGATTACGGTTCGTCTCAGTTTTAGTGACACTTTTCCCAAATAAAAAAGGCGACAAGTCATCGAAGACGATTGACTTGATTGGTTGAATGATGTCACGCCATTTTCCATGCCAGCACATTTTAGATTTGGAAGTGCAAGTATGAATTATCCGTTGCTATGTTCTTCTGACTATTCTTTCATTACTCTTGATGTATAGCATGTTGAAACCCTGCAGCTCGGACAAACTAATGCAAATTAAGTGAGATTGGTTGACAGCAAGTTGTTGTAGCATCAATTTGTGCTTCCAGCCTTCTACCTTGTAAACCTTTAAGCATGTGGACACCTAAATGTCTGGGCGTTAGGCGCCACCATCCTGCCTATCACCTAGCACCTTTTAGAACACTGGTTTGAAACACAAAGTTCTATGCAGGCACGGCATCCGTCCTTCCACTTGTTAATTGTTACTTTGATCTGCCATACTGAAAATTCATGGTATTTACTGAACACTGAAATAGTTCGGTTTTCACTGAGATTAATCAAATGTTTAGTAATTATGACATCTAATTTCAAATACCATATTTAAATTACAAAAAATAGAGATATAATAAACTCAAGTAGACTGCACGCCCAAACTAAGTACTGCCTGCTCGCATTCGTGGCACATAGTCATAGAACATAATGTATCGCACCGGAAAGTGAAAACGCAAAATGCTGTTAGGAAACAAGCCCACTTTATCTGATATATGTATGGTTAGATGCACATTACCTGACCTACAGCTTGTATTTTTCTCTTATAAACTCGAACATCCTTTTCAACGTCAGTTCCTACAAGTAATATTTGACAAGCATATGGATTATGAATGACAAATACTACCTAACTACAATACAAACAATAAAAAATAAGCAAACCTGACACAATATGCAACAAGAATTGCCTTGTTATGTCCAGCCCCACTATGTTCAATCGACATGGTTTTTTAGCCTTATCTTTCCCTCCGGAAGAAGCAGCGTCTGAAGGACCACTAACAGGAACATAACACAGTAAAGCAGTAACAGCTGCACCATTTCTTCTATGGGTAGCAGCAACGGCCCCTGGAAGTACATCGGTTACTAGGTCACCGCTAAGCACCTATTAAAACAAGGCCAGTGCGTTAGTATCTTGATTACTCCCAGCATGGATACCTTTACGTTCCTGAAAATATGGAAAAGCCCTAACATTACCAAAACATCATTCGCGACCAGCCTCTTTGAAATAGCTCGTAAGGCACCAGCAGTTCCAATGTCCTCAGTAACTGCAACTACCTACACAAGACAGAAAGAAGTTACCTCCAGACAACTGAGAATATGTTACCCTACAACTGAGAATATGTTCCCCTACAACATATTCCCTCATTCAAATGCTAAAAGAAGCCAAGAAATAAAAGGAAACACTCACCTAAAGAAAAACTAATAAAAAGCAGATACGAACCAAAGCAGTTTAAGTTACTAAAAATCCTAGTATTTTAACAACTTGGTTAGCACTTTACAACATTGTTAGACATAATATGCCAATTATGATAATTAAACAAGCTTGATTTAATATATTACTCATATGCAACTCATTTCTTGCTATACAAAGATGTTTACGAGTTTGTAAAATGCAGGATAACATGCAAGGAGAAGGTTGAAAACTAATAGCCCATATTAGATAAAAAAAATTATACTGAATCTCCAATATGTAGCATACATGCACCTAAAGAAGAATTTAATAATAGAAAATAAAAATGAACTCAAGCAGTTTAAGTTACTGAAACTGGTAGGATTTTAACAACTAGCAATTTGCAACAATATAAGAGTAATAAGAATGTGCCAAGCTGCTTCTGTTATATGAAATATTTTAGCCACTTAGCATGTCCATTTCCAACTTTAATAGTCGGATAGGAGTGTGAAGTTTGATAACTACACTCCTAATTTCATCAAGAATCAAACACTGTAGTCAAACGGATGGAAAATGTGACACTGTCAGTTAAGTAAACACAGTACAACAGCTATGCGGCCCTTCTGACTGATGTCATGATTCACAGACCTGATCAAACAAAATCTTCACCAGAGCCTTAGCCCTTGTAACTTCTCGATCTGACTATATGGTGCTACCGCCAAATACCAGAACTCCATTAGTATTTGATCTATAATTACCAGATAAACAAGCACGCTACTATAGAACATCCACACCACCGCCAAAACAGCCCACTGACGTGAAACGCCACTAAGCAACACATCAAAAAGAGTTGACCCACAAAAGCAAGCAATCCTTAGAGATGCTCAAGCAAAATTCTTGTGAAGCATAATTGAGGCTACCAGTCGCCTATTCACTACCAAGTCGAAACTACATGTCAAGCTAATGCAGCAAGAAGATTATAATGGGATAGGAATTAGGTGATTTAGCAACAATAGCAGCACCTAGAGTTTTGTATTTGAAGCGGGCAAACGCCAAATCGGCCTCAAACTTACCTCCACGAGGAGGCGGTCCAAGTACGCACTAGAGATCCACGCTCCGACGAGGCGGGCCGCCTCTTGCCCCTCCACCACCTGCAGCAAACGTAAAGGGGCATTAGCGAATAGCGCCCAGCTTCGGAGCGGCGGCAAAGCAGAGATAGAAGAACTCGGTCGCTTGCTCACCACTATGATGTCCTTGAGGTCGCTGGCCTCGAGGAGATCGAGCACGTAGGAGATCGCGGGGCGGTTAGCGACTGGGAGGAGTGCCTTGGGGACGTCCTGCGAGAAGAAGGGGAGGAGGAGGATTAGTTAGGGTTATCGGTGTAACGGGCGGGGTATCGTGCTCGGCGCTGGACCTTGGAGACAAGGGGCGACAGCTTCTCCGAAATTCCTCCGGCGAGGACGACGACCTGGAAGTCCATCTCCTCCTCCGGCAGCGGCGGCGGCGGCGGCGGCGGCGGATGAGTTCGCCGGTGAGGGTCAGGTCAGGGTTTTGTTTTTTGGGGGTTCGTCTCCTTCCGGCGGCACGGAGTAGTGCAAAGGACGGGAGTTTCCGGATTCGCTTTCTGAGTAGTTTTTTTTTTTTTTTGGTAGGCTTTCTGAATAGTTGGAAATTCAAATTGGATTGTACGAATTCATATGAATTTTTAAGATTCAGTCATTATGGCCTTTTTCTTAAAGATTATTTCCGGAAGAGGAATGGTGCTACCGATATTGCTTGAATTTTTAGTCTTAATTGTTTTCCTTTGTATATGTTCTTTAATTTTGTGATATATAAAGAGACCTCCTTCCCATACGATTTTAAAAAACACAGTAACATGAAAAACAACATGAATAGTGACATGTGGAAAGCTATAGAAATCACAATGTTATAAAACATGTAATTAAGTGTACGTTGTGGTGCGCCTAATTGTTGAGTGACGGCAGAACACATAGCTTAGGGCGTGAGCGACTCCCTAAGCGCTAAGCACACTTCGGTAGCACTTAAAGGAACACTACGGATGTTCCCATGATTGATAAAGAATAGTTGTATGTTTAGCAATTGGGGAGTTTGCTAACACAAAGCCAAAAGGAGGAGGGGCAGCAAGGATGAGTGAGACGATGAGACCATGAGAGGTATGGAAAAAAACGTGGACAAAGAGCAACAAAGGTGAGTGAGACGTTGAGATGAGGAGGAGAATTAGTGATGAAAATGGATGTGCTCATGTCCTTCGTGCAATAATATGTCCAATAAGACATACTCCCTCCGTCTCAAAATGTGTCGTTGAAACAGATGTATCTAGTTTTAAATTACATCTAGATACATCCATTTGAGTGTAGCGATCCCATCTTTTAAATAAAGACAAGACATCTGTGTTAATGTGCTAGTCTCTGGATCAACCACAGTGCAAAAATGAAATATCATGCAAATGCGTCAAAATCTTTATTAACTATTAACTCGCATGATCCAGACTTACAAAACTATTTTACAACTTGCATAGCTCAAGGCTAGCATGAATGCAGAGTTGAACAACAGAAACATAGTACTTCAATGAGCCTCATCATCTTCATGTGCCACAGGCAAAACATGTTGGTTGTAGATTCGAGATCCTGAACGAAACCTCACATGTCATCTTCCATCTGCAATTTGGAATATGCAGTCACAAGGGAGTCAATACAATTTAATGTATTGACAAGTAACACTATGGTGGATATATAATGGCAAGACTAATACTACATGCATATTTGGCTGAGTGGAGTTTTGGTTAAGTTTGCATAAAGCAAGTTTTCTCCTATCTCTTTTGTAAAACAAAATTTTCTTCTCAAAGGGTGGCAACATTGAATTGAAATCCAAGCACCACAACTACTGTTCACTTGGAAAAAAATTTACTTATTGAAAATGGTGATGCGATTCTTCCGTCCATCCTTGTCCAGCTGCTCATAATTGTCCATAACCGGGGACACGACTAAGATCTTAGTTTCTAACTCTACAGAGGTTGTGCACTTTCACCCTTGTACTCTTTTCACCCAAACATCCTATACATGTTGAATGTATTAAGGAAAGGAGAGAATTGAGTCAAAGTCTTTCCGAAGCATGAAAACTACCAACCGGCAAGACCCGTTCCACCTATAATTCTGCTACATCTGCTTGTCAAGCCACAGGTAGAGTCCACACAACCTAATCGACTAAGTCAGAGCCCATATGATCAAAGGCTGCACTGGAAGCAATCTAAACTTGGGGAACATCAAAATCACTTTGTTCATGGGTGGCATTCCTCAAGTGAACACCCCTCGGGGTGACACTCAACTCTCATCAGCCATGCAACTAAATCCACCCAGATGGTTCATTGAAGTTGTTACTTAGAATTTTTCCACAACATCAAGTGAAAACAATATGTAACATTGCATAGCATCTATAAAGTTCTAAGGCTATAAAGATAAGGTAAATAGATGGCTACACACTACTAGGATAATAGCATAGCATAATATAACTTATTAAAATTTCCTATCATGCTTACTACTGAAAACTCTATAATGCATATAGAAAATACTGGGTGGATGGATGGTGTGTTACTTGCCTTTGAGGTTGGTGAAGAAGTTAAACTCTCTCTTCACAAAATGGAACGTTGCTCTCCGTACAATCTAAACATTGAAAACACAACCACAGAATAAACAAGCATGCTAACAATCAAACAAGAAGAAAACATATAAAACAACAATCACAACAAATGGGTTTTAAATAAGTTAGTCACAAAGATTAAAAGTGAAAAGACTTAGGGAAAAAGGGAACTGGGTTAGCTACTAAGGCATGCTTTGGTTAAAGTTTAAGTTTGAAGGAAAACAACCTCTGATGGATTCCATACTTGTTAAGGAATTACCAAGAGTTCACTAGGGGTGATTACACAACTTATTAAACCAAGGAAATATGACAATGTTTTCTAACACTTAGTTATTTCACCAAAAGAAAACAAGTGATTATACTAAGTTTTTTCCTATCTTGTTAAGATTGGTCTCATATATCTTTGTCTTGCTTTCTTCAAGTCCTTCTTCCATCTTTTTGAGTTGCTTCTGATGTCTAAGTCGTTTGCATGTTTCTTCAATGACCTTGCTTGTAGTACTCCTCATTGAGTTGAAGAAAATCATCTGAAGTATCTATCTAGTATTTTAGGGAGTTGGTCATGTAGAAGAAAGAAATAGATAAGATTGCTGGAGTTCCCTTAAAAAGGACTTGTAAATTATTCATCTTCTTCTTCATCATCTTCTGGAAGAGTGTTGAAGTCCTTCTTGATGAAAGGCTTCTGGTTGTATTCTTGGTCAAAACTCTCTTCTCACTTGCAAAACAAATTCTATGTCTTGGACAAAAACAAACTTGATGCTAATCATCTTGAAAGTCTTGGAAAAAAATATTCCAAGTCTTCACATGGTTGGTCTTCAAAGATCATCTTCAAGTTGTTTCCTTCTTGGTGTGGTGACTTCATGGCTTCTTGTAGAACTTGATGGTTTTGCAGACTTATGGATTTGGTATCACCAGGGCTAGTCTTGAATCTAACTTGCCCACACCACTAAGTCCAATGGAGAAGAAAAGAAGAGGGAGAAAGATTTAGAGAGAAAGGATGGTTGGTCTTCTTGAAATTCCTCTTGATTTTCTTCTAAGTGCTTCTACTTCTCGGAGATGCTTCTGAAGTATGTTTTCTTGGATAAGTCCTTCATTTGTTCATGTAGTTCCTTCATTGTTCACGTAGTTCCTTCAAATTGACTCCAAGGATGAAGATAAGGTACTTTCCTTCACTTCATTGTCTTCACCAAACCAGACTTAGTGGTTTTTCACGAAGAGGCCAACTGGCTTAAATTAACTTAGAAATATTTTAGACTTCTTAAGGGCTTAGTATTTCGTGTCCCTGGTCTAGAGTTAGCAGTTACATAAATTTTACTAAGGAAAATTATATTAAAAACCTTTACTGAAAATAACTAAGTCATAATAGTAAGAGAGCACAAAACTCTAAGGAAACATTTTTACACTTAGCCAAATATGATATTGGGCATTGGGGACTGTCAGTACACGGCCTAGGGTTTACAAAAATGTTTTATTTACAAAATTTGAATTTACAGAATTTAAACTATGCCAAAAAAAATGACCAAACAAGCATTTTTGAATTTTAATATATTTAAAATAGTAAAATTTAAATTTGGGTCGTAATAAAATATTCTACATGTTCAGGGCTTCTCAAAAAGTCCAAATTTTCTCAAATTGAATTTATAGATCAAAAGTTATTAACATAACAAGTTTTCCAAAGATTCAATAATAACAAGTTTGTGCACGTATCAAAATTCATTTTTCATAATTTTAATAAATTCTACATATTGTGCTTATTTCAAAAAGTACAAGATCGTCAAAATTGGACTTACAGAACTAAAGATATGAATTTTTGAAGTTTAAACAATTTTCTGTGATTTTTAATCAATTTTAAACCAGCTTTGACCGGGGGAGTTGACTGTGCTGATTGTGCGGCCACGCGGCGGGCTCTCATTGGTGCGGACCGTGAAAGCTGACGGGACGTTGCTGACTGGGCGAGCGACGTGGCGGTTGACGTGGCGATCTCTTATTGGTCCATACCCGTTCGGGGCTAGATCTAATGAGGCCCGTTCGATCATGATCCAACGGAGGAAAACAAAACAGAGGGGGCGTGGCGGCGGATCTCACCGGAGTTGGAGGCGGGGGTGGCCGGCGGCTCGGGTGGTGGACGGCGCTGGGTTGCGGGGCTCTTCCGGCGAAGCCAAGCGCAGCGACGGACTCGTCGAGTTGCGGAGATCCTCCTCGTTTCCTCGCCTTCTCCTCTCGGTGCGGGGAACAGCCGTTGTAGGAGCTCTCGAAGCTCTCGGCAAAGGCGGCGGCGGCGGAAGTTGCCTCGTCGAGCTCGGTTGGCGACGACAGGGGCTAGGGTTAGGGTTTCGAGGGCCGGCTCGGGCGCGAACGTCGAGGGTAGGCCACTTTTATGGGGACGGATGCGTGGGCGAGGGGGCAGGAGAGGCCGATGCGGCGGCGGAGTTCGTTTCGAACACGGACGCCGAGACGTACGTTACACGCGTGTCATCAATGATGTCAGCGGGATGGGGCCCACCTGGCAGTCGAAGGGGAGAGAGAGCGGGCTCTGACGGTTTTCTCCTAGGCTCCTAGCGGGCTGGGCTGCTGGTGCCTTCGCGCCGCGCGCGTGCGAGGAATAGAGGGACAGAGGTTTTGGGCCGACCCGGGAGAAAGAGGAAGGGATGGGCTGTTGCGCCCGTCTCCATTTTTTTTGTTCTTTTTCCTGTTTTCTTTTATATCTTTTGTTTTAAATGCCCAAATGAGCTCAAATTTATTTCTACGGTTTTGTAAAATTAACACCTTTAATATGAAAACATTTTTAGGATTTTTAGCACTTGAAATAACCATATTTTCAAATTCTTATATAATCATTAATATCAACTAAATGCTATTTTAATTAGAATTTAATTGATAATTTGAATTGTGGTTTAATAAAATTCACAGAGGTGTCACAAATGCATATATTGTTTTTCAAGGTCTTTTATTTGTTTTCATAAAAAAGATAATTTATATAAACACTTTATGGTAAATACTTGGTGTAATATTTGAAACCCATATAAATAATTTGTATTCATGTGAAACATTTTGGAGGCATAGTGTTTAAACATAAAATATTTTTAAGTAATAATTGAAATCAAAACCTTTTATGAAATAAGTTTCGTTAAGATAAAGCAGTTGTTCCAAATAAGCTTTAGGGTTTATAGTATTAGAGACATATTGGATTTTCAATTCCAATAACATTGGAATTACAAACGAGTTTTATTTGTTTTTTTGTGGCTCGCATTAGTGGAAAACAGAAGTTTCAATTTTTTTGTGATTTTTGAATTTCTCCAAAAAAATCATTGATGTTACATTGAGCGGCACTTATTTTGATGCGGAGGGAGTATTATGGAACCCTAGTCCGCTAACTCAATATGAATATTTCATCTTTCTAATATAAGCCATCCATATGTTTTCCGTATTTTTTTTCTAGTCACTTGCTCGCTCACACACACGTGCACAACAATAATGGTGGTGTTGTAGGCATAGCTCCTTCATTGACCTTGTGGCCTCTCCTTCACTAAAGCAAGGTAACGCTCTCCTCTACTCCTTCGCCCATGGAAACAAAGCAATAGTTGTAATCGTGGAATTTAATAAACCCTTACGCACTAAGAGGGGCCTACCTTGTGCTTACCTTCTTGAGGTATCGAAAAACACACACAAAAAAGGGTAATATAAGTCTAAAATAAATTAAAAATATAGGAATCCACGGTATACATTGTTTGGTTGTACCACAAGGAAATACACAAGAATCCTCTATAGAGGTTAAGTGTGTGTCATAGTTATCACGCACACCTACAATAGAACTTTCTAAGAAGGCTAACCGCACGCAGAAATACTATGGAACTATATGGCGTCCATAGAAAAATACTTATGGGATGGAATCTTACAAAAAAAAATCCTTTCAACTGATAAATTTTATACTTACACTTCTTTATAAACTAAATCAGTGTCCCAAATACCGAAAAATCTTTGTCAAAAGAATTTCCATAGAAAAATTTGGAGAATTATATTCCTTGTTTACTTTTTGTATATGACTTGTTTGTAGGATTTGAAAACTAATGAAAATTTCTTACGGTACCATTTCAAAGGGGTAAAGTCATCGATTGTTTATCTCTGTTTCCAAGGAAACTATGACCCACACATAATTAAGTGTGTGTGTCTTTCGTTTAGTGCAACTTGCATCACACATAAGGGGCTCTCAAGAAATTGGATTGTGTTCATTATGAATTTTTCATATGGAACTCCTTTGGTTCGAAAGTTTGTCTACTCCCTCTATTCCAAATTACAAAATGTTTTGGATATTTTAATTTTTATTACATATGAACTGACATGACTAAACAAACACACATTTAAACACATGTATACATGTGATTTAAAAAAGGCGAACTATCTTAAAACCCGGAACTGAGAGAATTATTTGCATGCAGTTCTAAAGGAAAATTTTGATGGTATGAAAAAATGGTTTTGCTAATACTAAGTCGTGTGATTTGTGAGTTGTAAATGGCCTTCAACCATAAATTTTTCAGTTGCAACTCCCCAGCCATTAGTTTTGCACCATGATTCATGTGGTATGTGATCGCAAGATAGTTGCAACTGGGCAGAACTAAATTTTCTCACTTACACATGGATTACACATGTATTGAGTTGCAACTGGTTAAGTATGACATAGTTTTTTTTTGAGAAACACGGTACAACGCAAGCGCTCACATATACGCGCACACACTCACCCCTATGAACGCACACACGCACACCCTACCCCTATGAGCACCTCCGAGAGACTGACCACACCCTACCCCTATGAGCACCTCCGAGAGACTGAGCCGGCGGGTCTTGAGATTGACGATGTCGACGGGAACGTCGCCTCCCACTGAAAGAATATTCCGCCTAAATACGACACACATGTGTCAAACCTGGGGTTTGAACTCTGGTGGGTTGGGGATACAACCACCCTCAGTCGCCTCCCACTGAAAGAATATTCCGCCTAAATGCGACACACAGGTGTCAAACATGGGGTTTGAACTCTGGTGGACTAGGATACAACCACCCTCCTAACCATGCGAACCAAAGAGGCCAATGCATTTGTAATATTGTTCGGTGTGACATAACATAGATACAGTATAATCATAACATAGCTCCTTGGGTTCGTTGTGGCAGAATTCATTGTCGGGTCATAGGTAAGTCTAGCAAAAATTCATCAGTTAATTGGAGATTTCAGTAGCATGGATGCCAAAAAAAAAAAGCTCTTAACAAAACGAACAGGCTAAAGTGTGCTTGTGCAATTCATTAGAAGCAACTCAATTCACATCCCAATATAGATCACGGTGAAATCAGGCAAAACAAGAGTGAGTGAATAGCATAACAGGTCAACCATGACATCAAATACAAAGACATGCTCCGGCTAAACAGCCAACAAAGTAGATTTGAAGTCTTGTCTAAACTGCAAAACCCCAGGCGACTCCTTAGGACACGACACGACTAGCAAATTATGCTTCAGTCTGCTCCCTCAAGCGACGGATTGTGCTCCTCACGGTGACAGCGCTGGCAGTGCTGCAAACATACATATTGGGTTATCAGCAACATACAATGGGAGAAGAACGGATAGTTTCAACGGGATAAGAGAGCTGATGATGAAAACATACTTCATGGTGTAGGCGCCACCAGCCTTCACCTTCCCGCAGTCCTTGCATCCCCAGATTCCAACTGCTTTCCTCTTCACGGCAAACTGGTAAGAGTAACAGTAAAGGCAGAATTAAGGCAATGGATTATCAAAATGGTATAGAAAAGCACAAACCAGTTAAATTTGCTAACTACAAACAAAATAGAGAAAGAAATAGACTACAGCATGGCTTGCTGACCAGGAACTACTCTATAGTCGCCCTCAAACTACTCTACAGTTGCAACATAAAGAAAACGATACCACTTACAAAGTAGATCATCACTAGAAAAGTGATTTTATGATGGTATACTAATAGATAGATGTTATTTCCCAAAGCATTGGGAGAATATATCACAAAAGACACAGAAGCTGTCATAGTCGAGCTCCAGAAATGAACTGAAGCAAAGAATGGACACTGACAAAATTAATGCTGCCATAGGAGGAAAACTGCATCGTATGATAAACATCAAACAAGCAATCGGAATCTGGGCCGCCACTGGTTAGTGTACTGTAGAATACAATTCATAAACTGGTACCAACGCTGACCATCGAGGGAGAGAGATGACATACCTTGCCACAGAACTCACAGAAGTACTTGGAGTGCTGAGACACCTCCATCTTCTTGATCTGCTTACGCAAACTGGCACCATACCTAGTACCTATAAAATTGTGAGGGTTACTTTCAAGGATAACTAAAATAAGAAGGAAATTAGCAAATTTTTAAATAGTACCATACCATATTTGCCGACAATTCCGGCCTTCTTGGTGCGCTTAGTCTGAGAAGAAATGGCAAATGCAACAAATTAGACAATTGCTAACTAAAAGTGATGAATATAAAAAAAAATGTTATGGTTGCGCAACTCAAAAGTACTACTGTAACATTTAACGCCAACAGGCAGGGTGTTTGCCGACCAACATAGATTTTTCCGACATTAAAGTGAATAATGCCCGAATATTTGATTACTATTTGCATCTCGCGTCAAATCATCAGCGAAATTAATGATGACAGCTACTAACATTCTCTGTTAGAGACCATGCAACTACCAACATTCCAATCTAGGAGATGAGACTCCATCCAGCAAAATCAAGCATTCGCTTTTATATCCAAAAACAAAACAGATTCATAACCTATCATAACCCAATGGCTTGTTGCGATACGGTTACCCATCCTAATCCTACAGGTTATAATCGAACTGCGGAACATGATTGGCCGGAAAAGAAAACAAAAGGTCAGGGGCAACTCAAATGGGCGAAAAGGAATCAACAGTGCTCGACTTTTTTTTTTGTTCCAGCACCCAGCAAACGCTACAATATCGCCGTAGCAAATCCCAAGAAGAATCGATAACGAGGAACCCTTGAAACATACAATTCAAACGATATCGCGCAGATCTAATCGTTCAATCAGTCAAGGACAGAACTTCTTGGGCATGTGGACGAACAGGGGTGGGAGTGGGAGGAGAGAGAAGATTATGAGCAGCGTACCATCTCGGCGGCGGGTAGGAGGCGAAGAGCGGCGGCGGCGGAATCCGAGTGACGAGGGCAAAGCTGCGGCGGCAAAGACGGGGGAATGGCAAGAGAGAGCTTTATATATATCAGGGCCTAGGGTTTTGAGGTACGCGTCTGGATCGGGAAGTTGGGCCGGTCCACCAACCGATTATAGTTGCATCACCCGTCACTTGTCTCAACAAAAGAGGGCCATATTGGGCCATTTGCGCATCCATGGTGTGGCTGGCTTTCCGGCCTGTAAAGTCCTACTCCCTCCCATCCCTAAAAAAAAATGTCGCACATTTTGTGCTAAGTTAGTATAAACTTTGTACTAAGTTAGTATAAATTTTGTACTAAGTGAATGATACTTTTTATGGATCGAAGGGAGTATTTCTTCTCCTCTTTGTGTTTGACTTTTCTCCAGTGATTCTGGATTTGTGGTGTGCCGGAAATTATCAAAATTCTCCTCATGCAATCAAACGAAAAATCTAATTATGAATAGGGTTTTAAAGTAAAATAACATGAAAATAAACCTGACGCACCATGTCATTTTTTTTGTCCATTTCTTTTTGTTGTTGGTTGATGTACACAATGAGCTTGTAAGAATGGATGCTTAGCACGGTGAGCATAGAAAAAACTTAGATTTGCTATTTTCGCCACCCTATCGGGACCTCGTCACTTCATAGATTGGCTCTTTTCTCCGGACTTTTGGGTCATGATCTCTTTTAGACTCTCTCGTTTACTGGGTGGCAGAGATATCAGATGATCAATTTGTTGTGCTTTCCAACTGGTTGCAACAAGAAACGTGTGACCTTCAGTTTACCTTTTTTTTGCTCTTGCACTCCTTATGAATATATGCCTACATGATATTCGTGCTTAGCTTTGAAACGAATACGTGATCATTCTTTGTTATGTGCAAACATAATTTCTTTGAACCGGAACAGGAGGAGCTCTCCTTATGCATTATAGTAGGGGGAAAAAAACGTTGCAAGGCCGAAGTCCCGGGGGGAGAACATACAGAAAGACAAAAAGAAAAAAAAACACGCTTTAAAAAAAAGAAGGAATTAAGAACCAAAGGCAATAGCCTGGTTCTTCACATTCTCTTTGATATGGTAGGATAGATCCTCAGCAGAGCACCCAATATTCGCAAAAATTCTTCGATTTCTTTCTTTCCACGGGTGCCACACCACATAAGTTGCGATTAAAGTTTGATCTCTTTTCACTTGTTGTTTCCGAATCTCGCAATTTTCTTCAACCAACCAGCAATCGAGGTAGATTGGCCAACAATGTTTTGTGGTGGTTGAAAGTACAAGGATGCCGCCTAGAGGGGGTGAATAGGCGCTTTAAAAAATTACGGTATAGGCTTGAGTAAATGCGGAATAAAACTAGCGTTTAATTTGTCGAACACAAAACCTATACAAGTTAGGTTTACCTATGTGCACCAAAAACTTATGCTAAGCAAGATATACAACTATGTGATAGCAATATAGATAACTTTAAGCACGATGGCTATCACAAAGATAAATGCATAAGTAACGAGCTAGAGTATAGAACTAATCGAAGCACAAGGAGACACCAATGTGATTACCGAAGTTCCTTCCCAAGGGAAGTACGTCTTTGTTGAAGAGGTGGGGAGCCACCTAGGCGCTCCTCAATAGCACGGATGTGCACACCTTATTCTCCTCGAGCTTATCCGGTGAGGAGATGCTCGTTTCCACTATGAGATCGACTTGAAGACATTGACCAAACCTTACACGGGGTTGAGGCTATCTCCACAACTCAATTGGAGGGTCTCAACGAAGCTTCTTGCAACAAGGTGGAAGCCCCAAGCACTAACCGTCTAGGGTGCTCAATACACCCAAGAGGACCAATCTCTCCGGTGACCAAGCACCAAAGAGTAACAAGCTCATGAATTTCTCTTTCATGAATCCCGTGGGGGACTCGAACCGATGCACCTAATGCAATGGCAAGAATACACAAAGTGGTCAAGAACTTCTCTCCCAAATTCCACCAAAGCAACTAATGCTATGGAGGGAGGAATGAGAAAGAACAAGGAAAACAACAAATGAATGCCTAGATCTAGATCTAATTGGTTCCCCCTCACAAAGAGGAGGGATTGATTGGTGGAGTTGTAGATCTAGATCTCCTCTCTCTTTTCCCTTAAGTGGAAGCAAAAAAATCAATGGAGGAATTGAGAGATAGCAAGCTTTTGGAGGTCAACAATGGAGGTCAAACTTGCCCAGAGAGTTGGGAAACCATTGGGGAAGAAGGCCCGTTAAATAGGTCACCCAAAAATCCAAACGTTGGGGGGAAACGCGCAGGGGCGGTACTACCGCTAAAACCACCGGTACTACCGCCCCCCGGGTGAACTAGGAGCACCACGGACTGGAATAAACTGCTACAGGCAACGGTACTACCGGTGGTTTCACCGGTACTACCGCCACGGACATGCCAAAGGGGTATTTAGCGGTACCGGCACCGGTACTACCGCTGTTGGGAAAACTGGCAGAAACTTCGGTAAGAAAACGGTCATAACTTTTGCATACGGACTCCGTTTTTTATGTTCTTGGGCTCGTTAAAATCGCAACAACAAGCACTACAATTATATGCAGCGAAACATCATAGTAAAAAATAGGAACATAAAACCAACTGATGAAAGGTTTGACCTAGCTATAAAGAACAAGCGGTAGAAACCTCCAACATAAAAAATGCGACAAGTTTTTCATATGAAATCCATTTTTGATGAAATTGAGCTTGACATGAAGAACATGACAAGCTCTAAAACTACACATGGATAAAACACAAATAAGAACTAATAAGGATGATGCAGAGTATGCAAAGGTTTGAGCTCTATACGATAGATACTATCAAGATACGCATTCAAGAGCCCATCTTGATAGAACGGTTATCTATCCTATAATCCGGTCTCCCAACTAACATAATGAGACCGGTAAAATAGAAACCATATCTAAGTCATACATTTGCCTTGCGCAATCCAATTGAGCTAGATGATGGCGATCTTAATCACCTCAAGTTGGACCATCTTTCTTGATTGCGCTTTGCTTCATGAAGACTTGGCAATTTCTCCCCCATAAGCTAATATGAGAGAGCTTCTCACATGCCTATCTTCACTTGACCATAATATCCATATGAGTGGAAAGCTTCAAGCATATGAAATCTTCTTGATGCTAGGATTGAACTTGCACAACACGCACTTCGCACACCTACTTGGTCAACCAAGTATCTGCTCTTTATTCATGATGATGGTGTCTTGAAGGTAAACATGAATGTTCACACAATCTCCTTCTTCAATATATGATTGTGATATGATCAATAATAGCATGACAATTCTTCTTCTTGATCATATAGATATATTCATTATAAGCAATGATCTTGATAGCATCCAACCTTGAATCCAACATATGGAGTTCAAGTTGTGCCAATGGACAAACCTACAAGAATGTCTCAATGCAAACATTAGTCCATAAGGATTGTCATTAATTACCAAAACCACACACGAGGGAACCATGCACTTTCATCAGTTGTGTGAGAGTGTGGAGACTTATGCCATACCTCTTTAGCAAAGGGACACCCGAGAAACAGGTGGTTGGCAGATTCAGGTAGCGCCATATATACATCTTTAGCTGGTCACACATTGATGGTTGACGTTGGTAACCCCAAGAGAAAGGTTGTGAAGAGTGCAGCGGCAAGTTTTCCCTCGAAAAAGAAACCAAGGTTGAATCGACCAGTAGGAGGGCAAGCAATTTCTGATAGTTGATGCGGTTGACGTGGTAGGGCGCACTACCGGTTCAGCAGCAACCTGAAACCTACACAACATAATCAATTCGCTTTGCCCCAGCAAAGCAGTGAGGTTGTAAATCTCACCGGTTTTGCTGAACACAAAGACGTTAACCGTATGATGTGGAAAACAATATGAGAACAATATGAAAACAACAGTAGCAGTGTGAAAACAGTGGAAGCAGTGGTTGTATTATCAGTATGAGAAAATGGACCGGGGTTCACATTTCACTAGAGGTGTCTCTCCATAAAAGATAGCTAACACGCGTGGTGAACAAATTACAACTGGGCAACTGATAGACAATGAAACATGCATGACATGATGAAACTATGAGATTCATGCGGGCATTACAAAAAGATACATAGACTATCATCCAACTGCGTCTATGACTAATAATCCACCCTCAGAATATCATCCGAACAAACGTTTGGTATTAAGTTGCAAGAAGCAGATAATCGCAGTAAGCAAAGTGTGTAATGTAAACAATGTAAACAGAGTAAACATCGTTGTTTTCTCCCTAATGGAAACAACACATCCTCCATCCATCACGTTTCTGTCACTCGAGCACAAATGCAAAGGAGGCATGAACCCACTATCGAGCATAAATACTCCCTCTTGGAGTCACTAGTATCTACTTGGCCAGAGCATCTACTAACAACAGAGGGCATGCAAGATCATAAATAACATACACATAAAGACAACGTGATAGATTGGTAATAAAGAGACATAGCATTCAAATATCACCAAATCCCAACAAACACAACATGTAGCATTACAATAAGATGATCTCGACCATGTAGGGCACCTCGCAAGATCTAAACATTAGTCATAAAGATGAGAGGACCACCATCTAGCTACTGCTATGGACCCGTAGTCCAAGGATGAACTACTCACGCATCACTTTGGAGGCGGCATGGTGGTGTAGAGCCCTCCAGTGATTATTTTCCCTCCCGGCAGGGTGCCGGGGAGAACTCCAGAACCCTTAAATTAACATGTAACATATGGCATGAAAACAACATGGAACATCAGAAATTAAGGATACATTTATGACGTATCAACGTCCCCAAGCTTAGTTCCTACTCGTCCTCGATTAGGTAAACGATAAAAACACAATTTCTGAGGTGACATGATCCCAACATAAACTTGATCATCTAAATTGTAAAAGCATAAGCATAGCTGAGACCATAGACTTTAACACAAGCATGATAGATATAATTCTAACAATGAAACATAGCAATCACTTTGCATCATGAGAAGTAACACAGACAAAATATCATGAATAATAACGCACTCGAAAGTTATATGTTTGTTTCAATCATAGTGATAACATAGCAAAGTGATAGAAAAAACATAAATGCCAGGACACTTTCAAAGTTTAAGAGGAAGACTAGAACAAATACTTTGAGAGCAAATAATAACACACCATGAATCAATTAATAATGTTTCTGGGACAAATGCACATTAAACTCAGAATGGCAACTATGCTCTCTCAATTGTGCATAAAGTTAGAAGACAGAGACTCAACATAAAAGTAAAGAAAGTCCCTTCGCAGAGGGAAGTAGGGATCACTCATGTGCTAGAGAATTTTATTTAGGTAAACAGAGGTATTGAAAACATTTTTTAGAGAGGTGCACACTTATGTCAACGAATGGTAAACCGAAAATACAGTAGGTCACAAGCCAACTAAACTTCACAAGAGCGGCTCCCATAGAAGGACACATCTGGGTAGAAGGTCATCCCTCTTTCTCTTTTGTTTACACAATTATGCTTTGACTGATAAATCAGGGGCAAAATAGCGAAGAGAATTTGTTGTATTAATTTGGGGCTGGACACCCCGCTGTCAGCTCTTCTATGAATTGGATAAGAGGATGAAGCCACTAGTCCAGGGTGTGAAATTTTGATCAACAAGTGAGATAAAGATTCTCTATTTACGTCCTCATGAGCTAAAACATGAGTAATTTTGAAGTTCTTAAAGCTAACACATGAGAAATTTACTTTGGAGTGGCAGTTAAATACCACATGTAGGTAGGTATGGTGGACACATTTGGCAAACTTTGGTTTTTGGGAGTTGGATGCACGAGTAGAGCTCATACTCAGTACAGGTGGAGGCTAGCAAAAGATTGGGAGCGACAAATCAAGAGAGCAATAATGACCATAATCATGTATAGTGAAAAAACATCATTAATCAAAGTATAAGTGGTACTATAAGTTCAAAAACTAAATTATCATAGAGTCTACAAGTGACTGGTTTGTAGTCATAAACATGGTGTGAGTATGCGCCAAGTCAACCAAATAAAACACTCAAAGGAGAACACCACAAATTTATGCTTCAATATGACAAGAACAACTCATGATTATTAATGAGGCGCATTAAACACTCTCAGATATTTGATACAAGTCATGCTTAGAATTAAAATAACATCTAGCATGACATTAAAAAGTCTAGCCACGGTCTATACAAGCTTCTATTTGCAACGTTATAAGCACGAAAACTGTACTACTGCTTTCGAACACCAAGCATTTTATACTAAACAAAAACTCTCCAAGAGATACAACAATAAAACAAGAGAGTACTAACATAACTCTACTAAAACTAACAGCTCTGAATATTGAAGGGAATATGCCCGAGAGGCAATAATAAAATGGTTATTATCTTATTCCTTGTTTATGATAAATGTTTATTTCTCATGCTAGAATTGTATTAACCGGAAACGTTGATACATGTGTGCTTAATAAACAAACAATGGTTCCTAGTAAAGCCTCTCTTTTAACTAGCTCGTTGATTAATATATGATCAAGGTTTCCTGATCATGAACATTGGATGTTGTTAATAACGAGGTCATATCATTAGAAGAATGATGTGATGAACATATACCCAAAGTGAATATAGCAATGCGATCAAGTCATTTAGTTTACATTGTTATATCAAACATACGAATTAACTTATTCCTTAAACCATGAGATCATGTCAATCGCTGATACCGGAAGGGTGCTTTGATGTCATCAAACGTCACACCGTAAAAGGGTGACTATAAAGGTGTCGTTAAGTATTCGGAAAGTATTAGTTGAGGATCATGGATCAAGAGTGGGATTTGTCCATCCAAATGACGGAGAGATATACTTTGGGCCCTCTCGGTGATATCACATCGAAACTGCTTGCAAGCATGTGATATGATCAGAAAGGATGTTATATCACGGGAACGAGAAAAGAGTACTTGTCCGTAACAAGATTGAACAAGGTATGGTTGATACCAATGATCGAATCTCGGACAAGTAAAATATCGCGAGACAAAGGGAATAGTTCACGACGTTGTTGGTTCACACGATGACGAGAGTCATCGTTGAATATATAGGAGTCATCACGGATCTCCAGATCCCGCTGTTGATTATTGATCGGAGAGGAGTCTCGATCATGTCTATCTTATTCGTGAACCGTAGGGTGACACACTTAAGGTTATATGACGCATTTGAGAGGATACGGAATATCGAAGAATATTTTGGGCAGTACCGAAATTGTTTCGGGGAAAATTGAAATAGTTCAAGGGGTTTTTCGTCGAATTGTTATTAATAGAATTAAAAAATGATTCGAGGTGCTTTATGCAAATGTTTGTTAATAGAATTAACAAATGCTGAAATAAAGAAATAAAAATATTTTATTTATTTATTAAAGAAAAACTCTTGGATTTTCTAAGTGGGGTTTTAAAGGAAAATGAGTGGGTGTGAGTGGAGTGTCCACTCACATCATGAGGGAAGAGGTGGGGCACACCATGGGGCTGGCCGTACCCCCCTTGGGCTGCCTCCCCCCTCTCCTATAAAAGGAGGGTGAGAGCTCTCCCTCCTCCACACACTTGCCCACTAGCTTTTCCCTCCATCCGCTGCTCCATTCCATGGTCTCCGGCTTGGCGAAGCCCTGACCGTGGGATTCTTCACCACCACCACGCCGCCGTGTTGCTGGAGTTCCGAGGGATCCTCTACTTCCGCGCCCTGCTGGATCGAGGGAACGGAGGTCGTCATCAACCGTACGTGTGACCGATCACGGAGGCACCGCCGGATGCGGTGCACATCTTCTCGCTATCGGGATCGGTGTGAGTACGACTACACCAACAATGAGATTAGATCTCGTAACGCTTTGTGTCTTCGAGGGTATGTGTTCTCCTTAACCCTCTCTTTGCCCGTTGCACTTCGTCTCCTAGATTAGATCTTGGCTTTTCGGGTGTCTCTCGCGTAGGAAATTTTTTGTTTTCTATGCAACGACCCCTTCAAATATGAGATGCAAGAAAAATGGGAGCTAAACAGGAATTTTGCAGCAGCTAGAAGAAAAACTAAGAATACGGCCATTACGTGTATTCAAACGAAAAAGAGGAGCGTGTCTCTCTCCCACACAAAGAATGCTTGGGTCCAACAACATTATTGCAGAAAGGAAAAAAATAAAACAAAAGAAAAACAAACAAACGCTCCAAGTAAATTTCATATGATGTGACCGAATAAAAATATAGTTTCACTAGAAGTGACCTGATAAATTGTTAATGAACAAAGGGGATGTCTTGGCATCCCCAAGCTTAGATGCTTGAGTATTCTTAGAATTGGCTGGGATCAACCACGGGGTCATCCCCAAGCTTTGACCTTGCACCCTCTTTTATCACATTATATCACCCTCTTCTCTTGGCCCTTGAAAACTTCCTTCACACCACACTTAAAGTAATTCGCGTTAGAGGGTTAGTGAGACAATAAAAAAATCCATGGGTTCTGCATGGGAAAAAGTCTTATTGATAATTTTAAACATTAGCTAAAGCCGATGATGTTTGTTGAAACAAAGAAATCCACTTGACATAGTAAAAGAGCAAATGCAAGAAAAATAGCAGAATCTGCCAAAACCAGAACAATCTTTAAAGACAAAAAATTTCAAGGATATTGCGTTGCTCGGATCTAAAAACATAAAGAACGAAAAAAGTTTCGGAATCAGCTGAGGAATAAGCACAAAAATTTTCAGGTCATTTTTATATTTTTGGAATTTATACAATTTTTTACGGTGGACAACAAAATCTGTTTCCTGCGCAAAAATCCAAAACCAACTCCAACTTTCGCTAGAAACTTTACTTGGCACAACTAAACATGAAAATAAAGATACAAAGGAGTTGCTACAGAAGTATACAACCCCTTGACTCAAAGAAAATAGAGAAAAACAAAGCAAAAAATAAAACCATGGGTTATCTCCCAAGAAGTGATTTTCCTTAACGCCTTTTAGCTAGGCCCAGAAAAGTGGAATCAAGTGTTTTTAAGTGAAGAAGCGTACAGATCAACAATTTTCTCCAAAACACCACTTGTAGCAATTGGTACTTTAGGTACCCCTGAAGATGATTCAACATGCAAATCACTTTTAGTTTCACTAAAAGTTTTATTAATTTTAAGCACATTAGGGGATTTTGGTTTAGGCACTTGGGGACATACATAATTTTTTCCTCTTTTTCCATAGAAGGTTTCTCCCTCTTAAACTTAATAGAAGAAAAATTGATCTTAAGGTTTTCATAGCCTCCTCTAATTTACCAATCCTCATATTTTGACTATCATGGATATTGCTAGATTCTAAAACAGTAGTTCTCTTATTGATACTTACTATTGATCCATTAAATTTGCTAGCATTATCGAGGAAGTTTTGCAAATTTTTCTTCATAGAGTTTAGCTTTTTAATAACATCATCTAAAGTGACCTCAGTTTTAACAACCTTGTAGATGGTTTTCCAACTAAACTTTCAATTAAATTACAGGCTTCCAAAGCAGGAGTTCCTAGAAAATTACCACCTGTAAGAGTGTCTAGAACATACCTATACCAGCTAGTAATGCCAAAATAAAAATTCCTAAGAAAGATTAAAGTTGAATATTTCTTAGTGCATCTATGATGAGCATCACTTATTCTATACCAAGCATCTTTCAAACTTTCTCCCCCTTGTTGTTTAAAAGAACGAACCTCAACTTCAGGAACACTCATTTTAGCAAGACTAAGAACAGGAAAAAAACAACAACTAGGGTAAAAACTAAGAAAAACTATAACAAAGTAAAGATATTGGAAGTGGGAGACTCCCCTTGCAGAAATTCTCTTCCTCCCCGGTAACGGTGCCAGAAAACTTGTTGATGGCTGATGTTGGTAAACCCCAAGAGAAAGTTTGTGAAGAGTACAGCGGCAAGTTTTCCCTCAGAAAAGAAACCAAGGTTAAATCGACCAGTAGGAGGACAAGCAATTTCTGAAGGTTGATGTTGAAGGGGCACTACCGGTAAAGCGGCAACGTGGAACCTACACAACACAATCAATTCACTTTGCCCCAAGAAAGCAGCGAGGTTGTCAATATCACCGGTTTTGCTGAACACAAAAAGGTTAAACATATGGTGTGGAAAAGAGTATGAGAACAATATGAAAACAGTAGTAGCAGTGTGAAAACAGTGGAAGTAGTGGTTGTATTATCGGTATGAGAAGTGTACCGGGGTCCACAGTTCACTAGAGGTGTCTCTCCATAAAACATAGCCAACATGCGTGGTGAACAAATTACAACTGGGCAATTGATAGATAATGAAACATGCATGGCATGATTATTACTATGAGATTCATGCGAGCATTACAACAAGATACATAGACCGCCATCCAACTGCTTCTATGACTAATAATCCACCCTCCGAATATCATTCGAACAAACGATAGGTATTAAGTTGTAAGCAACAGATAATCGCAGTAAGAAAAGTGTGTAATGTAAACAAAGTAAACATCGTTGTTTTCTCCCTAATGGCAACAACACATCCTCCATCCGTCACGTTTCTGTCACTCGAGCACAGATGCAAAGGAGGCCTGAACCCACTATCGAGCATAAATACTCCCTCTTTGAGTCACTAGTATACCCTAATAACATACTCTCACGCGTAAGAACCATGAAAATCACTGTTATATATTCAAGAAGTTCAATACTGAACAAAATGTAGTATTAGTTGGATTCAAAAAGAAGTTTGTGCATACAATTGTAGAAGTTATACTCTATACGCAGTGCGTTAAGGACTTAGGGTCGAGAAATTTCAAACGAATAAAAAGGCTGTTTGAAGGCATACATGTTGAAATTCAAAACTCATAAACTATACGTTTCGATAACCAATACATGCCGGCAGTTCAGTTTTGTATATAGGAAAGTTCACATTGCCACAAGAAAGAAGATCATGCCAACTCCAAAACAAATTCTTGTCCATGCAGATAGAAGTTATAGTTCAAGACATGCATATAGAAGTTCATACAAAAAATACTCAATTCGGATAACAAAAAAGAAAGCAGTTCAAACACTTCTTGCACAAAAAACTGTGCATAATCTTGATTGTTAAAAAAAAGTTCATGCCCATAAAAATAGCAGTTTAGACATGCACACAAAATGAAATAATGAACCAGTAATACAACAAGTTAAAGATTACAAAAAAAGAGAAGTTCATGACTTAAGACATTGCAGTTTCATGCAAATTCCATATTGATGTTAAGGAATAGGTAGATAATAAGAAAAAAAGAACAGTCCAAATGATGTTCAAAGTAACAAAAAGTAAACATGTACTAAAATGTTTCAACCTTACACACAATGAAAATTAATTAGCAACGACGCACCAACTAATTTGTATACCAATTAAATACTGTGTCGGGCCTTGCTGTAGACTCAGTAAGCCCAAAGCCCAACAATGTAAATCATTGTCCCGAAATAGCCCCCAAAAAATGAAGCCCGTAGTAAACACAAACATAATATGGACACCACAGAACGTACCCCAAATCTAGTACTCACCTTCTCCAACCGAACAAACACGCCCAGCGAGGAAGAAAAGGATAAGAACACGAACCAAGAGCACCAGCTGTCCGCTACGAGATTTAGAATAGATCAGGTAAGTATACATGCACTCAAACAAAATAATTGCCTATTGCTCCCATACGAATCATACTGCCAATGACTTCTTAGCATTGACAAGAGCTAGTTTTGACAGTATGATTCGAATCAGCCATTGACTTCTTAGCTCCGACTTACACTCAAAAGTAGGGACTAGAAAAAGTCCATGCATGATACATTTGTAGATCTGTAGGAAGTTTCACAAAGAAGTCTACCAGGAAATTACAGATCTACAAGATTTTGACATACACATCTTCTAGGAAAATACAGATCTGTCAACGCATTTGATTTTTCCCACTGATATATTAACTAAATATGGTTTATTGCCTAGAATATATGGCTCCTTTTCAAAGGTACACTCGAAGTGACAGCACTGAAAGCAGTGACTCAAGCGACAACATCATTGTCGGCACACAATACATATACAAAGGTAAAACTGAAACTAGGAAAACCAGAACAATCATTGCAGGTTATAAACAACCAGGAGGATTATAGAAATTCCTGCATATAAAATGTGAAATGAAAGTTAATGACCAATTTGTTATTTTATAGGACCATATTCAGATACTGCATGGTACGACAATCATTGTGAGTATGGAAGAAGGATAAAGATGAATCCAATAACATTGGAACATCTAACGAGCCAAGTGAACAGTTTCTGATCGACAATACCATACTATGTAACCAAGATAACTGACAAAGAACTAGATCCTAAAGGAGGAAAAATGGTAAACTCATGTGTCAATGATTATGAAAAGAAGACAAAATATAATTGCAGCATATAGTTACATATAAAGGATTTTCACATTAATCATTTATATACTCCTCACTGCCTGTTATGAGTTCAACGTTCACTATGAGGTGTCTACTCAATTGTCTTCCGAGTGCACAAATCAATCTGCCAGTAACATGCACAACAACAGAATGGACTGGCACATGCGCAATACTGAAGATAAGGTACGATTTACGATCAGAAATAAGAACAGGCTGAAACGATATAGTCCATGGCGCACAATTAGCTAAAGGAGACATTTGCATGTTCTGCTTCTATCAAAGGGGACCTGCATTAGGGTGCTTCGTAGTATGTCTTAGAAAGTAGAGAGCTCTTAGTTCGCCCATGGAAAGCAAATGTTGTCTCGTTGTAACGATAGGTTGTTTAGACATTAAGTAAAAGTTGTATGACAAAATGGTGCAACAGTTGAACGATGAGATGTTTTTCAAACACTTAATAAATAAATGCAGGACTTGATTTCTATATGAATTTTTTTTTGTATACCAAGCTTTTCGATCCAAGAATATGTTCAAAACTTCAAAGTGCAGAAGAAGTTGAAAACTTAACAGATAGAAGTTCATGGGAGGAAAGTAGTAAGTTCAGAAAAGACATACAGAGAAGTACAGACAGGCAGACTAAAAACTTTAGACAAACTACGCAAAGAAGTCAAAAGAATTTCACTCAGAATACGGAGTAAAGGTACATGTGAAGAACATAAAAAGTTAATTGTAGGCTACGCAAAGAAGTTCATATGAACTATAAAAATACGCCCAAATTGAAAATAAAATGAGATAACGATTCCAACGACACATAATAGTAAAACAGATAGTACGGTAGAAACCATACATTCCAATGAGCACAAACTAAAACATGAGGCACTTAATATGCATACACGTATCAGTTCAGGAATGGATGTCAAAGAATAAACAAAAAAAAACGATACAACAGTTATAAAACTAAAACATTGCCTCCTATGTAAAGGGGAACTTAATTATTACAGGGGGGAAAAACCGAATAGGTTTGGAACCCGTCAGAAGTTCACGAAACATTAATAGGGAAGTACGAGCTCATACGTCTCGAAGTACATATTGAAGAAATAAAAAACCTAAAAACAAATTATTACCAATGCTAATAGCAGAAAGGGAACTAAACCGAACATAATTAATCACTACAATCACCACCCCAACCCCAACCCCATGACATATCTAAATCATACCTATGCTTCCCAAAGGGAGGACGGAAGAAGCCCCTCTCATACAAATCCATACGTTTATAATGTTTAGAGCACACGTAGGCATGCTTAGCAGCATAGATCAAATAATTTTGCGAAAGAGGAGATAAACCCCACTAGCGATGCTCTTCAGCCATGAGAACAACACTATCCTCGTATGACTCATCGACGAAGACTGCAGCAACGTCCATAATGGTTTGCTTGCGCGTAGATCTAATATCAGGATTTCTCCAACGGGCATGCATATATATGTGGTTAATGATAAACAAAGGCTGCACGCATTAGTACATCATCTTCTTATCCTTAGGAATATAAAAAACAACAAACTTTAAACGCCCACTTGCGAAAAAACATCAATTCAGAAGGGATACCATCAGCAACACGATAGATGTGATACAGCAAGCACTCCTCACCAACACAGAGTTGGATAACAGCTGCCTTCTCCTTATAACCATCACGAGTATAAACTCTTGGAGTGATCTGAATATCAACGCCAACAACCTTGTCCTTTTCATCCAAATCAGCAACAGATGCCTCCACCTTCCCAATCCAAGAAACTACAGAAGCTACAACATTGGTGTAGACACCATTGATGATGATGGAACCATGCGCAGGGACAACAAACTCATCGGTAAAAGGATCAATGGCGGGTTTATTTCTGGAAGGCATGGCGTACGAAGAGAATAGGAAGGAACTGAAGTAAATTGGATCTACAAAAGAGCAGCGGAGAGACAGTTTAAATAGACCCGGAAAATATCAAACAGAACAAATTGGAAAAAACAGAAACGGATAAGCATTATCCACATGTAAACATAAATTCTGTTGCTAACAAATTCATCTGATATTCGGCTGTAACAAGAAACGGATAAAAATGTATTCGTCTCTTATTAGGGTATAAACAAAAATGGATAACAAGCACAAAGAAGTTCAACAACGTACAAGTAAAAGTACAAACTAGAAAATATAGGAAGTACATACATAAGATTACTTTAGAAACACTTACCTACATATATGGAATTCCGGGAATAGTTAACAGCCAATGCTCCAATAACTTAAATCTAATTTACCGAATATGGCGTATTACAAAAAAAGAAGATTCATCCAGAGAAGTTCAGTCGGTAAAACAAATAAGTTCGCGCGTACTAGACGAAGAAGTTTGCACTATAAAAACAAAGGAGAATTTTTTCCGAAAAAAAGGGAATAAGTCTAATGAACGCGGATACTATCTTAGTGCACACAAAAAATAATGATACTCCTACCATCACAGTTTACACGGCGAATCTCCAACTCCACGAATTTTCATAAATAGGAGATGTTCATAACGCATCAGCATTTGATTATACAATTAATTAGGCGTTTTGGGGGCAAATAGGAACAATCAGTATCTATGCATGCAAGTGGCAGGAACGCTCATTATCTCTCCATCCTTTTATATTCCGACTATACATGCAAGTGGGAAACGGTCTCACAAATGCAAGTGGAATCAGTCTCTCACCAAAAGGCAGTTTGAGTACATAGAATGTAAACTGACAAATGTTAATGCACATAAAACGCGATACTAATAAGAACACATGAACATACGGAGAAGTTCATAACCAGACACAGAGAAGTTCAACAAAAAACTATAAAACATTCTGAAAAATAGAAGTTTATTCAAAACTGGAAAGCAGTACATGCTCGATATGAGAGAAGTTCGATAAAACGAAAGTAGACAAATTGAAAATTACAAATTATTAATCTGGATTCGGAGAATCATAAACCTAAACATAAATCTAAAAAGATGATAAACATATAGATCACCATTCCCTGGAACGCTTATTGTTGGTGTTCTGCATAGCACGGAACCGGCCCCTCTCATAAAAGTCCAACCGCTTGTAAAGCTCATAGGCAACATATGCATCCTTCGCAGCATATTGCATATGCTTATCAGAAAGAGGATCATCAGCCCATAACTGATGCTCAGCACTTGTCATAGTACTCTTCATCTCCTTGTAAGAGGAGTCAATCAGGGCAGCAACAACATCCTTCAATCATTGTTTCCCTGGCTTGCCTCTGTACGTTTTGGGCTTCATATCTGGATCTCTCCAAACAACCTGGATATTTTTATATCTCTGTATATGCAACTGAGATCTCTATAGCATAACTGTATCATTGCTAAGATCAAAACCAACAAACTTATACCTCTAGTTCTCAAGAAATTTGAGTAATTTCTTTGAGTAATACTGCTCAGACTTACAGCTGATGTGATAGACCAAACAATCTATCCCAACACAAATCTGAAGAACCGCTGCCTTCAGAGAACGATAACTTCCTAGAGTGAGCTCAACATATGTACCAATAATCTTTGGTTTTGCTTCAGCAAACAAGGCTTCTACCTTGTCGATCAACTCCCCAACGGTTGCAGAGGAGTTGGTGTAGACGCACTTGAGGATGATGTCACCATGGGTAGGGGCATCGAACTACTGTGTGAAAGGAACGTGTGCCGTTGCCATTGGAAAACGAGGGTGTGAGATTGGAACTACAAAACAGGGAGGAGGAAATGGGAGAGAAGGCAACGAGAGAGAACACGGTAAAGAATTATATACTGTTACGATATGTAACAGAAAAAAGGGATAAAAAGAGAAGATAAGGACTTGTCAAACAAGTATAACAACCGTAATCTCCCAGCCCTATCCGCCCGCAAACGCGGAATAGTTCGAACAAAGTAAAGCAAAAAATGTTAACGCAGAAATATTTTCAGTCATATTTTTTTTTTGATAAAGGCAGTACAGATATACAAGATAAATAAGTTCACTGTCACTACGGACTCAGTACATGAAGGAGGTAGCAAGAAGTCCAAGTACTCTGTGTCTGGAACATGAACAACGGAACGGAGTCGATTGATAAATCCAAAATCAGCGTAAAATAAAACAGTATATAAAGAACTTTACAAACATAGGAAATAACAGAGAAGCAATTAAAAGGAAAAAAGAGACTCACGAACGAGATCATCACAACCGCATTGGCGAGGCCCGCGATGAACAGTTATATCCACGAAAATTGCCAACTCAATTCCAACGCTAAACCTTATAATCGAGGAAAAAATAAGATAAATTTGTGTTATAGTGACTAAATGTACACACCACAGGTACAAATTCAACAAACTAAAAACAGTAAAACACGTTGATCGTCACGAGCGACTACAGGCGGAAAAAAAAACTTCCGCGAACACGATCGCCGATGTGAATGATTCGAAAAATTACAAATTAACGAAAATAATCTATCGAATATGGTTCGTAATTATTCAAAACAACACCGCGACCACAAAATTCTCACCAAAATATCTCACAGCACACTCGCGGAATTTGCTCGTGTTACGAACAACCATAACATCGTGACGGAGGAATGGATCTTCGAAGCACATAGAATTACGCAGTAATTCATGCAAAACGCGATCTTATAAGGTTTTTCGAACGATCGTACTACGCTAAATACAGATCAAATGCACCATATGGGCCAAGATATGGAAGCAATCAGTTCTGAACTTCCGACTAGAGGAAGCAGTTCATTCTTCGATACAGAGAAGTTCAAACTGGTTGTAGGGCACTATTCTACACCCGGTTGTAGAATAGCTCACATGTATATATATATTTTTAATTGTTAATATAAATAATTGGATGGTTTAAAGAAGGATGATGTGCTAGCTTGCATGTAGTTATTAATAAATATTAGTGTAGATGACATGCACGATTGTTTGGCTAGAAGAATAGATGATGTGTATAGCTTGCATGTTGAGATACAAAAATCATTAATGCACGTCAGTGGGATTTTGCTTTATAAGAAGTATAAATAGATGGAGACCCGTGAAAAAACCCATAACATTTTAGTCAATTGTCATGCAGTTTTGTATTACTATCATTTGGAATAATTGCAAAAACTATATCTAAATGGTGCATCTTCTTGAGCTCAACTATTATTTATTTAGAATTTAAACAATATATGTCTACATCCCATAAATCAGTGGGTGTGAATCTCTACAATTTCAAATTAAAGCTACATATGTATTAATCATTTTCATAAGATATTTTTACAAATTTTCCAAGAATAATATACCAAATTTTGATCCTATTCCTAAATCATTATAGGAAAGTATTTTTGTTCACATTTCTAATTGGTAACACTAACATTAAAGCGGCTACCAACAATTGTGTATCCATCTTATCCTAGACTTCAGGTAGCGCAATGGAAGTTCTGTAGTGTACTTTGATCATAAAAAGACAAATATCAGAAGAGTGGTGATAAAGATAAGGATATACTGCCAACTACATATATGAGGGGTCATTAGAGAAGAACACTAAATTTCATGGATAATTGATTAGAGCGGACATATTCATGGAATGACTACCATTGGGATAAATCATTGGGTCAACAACAATGGAATAAATAAATCATGTACAAAGACCAGTCAGGTGCATATATCAACTTATGAAGAGTATAACACATAAGAATTGCTCACTAAGATTCATATGTTTACTTGAAGACAGAAGAGTAGTTCTCCTATCCTATTAAGTTCCCTCTTTCTTCTGAATACCCTGATACTTCTGTGTCGTCATCGACACTAGAGACAATATGAGTACGTAGAATATTTTTCCTAAAAATTAGGCACAAATCAATACGTTCCATGCTTCTCTACTTTCATAGACATCAGCAAGATACCTGGCGGTGGAAGATTGGATCGTTATAAGAGTTTTCTTTTGTAGAATCAATTAGAGGGAAAAACGTGATTACCTTTAACATCCATGGTATGGGGACTGGGAGGATAGATATATGAAGTTAAACAAATATTGAATTAGAAGAAAAATAGTGGCCCAAGTGACCTGGTCATTTTGATTCACCATGAAGACAATACATTTATTATATAATTGTACATTCTATAATTGAACTATGTCAACCAACCATTTTAAGTAACTACCATATTGCTCACTAACTTTGTTTTTCAAGACCATATATATTGCCCATCGTTACTTTTCAGTAGCACTCTAATGCCCTTCTGCGATTGAGTCCATTCGACTTTTATCTTATAATTATATTATTCTCTGTAAGAATATCCGACCGTCTAGTAAGGTAAAAATGGTTAAAACATGCATTTTAGGTATATTTTATGAATATCTAAGACGGTCCGACTAGCTCACATGAGTTCAAAACCTTTATTACCACTTCTATTTGTTATGTAATCATGTAACAATATGATTTTCTTAATACATAATGTTTACATAATTTCCTTATAGGTTTTTAGTTGCATATGTGGACTATGCCGAAAGAGATGTTGCACAATATTTGGCCACCTTAGTGGTTATAAAAAATGATGTGGCCACTCGAGAAGTGAGATTTGAAAGCTGCTTAATTTGTGGTCTCTGTAGTGGAATAAATAGAAGAATATATCTAGAACTGATAATTCTAAAATAAAATAGTTAATAGATATATTTCGACAAGTTTCCAAGTTTACCGCTTCTTCTAGATTTTAGTCGTACAAGCTCGAATATAAAAATGTGTTGGAGGGCATCGTGACTTTGTATTTATGCATTGGAATTTGTTCGCAAAAAGTAATGTGGGATAATATGGGAGATGTATGCACTCAGATGTAATGTTAACTAATCTTTTCAAGTTATTACTTCAATTTTCAAATAAACTACACCAATTTCATTGTTTGTTTGGTGTTCCATCATGTTGCATTGACTACAAAATGTATTTGGATGTGGTTTTACATCGTGCATACCAATACATTGCATATCATTTTAACGTCCCGAAAAATTCCTGCCATATCTACCTACTTAGCTTAATGATGACTAATGTTCCTTAAAAGACCCGTGCAATCCACCTAAGATTACACTAAGATTGCAAGAGATTTTCCCTCATTGGTTCATTCATTTAATAAAGCTACATAATTGTGCCCACATCAAAGATGGTCCATAATTATTGTGTGATCCGGGACAGTGTAAGGCAATTTATAGGAGAGGTAATAACACCACGCCTACAAAAACTTATCCCCGACGTGCAAACACCCCAACCAACTTGTAAAACGTGGTCCACTGGCCCTTAAACTTAGTACACAGTTGCAAATACCCCCACATCCTATCATGAGGTGACAAGTGGCATGACACGCTGTCAAGGGGCACACGGTTGTATTTGTTCCTTTTACAAACAAAACCCTGCATATATTAAGCCAAGCAATACCATCCCCACCTCTTAGTACATAGAGAAATCCCAAATCGAAACCAAGTTCCCAACTCATCACTTGAACGGCGACAACGTGGCGAGGGCGAGGCGACGGCTGCGGCAGGCCGGACCCAACGGCGAAAAAGGGGGGGCGGCGGTGCTGGGTTGGATAAGAAAGCAATTCCCCATGGAATCGACGCGGGGCGGCATTTCCCTCAAGCTGGAGCAGAGTGGGCTCGCCGGAGGGTGCGGCAGCGACGACGAGCCATGGGCAAAGCAGACTAGTGTTGTTCATTGGGAGCTTCCGACACACCAGGTAATCATACCGATTCTTGTTTCGTTGAGCAGCAGAGGCGCATGGATTTTTGCCGAGCAGCAATGTTCTTCTACTTTACCTGAACAATATTGTTCAACTTTTGTTATTCTTGTCCAGTCAGAACTCATGGATTTCGGCAGCAGCAATGCATTTGTTCCATGGTGCTGAGGAACGTAGCAGCTGAGAATTTGGATCTATGGAAGCAAATCCAAGAAGTAGAATCAGAGATGGATACAACGAAGAAAGAACAGAAATTAACTTGCAAGACTCATAGGATAGAGCTTGCTTGGATGGGGAGACAATAAAGATCTTGGGATAGCCATATTTGTAGGAATATTTGCCTTTGTGTATGTTGTTAGTGCATTTGGTGATTAGGTGCAAACATGTTTTAATCAGTTGTAATGTTGTCAAAATTCAGTTTGTATGTCTTTGTGCCACCTCAACTCCGAAGCTAATAAAATTCAGTTTATATGTGTTTGTGCCACTTCAGTTTGTACCAGTTGCATTTTGTGAGGTTTAACATGAAATTTTGAGAAGAATATGCTAGTTGACACTTACATTTCATAATTTGAACAAAATTCTACGAGTGTATACAATAGTAGCATTATTGCATTCAGTTCATAGTGGTGCTAAATTGCATTCAGATCATAGTACTGGCAATATTGCAATGATTATAGCACATGGATAGTAGATAAATTGAAGTTCACTTTGACCTCACAACATTTATCATGATTACAAAACAGACAATAGTTGAAGTTCACTTCACCTGGCAACATTGTTAGGATTACAAAATAGACATTTCACCGAAAAGAAGGAAAAAACCTGGAATAATTCACCCACAAAAGATGTTTGTGAAATAAATATTTATTCTCTATTCCCATGTACAGGTACTGATGCATTGAGGTCTGGGACTGGTGCATTGAGGTCTGGGATTGCAACTCGAACTTGGTCATCACCAAAAAGAAGGTGGTAAGCACTTCCTGGACTTGTGTTATATGATGTTCTTCTATTTGCTCCGCATCTTCCTCTGACAGCTGTACTATATGTGTTTGCATTTTCTGGAGGTGATGTACCAGATGTGCTTGCATTTTCCGGAGGTGCAGTTCGTTTCCGTTGTCCTCGGCTATTGCCAGTTGCTCTTCCCCTGCCTCTGCCTCTTAAATTTCCCCCAGTAGTGGCAGTTGTCACTCTGTACCTTGAATGTGGTATTGACTCTCTCACTATGACCACAAAATCACTTTCGGGTAATGGTATTTCTTCCCTTATGATAGTAGCATGAGCCTGTGCCTATTGAGAAAAAAGTATAAATTCAAGCAAAACGATGAGCATGCTAGGAAAATAGTATCAATTGAAGAAGTACCTCATGTACATTTTACGGTCACAAGTCTTAGCTTTCAAATTCACAACATAATCCCTCTAAAATTCTCCAGATGAAACTTTATATTATCCTCCTCCCGCAGGTACAACCATGCAATTTTTGCTCCAGTTAAGAAACTTATCTAGTTTCTTCTTTATTTTTGGAAAAAATTTCCCTGGCCATTTTTCCGCCTCTCTTTGCTTACTCACAATTATGTTCAACATTTTATAGAACACTGTCTCCAACATAGACAACATGGTCATTTTTCTTGCTTCTAACATGGGCATTTCCCTCATTTTATATATCTTGTATTATTTCTGATGGCTCAATCGGTTCATATGCAAATGAATATCTCATGATGACCTGGTCATTTTGAGTCACGATGAAGATAATTAATTTATTATACAATTATACATTCTACAATTGAACTATGTCAACCAACCATTTTAAGAAACTATCATATTGGCCGTCAAGTTTGTTTTTCAAGAACATATATATTTCCCATCGTTACTTTTCAGCAGCACTCTAATTCCATTTTGTGATTAATGTCCATTCGATTTTTAGCCCATTATTATATTCCCTGTAAGAAAAACTGACCGTCCAGTGAGGTAAAAATGGTTAAAACATATATTTTAGGTATATTTATGAATATCTAAGACGGTCCCACTAGCTCACATGAGTTAAAAATCTTTATTACCACTTTTATTTGTTATGTACTCATGTAATAATAGGATTTTATGAATACATAATGTGTACATCATTTCCTTATAGGTGTTTAATTAGTTGCATATGTGGACAATCCCGAAAGAGATGTTGTGTACTTTTGCACAATATTTGGCCACTTTAGTGATAATTGAAACAATGATTTGGACACTCGAGAAGTGAGATTTGGAAGCTGCTTTATCTATCGTCTCCATAGTGGAATAAATAGAAGAATATATCTGTGAACTGATAATTCGAAAAGAAAATAGGCAATAGATATATTTTGATGAGTTTCCAAGTTACAACTTATTCTAGATTTTAGTAGTACAAGCTCAAATAGAAAAATGTGTCGTAGGGCATCTCAACTTTGTATTTGTGCATTGGAATTTATTTGCGAAATGGCATGTGGGAAAATATGGGAGTTTTATGCACCTATATGTAATGTCAACTAATGTTTTCAAGATATTACTTCAGTTTTCGAATAAACTACATAAATTGCATTGTTTGTTTAGTGTTCCATCATGTTGCACTGACTAGAAAAGTTATTTGGATGTGTGTTTGCATCGTGCAGACCCATACATTACAGATCATTTTAACGTCCCAACAAATTACTGCCATATCTACCTACTTAGCTCAATGATGACTAATGTTTCTTATAAGACTCATGCAGTCCACCTAAGATTACAATAAGATTGCATGAGATTTTCCCTTACTGTTACATTCATTTAATAAAGCTCCATAATTGTGCCCACATCAAAGACGGCCCATAATTATTGCGTGATTCCGGACATTGTATGTAAATTTGTTGGATATAAACAACTTGAAAGTGTACATCTAGACTCAATTTTTTTGGTTACAAGTTTAAAGTAATTATACGAATTTCATATAAGATTTGTGTATGTGTTTTCAAGAAGGTAGTTTGCAACCGTGTAAAACACTTTTTGCACCTGGTATTCAATAACGATAAAATTATGATGGAAAAATATAAGTTCTTTTTCCCCGCTCTAAGCAAAAAAGTATTTTATCATTTAAATATTACTGTTTTGAAATTATAGTCTTATAATTTATGTATTTTAAGTATGTATATGTTTTCCATGTGCAATATAAATCTTATTTATAATGTTTCGTGTTTCCAGACTAGCTAGCTACTACTTACCATGTTCAGCAAGATTCAAATGATTTAGGTATTCCTCTATCATCATGTCGTCTTCGTGAGGTCGGCCTGCTATAATAATCTCCTTCAAACATCATGACTTGAATTTTAAACTTGGAAACGCCAAAAAAATGCAATACCCTTTTTTGGAGGAACAATCCAGACTAAATTAAAATGCTCCTTTTCGTCGAGAAAATGCTTTTATTTGGAGGGTTCGGGAATTTTGGTTACTAACCAATAACCATGTATTTTAACAGGTAAAAAAATCTCTACATATGTCACTATATGTGTTGTTTCTAGAAATTGTGTAATAATCATTAACCAAATAAATAGAAGTCTCTAGCGCCAAAGATATTTTTTTAGCATAACATTTGTATAGGTTATAGACATGTATTTTAATCACATATATAATGTAACTACACATAAGTTTTTTATTTCTCTCGAGTTGTAAACAGGTACAGTAGGACCAACAAATATCGTTCATCATTGGAACATAAGAAGACCCCCCCCCCCCCAAAACAAAGAGACCAAGGAGGTTATCTTGGAATCCACACAAAACAAGCCATTGGCTATGTCACTTCACTCCAGAAGTAGGTTGTAATGTGCACAGTCTATGCACTGAACTCTTCTTTGATACGAAATTAAGGGGTATTCGCCAAAAAAAAGAGATAAGGGAGACATGAAAATGGTACTAGCGCCTACTAGGAAACGACAAACATACGAATTTCGTGAGAGCCTTCTGAACATAGACGGGCACATTCCCATATCAATGCCTTCAAGGAAATCAATATCATTAGCGGACAAATCTTTCACTTTCACACCAAAGAAGACCCAAGTGAACCCCCTCCCCCCGCACCGCCCTTCCCAGTCCATAGCGTTACAGAGCATTGACGCACTACGCGCTAGATCCATCGTTAGGATTCTAGATCCACTTCCACCCGCACCGACACCCACCACCTAGCCCCGGGGCTCCCCCACCGACACACAACGTCAGATTTGGCGCTACACATGGGATTCTAGATATAGCGCTGCACATCGGATTCTAGATCTGGAGCCGCACTACACGCTAGATCCATCGCCGGGATTCTAGATCCACTTCCACCCGCACCGACACCCACCACCTTGGCCCAAGCTCCTGCACCAACACGCAACGCCATATCTGGCACTGCACATGACATTCTAAATCTGGCGCCGCACATGGGATTCTATATGCACTGCCTATGATGACAACAACAACCTAGGCACGGGGCTATTGCATCGTCGACCACTTTCAGATCTAGCACTGCACGTAGATGCTAGATCGATTTCCACCCACACCGATGTCCAAAGCCTAAGCCTGGGGCTGCTCCACATGTGCTCATGGTCATATAAGGTACATGATTCCAGGTGGCAAAACTCGAGTCACCGAGTAATCTCTACCATGACGTCCTACACCAACATGAGGAGACCATCGGTGGAAGGTTCTGTCATCATCGACCACTGCATGAGCTCTGGCACCGGTGCTCACTAGTGGCACAGAAAGCTTGGAGGTGAAGGATTAGACAAGGTACAAGGCACATATCTCGCATGTGGGACGAGGCGACAAGTCGGGGGACTCGGGTCAAGAGTCAACCTAAGGTAATCCTCTCACACAACTCTAACCTAAGGAAATAAATAAATAAATAAACACCTCATTTGCAAGGGTTGTTGGGATTATCTTCATCATGTAGTATTCAGTTCCTTCCATATTAGTTATCAATTTGTGTTTAGTTTATATATCACTCAATAGGAGAATGTTGTTCAGATGAAGAGCTTGTGTATTTGTCTCCTTTGAAAAAACAATAATGTTTTCATTACGAAAATCCATTATTTTATTAGAATGATCAACAAAATAGTTTAGCACCGGTAGCAAATTTTTAAAAGGTTCTTCGTTAATTTTATGGGTAATTTTGAATAATGGTGTACAAAAATACGCAGGATATCATCTACTTCACAAAACACATGAAGCCACAACTTCTCTCCACGTGCATGGTCCGCCATAACCAACAGTCATTCTAGTACCCGATATTTCGTATTGTTTTTGTTAACTTCAAAATTGGTACCACCATATGATCAGTGTCCGTCAACTTACCAAAATATGAATGCATAATCGTACGACCATAGTTCATATCATCATTTTATTTTGGGCCCAAAAAACTCTTATGCTTAAGACACACCAATCCTATCTATATTATTGTAACCCGTGAAATTTCAGTGCAACTTGTCTAGTAGAAAAGACCGCAAATAATCCAATTAGTGTTCACACAAGCAAATGAGCATACACCAGCCTGCACCAGATCGATTTTCAAAAGAGAATACACCAGCTAACCCATCATGAAATACCTAGAGAAACATAGCCAAACTTGGAAAGTTTTCTGATTTCAAGTGGAGGCTTCTAATACACATAAACAAAGAAACATGACAGTATCCATTTGATGTCATACATGAACACATGAAAGTTTATTTCTTTGTCTTAAATTTTACACTTGTTCCTTGCACACGTAGCTCCTGGGAGTCGCTAGACAACATATGTGTTATATAGAAGCTCCAACTCAGCAAACTCGGCGATGAAGACCTCCCCGGCAAGATTTCAACCGTGAAAGGTATGAACAGATCCTTCAAACTCAAATTATTCACGTGTGTTCTTACCCGGTAGTTTTCTGTGCGCGCCAGGAGAAAGCACATATGTGATGCCTTACTAACACCTTTGTACGTCTGACATGCCCGGGAGGGGACTTCACATAACTTTTCTATAAATTATCATGGAGCATTTCGTCTTCTTTTAGTCAATTTTTTTGTATCATGCAATTTTAATATGTTTTGCAATTTAACTTGACCTGGACCTGGATGAGCAAAACTTAAACCTGCTTCTGTTTTACATAATGTCTCACTTAGACAGACTTCTCTCTACTTTATTAGCAGTGCCTTGGATGATATTTAGAACAACGTTACTGTTCTATGTTTATGTGTTATTTTGCACTCTCTAGGTTCACGTGGATCTGTTCTTGACTGTTCTATATATGCCTAAAACATCGGCGCAACTTGTACCAAATGATGCAATAGAGAGTATATTAGCTAGGTTTTGCTGCTTATTAATAGCTAGGTTCCCTATTTATCGTTATGACTGAGCGTTCTTTCGCTCTGCATATATATTTATCTGACCAATCTTTTCTCTTGTTTACACTATTTACGTGTGCTCCGACCATTTGTTGGATATTTTTCTTACGGGTACAACTCACTTTACAACTATTTTGCTCGTGCGTTATTAGTCTATGGGCTACACATTTTAAAATTTTCCACTTTCCGCCGGTTGTCAGAGGTGTTCGCTGGAACAGTGAACAATGCATATCGTATTGCCCGTGCATATGTGTCTCTTTTGTGAGATACATCATTTTACCTTGAAGTTTCTTTGGAATCAAATATATTTTACATTTCTTATGAGGGAGCTATACTGATCTTCTTAGATTATCGAATAACTAGGTTTTGAGTAACATTTATATGTTTGACCAAAATATATTAGCTTACATAAATTTTTGAATCCCTGTCTATTCTTAATTGGTGTCGTATTATTTTTTATTGAGGAGAGTTCAGAATTTTTATGCATTTCTACTCAACGTCATACCAGAATCTCCATTTAAAATTTATTCCTATATATACCTTTCCCTCATTATATATATCTTTTATCGTTCGTGACTGCTCAATCGATTCATATGCAAACGAACATGTCATGATGACCTGGTCATTTTGAGTCACCATGTAGATAATCAGTTTATTATATAATTATACATTCAATAATTGAACTATGTCAACCAACCATTTTAAGAAACTACCATATTGTCCTTTAACTTTGTTTTTCAAGACCATATATTGTTGGTGTAATGCCTTCGGGGGGTCCCCCGATCGTCCGATGCGTGGGTCCTGGCTGTCACGTTGGGCGGACTCGTTGGGTCGTGAAGGGAGCCCCGAGGGTGCGACCCGGTGGAGAAGGGAGCCCCGAGGGTGCGACCGCCCTTGGCAGGATGAAGACTACGCGTGGCGTAGCGTGGAAGGGCAGTTGTTACACATGGGGGCGATCTCTCTGCTTTCCCCACATGCGTAGCCCGATATAAAAAAGAGAGGAGTAGGAGAAGGAAAGAAGGGAAAGAGGAAAAAGATAGGAGGGAGAGAGAAAGGAAAAAGAGAGGAGTAGGGGGAGAGGACCATTGTAATCTTTCCACAACTGATCAATTCCATGCCAGACATGCAGGACGTAACGATCCATCTCGCGATGTCATGAACCTGGGTAAAAAGCTGTGTCCGTATGCCGTGCGATTGATTCCCCATTTCTACCCCTAGATATGACACCATAGGAAAGGAGGTGCAGGAGTCTCCCCCGCCATCTATCGAACAAATCAGGGATTCGTAAGTGGGTCACTCCCGGTGTCCGTGTTTCGACACGCGACATATATATTGCCCATTGTAACTTTTCAGTAGCACTCTAATTCCCTTCTGTGATTAATGTCCATTCAACTTTTATCCCATTATTATATTATTTCCTATAAGAATATGTGACCGTCCAGTGAGGTAAAAATGGTTAAAACATATATCTAAGGTATATTTATGAATATCTAAGACGGTCTGACTAGCTCACATGAGTTCAAAATCTTTATTACCACTTTTATTTGTTGTGTACTCATGTGACAATAGGATTTTCTGAATACATAATGTGTACATCATTTCCCTATAGGTTTTTAGTTGCGTACGTGGACTATGCCGAAAGATATGTTGTGTACCTTTTCCCAATATTGGGCCACCTTAGTGATTATAGAAAAAAGATTTGGCCACTTGAGAAGTGAGTTTGGAAGCTGCTTTATCTGTGGTCTTCTTAGTGGAATGAATAGAAGAATATATCTATGAACTGATAATTCTAAAACAAAATAGGTAATAGATATATTTCGACTAGCTTCGAAGTTTGCCGCTTCTTCTAGATTTTACTAATACAAACTCAAATATAAAAATGTGCCGGAGGGCATCTCAACTTTGTATTTATGCATTGTAATTTATTTGCGAAAAGGAATGTGGGATAATATGGGAGATGTATGCACCCAGATGTAATGTTAACTAATGTTTTCAAGTTATTACTTCAATTTTCGAATAAACTACACCAATTTCATTGTTTGTTTGGTGTTCCATCATGTTGCATTGACTAGAAATATTATTTTTATGTGTTTTTGCATCGTGCAGACCCATACATTGTAGATCATTTTAACGCCCCAAAAAATTCCTGCCATATCTACCTACTTTGCTCAATGATGACTAATGTTCCTTAAAAGACACATGCAGTCCATCTAACATTACAATAAAATTACAGGAGATTTTCCCTAATTGTTTCATTCATTTAATAAAGCTCCATAATTGTTCCCCCATCAAAGACGGTCCATAATTATTGTGTGATATAAACAACTTGAAAGTGTACTTCTAGAATCGACTTTTTTTTTGTTACAAGTTAGTAATTACATGAATTTTATATAAGATTTGTGTATGTTTTCAAGAAGGTAGTTGACAACCATATAGAACATTTCTTTCACTTGGCATTCAATAAAATAATTAAGTTTCTCTATGATAAAATTATGATGGAAAAATATAAGTTCCTTTTTTCCCCGCGCTAAGCAAAAAATATTTTATGATTTAATTATTACTGTTTTGAAGTTATACTCCTATTATTTATGTATTATAAGTATGTATATGCTTTCCATGTGCAATATAAATCTTATTGATAATTTTTCATGTATATAAACTAGATAGCTACTACGTACCATGTTCAGCAAGATTCAAATGACTTAGGTATAAATGTCACCGTAACATTCCTCCATCATCATATTGTCTTCGTGAGGTCGGTCTGTTGTAATAATCCGCTTCAAACATTATGATTGATTTTTAAACTTGGAAACACCAAAAAAAAATGCAATACCATTTTTGGGGGAACAATCCAGACTAAATTAAAATGGTCCGGTTCGTTGAGAAAAATGCTTTTATTTGGAGGGTTTGGGAATTTTGGTTACTGACCAATAACCATGGATTTCGACGGGTAAAAAATCTAAGCATATGGCACATATGTCACTATGTGTGTTGTTTTTAGAAATTGTATAATAATCCTTAACCAAATAACTAGAAGTCTCAACAAAATCCATGAACATTAAGCACATACCTCTTGGAAGCGATCAATCAAGCACTAACACGTACACCACATGGGCGTGGATGTGATGTGGAATTCAACACAATAGTTGTAGCTTCTTTCACGGCTCTCGACCCATCAACCTGTAAGGAACCCAAACCAAAATGAATAAAATCAAAACGATAAAAATCGATCCAAGAGAGGCAACAGCCAAAGATCAATCACCCGAAAATGGGAACAATTAATAGCAGCAAAGTTAAGGAGATCAAACGATTGTGCGGACAGATCGGAGAAATCCATGG
The DNA here is from genome assembly GCA_028641055.1 of Alopecurus myosuroides. Lineage (NCBI taxonomy): Eukaryota > Viridiplantae > Streptophyta > Magnoliopsida > Poales > Poaceae > Alopecurus > Alopecurus myosuroides. Next base: position 46,295,902 of record CM054062.1, read on the forward strand.
AGGTGTACATAACGGTGTACGTACATCGATGGCCGGAGAATAGTTGGTCATTCTTAGTTTTCATGAATTAAGAGCTTCGGGGGATGTAGGCGGCCGGGAGCTTCGGCCCGCATACCCCACGCCGCCCTGCCTCCGCTGACGTATGACGTCCACGAGCCTCGCCGCTGGTGACGCGCCTCCGATGCATCAGCCCGCATGCCTTGTCGTGGGTTGTCCCTTGCGCGCGTCCTCCATGGGTCGCGTGCCTTACGGGACGCTGTAGGTGAGATGGTCTCAGCCTCGAGCATCTGCAGTGATGACGATTTGGCGAGGTTGAAGGTGAGGTGCCTACAACTCTTGACCCATGGCGGAGATGAACGAGCAATGTTGGCAATGGATGTAATCTGTTCGATGAGGGAACGGGATTTGGAAGCATTCCGAGATTCAATTCCTCCTCTGCTTCATCGTTTGTCAGGGAACCCCAAGTGAACGTTAGGTAGGCTTGTAAGGAAATTGCTGCTCAAATTGATACCGCCAATTGGTTCTAATTTGTAATCCGATTTGGTTTTCGGTGAAGAAATTATATGGGGAAAACTGGCTCTGCAGGAGACTGCGATCCCCGTACATTTTTTTTAGAAATGGAGGTCTACCCCCAGCCTCTACATCAAAATGATGCACACAGCCGGTTTTTATTAAAAGATAGGACAGAAAACACTGTCTTACAAGTAGATACAGCAAACAACTAGACGTGAATCCACCAAACTAAGCCTACCAATACCGATGAAGGGGGTGGACAATCACAGAGCCGATACTCTGAGAACCCACCAACGCGCCTCATCCAAAAACCGAAGGCCTCTCCATGCCGCCCGATAGCGAGCAAGGGGCATAATCGGTCCAGCACACCGCAGCGTGTACATCTGGAGAGGCCCGTCGCAGGTTAGGGTTAGCTTCTGTGGGGGTTGGAGGCAGGCAGCGGCGGAGCCAGTAGATCGGAGCCTTGGAGCTACGAACTTCGCGGAGGAGTAGCCGCGAGCAGGGATTGGAGGGTCTCCTCTGTCTTTCCGGGGACCCAACTTCGTGGAGATGTTGCTCTCTTCCCCATGGCGAGTGGTCACTTCGATCAAGAGGAAGACTCGAAGAAGCTGGGGGGAACAGAGGTCAGAATCAACAGCTCTTTCCGCATGGGAATGGTGGAGGGGTAAACCGAGGAGGAGGTCTTGGTGGCCGCGATGGGGGAGGAGGTAGAGATTTCAACAGAGGCACTGGCTATCGAGGGAACAACTTCGAACCCAGAGAAACCAGAGGTACGTCCAGAGAACCAACCAAAATATGAACAACCCTCTCCTCTCCAATGGTCAGAATTCCTTAGTTGCAAACCATCATACATCAGTTTAGATTGTATCAGAGGTTGGGGATTCGGGGTAAGGGGAAATCCGGTTGTCGAAGTTAGCGATTCTAAGCAACTTGGCAACAAATAGGGTCCCAATCAAGGGACTATGTGTTTTAGGTGTAGAGAGAATGGTCATGATCTGAAGCAGTGTACGACTAAGATCGTTTGCCTGGTGTGCGTCAATGAATCCCACAAGACGGAGTTTTGCACATTGCCAAAACAGCCGAAACCAGTGGTGAAATTCATTGGGCACGCAGCGAGAGGCTTGGGCTGTCTGCTAATCCAGAGTGCCAAACTACAGAGGAGAAAAGAACATGTTAACCCCATGGCAGTGATCACTGTGACTGAGGGGAACTTAAATGGGAAGGAGGTTATGAAATGTTTTACAGACATGTTTGAGTGGAACTGGGTCTGAAAGATAAGTGCCAGAGGGATAATATCTTCGTGATGAGATTTCCCAACAAACAAAAAAAATAAATGAATTACATAAGTTTGGAGAGTTCACCTTGTTGGGAACAACCTACAAGATTCAGGTCAAATTGGGGACACATGATGTTACAGCAAAGGGGAAGGTACATTTGATATGGATTCGACTATCTAAAGTGCTGGATGCAATGAAACACTGGAAAGGGTACGCAGAGATTTGCTCGTCTCTAGGTGTGTTCAAAGGATTGGATATTGAGAGCTTGGTTGAACGAGGAGTGGTGAGATGTCAGGTTGAGGTCAGAGATCCTCCAAGAATTCCTCACATCACATAAACCACAACTGAGGACCTTATGATATATGAAGTGAGCGTGCATTTTGAGGGGGTTATAGAACCAGGATGGTACAATTCGCTGGAAACTGGTAAAAGAGCTTCTAGGGAGGAGGATGGCACTAGATATTCTGAACAGGAACATGACCCGGGATAGAAAAAAGCTAGGAGTATTAAGGGACCGCAGATGCAACCTGGGAAAGGCGTTGATAACCAGTAGAGGAGCTGTTAGGATCAGAACATGCAGCTGGAGGACAATGTCGGAGGAACAAATATGCAAGAAGCTTGATGAACAAGAGCTAATGATCAATAGGCTTCAAGAACAGCACAAACAGATTCTTTCTCTTAAGAAGAAAATGGCTGAGATGCAAGTGGAGGGGGCACAGATTGTGTTGTCGGCTGTAGATGATCAGACAATGAGAAGGGAGCTAGGTCAGTGCACTGGTAGGCTAGGTTTCGGGAGTCTTTGACTGACAGCCTTTGAAAGTCAACAAAAAATAATGCAGGGGCAAGTAAGAAAGTGGAAAGTTCCCACGTTGTGCCCATTGAGAAGTTATTGATGCAGAATCACCAACTGGAACAAGTGACAGTAAGCACCAGCAATACAAAGGAGTTGCACTGATCAGAATGTCGTGACCCCGGACCCAGAGATATACATACTGTTATGTGCTCCTAGCCATGGACTCACAAGGGCTTCAGGTTACCAGCCCCGGCGGCAGCAAACAACGGCAGGCAGACTGGATTCATCGACACGTAGTCCAGATCCCCAGTCTACTACTCTTTGTATCCATGCTAGTCATAACCAATTATGCATATCAAAGCGTCCACAAATCGAATGAAACTGAAGGAAACGGGACCAAAGCTATACAGAGATGCTATGTGTCCAGAAAGTGCAACAACAATCAAGGGTTACTGGGGTTACCTCGCCCCAGGTCGAGTCACATCGGCAGGCGGGCTCGGACATGGATCATCGGCTTCACAACCCCTCGACTGCGACAACTATGCATGCATAGCCAAAACTGTATAACAATGAGCTCGAAACCAACAACCGATCAAAGCAGTACTCTAAACATGGAAGCTGTATTAAACAGGTGTTACTAGAGTATAGCTTACAAGCAGAGATCACACGACCCAACATTACATCAGACAACGGAAGGCAAATTATGTTGCTAATCAACAAGAACCAAAAAGGCCTAAGAGGCCGCAACATAAGGCGACGTACCAGCCCATAGATTCCAGGCTGCTACCTGGGAACCCCAAACGACTCGTCGATGTCCACGTTGAACCACCACTGAAGTGACGAACTCCACCTGAACCAAAATTAAGCAAACCTGAGTATGGGAGGTACTCAACAAGACTTAGTTAACCTATTATATATCTGCTGGTTTCAGAAAGGGTTTTATGAAGGCTGTTTTGCGTAAAGCAATCTTTGTTTTCCAAATCAAGGAGGAATAGAACATCTCAAAGAGTGTTTTCAAAACAGATGAGAAACTCAACTACTGTAATCATCATCGTTTCAAACCACCAATATCAATTCCCAGCATCTCACATGCTACAAGGATCACCCCTCTCGGCATCTCCGAGGAGGCACCCTTCAAACATTACCTCCATGCTTTGTCAACATCTTTTACGCCACGTTCAAGTTATCTATGGTATTTACATTCACCAAGTCGTCCTTAACCGTGGACACGGCTTTTCGAAAAGATTGCCCTACAGGGATGTACACTTTACCCACACGTACCATCCGACTCTTAGCGCCACATGTACGTTCTTCCATGGAACGCGGCAGAGGGTGGCTGGCCACGACCTCTACCTTACCCGACCCTATCCATGAGTCAACCCAAGACAGGGCCACCCCGTCAACAGGGAGTTGGCCATCCTCCTGACGGCACCTGTCTCTGTGAGGCGAGGTCAAGATCCGTGTACGTCCATCACTTGGCCCCGGTCACGCCCTAGCGGAGCATTTTGTTTTCAAAACCGTTTAAAAGGTTTTATTTGCGTTGCCGAATGGAAATCTCAAACTACGTGACTCATGGATCTGGCCAAACAAGTTAGTTGGTCGAGCACGGTTACTTAGACCCCGCGTGTGGTTGCACGCTCAGTCTTGGCTTCCGCTCGAGACCGTAATCCTAGGGTTGGCGAGTATAGGACGAACAACCACCTCCCAAGTGGCCTCCCATACCAACCTTAGTCAAGTTATCCACACAAAGCTCATCTCACCACGTCATCATATCATACTAGGTTATCGCATCTCTGATTCATCAACCGGATGGAGCAGAGGTAACAAACATGTATGACTAAGCGAAGCAGATATGAGGCTCTGGCGATGCGCACAAGCAAATCTATGGCGGTTAGGAGCAGTGAATCAGGATATTGAGTCAATGCAGTATATATGTGAACTATATCTACTAGCATCAAATACTTTGGAATCGAATGCAAAGTACGAGATTCAAATGTTGTTCGAAAGCATATATGAGCAGATAAGAGGTTATGCTTGCCTTGGTTAAGAAAACCATATAAGGATCTTCTGGAATAAGTGCTTGACTTGTCGGTTAAGATCAAGTATTCACCATTGGAGTTTATGGCCTTCACTTCGGAGTCTCGTTCTACCGAGGGGGAAAACAACACCGAAAAGAAGACAACAATCAAACATGGCATCGATGCAATGCGCAATATGTATGCATGAGCAAGTTAATGCACTAAAATAAAACCCTAAACATGATCGTTGGGTTGTTAGGGTTCATATGTCAGTTATGCATTTTTACTGAAATTATCCCGAAATAGACCCCGGAGGGCAATACGGGCGATTATGAAAGTGAGTATAATTTTAATTGCTCAAATGAAGTTGAAAACATCATAACTAGGTTGCATTTGCCATTTTGAGCATTTTGATATATAACTTTTAATTTTCTAATTTTAGTGAATAAAAACTTATTTTTCTATTTTAAATGATTAAACAACATTAAATAAATGCTCACTTTTGGACTTTCTCAAACATGTGTGAAAATTACATTTTTGGATAGAGAATATTTTTCTGATCAACTCCATACTTTTATTTTATTTTTCTGAGCAACATTTTGGAAGATATTAAATTTACCAAATTAAACCATTTTCTGGAATTTCCTGGGATTTCTGAAAATAGGACTTATGACATCATCATGACGCACGGATGACATCATCGTTCTCTGATCTTCACAGTTGAGATCGAATTCGTTGAATTGGGTTCAAATTAGATGAAACAAATTATACCACATCGGAGAGAAGATCAAGGGGATCCGCGGGGTGCCAACCGGTGACCAAATGGTCGCCGGAATGGTCGGCGGCGACCATCGGCACGGCGGCGGGCGACGGCCGGCGGTGACAGGAAGAACCGGAGGGGGAGGGAGAGGATGGAGGGCACCCGCAGGTAGAGGAGCTCACCACGAAGGTTTTGGAGGGGTCGGGGAGGCCAGGGAACCGGAGGTGGCGCCGGAATCGGAGGAGGCTCACCGGCCGGAGTTGAGGAAGGCATGGATGGAGCCGCGGACACCAGCCTTCCCAGCTCGATTCCATACACAGGGAGATAGAGGGGATCTAGGCGGTCCTTCAGGTGGCGTCCAATCGGCCGGAGATGGCCGGAGTCGTCGGCGCTAGGCGGCCACCGGAGGTTAGGGTTTGGTCTCGCGGTTGCGTTACAGAGGCAGATAGAGAGAACAGGGCGCGAGGGAGAAAGAGAACACGGCCCCGTCCCGATTGGTCTCATCGACGCGGCCAGGGAGGCACACAGCTGCGTGGCAGATCGGCCGGCGGTGAGCTGCCTGCTTCACTCGGGAGGAAGAAGACAAAGAGGTCTTTTTCCCCATAACCCCCTAGGAAATTTTAAAAACTGCAACTTAGCCCTTTTCCATTATAAACAGAATAGAAACAGAGGTTTTGGGGGCCTTTTTGCAAAGTAAAAATTTGGCAAAAATAACTTTTGGAAAGCTTGTGAAATTTCCAACCTAACCATATGTTTCTTTGGTGTATTTGAAATATTTTTCAATACAAAATTTTGGGAACCAAAATAAGTACCATTTGTGGGATTTTTCTCAAACCATTTAAATTCATAACTGAAATTGGATTAAATTGGTTTCAATTTTTGTTTCCATGCATGTATGAGATGAACACACACCACACACCCTAAATTAGCAAATTTGGGATGTTACAAATCTACCCCCCTTACAAGAATCTCGTCCCGAGATTCCCGGAGGAGAAGAAAGAAGGAACACCGTTTTTGAACGATCTTCTCGAACCTTACGGTTCTCTTCTTGAAGAGGTTGTTCCGTAGCATCTTGAAGTATTAAACGGATACACCTTAGGTAAGAGGGAAACTCTTAGCAAATGATCTTCACGAAGATCGGGTATCTCATGGATAACTCATGACAGGAATGTTCACAAAGAACTGTTGAGTTAACAGGCATGAAACACATCAAGGTAACGGAGGGAAAACAGAAGATTTCAAGTTTATGGACGATGGTTCTTGAAAGGATTTAGAATATTATATTTGCACAAGACTTTAAATCCTTTTGGAAAAGAACGATTGGACAATGTATGACATCGAGGTTTCTTCAAACAGATAACCAAGATGGAGAGGGTGGTCTTGAATATCACAATGTAATATCCGTAGACGAGGGAAAACACGAGAAAATACTGTAATCGTGCATCAGAGAGAATTTGATACAAAATCATGTTCACTCTTCGGAGTGGACAGGGAAGATAACAGAACTTTCAACCATTCCATAACAACTTTCTTGAAATCCTTGTCAAGGATCGGGATGTTACTTCATGGCAGAAGATGAGTAGCCAAAGGATGTTGAAACACCATAGTTAGGGAGTAATTCTTGGTCACACCATAAAGATGAGCAACCAAAGGAGATTGAAACACCGGAGGAAAATAGGGAACCTCTTTCCTATGTGGTTTTGACGTGGCAATACGTTTGCCACATGGTTAAGATCCATGGCTGAAGTGACTGACAAATTCACACAATGTGTGGGATGAACAACACTTCAAGTACAAACAACTTGAAAAAGGAAATTGATCATTGGCGATTACAAAACACCAAGAGATGTTCTCCTGATGAACTTGGTTCCACTGAAACAAAGGTTTTGGAGGTTCAACGGAGAGATATTGGAAAGATCAACTTCCAAGTTATCCTTGATGTTCTAGATACAGACAACAGGCTCACGACAAGCCTTCTCTAGGTCATCAAGTGGAAGTGAAACTTTGGTTCGGAGGGACGGTGAGGGAAACTTGTTAGAATGAACCACACAAGAATTCTCACGGAGAGTGGTTATTCTTACGGATTCAAGGGAATACGACATTAGGCCTTCCGGCTAATTGTGTCAACCACAACATCAACCATGCCGGATTTTGAAAATACCTAATTCAATACTCTTGAGGAAACACCAACCATTGTTGCTGCTTGAGATTCAGCTCTCGTTAGTGGGTTGATAACTCAGAGTCTGTATGTTTGAGCAAAGAGATTTCACCGGTTACCAACGAGACACATATGCTAGATTCTCAAGATATGGACTATGATGCCACGCTCAAAAAAAATAGAGCAGGATTGCAGAACTCATGTATTAGAAACTTGCGAAAGACGGTTGCACCTACATGACTTACTTGCAGAAGAACACATCGGAGTCCTGGTTGGGAAGACGATACACAGATAACAAAGTTCATAGACTTCTTCTCTTTTATAAACAATCAGTCAGTGGCTTGGTGTGGATGCAAACTTAATCAAGGAGTGGAGGTAACAACCTACCATCTCAAGAATAGTCCACACACATGACCGACTTGGGATTACTCCCGAAGGAAAAAAGGAAACTTTACTCAGATCCATGGCAACAACTTTCATCAAAAACACATTGACCGGGGTAAGGTACTTCGAACATCCAGAACACAATCTTCGTAATGAAACAAAGATGGTTCTCGAAAGTTTCCAACATTAGTGCCAAGTGTTCAACATGAACCTCTTGCAACTTGGGGAAAATAGGAATGTCATCGATGGGCTCGACAACACGATTATCAGAACACTCCAAGAAGAGGGATTCATATGATATATGAACGAGGCAAAATATTGGCCAGACTAAAGGACATGAGGGTGTACCCGGGCAAAACACCATGAGTAGAAGCACCATAAAGATAGTCCTTGGATCTGGACTTGATTTGACGATAGCCCAAACCAAATCAAGGTCTAGGATGATAGCATGACCGTAAAGGAGATACTATCCTTCTTCAGCACAAAGGAAACTAGACATTCCTTAGCAAAGGATCAAGTTGGGATGAGTTTGTGTCTTTCAACTATCCAAGTTGTTGTTTAAGCTCAACCAACTATTCTAGGATATCCAGCACAGTTTCTTGGAGAAAAGAGTAGTTCAAATTACCCCTTGCTTAGACACTACGGTCAGGTAACCACCTGATGATACTTATAGAAAGATAACCAGAATATCACAACCTACCGTTATGTCTCGGAATTTGAAAGGAATCTTGCTTTTCAAAGCAACTGATATGATCTTGAGAGCTTCGGCATGAACCTAACTCTTTGACCAAGAATGTGCATCGTAATGAACGGATTTGATAACACAGTCAACTTTAAGTAGAGACCGAGTGACCAATAGTGCAAAGAAGGATACATATGTTTCTTAGACTTTTCAAAGCAATAAGAATTGCTAGGAATAGCTGATACACATGTTGATGAACAGACCCATCATTCTCAAGCATTCAAGCTTGGAGGAAGGGGGAGTGAAGATGTGTGAGAGCATCACTTCATCATTAAGTCCATGAAACTTAACACGACCTCTTGATATAAAAGAGTGTGATACTCGAAGGTGGAACAGAACAGAAGCTGATGAAACTTCTCTAATCTGCGAATTACAAAACTTCGACCTAGTCCTAGAGATGAACGAGGTACTGGAGTTTGTTTCTCCTAGCATTCCAAGGTGGAATGTTTTGACGGAAAACAAGGGTAAATGCACTGGAAGAATCCAACACACATATGCAAGTTGGTTTCCAAACAACGGACGAAGTTCGGAAAGCAACTAAAGACTAAGAACATGCTCCGGAAAATCCAGAGATCATGGGGAATGCACAGGGTGATACTCTTTTGTAAAACCCATGCTAGCAAGAGAGGTATAGAAGAGTCAAGAACAAGGATGTGGGAATCTTAAAGAACACTCTTATCGTGATCCTTTTGATTCCTAGAGACAACCTATGGCTATTGGAGCTGAGATTACCTAGCCACCCTGAGGTAAAACGGATTCCTCAGGATCCAAAGAAATAGAACTTGGGTTAAAGGTCAACATCATGTACTGATAGCGTGAGCATTACATGGTTAAGAAACCACATGACTCAACTCACCACAATTCAACACATTCCGGGACCTTCGGTTCAAGTCCAAGGATTAGAACACAACAAAAGGAGTAACTACTCTCTTAGTGTCTTAAAGGACACTATGAATAGCAATCACGGAATGTCTTTCAAAAGACACACATAACTCCGAAAGAATTTCAGCAGAAGATAACGGATACATTCGAGATGGAAAGCACATCTCGAGGCTCAGGATTTAGAACTTTGAAACATAGAAGAATGTGGAATCCACACAACTCTGAGAGACTAGGATGGAAAGGAATCTCCCAGTTGAACAACAATCAACGGAGTAAGGAACACACACGACTCTAGAAACTTTAACACTAGGTCAAGTAGGGTAAAAGAACGTCTTGCCATAGAAGGCACCTAAGTTTTGAATAATCAGAACCTTTTCAAATCAAAACAGGTAAGATGACCCATAGTTAGAGCGATACCAGATAAGGAGTAAAAAGAATCCTAAGAAGGTTTTTCACAATCCATTCGGAGTTTCAAAGTAGTTTTCACAAACACTAGACTCAACATCGACCAAGTAGTAAGGTTTTCCTACAGGCAGTCCTGCTCTGATACCATGACTTGTCGCGACCCCGGACCCAGAGATATACATGTTGTTATGTGCTCCTAGCCATGGACTCACAAGGGCTTCAGGTTACTAGCCCCGGCTGCAACAAACAACGGCAGGCAGACTGGATTCATCGGCACGTAGTCCGGATCCCCAGTCTACTACTCCTTGTATCCATGCTAGTCATAACCAATTATGCATATCAAAACGTCCACGAATCGAATGAAACTGAAGGAAACGGGACCAAAGCTATACAGAGATGCTATGTGTCCAGAAAGTGCAACAACATTCGAGGGTTACTTGGGTTACCTCGCCCCAGGCCGAGTCACATCGGCAGGCGGGCTCGGACATGGATCATCGGCTCCACAACCCCTCGACTGCGACAACTATGCAGGCATAGCCCAAACTGTATAACAATGAGCTCGAAACCAACAACCGATCAAGGCAGTACTCTAAACATGGAAGCTGTATTAAACAGGTGTTACTAGAGTATAGCTTACAAGCAGAGGTCACACGACCCAACATTACATCAGACAACGGAAGGCAAATTATGTTGCTAATCAACAAGAACCAAAAAGGCCTAAGAGGCCGCAACATAAGGCGACGTCCCAGCCCATATATTCCAGGCTGCTACCTGGGAACCCCAAACTACTCGTCGATGTCCACGTTGAACCACCACTGAAGTGACGAACTCCACCTGAACCAAAATTAAGCAAACCTGAGTACAGGAGGTACTCAACAAGACTTAGTTAACCTATTATATGTCTGCTGGTTTCAGAAAGGGTTTTATGAAGGCTGTTTTGCGTAAAGCAATCTTTGTTTTCCAAATCGAGGAGGAATAGAACGTCTCGAAGAGTGTTTTCAAAACAGATGAGAAACTCAACTACTGTAATAATCATCTTTTCAAACCACCAACATCAATTCCCAGCATCTCACATTCTACAAGGATCACCCCTCTCGGCATCTCCGAGGAGGCACCCTTCAAACATTACCTCCATGCTTTGTCAACATCTTTTACGCCACGTTCAAGTTATCTATGGTCTTTACATTCACCAAGTCGTCCTTAACCGTGGACATGACTTTTCGAAAAGATTGCCCTGCAGGGATGTACACTTTACCCACACGTACCATCCGACTCTTAGCGCCACATGTACGTTCTTCCATGGAACGCGGCAGAGGGTGGCTGGCCACGACCTTTACCTTACCCGACCCTATCCATGGGTCAACCCAAGACAGGGCCACCCCGTCAATAGGGAGTTGGCCATCCTCCTGACGGCACCTGTCTCTGTGAGGCGGGGTAAAGATCCGTGTACGTCCATCACTTGGCCCCGGTCACGCCCTAGCGGAGAATTTTGTTTTCAAAACCGTTTAAAAGGTTTTATTTGCGTTGCCGAATGGAAATCTCAAACTACGTGACTCATGGATCTGGCCAAACAAGTTAGCTGGTCGAGCGCGGTTACTTAGACCCCGCGTGTGGTTGCACGCTCAGTCTTGGCTTCCGCTCGAGACCGTAATCCTAGGGTTGGCGAGTATAGGACGAACAACCACTTCCCAAGTGGCCTCCCATACCAACCTTAGTCAAGTTATCCACACAAAGCTCATCTCACTACGTCATCATATCATACTAGGTCATCGCATCTCTGATTCATCAACCGGATGGAGCAGAGGTAAAAACATGTATGACTAAGCGAAGCAGATATGAGGCTCTGGCGATGCGCACAAGCAAATCTATGGCGGCTAGGAGCAGTGGATCAGGATATTGAGGCAATGCAGTATATATGTGAACAATATCTACTAGCATCAAATACTTTGGAATCGAATGCAAAGTACGAGATTCAAATGTTGTTCGAAAGCACGAGAATTTTAGAGTTGAACAACTTGCCTCTATTGCTCTTGCTCCTAACAATGCTTTGCAGCAATATATGGAGGACCATGAAAGTGAGGTATTTATGGAAGAGAGAAATGATATTGATGATATTCTTCTTCGTTAACCGGTGATACTGAAACATAATTTACCTGTGGAAGACTTGGGTACCACATTACCACCCAATAAGGATCATGTTTTTGATTTAAAACCTTTACCTGATGATCTTAAATATGCTTACATTGATGATAATAAAATATATCATGTTATTATTAGTGATAAACTTTCAGGTGAAGAAGAGGAAAGATTATTGGGAATATTGAAGAAACACTGTGGAGCTATTGGATATACTCTTGATGATTTGAAAGGGATCTCTCCCTCTATATGTCAGCATGTTATTAATACTGAACCTGATGCAAAGCCAGTAGTTGAACATCAACGCCGTTTAGTTCCTAAGATGAAGGAAGTGGTAAGAAATGAGGTATAAAGACTCCTAGATGCTGGTATTATTTTCCCTATTGCCGATAGTAGATGGGTGAGCCCTGTGCATTGTGTCCCTAAGAAGGGAGGAATGAGTGTTGTGCCTAATGAAAATAATGATCTTATTCCTCAAAGAGTAGTGGTTGGTTATAGAATGTGCATTGATTTTAGGAAATTTAATAAGGTTACTGATGCATGTAAAATGCATACATGAACTTTGTATGTTATTACTTGTTTTTCCTACATATTAGCAACTTATATTCATGTTTTATAATGATTTGGGGGATTTTCTAAACAATCCCCCTTCTTTTGGTTCTAACCCTGTTTTTCCAGAAAACTTACTTTTTAGTGTTTCAGCCTTTCCGGGAGCTTCGGGACTCCAAAAAGGGCAAGGCCAAAGAGCACGGTTCAGAATTTTCGAGAAGAAGACCATGGGCCAAAGTAGAGGGCCAAAAGGCCAACCAGGTGGCAAAGAGGACCCTCCACGCGACCAGATTCCTTGGCCGCGTGAGAGGCCCCCTTTTTGCCCCCGTGGCTCCGATGCCGTCGATCTTTCTTCTCCTGAGTGTCTCGTGACCTAAAAATGACTATATAAAGGGTCCCCTGGCCTTTTCGAGGAGGAGGCGGCGCCGAGAGACAAAACCACGAAACAGAGAGACAGAAGGCTGCCGCCGGAGAAGATCGGAGGGGGGAAACGCCGCCGGGATCACCCCCGGAGGGCTCCACCACCCTCCGGTGTGTTCATCATCAACATCTACAGCAAGATCAACTCCATCTCTCCAATGTAATCTCTTGGCAAACACGATGTATGATGCAATACTATATTCCCTTGATGTATTGTGTCTCCCCGTCTATGTTTGAGTAGTGAATTGTTCTTGGCAATGGTGAAATAGTTCGTTGATTGGTTGCATACAAGTTTGTTATCTTCTATGATTGTCTTTATGTACAATATATGAGTGCACGCATATGTTGGGGAATGCATGTAAGGTGATCACCGGTAGCATAATGGAGTGGTGGTGACTTGGGAGTGACAGTAACCTGAGACCGAGCCACAAAGTTAAGTTATTTGGGGATATATATAGGGGACCTTAGAACGTAAGGCTATGGTGGGACTTTATGTCTTAATCAATCTTGTGCAGTCATTTACTTGGCCACATGATCCATCATAAGGGGTTGTAGATCATTTACTTGACTATACCTATTCATGGCTCCTTCCTAGAAGAACCAACTAAGACTAAAACATGTGCTTCACTAATTGTGACAACCACACGAACGAAACACCTATTGCTAGAACACTTGCTCCCTTGAGATACTTGAGATATTTGCTACTTGCTACTTGTGAAACTTTCTTAGAAACTTGCTTTAGAAACTTGCTTTAGGATTACTTGCATTTTAAACTTGCTTCACTAGTTACTAGACAAACCACACTCCACGTCACTTGCTTTTAATTAGTTAGTTCCTTTTAGTCAAACTTATTGCTTTGCATAAACAGCCATATAAGAGGGTTATAGGGCTTTAGAGAATAGATAGATTACCTTCAGCTCCTCGTGGGTTCGACACTCAAATACTTATCGAAAGGTACTACAATTGATCTCCTGCACTTGGGAGTCATCAAGTACTTTTCTGGCGCCGTTGCCGGGGAGCGTTGTGCTAAGCTTTTATTCTTGTTTGTATTGCATACTAACATATAAACCTAAAACACAAAAAAAAATTATAAAATGGAAAACAACCAAACAATTTTAGAACTGTATAATATATACCTTGAATTAGGACATGAAGTGTTTGAGGAGAAATTGAAAAATTATTTGCACAACAATCATATTTGTGGTTGTACTAATTCTTTGAACACCTTTATTGCTAAGGAAAACCTTGAGCTTGGGGAAGTTTGTCTTGATGAATATGATATTGTTAGTCCTCCTACTATTGAGGATAAAAATGATATACTTGCTGATTCTATGGAAAGTTTTAAGCTTGGGGAAGTTGGTTTTGATGAGCATGATATTTCTAGTTCCCCAAGCTTGGAGGAGAAAATTCACTTTGATGATACTATGCCTCCTATATATGATGATTGCAATGAAAATTATGAATGTTTATGAAGGATCGAGAGGTTAACTAGAGGGGGGGGGGTGAATAGGTTAACTACAAATTTAACTTCTTTTTCAAGTTAACAAGGCAAAGCTCAAATATAGATTATCTAGAGTATGCAACTAGATGGACAATCCTATATGTTGAGCAATTACAACTAGCACAAGGTGAACAATATGACTAAGCTAGTATTAACAAGTAAAGGTAAGTTGAGGAATAACCGAACATAATGACGCGGAGATTTATCCCGAAGTTCACTTCCCAATGGAAGCTAATCTCCGTTGGAGCGGTGCGGTGCCACCAAAGTGGAACACCGAGTAGGCCTCAAATGCCACACCGTATCTCCTTCGAGATCTTCCACCGATGTGGATAGACTCGAATCACTATGTTGCCGTTGAGGTTGACAACTAGAACCTTTACAAGGATGAGGCACACTCCACAAGATTGGAGGGTCCTCACCAAATCCCAAGAGCCGCCAAGACTCCGAGAAGCAAGATCCACGGGCACAAAAGCACCGGGGATATCAACAAGGCTCCGAGCTCCGATGAACTAAGAGCAACAAGATTCCTAGCTCCAATGAACTAAGAATGGCAAGATCCCTATGGGATGAGTGGGTGGATTTCTAATCGGCTCGGTTGAGTTGTAGATCGGGGGTGACTCCTTCAAATCCCAAAGTATCACGAGCTTTGGTTGGGGATTTGTGGAGTTCTTGTTCTTGAGCTTGAGCTTGGTCAATCAATGGTGGTGAGAGAGAGTGTGAGTGGGATTGACAAAGAGCAAAGGTAGGTGAAGACCCCGTATATATACTCGTGTCGAAATATGGCCGTTTTAGGGGGGTTTCACCTTTCCTGCGTCCCACCCCGGCCTGGGGGCCGGCCTGGGAGCAGCCAGGGCCGGGCCAGAACCCACCCCGGCCTGAGGGCCGGCCTGGGGCCGGCGTGGGCGCCAGGGGGAGGCCGGCGTGGCCAGCCAGCCCGGCCTGGGGCCGGCGTGGACCAGGGGGGAGGCCGGACCCCCACCCGAGCGACCCGGCCTGGAGGCCGGCCTGGGGCCGGCGGGGCGTGGGGGGGAGGCCGGACCCCCACCCGAACAGCCCGGCCTGGGGGCCAGCCTGGGGCCGGCGCGGGGCCGGCCTGGAGCTGTGCCAGCCCGGCCTGGAGCCCGGCCAGGCCGGCTGGGAGGCCGGCCACCCTGCTTCCTTCTCCCCTTTATCCTTTCTCTTCGCCGTTTCTTTTCACTTCTTCCTTGTCTTTTTCCGTAGCATTTTCTCACACATTGCTGAACTTTGTAAGACATTTACGGGACGGTGTTTTCTGAGTACACTTAGCAAAGCACATTAGTCCATCTATATGTTGTAATCAAACACTCAAAACAGGATTTAGAACCTGTGTTCTTTCAAACTCCCACTATCACTAATGAGGATTTTACTTATGTGGAGAGTAGTGATTCTTTTATGCATGTGGCTCATGATAAGAATGTTTTATGTGATATTTATATTGTTGAATCTATTCATGATGCTACTGAAAATTATTATGAGAGAGGGAAACATGGTTACACATATTTCAACAATATTAAGTTTCCCCTCTTTATGCTGAAAGTATTGAAGTTGCACTTGATCTACCTTTCTATGCTTGCTATTATGTGCTTCTTTTATTTGTTTCATTACAAAATGCCAATGCATAGGAAATGGGTTAGACTTAAAAATAAATTGTTTAGTATTTTCTGGTGTGTTCCTTATGCTTTAATTTCCTATTCGGTTTGAGCACACATTTATGTCTTTAAAACATGTAAAATGCCTTTACCTACTGTTATGTATCATTTAGTTTAAGATTTTCATTTTATAAAAAATTTGGGAAAGTAAATGAGAAGGATGAGTAATGGAGAAGTTGGGGTCGACCTTGAACATGTGTTGTTCATGCCAATGAAACCATTGCAATGTCTCTATCATTAAAACTTTTTCCAAAGCTAAAAACAATAAAAATATTAGTTCACTACTGTAACATCACATTTCTGTCTTATTTCTCATCTTAAATGGCAAGAATAATCTTATATGAGAGATAGGATTAAACAATAGTAATTAGCTGTCAAGAAAACAGATTCCTGAACTTCACTGCGAAAAATGTTTAAAATCACAGAAGTGGAATTTTGACCTGGTAATTTACGACAGCAATATTTAGTTATCACTACATATTTCATTATTTTTAAGTTTTCTGATTTGAGCAACTTAAGTGCCTCTAAAAATTCACTCTTTACGGGTTGTTCAGTTTTTGGCAGATTATGTCTTTATTTTGCATTGCTCTCATTACTTGTGTTTTGTGTGGTTCTTTTGATCAAGGAGCAATGCACAACTGTAGTAACAGTAGTTAATATTTAGAATCAAATCATGATGTGTCTTTGCTGTACCTATGTGGATTTTATTTATGGAGGCACTAACCCCTCTAATCAAGTTTTATGTTGAGATTTGTGTAAGAAGAATTTTTCAGGAGGAAGAGTTGAGTGAGATGAACAAAGATCAAGAGGGACAACCAATCAAGCTTGGGGATGTACCCCTGGGCTCACCCTACATGTATCAAATAAGTACAAGAATCCAAGCTTGGGGATGCCGAGCCACCTCACTCCAACCATCATGATGTTAAGTAAGTAAAGCCTAGCTATATGGCTATAAAGAAAGCGCTTTACGGGAGGCAACCCGGTTGTTTTTGTTTGGATTTTCCTAGTGTCCTCTTGCAGTCTAAAGATATTAGTTTTTTCTTGTTTTAATTCTGGAGTTTTCAATAAAGAGTCAAGTCAAACATATTTGGACTTATAAGTTGCTATCCTAGTGCATGAAATTTCTGTTTCAGCACGAGTCTGGTCACCGTATGATTTTACGTTTTTTATTGGTATGTCGGATTGACTTAATTTTTTAGTATGTTCTGCAACTTTTCGTCCTCTGTAAGCACAAAAATTGGCTTAATTTTTTGACGAGTCTATCTTATGAAAAAACGTTCGTTTTGCTGCTGCTGCTTTTCTGGACAGATTCTGCCTTCTTTTGTTTTATGCACTCTTTGGGCTTGGAAATCGAATTTCCATGATTATTTCAAGAAATAGAGTGAGCATACAACATAATGAACCTTATTGTCTATCTACTGGAGCATTTGATTTGGAATTTTGCACAGCAAGCATGTGATTTGTTTGTCCTTGCTAATCTCAACCCACAGAAAAAGAATGGGAGAAACATGTTTTGTGAAGTTTTTTCACAGGGAATAGAGGAGCTGCGCCTCAAGACATCCAATAATGGTGAAATCCATAATCTTGGGGATGTGATGAACACCCCACTGGAGCTACACTCTTTTGATTAGCACACGTCTACTTTCTGTTTTTCTAAGCAAAGCATTTATCGTAGAGACTTGAAGCGTCTAGTTTTTGTTTTTATTTTTGTTTTGATAAGACCACACCCATCATTTTATATGAGATTGAGCTACTGGAGTTTGGGGTTGGAATGTATTGGATGCTAGTATTATGACTTGGAATAGGGATGCCATGGTTGATTTGAAGAGCTACATATGTTTGCATGATTTATAGGCTTTTTATGTGTAGAAATTTGCAATAATGTTGTCTTGAGCTATCTCTTATTCATGTCCTTGATGTTAATTGCTGGTTTATTTAGTTTGTCATGAAATGAGTAGTTCTATGGACATATGCATGCATAGTAGCTGGTAAACTATCTCCCTCTTGCTAGCCAAAAATTTAAAAATTCCAACAAGTAAAAACTTGTTTCCAACACTCCTTAGCCAAGTATTTCCAGTGAGTCCACCATATCTTCCCATTAGCTTCATTGCTATTCCGAGTATGTTCACCATGTTATTGTGTTATTTATGTTCTAAATTAAGATATTCACTTTATTAATTGTAATGGGTTGAACTTGGGATAAGACTCTCACGAACTTTTGAAGGCACACTTTACTTTTTATGCATCTAATAAACATGACCCAATAATGGGAGCCACAAGTTTTGCGTTTGACAAGTGTGTGGTTGGGAGCTAGCTATAAACGTGTATCACCGGAAAGCTTTCAACATTGCACACAAATTTACATTTGGTTGATATCATGTACTTTTGTTTTTGTACTCCTGCCATGCCGAAATGAAATAGAGGAATAGTAAGTTTTGATGAGTAAGTATCTATATGACTAGAGAAACGCATTGGGCCGCTAACCCAAGCCATGCTTTATCATGGTGGAAATTTACTTACAGCTTGAGTGACTCTACAACACATCCTACAATAAAATAAGAAGCTATGCATAATAGTGAATGAAAATAAAAAGGATGATGAGTCTACTCCGTTTGTTTGTCTTGTCATTGTGACATGGGCTTGTTTCCATGTCATGGGGCAAGAGGTAACTCTTTGTGGTTCTCTATGATGTCATTAATACTTATTATGATCGTACAAAGCTTATTAGGAATCTTAAGTTGAGTAATCATGGAGTAGGTTTTCACACTCACGGGGCATGGGGCTTTCAACCACCTTGTCATTCACATTACTTCAAAATTCACCATTTAAGATGCTAGTGATAAAGGGGCAATGAGAGTCCTAGATCAATGGATACCACATTTCAATTAGTAATTTTAGTTGAATAATTTAGAGGCTAAATAAGACTTGATCATGTTTTACCTCTACTCAATTTCCTCCAAAGTGTCCACCATATTTTCTATTTTCCATTATGCTATTCTTTGACCAATATAGGATTTTATTTTTCATTTTGTGTATGCATTTGGTCCATAGTGCTTTTATTTCATTATACACTTTGTGAACTTTCATGAAGCATCTTTGCTTGCATATTTGATATTTATTACAACATGAATTGTATATTGCTACTCATTTCTAGTATTAATCATTTGATTATATGTAGCATGAATAATCCTCCTTGATATCCCATGATTGTTTCAATATGCAAAGTCCATGTTAGTTTTATCACCTTCATACTCGAGGACGACCATGGGTTAAGCTTGGGGTGTTGATGCATGTAAAATGCATACATGAACTTTGCATGTTATTACTTGTTTTTCCTACATATTAGCAACTTATATTCATGTTTTATAACGATTTGGGGGATTTTCTAAACAATCCCCCTTCTTTTGGTTCTAACCATGTTTTTCTAGAAAACGTACTTTTTAGTGTTTCAGACTTTCCGGGAGCTTCGGGACTCCAAAAAGGGCAAGGCCAAAGAGCACGGTTCAGAATTTTCGAGACGAAGACCATGGGCCAAAGTAGAGGGCCAAAAAGCCAACCAGGTGGAAAAGAGGACCCTTCACGCGGCCAGATTCCTTGGCCGCGTGAGAGGCCCCCTTTTTGCCCCCGTGACTCCGATGCCGCCGATCTTTCTTCTCTCGAGTGTCTCGTGACCTAAAAACGACTATATAAAGGGTCCCCTGGACTTTTCAAGGAGGAGGCGGCGCCGAGAGACAAAACCACGAAACAGAGAGACAGAAGGCTGCCACCGGAGAAGATCGGAGGGGGGAAACGCCGCCGGGATCACCCCCGGAGGGCTCCACCCCCCTCCAGCGTGTTCATCATCAACATCTACAGCAAGATCAGCTCCATGTCTCCACTGTAATCTCTTGGCAAACACGATGTATGATGCAATACTATATTCTGTTGATGTATTGTGTCTCCCCGTCTATGTTTGAGTAGTGAATTGTTCTTGGCAATGGTGAAATAGTTCGTTGATTGGTTGCATACAAGTTTGTTATCTTCTATGATTGTCTTTATGTACAATATATGAGTTCACGCATATGTTGGGGAATTCATGTAAGGTGATGACCGGTAGCATAATGGAGTGGTGGTGGCTTGGGAGTGACAGTAACCTGAGACCGAGCCACAAAGTTAAGTTATTGGGGGATATATATAGGGGACCTTAGAACGTAAGGCTATGGTGGGACTTTATGTCTTAATCAATCTTGTGCAGTCATTTACTTGGCCACATGATCCATCATAAGGGGTTGTAGATCATTTACTTGACTATACCTATTCATGGCTCCTTCCTAGAAGAAACAACTAAGACTAAAACATGTGCTTCACTAATTGTGACAACCACACGAACGAAACACCTATTGCTAGAACACTTGCTCCCTTGAGATACTTGAGATATTTGCTGCTTGCTACTTTAGAAACTTGCTTAGAAACTTGCTTTAGGATTACTTGCATTTTAAACTTGCTTCACTAGTTACTAGACAAACCACACTCCACGTCACTTGCTTTTAATTAGTTAGTTCCTTTTAGTCAAACTTATTGCTTTGCATAAACAGCCATATAAGAGGGTTATAGGGCTTTAGAGAATAGATAGCTTACCTTCAGCTCCTCGTGGGTTCAACACTCAAATACTTATCGAAAGGTACTACAATTGATCTCCTGCACTTGGGAGTCATCAGTTACTAAGAAAGATTATTATCCTTTGCCTTTTATTGATCAAATGTTAGAGAGGTTGTCTAAGGAAACTCATTTTTTGCTTTCTTGATGGTTATTCTGAGTTTTCTCAAATTGTTGTTAGGAAGCAAGATCAAGAGAAAACAACCTTTACTTGTCCTTATGGTACTTATGCTTATAGACGTATGCCTTTTGGTTTGTTTAATGCTCCTGCTACGTTTCAAGGATGCATGTCCGCTATTTTTATGGTTTTTGTGAAGAAATTGTGGAAGTATTCATGGACGATTTCTCCGTCTATGGAACTTCTTCTGATAATTTCTTGCACGACCTTGATAAAGTTTTGCTGAGATGTGAGGAAACTAATCTTGTTCTTAATTGGGAGAAATGCCACTTTATGGTGAATGAAGGAATTGTTCTTGGACATAAAATTTCTGAAAGAGGTATTGAAGTTGACAGAGCTAAAGTGGAAGCAATAGGGAAAATGCCCTGTCCCAGGGATGTTAAAGGTATTCATAGTGTTCTTGGTCATGCTGATTTTTATAGGAGGTTTATTAGAGAATTCTCTAAAATATAAAAGCCTTTTACTAATCTTCTTCAAAAAGACGTACCTTTTGTTTTTGATGATGATTGTAAGGAAGCTTTTGAAACTTTAAAGAAGGCTTTAACTACTGCTCCTATTGTTCAACCACCTGATTGGAATTTGCCTTTTTAAATTATGTGTGATGCTAGTGATTTTGCTATAAGTGTTGTTCTTGGACTTCGAGTAGATAAGAAATTGAATGATATTCATTATGCTAGTAAGACTCTTGATACTGCTCAAAAGAATTATGCTACTACTAAAAAAGAGTTATTAGCTGTAGTTTTTGCTTGTGATAAGTTTAGACCTTATATTGTTGATTCGAAGGTTACTATTCTGTCACGACCCCGGACCCAGAGATATACATACTGTTATGTGCTCCTGGCCATGGACTCACAAGGGCTTTAGGGTTACCAGGCCTGGCCGCAACAAACAACGGCAAGCAGACTGGATTCATCGGCACGTAGTCCGGATCCCTAGTCTACTACTCCTTGTATCCACGCTAGTCATAACCAACTATGCATATCAAAGCGTCCACGAATCGTATGAAACTGAAGGAAACGGGACCAAACCTATACAGAGATGCTATGTGTCCAGAAAGTGCAACAACAATCGAGGGTTACTGGGGTTACCTCGCCCCCAGGCTGAATCACATCGGCAGGCGGTCTCGGACATGGATCATCGGCTCCACAACCCCTTGACCGCGACAACTATGCAGGCATAGCCAAAACTGTATAACAATGAGCTCGAAACCAACAACCGATCAAAGCAACACTCTAGACATTGAAGTTGTATTAAACAGGTGTTACTAGAGTATAGCTTACAAGCAGAGGTCACACGACCCAACATTACATCAGACAACGGAAGGCAAATTATGTTGCTAATTAACAAGAACCAAAAAGGCCTAAGAGGCCGCAACATAAGGCGACGTCTCAGCCCATAGATTCTAGGCTGCTACCTGGGAACCCCAAACTACTCGTCGATGTCCACGTTGAAACACCACCGATGTAAGATCTTCTCCTGGACCAAAGTTAAGCAAACCTAAGTACATGAGGTACTCAACAAGACTTTGTTAACCTATTATATATCTGCTAACTTCAGAAAGGGTTTTATGAAGGCTGATTTGCGTAACGCAATCTTTGTTTTGCAAGTCGAGGAAGGAATAGCACGTCTCATGGAGTATTTTGAAAACAGATGAGAAACCTACTCAACTACTGATATCATCATCTTCTTGTATTCCACCAAGTCCTTCTCATTCCCACGCTATCTCATGCTACAAGGATCACCCCTCTCGGCATCTCCGAGGAGGCACCCTTCAATCATGGTGTAACATCCCCAATTTTGCTAACAGAAGTGTGTGGTGTTGTGTTCATCTCATACATGCATGGCAACAAAAACTTAATCATGTTTTAACCAATTTAAATTGTGAATTTAAATGGTTTGAGAAAATTCCAGCAAATAGTACTTAAAAGGGGTTCCAAAATTTTGTACTGAAAAGTATTTCATTCTCATCAAAGCTACATATGGTGAGGTTGCAATTTTTATAAGGTTTCCAAAACCTATTTTTGGCAATTTTTCTGTTTCCAAAAAGGTCCTCAAAACCTGGATTTCTGTTCTGTTTTAAAATGGAAAGGGGCCTCTTTGTGGTTTTCTGGAAGTTCAGGGGGGTTATCGGAAATACGCCTTGTCTTCTTCCTCAGGCCAGTAGGAGCAGCTGCGTGTCGAGCATGGCCGCACCACCTCATGCCTCTGTGTGTGCACCCCGCGAGTGGATGACGCCCAGGTCGACGCCGTGCGACCTCCTCTCGCCCTCACCCTGTCCCTCTCTCTCTCTGTATCTCACGAAAAGAACCTAACCCTAGCTCGCCGGCCGCCGCGATTTGGCGCTGCCCTGGACCGCGCCGGCCTACTCCGAGCACACCACGAGGACCACCTCGTCCTGCTATATCTCCCTGCGAAAGGAATTGGTCGAGGAAGGCCGGAAGCCTTGCCTCCGTGTGCTTCTTCTCCGACTCCGGCAACCGCCGCCGCGGCCGATTCCGCCGTCTCCCGTCGCCTCCTCGCCACCCCGACATCCCCACTAGCTTCAGTGCGTCGCGGCGAGCGTCCAGGACCCCTCCATCCCCTCCCTCCCCCTCCGTTTTGTCCCCACACCGAGCTCCGCCGGCCGCCGCCGTGCCATCGCTCGCCGCCGGCCACTCCGGCATCCTCCAGGTCAAACGCCACCACCCCCAGGTTCCTCTCGACGAGGGGGAGCTAATGGTGCCAAGGGATTCCAACATTGTGCGCAAATTCGGTCGAATTTCATCCCACATGTGAGGTTCATAGGAGGGAGATGTCACAGTGACATCATGCTGATGTCATAATCTCCTTTTTATTAATTCCAGTAATTCCAGAAAAATGAATAAAATTGTTTAATTAATAATTATTGTTTTATAGCTCGGAAAAATAAATGTGAGGTACCAATTTGATCAGAAAAATAAACTCTACAGGAATATGTCATTTTCATATATGTTTGAGAAAGTCCAAAAAATGGCTTTATTTAATGCTGTTTAATCATTTAAAAATAGAAAAATAAGTTTTTATTCAATAAAATTAGAAAATTAAAAGTTATATACTCCCTCCGATCCATATTAATAGGTGCTGAAATGGATGTATTTAGACATGTTTTATTGCTAGATACATCCACTTCAGGACCTATTAATATGGATCGGAGGGAGTACCAAAATGCTCAAAATGACAAATGCAACCTAGTTATGATGTTTTCAACCTCATTTGAGCACTTTAACTTGCACTCACTTTCATAATCACCCGAATTACCCTCCGGGGCCTATTTCGGACTAATTTCAGTAAAAATGCATAACTGACATGCGAACCCTAGCAAACCATTGAACATGTTTAGGGCTTTATTTCAGTGCATTAAACTGCTCATGCATACATATTGCGCATTGCATCGATGCCATGTGTTGATTGTTACTTCTCTTTCGGTGTTGTTTCCCCCTCGGTAGAACGTGACTCCGAAGAGAAGGCCATCAACTCCAATGACGAATACTTGATCTTAATCGACAAGTCAAGCACGTTTTCCTGAAGGCTTTATCTGGTTTTCTTATAACCAAGGCAAGCATAACCTCTTATCTGCTCATATATGATTTCAAAGTGATTTGAATCTCGTACTTTGCATTCGGTTCCAAACTATTTGATGTCAGTAGATAGAGTTCTCCTATATACTGCATAACCTAGTTATCCTGATCCACTTCACCTAGCAGCTGTAGGTTTGTTTGTGCGCGCTTCGCTAAACCTTGTGAGTCTTGCTTAGCCATGCCTAGTTGATGAATCTGGTCAATGCGTGAATCTTCTATGTCAGGTGTTTATGGTTTGAATTACCTTTGATAACTTGACTAATCACGGCATGGATGTGAGGTCACAATGGGTTGTGGCGTTTTGTCCTGTTCATGCCCCTAGGAGCGAGTTCTCGCCTTCGAGCCAAGACTGAGCGTACAGCCACACGTGGGCCGATGAACCCCGCCCGGCTGACTAACTTGTTTAACCTTATCCATGAGCCACGTAGTTTGAGCTTTCCATCTGCGTGTGTGTCGGAAAATGTCTTGGAGAAAACTAGGTCGTGACCGGGACAAGTGATGGACGTACACGGATCTTGATCCCGACTCACAGAACAGGTGCCGTCAGGAGGTGGCCAACTCCCTGTTGACGGGGTGGCCCTGTTTGGGTTGACTCATGGATATGGTTCGACAAGGTAAAGGCTGGGAATCGACTACCCTCTGCCGGCACTTCCCGGGCTAGTGCTAATCTAGTGGCACTAAGAGTCGGTTGGTACGTGTGGGTAAAGTTGTACACCCCTGCAGGGTCAAATCTTTTTGAAAAGCCGTGTCCGCGGTTAAAGACGACTTGGTGACGGATTCTGTGATCATAGACAACTTAAACGGAATGACTAAAACTTGCTGATAACGATTGAAGGATGCCTCCTCGGAGATGCCGAGAGGGGTTACCTTGTAGCATGAGATAGTGTGGAACAACTGGAGGAGGTGATCTTTGAAGCACGAGGTGCTGAAATGATTTGGTGGATTAAAAGATGATGATATCAGTAGTTGAGTAGCTTTCTCATCTGTTTTCAAAATACTCTATGAGACGTGTTGTTTCTTCCTCAACTTGGAAAACAAAGATGGCTTTACGCAAATAACCTTCATAAAATCTTCCTAAAGATAGCAGATATATAATAGGTTAACTAAGTCTTGTTGAGTACCTCCCGTAATCAGGTTTGCTTAATTTTGGTTCAGGAGAAGATCTCACATCGGTGGTGATTCAACGTGGACATCGATGAGTAGTTCGGGGTTCCCAGGTAGCAGCCTGGAATCTATGGGCTGGGACGTCGCCTTATGTTGCGGCCTCTTAGGCCTTTTTGGTTCTTGTTGATTAGCAACATAATTTTCCTTCCATTGTCTGATGTAATGTTGGGTCGTGTGACCTTTGTTTGTAAGCTATACTCTAGTAACACCTGTTTAATAAAGCTTCATGTCTAGAGTGTTGCTTTGATCGGTTGTTGGTTTCGAGCTCATTGTTATACAGTTTTGGCTATGCCTGCATAGTTGTCGCAGTCGAGGGGTTGTGGAGCCGATGATCCATGTCCGAGCCCGCCTGTCGATTTGATCGGCCTGGGGCGAGGTAACCCCAGTAACCCTCGATTGTTGTTGCACTTTCTGGACACATAGCAGCTCTGTATAACTTTGGTCCCGTTCCTTCAGTTTCATCCGACTCGTGGACGCTTGGGTATGCATAATTGGTTATGACTAGCATGGATACAAGGAGTAGTAGACCGGGGATCCGGACTACGTGCCGATGAATCCGGTCTGCCTGCCATTGTTTGTTGCGGCCGGGGCTGGTAACCCTGAAGCCCTTGTGAGTCCATGGCTAGGAGCACATAACAGTATGTATATCTCTGGGTCCGGGGTCTGACACATGGTTAACAAGTTTTAGTCATTTCGTTGAGGTTATCTATGATCACAGAATCCGTTGCCAAGTCGTCCGTAACCGTGGACACGGCTTCTCGAGGAGATTTATCCCTGCAGGGGGTACACTTTACCCACACATACCATCCGACTCTTAACGCCACATGTACGCTCCTTGGGAGCGCGGCAGAGGGTGGTTGGCTCCGACCTTTACCCTGCGCAACCCTATCCATGAGTCAACCCAAACTGGGCCACCCCGTCAACAGGGAGTTGGCCACCTCCTGACGGCACCTGTTCTGTGAGTCGGGATCAAGATTCGTGTATGTCCATCACTTGTCCCGGTCACGCCCTAAGTTTTCTCCAAATCGTTTTCTGACTCACACTCATATGGAAATATCAAACTACGTGACTCATGGATGTGGCTAAACAAGTTAGTTAGTCGGGCGAGGTTCATTGGCTCGCTTGTGTGGTTGCACGCTCAGTCTTGGCTTCGAAGGCGAGAAATCGCTCCTGGGGCATGAATAGGACAAAAAGCCACAACCCATTGTGGCCTCACATCCATGCGAGTATTTAGTCAAGTTATCAAAGGTAAAAAAAATCACAACAACCTGACATAATAGATTCACATATTGACCAGATTCATCAACCGGATGGATCAGATCACAACTAGGCATGGCTAAGCAAGACTCACGGGGTTTAACGAGGTGTGCACAATCAAACCTATAGCTGCTAGGAGCAGTGGATCAGGATATTTGGTTGATGCAACAAGTATAGGAGAACTCTATCTAAGACCATAAATACTTTGAACCGCATGCAATATATGAGATCCAAAACACTTCAAAAACTATATATGAGCAGATAAGAGGTTATGGTTTCCTTGGTTAAGAAAACCAGATAAATATGTCTTCGAGAATAAGTGCTTGACTTGTCGGTTAGGATCAAGTATTCACCATTAGACTGTTGGCCTTCTCTTCGGAGTCACGTTCTACCGAGGGGGAAACAACACCGAAAAGGAGAACAACAATCAACACATGGCATCGATGCAATGCACAATATGTATGCATGAGCAAGTTAATGCAATAAAATAAAGCCCTAAACATGAAGATAGGGTTGCTAAGGTTCGTCTGACAATTATGAAGTTTTACTGAAAGTAGCCCAAAATAGACCCCGGAGGGCAATTAAATTGCTCAAACAGGTTTGAAAACATCATAACTAGGTTGCATTTGTCATTTTGAGCATTTTGGTATATAACTTGTAATTTTCTAATTTTAGTGAATAAAAAATTCGGACAATACTGAAAGTGAGCACAATTAAAATTGCTCAAATAGGTTTGAAAACATCATAACTAGGTTGCATTTGTCATTTTGAGCATTTTGGTATATAACTTGTAATTTTCTAATTTTAGTGAATAAAAAAATATTTTTTATTTTAAATGATTTAAACAACATTAAATAATCTCCAAAAATGAAATGTGTCAAACATGTATGAAAGTGACATTTTTGGGTTCCAAATAATTTTCTGAACATTAC
The DNA here is from genome assembly GCA_028641055.1 of Alopecurus myosuroides. Classification (NCBI taxonomy): domain Eukaryota; kingdom Viridiplantae; phylum Streptophyta; class Magnoliopsida; order Poales; family Poaceae; genus Alopecurus; species Alopecurus myosuroides. Next base: position 46,323,872 of record CM054062.1, read on the forward strand.
CATATTTTTATATTATTTTTCTGATTAGCATTTTAGTAGATATTAATTAATCAATTTTATCCATTTTCTGGAATTATTAAAACAGAGGAAATTATGACATCACTGTGATGCAATGATGACCTCATCCTCCTCTGATCTTCACAGAGAGATCAAATTAGATGAAAGTAGCGCGAATTCGAGGGAACAAACCACACCATAACGGAGAGGAGCTCGAGGGGATCCGCGGGGTGCCAACCGGTGACCATTTGGTCGCCGGAATCCTCGCCGGCGACGAGGTCCGACGGCGGCCGAAGAGGGTTCACGGCGGCAGAGCGCTACGGTGCACGGGGAAGCAAAGCTACACCATGGGAAGGACGGGAGCCTCACCGTTAGTGTTCTGGAGTGGTCGGTGGGAGGAGTAAAGGTCGGAGACGGCAGCGCCATGAAGTTCCACGCGGCGGCTGGAGGTGACGGTGACGGCGAAAAACACGCGTTCCGCAGCGTCCCAGCAAACGTGGCTTGGCAGGGAGGTGCAGGAGGCCATGGAGGTTCCGGGGGTGGCTCCAATTTGCCCTGGGGTGGCCGAAGAGGGCAGCAATCGGCGGCGGCCGGAGAGGGCAGTAGGTTAGGGTTTGGTCGGGTTGAGGACCAGAGGGGAAGAGAGAGCTCGAGCTGGGTGGGGTCTGCGACTTGGGGAGATTCGGACGGCTCCTCTGCGTCCTCATCCTTCCCCTGCCGCGCTGGAAGCAGGAGGTGGCGCCAGACGACATCGGCGGCCAGCCCTCCTACTGGCAGGAGGTAGAAGACAAAGGGAGTCTTGCGAAAACCCCCTATAGTTTCTGCAATTAGCAACAAGGTCCTTTTCTATTTGAAAACAGAGAAGAAACAGAAGTTTCGGGGGCCTTTTTGCAAACAGAAAAATTGACAAAAATAGTTTTTGGAAAGCTTGTGAAATTTCCAACCTTGACATATTTTTCTTTGGTGAAATTGAATTATTTTTCAATACAAGATTTTGGAACCCAAATTAAGTACTATTTGTGGTATTTTCTCAAACCATTTAAATTCATAATTTAAATTGGTTTAAATTTTTGTTTTCATGCATGTATGAGATGCCACAACACCACACCCTTTGGTAGCAAAAATTGGGATGTTACATATTCATACTGATCATGCTGCTGTTAGATACCTTATGGAAAAGAAATATGCTAAGCCTAGGCTTATTAGATGGGTGCTGCTTTTACAAGATTTTGATTTGCATATTGTGGATAGGAAAGTTGTTGAATACCCTGTTGCTGATAACTTGTCTAGATTGGAAAACATTGCTTATGACCCTATTCCTGTTAATGATAGTTTTCCAAATGAACAGTTGGCTGCAATAAAGGTAAACTCCCAAGATAGTCCATGGTATGCAAATTATGCTAACTTCATTGTTTCCAAGTATTTTCCTCCAACATTTACAGCTCAACAAAGAAGAAAATTCTTTTATGATTTGAGGCATTATTTTTGGGATGACCCACACTTATATAAAGAAGGACTAGATGGTATTTTGACAATATGTGTTCCAGATCATGAACAACATGAACTATTGAGAAAGTTCCATGGTAGTGCTTATGGAGGACATCACACTAGAGATAGAACCGCACAGAAGGTTCTACAATCCGGTTTCTATTGTCCTACTCTCTTTAAAGATGCACGTAAATTTGTTTTATCTAGTGATGAATGTCAAAGAGTTGGTAATATTTCTAGACGTAATGAAATGCCTATGAGTTATTCTCTTGTTATTGAACCTCTTGATTGTTGGGGATTTAACTTTATGGGTCCTTTTCCTCCTTCGAATGGTTACACTCACATTCTTGTTGCTGTTGATTATGTTACTAAGTGGGGAGAAGCTATACCTACAAAAAGTGTTGATGGTGAGACCTCTATAAAAATGCTTAAAGATGTTATTTTCCCTAGGTTTGGTGTGCCTAGATATCTTATGACTGATGGAGATTCTCACTTTATTCATGGTGGTTTTAGAAAAACCCTTGCTAAATATGATGTTAATCATAGAATTTCCTCAGCTTATCATCCTCCAACCAGTGGGCAAGTAGAATGATCAAATAGAGAAATTAAATCTATCTCGCAAAAGACTGTTAATAAATCTAGGAAGAATCGGTCTGATAAGTTAAATGACGCTTTATGGGCTTATAGAACTTCTTATAAAAATCCTATGGGTATGTCTCCTTATAAAATGGTTTATGGAAAAGTTTGTCACTTTCCTTTAGAATTAGAACACAAAGCTTATTGGGCAGTGAAAGAACTTAACAAAGATTTTAAACTTGCTGGTAAGAAAAGAATGCTTGATTTGAATCATCTAGATGAATGGAGATGTGAAGCTTATGAAAATGCTAGGCTCTTTAAAGAAAAGTTAAACAATGACATGATAGGAGAATTCTGAAAAGAGAGTTTCATGTTGGTGAAAAAGTTCTATTCTATAGGTCCCGTCTCAGATTTTTTGCAGGAAAATTACTCTCGAGGTGGGAAGGCCCTTATTTTATTGAAGAGGTGTATCGTTCGGGTGAAATCAAAATTGCTTCCCTCAAATATAACACTACACACGTGGTAAATGGGCAAAGAACCAAACATCATATTTCGGGGATTCTTATGATGAAGATGTTGATGTTACTCAAGTAATGACTCCGGAGAAGTTCATTAGAGGGAAAATTCTAGAATCTGCAGAGTCTGTTTTTGAATAGGTAATAGTTCTGTTAAGAAAAAGTTCGTGGATTACTTCCCAAGTTATAAATTATTGTTTTTTTTGGAAAATATGAAAAATACCGAGCCGAAGAAGGCTAGGAGATGGTGCCCGGGGGCACCACACCACCTGGTGGCGCGGGCCCACCCCTAGCCGCGCCACCCTATGCTGTGGGCGCCCGGGAGCCCCTCTCCGACTTGTTTTTGACCTGGACTTTCCTTTTGTTATGTATGTTTATGATATTTAACCCCCCGGACCCCCCCAAGGTCTGTATATCATTTTCTCGTCGTGTTTCTGTTTCGACCTGTTTCTGCCAGGATCTGTTTTCAGTTTTAGAAGCACCATGATCTCCGCCAACAACAACAAGGGGAAGGAGCCGAAGGAATATGATCTCCAAGACCGGAATTCGGGGGAGGAGATCGAGAGTGGAGCTGAAGGAGATGTAGAAGAAGACTCACTCGCGCGTCCATGCGCTACCGTCGCAAGCATTGGAGTAGTAGCAAAGCCCTTCAACTTCAAGCAAGGAGCACAAATGAGCACTAGAGGGAAGGTCCCACGTCACTGCCTCGCCCCAGGGATACCACTTCCACGTATTAAAATACCTTTCCATAATTTAATTCATGAGTATCAATCTATGAGGGTACCCGAGGCAAAGTTGCCTTCTCGCTGGGATATGGATTGTTCTAACCGTGTAGATGACGGAAGCTATCGACCTAAGGAAGTGTGGGGAACAATCTTGATGGCTAGAATTCACCGTCTGACAAGCACGCAAACCGTATCAAGCACAATACAGAGATTACGCGTATGCTTATGTTCACAATGGAAGATTTGAATAAATCAATTGATAAGCTCATTGAGAAGGACTCACCACCACCACCGAATAATTAATTCGTCATTGGTATTGGCATCCCCTTGGTTTGTTCCAAGCTTGGGGGAGTGTCGCGGTATCACACCTTTATCTTTCACCTTTTTACCTTTTAGTGAAGTCATATCATGAGTAGAGAAAATATCATATAGGATGGTTTGCAGTATGGAAGAATCACTCTTTAGTTGGTTATCGTTGTATCCCTTGGTTTGAGTTGCCGCAATGGAATATTAATGAGAAGTTTCATCATCTACTTTCTACACTTTATGTTAGTTTGCAAAAAAAAAATTATATGGTTGATCTTGTTATTAGTATTGGTATCAATGTTGGAGCATCAAGTTAATCTAGTTGGTTTTTTAAAACATAGCATTGGTCAGTAGCAACAATACGATGAGCCTTAAGTAGAAAAGAGGGAGTTGCATGTAGATATATTATTCCATGATCTTTTGTTCTTGTTAGGTCATAAGCTTAGTATTCTCAAGTAAGATTGTTTGTACCTTGAAGGAAGACATGATTGGTTTTATCATATGTATATTTGTTTTTTTTCCTTCAACTCTTATGCTTGCTACCCAACCTTGCTAGCTAGAAACCTGTACTGAGAGGGAATGCTTCTCGTGCATCCAAACCTTGAGCCCCAAAACATGGCCATTTGTGTCCACATGTTTTGTGCCCCTGTTTTAGCTCATGAGGATGCAAATAGAGAATCTTTATCTCACTTGTTGATTGGTCTTTACAAACCTGAACTAGTGGCTTCATCCGCTCAAATGATAGAAGAGCTGGCAGCGGGGTTCCTAGCCCCAAACATAATAATACAAATTCTCTTCACTATTTTTGCCCCTGGTTTATCAGTCAAAGCATAATTGTGTAAACGAAGAGAAAGAGGGATGAACTTCTATTCCTGTTGTGTCCTTCAATGCGAGCCGCTCTCGTGAAGTCTAGTTGGATTGTGACGTACTGTATTTTCTGTTTTCCATTCGTTGACATAAACATACACCGCTCTCAAAATTGTTTTCAATAACTCTGTTAATCAAATGAAAAGCTCTAGCACATGATTTAATCCCTGCTTACCTCTGCGAAGGTCCTATCTTTTACCTTTATGTTGAGTCAATAGACCTACTCCTTTCTGTCTTAAACAAGCATTTGAGTTGTTGTGATCCATCCATCTATATGTTGATTTACACAATCATGTCCTTTATTCTTCCTTGTTTAGTACAAATGCTTTTATCTGTTTGAATACCACTTTGAAAGTTACCAATGACTGCAAAGAGACTGTTATAATTGAGCATGATAAACTCTGAAATATAAGCTCTAGTTTAAAAACTCTAATCGAAAGATAAGTACATTGTTAATTGTTCTCTGACCAAGAACAAAGTTTTCCTTCACCAATTATGATTTCCTTTTTCCACCTTTATTGTGATTTCCTCTACTTGTATCAAGTTTGATTATATGGAGGAAGTTGATGTCTAAAATTAATTGTGCTTTGATAGATGTGCTACTTCTTGTCTGTATTTTATTTATCGACACCTCACTCCATAAACATATGGTCATGTTTACTCAGTTCAGTTTCGCCTGGGGACAAGCGAGGTCTAAGCTTGGGGGGGAGTTGATACGTCCATTTTGCATCACTATTTTATATTGTTATTTTCTGTTATTCATTGATATATTTCATGTTATGATGCATTACTTATGTTATTTTATCTTATTTTGCATGTTTCATAATTTTTGGAGAATAAACATCGGGACCAGAAATCTGGTGGAAAAAGCACCGTCGAGATACCCTATTTCAGAAGATCAGAAGAAGAAGGGGGGTTACGAGAAGTCTTAGAATTCCCGAGGAGGAAGCCAGCCAGAAGGGCACCCGGAAGGGGGCCACCTGGGGCCCACACCACCAGGCGGCGCCCCCCCCCCTTGGCCGCGCATGGGGTGGTCTGGGCCCCCTGGCCTACTTCTGGGTGCCCCCTTTCGCATACTTGACCCCCAGGGAACCCTAATCCCCAGGGGATCATCAAAGAAATATTCCGCTGCCGCCTCGGGGCAAAAAACAACAGAGAGAGAAAAGCTCTCCGGCAGGGAGAAATCTGTCAGGGAAATTCCTCCTCGAAGAGGGGGAATCATCGCCATCGCCACCGTCATTGCTCCGGGCATCATCAAGATCGTCATCGTTATCATCATCACCACCAACACCATTACCCTCATCATCCACCTTCACCCCGCTATAACAATTAGGGGTCTTTACCATTGTTCTTCACTAGATCTCTCTCCCGGTGTGGATTACTTGTTAGTAGTTGATGTTTGTGAGATTTATCGCTGTTTACACTTTATGACCAGATTGTTATTATCCATTATATCACATCTGATTATGATCTATATGATGTCTTGTGAGTAGTTCGTTTAGTTCTTGAGAACATGGGAGAAGTCATGATGTTAGTAGTGGAATTATGCTGAAGTAATATCTAGTGGTTTGATAGTTGAGTTGTGGTGTTATTCTTCTAGTGGTGTCATGTGAACATCGAAAACATGATACTTCACCTTTATGGGCCTAGGAGGATGCATTGTGTAATTGGCTACTAATTGTGGGGTTGCCGGAGTAACAGAAACCTAACCCACTTTAGGAAACCAATGCATGAGGGAGTGTAGAATCCCGGAGTTTTAAACCTATGGTTAGATTTATCTTAATTAATTTCTTGTATTTGCCGATTCTTTCGAGGGGTATAATTTACAAGTATGTATTAGTCCTAGTTGGGCAGTGCATTAGTATAGGTTCACCCACACAACACTTATCGAACCAATAAATATTAATCAACCGTATGAAGCGAAAGCACTTGACGAAATTCCCATGTGTCCTCGAGAATGTTTGGTAATCATAAGTAGAACAACCGGCTTGTCCTTTGATCTCAAAAGGATTGGGCCACTCGCTGCAATTATATTTACCGTATTTTATTTACTCGCACTTTATTTATCTGCTATATCCGAAACCACCAAAAACCTGTTTGCTAGTGTTTACAGTGAATTCTCTATCCAATCTGCTTGTCAACACCTTCTGCTCCTTGTTATGTTCGACACTCTTATTTATCGAAAATACTACGATAAAACCCCTATACTTGTGGGTCATCAGCGTGCTCCTTTGAAGAAAGATGCACTATGAAAAAGCAACTAGCAAACCTTTTGAAACGGGAGGAATTGAAATGGATTCAGATAAAAAAAAGACAAGAATTTAAAAGAGGGGAAGCTAACACTCGATATTTTCATGCAAAAGAGAATGGGAGACACAGATCTAATACCATTGTCAATATGGAGTGCGAAGGAAAAAATATTCCTGGAAAAAACTGGAAAATACATCACTGAATTCTGTAAGAAATTGTTTATACATCCTGTAGACTCTAAAATCAAATTAAAAATGAAGAGATGTCTAAAATTAATCCTGAAGTGGCTGATCATATGTTTGAACCTTTCTCGATGGAGGAAGTTATGAAAGTTGTGTTTGATATGGCACATAATAAAGCTGCTGGTCCAGATGATTTTCCCATAGAGTTTTACCAACTTTTTTGGGGAGTCGTTAAAAATGATGTTATGGCGCTTGTTGTGGATTTATAACAAGGAAAGCTTGATATTTCTAGGTTGAAGTATGAAATTGTATCACCTATTTCGAAATGTAAAGATCCCTTGGGAATTAGGAAGTTCAGACCTATTTGTCTTCTAAACGTCAGTTTTAAAATTATAACCAAGCTACTCATGAATAGGCTCTCTCCTATAGTTGACCCGGTGGTTGGGAAAACAGAGACAACATTTCTAAAAAAATAGATACAATATGGAAATAATGCTCATTCTACATGGAACGTTAAATTCTTTACATTTTGGAAAAAAAAGGAATAATGTTTAAGGTTGATTTTGAGAAAGCATACGACAAGATCAAATGGCCTTATGTTTAATAGATGCTTAAATTGAAAGGATTTTCTGATACCTTCTGTGATATCATAATGAGGACAGTGATTTGAGGGAAGGTGAGAATTAAGGTAAATAATTCCATCGGTCGTTATTTTCCAACACATCAAGGGTTAAGACAGGAGGACCCCTTGTCTCCTTTCTTGTTTGATTTTAGTAGTAGATGGCTGATGACCCACAAGTATAGGGGATCGCAGCAGTCTTCTAGGGAAGTATAACCCAAATTTATTAATTCGATAGAAGGGGAGACACATAATATTTATAAGCCTTAAGAGATGAGTTGTCAGTTCAGCTTCACCTGAAAGTAGACTTGCTCGCAATAGTTTATCAGTGGTACCAGTTTTATAGCAGCAGTAGTAGTAAAATAATAGTAGGAGTAAAATAGTAACACCGGTAGCAATTGTAGGAAACAACAGGATTAACGTACTATGAGCATAAGGATGGATAAATGGGTGTTGCATGGATAATATAGTTCATATAATAATCAAAACATGGGCATTGCAGATAGATAATAATAAAGCATCCAAGTTCTAGGCAAACCATAGGCATGTGTTCCAATTTAGTCGTGTGTGCTTGCAGTGAGAAACTTGCACAACATCTTCTGTCTTACCAGCCCGTTTGCAGCGGGGCCTCAAGGGAAACAACTGGTAATTAAGGTTCTCTTTTTAATAAAGCACCAGAGCAAAGCATTAACACTCCGTAAACACATGTGATCCTCACATCACAGCCATCCCCTCCGGTTGTCCCAATTTCTGTCACTTTGGGGTCTCGGGTTTCATACAATGACATGTGTAAACAACTTGCAGATATGATCAAGAAACATAATTATACTCATAAAACAATAACATGTTCAGATCTGAGATCATGACATTCAGGCCCTAGTGACAATCATTAAGAATAACAAGTTGCAACAACGATATAAAGCAATAACAACGGATACTAGGCACTATGACCTACTCCCTCCGTTCCAAAATGTAAGCCTTTTTAGTAAACTATTTTCGCTCGCCAAAAAGGCTTACATTTTGGAACGGAGGAATTAATAATCTAGCATTATTACATGAACGATCCCATCCAATCCCTTCCATCCCTCTCAGCCTACAGCGGGGATTACTCACACATGGATGGGGGAATCATGGATGGTTGATGGATAAGTGGTGGCGATGACGATGGCAATGATCTCCTCTGAATCCCCGTCCTGGCAGGGTACCAGAACAGGAACTTCTGATCTCCGAATTGGGTTTCAAGATGACGGCGGCGCTGTGGTGTTTTTCTATGGAATATGACGAACCCCCCCCCCCCCGGTTTTTAGGTCACGGGGGTTAAGTAGTCAAAAGGGGAGCCCGACGGGGTTCCTGGGGAAGCCACACCACCAGGCGGCGCGGTCTAGGGGGCGCGCCAGCCCATGGTGTGGGCCCCTCCTTGACCCCCTCCGGCTCTTCTTCTGGCTCCGGGGGTCTTCGGGTAAAATAAGGACTTTGGGATCTTTTCCTGGCAATTTCCTAAAAGTTGATTTTTCTGCACAAAAACGAGACACCAAGGTAATTCTACTGAAAACAGCGTAAGTCTGTGTTAGTTGTATCCAAAACTCACAAGTTTAGAGGCAAACAACGGCAAAAGTGTTCGGAAAAGGAGATACGTTTTGGACGTATCAACTCCCCCCAAGCTTAGTTATTGCTTGTCTTCAAGCAATTCAATTGACAACTGAGTGCGATAAAAGAACTTTTATGAACACATTTGTTTCATGTGATGTAAATATTCTCACTACATGATCAAGTGCTTAGGAAATTCATAATAAGAAGTATGAAAACAATGTCACGCAATAGTTATGCAAACCATGAAGAGATACCAACACACTAATAATAGACAACATGAAATATATCAATCTGCACGATTGCAATGTTCATAATAAGATATGATAAAGTGGTATCTCGCTTGCCCTTAATAATGGAGCAAAACATAAATTCCAGGGCACCTCTGAGGTTCAAGTGAATACTAGAAGTAAATATATCAAAGATACAAGCATCAAAGTTATACCACAATCAACCGTGCTCTGGGACAAGCACATTAAACTAAGAATGAAACCATGCTCTCAAGAAGGTGCATAAAGTGAGAAGGTGAAGACTCAACGTAAAAGTAAAATAAAGGCCCTTCGTAGAGGGAAGCAGGGATTAACATGTGCTAGAGATTTTTATTTTATAAACAGAGGTAAAATGATTTTTGGGAGGTGATTGTTCATTTCAACGAATGTTAATAGAGTCCTTGTTATCTTCCATACTAGACAAGTTGAGAGTGGTTCCGAGTTATTTGTATTAAGAATTTATAGCATGCTCTTTATATAGTATGACACTCTTTCCCACCTTGCTTTCGTAAACCATGGCTAACCGAATCCTTGGGTGCCTGCCAACAATCTCATACCATGGAGGAGCGCATATTTATTATTAGCTTTTGATGTTATAATGTTCTGACCAGATCTTTGCAAAATTAATGACGAGAAGATGAAGCATGCAAGTTAGGACAATTAAATGTCATGGAAGATAACAAACCCAACTACTACTTCCACATGAGCTAAAACAGTGTCACAAAATGAGAAATGTTTTGAAGGTTTTAAAGGTAGCACATGAAAATTTACTTGGAGTGGCGGTGAAATACCACATATAGGTAGGTATGGTGGACACATTTGGATACTTTAGTTTTTGGGAGTTGGATGCACAAGTAGATCTCATACTCAGTACATGTTAAGGCTAGCAATAGACTGGGAGCGATAATCAAGAGGGCAACAACTGTCATAATCATACTTGCAACAGAACAAAATTAACACGGGCATAAAAGTGAAACAAATACTCTGAGGCAAAATAAATCATCGAGGCTTAGTTGACTTTTTTTTAGTCTTATGCATGCGTGAGCATCTGCCAAGTCGATTCAAGAGAAAGATTCATAGGGAGATACCACAATTTCATAACCTTCTATGAATAAAAAAAATGCAAGCAAACATTTATACGACATGCTATCTAATATTAATAGGCTGGAACTAATCATGAGAGAGCACGAACTACTAAGCATCGATTAAATAACATACACCTTACATGAACAAACTAAGCATGTCCACATGGATGAGTATATGTACAAAAATGAAAACAAATAGAGTTCATACCAGCCTCTCACCACAACTTGAATTGTCGTAAATCGTCATTATTGCTATTCACTCGTGTGGATTGAATAATATAAAATGATAAACAAGCTCAAATGGAGTCATAGGGGGACTACTGAACTTTGCAGGAAAGTTTACAAAACCAAAGAAGAACAATAAATATTTTTGGGTTTTCGAATTTTAAAACAAGAACATAAGGAAACAAGCAAACAAAGCAAAATATTTTTAGATTTTTGAATATCAAACCGAAACTAGAAAGCAACGCAACCTAACAAAAGAAACTAAAGAAGCAAATAAAGAGAAACAACAGAAACATTTTTGTTCTTTTTGTGTTTTGGAAAGGAAAAACAAAACAATTAAAACAAAAAGAAGCGAAAGAAACAAAACTAGCGAAAGAAACGAAAACATGGATATGCAAAGAACCGTCTGAAACGTTATATATAGATGAGCGTGATGTTGGCATACCTCCCCCCAAGCTTATGCTTTTGGCCTAAGTGGAGATAAATCCCAAGAGGGACATGAAGTGGCGCCCCCATAGTATGTCGAGGATGGGTTATATTGGGAGTTGTTGAATTTGAATCTGAAGGGAATATGCCCGAGAGGCAATAATAAAATGGTTATTATCTTATTCCTTGTTTATGATGAATGTTTATTTCTCATGCTAGAATTGTATTAACCGGAAATGTTGATACATGTGTGTTTAATAAACAAACAATGGTACCTAGTAAAGCATCTCTTTTAACTAGCTCGTTGATTAATAGATGATCAAGGTTTCCTGATCATGAACATTGGATGTTGTTAATAACGGGGTCATGTCATTAGAAGAATGATTTGATGAACATATACCCAAAATGAATATAGCAATGCGATCAAGTCATTAAGTTTACATTGTTATATCAAACATACGAACTAACTTATTCCTTAGACCATGAGATCATGTCAATCACTGATACCGTAAGGGTACTTTGATGTCATCAAACGTCACACCGTAACAGGGTGACTATAAAGGTGTCGTTGGGTATTCGGAAAGTATTAGTTGAGGATCATGGATCAAGAGTGGGATTTGTCCATCCAAAATGACGGAGAGATATACTCTGGGCCCTCTCGATGATATCACATCGACACCGTGATGCACCCAAAATGCATCTACTTTTCCAAGCACTTTGCATCGTATTTCTCTCCGGAGTCCCCCCATAATTGAATAAATCTGTAGAATCTGACGTTGTTTTTAGCAAAAGTCTTCTTTCTGTCTATTTTCGCAGGACTTTTCATAGGGGACGAAAACCACGTAACTGTTTATGGAAAAGAAGGGGAATGAGCACCAGATGGGGCCGGGGGGCCACCCGAGGGCCAAAAGGGGGCCCCACACGCGGCCAGATTCCTTGGCCGCGTGGGGTCACCCCTTTTGGGCCCAGATGGCCCACTCCGGCTAGGTCTTCGACGTACCCCTCCATATATACGAGAAACTGACGGGTTTCGAAGAGGAGGGCTGTTCGCGAAACGGAGCGCCGCCGCCACCACGATCTTCGATTTCGGAGTCAGATTGATCCGGGATTTCACCCCCGGAGGTGGAATTCGAGGGGCTTCGTCACCATCATCATCACCACCATCATCTCCATCAGCCATGAGCTCCATCACCCCCTCCATGTGTGAGTGGTTGCTGTAGGCATGTGAGGTGTGAGGTGTTTTGGATGAGATTGATCATGTAATTGCTACCCGGTATGCGGGATCTAGGGGTTTGTCTTGAGAATTCTTATGTCTTATGTTGATGCACTATTGCTAGGCTTAATGCTTGTTACTAGGGCCCAAGTGGCATGATTTCAGTATTGAACTTACATTGCTACATCATATATTTGAGTTTGGTATCTATCTGCAATGTGTATTACCTGCTATTATGTTGAACCTGCGAACCCTAAAGTGACAGCTAGGCAAAACAAGGGGGATATGTTCTAGTTTGAGGATTATGGGTGTTCATGGAGTGTTAATGCGTTGGTCCGGGCTATTCGAAAGGGTAGACCTTAATTACCTGTAGTTCCAAATTGGCCCCGGTGAAATGGGCAGGTAGGACAATAGGCTTTGTGCAAATTCTCTTGGTTAGTACGCACAATAATTTATGGAACACACACCTACATAAAACTGAGATAGAGAAAGGCCCCGCTGCTAGCAAAACATTATTACATGATCAATCTTATCCGTGCGACACCCCGCTGTCACCTCATGCTTGCGTTTTAGTCTCTGGTTTACTTTCACTCTTTTCCGGTGAAAACTGGGAAAAAACTTGCTCTCCATTTACTTTATGTTTCTTTACTTTCACTGCATTATTACACTCACCACTCTCGCTGCAATTTTGTTGATACACAGGTGTGGTTGGGAGTGACGTCCCAATTGCTAAAGTCTCACCGGTATTCTTGTGTTCCCACTGAGTCGAACTACAAATTTGGGTAATACTTCCCATCGAAGACTACGATTGATCTCCTGCACTTGGGAGCCATCAAGACTGTTTTCTGGCGCCGTTGCCGGGGAGCCTAGCTTTATTGGTAAGGCCACTTGTTATTGTCTACTTGCTGCACTTTCTTGTTACCTACAATGGGAAAGGGAAAGGACACTTCGAAGGAGGTAATGCCTTCGACTACTCGTTCTGGTAATGATTTGCCTAGTAGACCAATTTTTTCACCTAATATTGTTTCTACTGTGGCTGCTAAGAAAAAGAAAGGAATAGCTGGTAAATCACCATAGTCAAAAATGTCTACTAGTACATATAATGATCAAACACTTGATAATGTAGACAAAGAACTAGCTTCTGAAATTCCTGAAACTATTGAAACACCTGAGGCAAATGAAACACCTGAAACAACTGAAATTCCTGAATCTTCTGTAGATGAAAATGTAGAACTTGAGCTAGAAATAAATGAGACTCGTAGTGAGTATGAATATGGGGCCTCTTCTGAAGAAGAAGAAGAAGAAGAAGAAGAAGCATTTATTGAGGCCTTTATATCACCTGATTATACAAAACTTGATAAACTCTCTATTTATGATGATGCATCTCTTGGAAACTGTTTTGCTGCTACTAGGAATTTGTGTGGCCCAGCTATTAGAATTAGAGATAAAGATTATGAATTCAATGTTAATCCTGAGATAATTGAGATAGTTGAGAAGTCTAGATTCTGTGGAAAGGATGAGGAGTCTCCTCTTGATCATATTGCTGAATTGCATGCTTTATCTACTACATTTGGAAATGATGAAATCCGTCAACATTATTTATTCTTAAAATTGTTTCCTTTTTCTTTGGGTGAAGATGCTAGAGTTTGGTATAATCGTTTAGGACCTGCATGTATTACTAGTAAGGAAGAATGCTTGCAATTGTTTTTCAATAAATATTTTCCTGCTGAAAGGATACATGCATGAAATGTTGAAATTGGCAATTTTAAACAAGATAAGAAAGAGAGTCTACCCCAAGCTTGGGGGAGATTTGGTAAAATGTGTAAGAAATGTCCTGGTCATGGTTTTAAACCTCATGAATTGCTTGATATATTCTATAATGGACTAATGGGGGAAACAAGAGACTACCTTGATAGTATTGCAGGGAATATCTTTAGGGACAGAAGTGTTGATGAAGCAATTGAATTACTGGAGTCTATTCTCGAGAATGAAGTTGATTGGAACATTGAGGAGATAGATAAATATGAGACACTCCCAGAGAAGAAAGGAGGTATACTCGAATTGAACCAAGAAACAATGGTTGAAGCTTCCAAGGATATTAAAGAGAAGGGAATTAAAACCTCTCATCTCAAGGAATTATCTGAAATGGGTATTAAACTTCCTACTGATGAACCATGCTTTCCAATTCAAGTGAACTCTATACTCCCTATGGAAGGTAATGAGGAGGTAACACCTCCTGTTGATGTCTCTTATGTTAACAATTTTGCTTATCATGATAATCCTGAGGAGCGTAAAATTAGAATGACTATCATGGAAAACCATCATAAAATTAATTTCCTCCGTGAAAATTTAAATGCTAGTGTAGGGGAAGTTAAAAGAATTGTTAAACATTGTGAAATGATGAACAATCAAGTTGAGCAAATGATTTATTTACAAAATCAATTGTATGAAAATCTGAATAAACAAAAACAATTATGTGGAGTTAATACAAGGGGAGGTGCAAGCACCCAGGATCCTGATTATCCTGATGATCATCCTAAAAGAAAAGAGCAAGTTGCTCTTAAAGATAAATCTTTTGCAGGAAAATCTCCCAATGAGAATGAGCATGATGATGACTCCAATGAGCAAGACAAGGATATTTCTATTTCTGATGCTGAAACTGAGGATGATAATAATGAAGAAGAAGAATCATCTCCACCTGATATTGAACAACATGATGATAATAATGAAGAAGCTGCTGGTAAGGAGGATCCTCAGCCTCCTATTGAGAAGACCAAGAAGAAGAAGAAACCAAATAAAGATAAAGATAAAGGTAAAGAAAGGGATCCATGGGCACAAAGACCCATTCCATATCCCCAAGAGGTATCAAAAACAAAAGATGAAGAGAGGTATGGGCAATTTTATGATATGATTAAGAATATGAAATTAGAGATTCTACTTATTGATGCTATTAAGAATCCTCCATATTCAAAATACATGAAAGATATTGTCACTAATAGAAGAAAGATACCTGCTGATGCTATTACTGCTATGCTTGCTGATTATTCATTTAAAGGAAAATTGCCTGAAAAACGTGGAGATCCTGGTATTCCTACTATTCCTTGCAAAATTAAAGAAGCCTATGTGAAATATGCATTATGTGATTTAGGATCTAGTGTTAGTGTTATGCCTTTCTCACTATATAAGAAGCTTAATTTGAACAAACTAGTTACAACAGAAATATCTTTACAAATGGCTGATAAAACAACTGATGTACCTATAGGAATATGTGAGGATGTTCCCATCTCTATTGCTAATGAGTTGATACCTACTGATTTTGTTATATTAGAAATGCCTGAAGATGATAATCCATCTATTATTCTTGGTAGACCTTTTTTGAATACTGCAGGAGCTGTGATAAATTGCACTGAGAGCAAAGTGACATTTAATGTTAAAGGCAAAGAGCACACTATTTATTTTCCCAGGAAGAAACATGTTACAAGTATGAGCACAAGTGTGAATGCTATACAAATAAATTCCATTAAGATTGGTAGCATTGAAATACCTATACCACCTCCAGCACCAAGGTATGAAATATTGATGATTGGGACCATTCCAATCAAATATGGGGTAACTTGATTTATTGTTTTATAATAAGTAATAATAAGAATCATGAGCTATATTCTTTACATGTTGCTAATGAGACCTGATCAACCTCATTACTAATGTGGAAATGATAAAGGCATGATTCACAAACATTTTAATTGCATTTTTTTTATGTTATTTGCTTTAAAATTGTGAGACATAGACATAGTATTAAAAAATTTAGAATCAGAAATCACAGAATATGAAGTTTTAGAAATTCTCTGTAGAAAAGTCTCACGTAAAATTCCAGAAAAATTAGGGGGTCAGTTTTTTGCCCGAAGGGACCATCAGCCAGTGGGGGAGCACCAGCAGGCCACCAGGGGCCAAAATAGGTACCTCCACGCGGCCAGATTCCTTGGCCGCGTGGGATACCCCATTTTTGGCCACAAGTGGATGCTGGGGCCCATCCAATGCTCATATGCTCCCTTTCGACCGAAAACCAACCCCAGTTCATCTCCTCCATTTTTCCCGTGCTCTGTTTCTCCGTCAATCCTCGATCTCCACATTTGAGGCAGATTTTTCAAATCTGTTTGATGGAATCACTCCATGCTATGTAACTCCTTCACTCATCCAATTACTTTTTGCTCCCATGCTTTGTGTATGAAGTATTTTATTGCACTAGGTGTCACCTATTATGTCTAAGAACTCCATGAATTTAAGTTTTCTAGTTGATATGGATGCATGATATTGATTAGAGGACTAGTTATGGATGCCTTAGCAATGTTTTAGAGTGACAAAATTTAATTTTTGTTGAATTTTATTTTGGTACAGCAAGGTAACATGCTGAACAAGGGAAAGGCATTGCTTGGGATGTCCTCAAGGACAAGGAGAAGAGAATCAAGGGTGTCCAACAATCATGATGATAATCAGTTATGGGAGGGTGAATTGGTTTTTGCAGGTGAAAATTTGCGTGTCCATACCACAAGATGGCAAGACCCCGAAGTTCTTGAACATTGGGGGATTGCTGAAGATTTCCAGGCCTTTGCTGCAACTACGGGGCTGCTTGAGTTCTCACGCCATCCACGCAACACATATGTGGAACTCTCGAGGGAATTCCTCTCTACATTCAGGTTTGAGGGACCGGTGGTGCACCGGAAAAGTAAGTCTAATAACCCTCCTCCAGCTACTTTTGTCATTAAATTTATAATGAGGGGGCAGCGTTTAGTCATGTCATTAGAGGAATTCTGTAAGGCTATACGTGTACCAACTACGGGGTTATGGGATGAAACATATGCTGATTCTAGAGAAGAACTTGTCACATTCTGGTGTAGCATTGCTAAAAATATTCCTGAAAGAATGAATAGAGGCAAGCTCACATGCATCCAACACCCGGGCCTTAGATATTTTGCATTGTTTCTTGCTAGAGGATTCCTTGCTAGGGATAACACTTCTACTTGCACTGGTCCTATGATCTATTTATTAAAATGTGCAATGGAAAATACAACACCTATATATAACCTGGGAACCATACTTGCTAGAACTTTGCATTTAGCTGTGAGTAGGAATGGCACGGATAAAACTCCTTTATATGTTGGTGCCATTGGCACTTTAATCCATGAATACATTATGGCAGAACGAGGTTTTAATGATAACTTGGGTACCATGGTAAATGAGCCTCGACTGCTGGATTTTGGTTTACTTTTTCGCATGGATATGAGCAGGGCTGAGAAAGAATATTTTCATATTGCTATAAGGATTCTAATGGGCACATTGTGTCTGTTAGGATCCCTTGTGCTGACTTGTTTGACAGGGAGACAAAGTGGACTGTGCAAGAAGAGCCACAACAAGAAGAGCAACAACAGGAGGAGCCCCAATACCAGGCGCCTATGGCATATCCCTGGGGTTTCCCTGAACCACACCTTGGAGCACAGGCATGGCAGGATCCATCCTTCTTCCAGGGAGGTTCGTCGAGTGGTGGACATGATTACCACCCAGGATACTAGCTTGATCACAAGCTTGGGGGAGTATTTCTCTCCCTCCTCATTCGTTGTGTTATATCACTTGCATGTTATTTGTTTTTTTATGTTCTTTAAATCTGAAAAACACAAAAATATTTTTGTTATTTTTTAGCTAGTTTAATTCTGGTTATTTACATTATGTTTCTAAAAATCAAAAACCACAAAAAGATTTTGTTTTCTTGAGTTTAGTATAAATACGGAGCTGCAGGAATTGCTGAAATATGTTCACTGTTATATGCTTTAATCTTTACTTGTGACTCCGTTTGAGCTGAAAATTTAATCACTTACTGCAACTTTTTATGGCCTTCACCTCTGTAAAACATGAGAAACTTTTGAGGTGTTTAGGTAGGTAAACAAATTGCTGAATGCAGTAACTTTCTATAGCAAGATTTGAGTTTTTATTGAGCAGTTCAAGCGGGGAGAGGAGAACAACAATGATATGATAATGTGCTTGAAGGGATGAAAGGTACGACACCTTTGCCGTGCTTATGTATGCTTTTTAATAACAGCAAGTGCACACCTTATGATTCCGTTAACACTTAGTGACATAATAGCCATTGTTTATCTTCTCCGTGGTTTAGTAGAATATATTCTGATGCAACTAAAATATTGTTTAGTGTCATTACTTGGCTGATGGATTGAATAATTGTAGCCTTAAGCAAAGGTTTACGCATCCCATTGTGCTTACTGAACTTGCCAACCAAGGAAAGAATTAAAAGAGAAAATTTCATGAATGATAAAAGTGGAGTCTTATGCTTGACGAACTTATGGTTGGGGGTTAGTCTAAATGTGTATCACATGGAAAACTTTCAACGCTGCACTAAGAATTCTATATTCAAGTTGATATCATGTTCTTTTAACTATGGATGCTTGTCATGCCGAAATGGGGTAGAGGAATAGTAAGTCTTGATGAGTAAGTATATATGATTAGAGAGACGCATTGGGCCACTAACCCAAGCCATGCGATATCATGGTGGAAATTTACTTATAGCTAGAATGGACTCCGCAACATATCCTATAAAAAAATAAGAAGCTATGCATATAGTGAATGAAATAAAAAAGGATAATGAGACCATTCCATTTGTTTGTCTTGCCATTTTGACATGGGCTGGTTTCCATGTCATGGGGCAAGAGGTACCCCAATTACTTCTCTCTATGATGTCATTAATACTTACAATGATTGTACAAGGCTTATTAGGAATCTAGAGTTGAGTAATCATGGTGCGGGACTTCGCTTTTAATGGGCATGAGGCTTTCAACTTGTAGTTTGTCAAGCATAAGAATCAAAATGAAAAATTAATGCTTTAGCAAAACTGAGAGCAAGGTAGTAAGCACAATGATTTTACTTGTCAACATATGAAAGAATCAGAGATCTCAAAAATCTTGATATGATTCAATCATCAGCGATGCACAAGCCTTTGTTTATGTCTACAATTGAGCAAACTCATTCAAGTATTAACACTTCATGTTATTTCTATTGCAACAAGTATATATGCTTCAACACTGAGTAGATGCACACTTGCTAGTATTTTGCTACTTGTTACAGGAATCATGTCTTGAGTATTTGCTAGTATTAATTGATGATGCATATACAATGCAAAGTTCTTGCCAAAGTTTTTATCGCTTCTGCACTGCGTTTGAGTTGTTCGAGGACAAACAACGAGCTGAGCTTGGGGGAGTTGATGCACCCAAAATGCATCTACTTTTCCAAGCACTTTGCATCGTATTTCTCTCCGGAGTCCCCCCCATAATTGAATAAATCTGCAGAATCTGACGCTGTTTTTAGCAGAAGTCTTCTTTCCGTCTATTTTCGCATGACTTTTCACACGGGACGAAAACCACGTAACTTTTTATGGAAAATAAGGGGAATGAGCACCAGATGAGGCCGGGGGGGCACCCGAGGGCCAAAAGGGGGCCCCACACGCGGCCAGATTCCTTGGCCGCGTGGGGTCACCCCTTTTGGGCCCAGATGGCCCACTCCGGCTAGGTCTTCGACGTACCCCTCCATATATATGAGAAACTGACGGGTTTCTAAGAGGAGGGTTGTTCGCGAAACGGAGCGCCGCCGCCACCACGATCTTCGATTTCGGAGTCAGATTGATCCGGGATTTCACCCCCGGAGGTGGAATTCGAGGGGCTTCGTCACCATCATCATCACCACCATCATCTCCATCAACCATGACCTCCATCACCCCCTCCATGTGTGAGTAGTTGCTGTAGGCATGCGAGGTGTGAGGGGTTTTGGATGAGATTGATCATGTAATTGCTACCCGGTATGCGGGATCTAGGGGTTTGTCTTGAGAATTCTTATGTCTTATGTTGATGCACTATTGCTAGGCTTAATGCTTGTTACTAGGGACCAAGTAGCATGATTTCAGTGCTGAACTTACATTGCTACATCATATATTTGAGTTTGGTATCTATCTGCAATGTGTATTACCTGCTATTATGTTGAACCTGCGAACCCTAAAGTGACAGCTAGGGAAAACAAGGGGGATATGTTCTAGTTTGAGGATTATGGGTGTTCATCGAGTGTTAATGCGTTGGTCCGGGCTATTCGAAAGGGTAGACCTTAATTACCTATAGTTCCAAATTGGCCCCGGTGAAATGGGCAGGTAGGACAATAGGATTTGTGCAAATTCTCTTGGTTAGTACGCACAATAATTTATGGAACACACACCTACATAAAACTGAGATAGAGAAAGGCCCCGCTGCTAGCAAAACATTATTACACGATCAATCTTATCCGTGCAACACCCCGCTGTCACCTCATGCCTGCGTTTTAGTCTCTGGTTTACTTTCACTCTTTTCCGGTGAAAACTGGGAAAACACTTGCTCTCCATTTACTTTCTGTTTGTTTACTTTCACTGCATTATTACACTCACCACTCTCGCTGCAAGTTTGTTGATACACAAGTGTGGTTGGGAGTGACGTCCCAATTGCTAAAGTCTCGCCGGTATTCTTGTGTTCCCACTGAGTCGAACTACAAATTTGGGTAATACTTCCCATCGAAGACTACGATTGATCTCCTGCACTTGGGAGCCATCACACCGCTTGCGTAGATGTTTTGTACGGGTAGAACACATAGGTGTATGTGGGCGTTGATGATCATGTTATTGCCTCTTTGAGTATTTTATGATCTTAGTGGCATAGTAGGATGAAGCTGCCCCAGACTAAGTTTACGTGTACTATGTACGCGAGAATTATCTCACTTGTGGCTAAGGGGTGTCCATTTCTCCTACTATAGTTAAGATCTAATCTACGAAGGGTTGTTAAAAATGTGTTTATCAACGTTGTGGTTGATGTTCGTAGGTATGAACGGTTCTATCCTCGAAATCCCTAAGCCACGTAAAATATGCAAAAATAAATTAGAGGCGTCTAACTAGTTTTTTGCTAGGCATGTGATGTGATATGGTCAATGTTACAAATTTGATTATGAGATGATCTCTTTTGTAAATTTTTGATATACCGGAAAGTATCCATATGGTTGTATTATTTTTATGGACAATCAAGATTGGGGTTCCATGGTACTTGGTATCACGCCGGTGGAATGATGGGGATCATACCATAATGCACATGATGGAGATCAAGTGCAAGGAGGACCATATCATATCACGTTATCCTTACACATGATGTCTGTAATGTTAATCCTTTTATGCATCTTGTTTTGCTTAGATAGCGACGGTAGCATTATAAGATGATCCCTCTCACTTAATATCAAGATAATAATGTGTTCTTCCTTCAGTATGCACCGTTAAGAAAGTTCGTCGTTTGGAGACACCACGTGATGATCGGGTGTGACAGACTCAACGTTCGCATACGACGAGTGTTTTCAAGCCAAGCATGTACATGCATGGCCTTGAAACACACGCAATACTACAGTTCTACTTGGCCAGCCTAGCATGTACAGACGTGGCCTCGGAACACGTAACCGAAAGGTAAAGCATGAGTCATATGGATCATATGATGAACATGTCGATGTTCGCCTTTGAAGCTACATCATCTCACGTGATGATCGGTTTTGGTGTAATGAATTTGGTTCGTGTAATCACTAAAGACGACTAAGAGGGATGTTGTTTTTGAGTGGGAGTTCATGGCATAATTTTGAATTAACTTGAACTTATTTATCATGCATAACCAATCAAAGTGAATTTGCACAAATTGTAGTATTC
The DNA here is from genome assembly GCA_028641055.1 of Alopecurus myosuroides. NCBI lineage: Eukaryota > Viridiplantae > Streptophyta > Magnoliopsida > Poales > Poaceae > Alopecurus > Alopecurus myosuroides. Next base: position 46,345,956 of record CM054062.1, read on the forward strand.
ATTGGCATCCACATAACTACCTTACACTTAGATTGTCAATTGAGATATAACTGTTATGATATGGTAAAAATCATTTAAGATTGGTACCGTATTATGAAATTTAAAATTGAGTCCTATTGTAGATTTTCGGTATTTCCTACCTAGCTCCATATGATTAATGATTTATTGATCTAGAGAGCAAATAATTCCTACTTAGAATCCAGAGTCATGGTTGCTTCCATATTACTTTATCTTCAAAAGAATGTTTTGTTGATCAAGGTGATTTAGGAACTGAAAAGAATTGTTTTCAGAAACAATCAAGTGAAAGATATATTGATATATAGAAACTTATTTGTGGTAACATGACTGAGTATAATTTAGCGTGACAATGTTTGCTTATATTATCTGAATATATGCAATGATTGAAGACGCTAGGAGTTTGAATATTCCAAGAAGTTGGGCGCTAAAAATTATCCTCTAAATTCCTTCCTTCGAGCTATAGTAGCTTAATCATAAAAAAATTATGGTGGGATGGATTAAAAGTATAGGTAAAGTTGTTTACCTTACTTGGAGATTGCTAAGAGTGGAATCTAGAAGAATACTATTAATATGGTGATATTAGTAGAACAATCAAACTCAAAGTATGACTAAATGGGTGATAGTATATGACTAACACGCCAAAGAAAATGAGCTAGTAAGACTAGCATTGTTTGATGTTGAATGATTCTTCTGTACAGGAAAGGGAATATTGAAAATAAAATTTCAAAAAGATATATGGCAAAAAAGAAGATAACTGGAAAAGTCCAGCTCAGGAGTATATGCTTGATATACAAGTTATAGATGTATTACTAGTTAACAAAGTATTTTTTGGGTATTTTGATACCACATTGGTTTGTATGAGTTGTCATACAAAGCAACGCAATGCAAGAAATACAAGGGCCTAAAAGAAACTAGTAATAGATGTGGAATCGATTATGACAAGAACAGTAATAAAGTGTTATTGTGTTCATTGTCGTATCGAACCAAATATTCAAGATTTATTTTAAGAACTTAATAAGTTATTATTTTGTTCTGGTCTTTTGTGAGAACAAATGAGATTGTTCAAACTATGACCATATTCCATAATTGATGTATATGTTAATATAAATCATGTTGGTAAAGTAAACATCTATAAGACTAAATGCTAAACGTTGCAAAACGTAAAAGAGTTTCACTTAAATTGTGACACCACCATTTTAGTTCATATCGGAAAGGAAAACATGAAGGAACTCCATATTGATGGACTTCCGGAGTCATTTTGTTTTCAATAAATTGACACTTGTGAGACCTCTTCCAAAAGATGACTAGAATTCCGTTCATAGGCCAAAGTAGAATGGAGGACTAATTTAATGGATATTGTACATGTTGATGTATATAGTCCATTATGTGTAGTCATGTATGGTGGATTAATTTTTCCTTCATAGAATTATGTCGATGATTTGAGTAAATGTGTGAGTATATCTATTTAAAGAGAACGGAGTTTGACTTTTGAATTGGTTCAAATAGTTGTTAATATGAAGTAAAAAATCAATGTAACAAGATAATCAAGTATTTATGATTGGATCATAAAGGATAAAGTTTGAGTTACAAGTTTAGCAAAACATCTGAGAAGTTGCAGAATTGTTCTACAACTTATCTTACTCGAATTACCCCACATTAGTTTGTAGTGTTCGAGAGACAAAATCAAAACTTGTTTGACATGGTAAGATAAATAAAAATGCCATTATAATTTTGTAGTTTATACATTAGTGATAACCGCTTTTACACTGAAAAGAGCGCCATCATGATCCATTCAAATTGACACCATATAAGATATGGTTTGGGTAATGACCCAAATTGTCTTTTTCTTAAGTTTTGGTATGCATAGCATGTGTAAAATGTTTACAACCAAAATGGGATACATATATGTTTATAAGGTTATCCCAACGTATCCAATGGGTATTTATCCTATCACCAACCAAAGACAAATGTTGTTTGTCAGAAAGGGTTGATTTCTCGAGAAAGTAGTTCTTGCGAAATAAGTGAGTGGGAGGACAGTACAAACTCAACGAGATTAGAGAATCTTCGTTACCATGTCAAGAGTGACGCGGCACTGGAAGTTGTTCCAGGGTTTCCTATTTTTACAAAGTAGAAGACACTACATGTGTTGTAGATACTTCGAATGAGTTTACGAACTGAACCACAAAAGTCCTAAAACTTTGTACTTGGACCAACTTATGGTTTAAGAGTAAAGTGTTGTTTTGACAACAAAGGACATGGACCTTATAAAGGAAGCAAATGATGGGCCCTGACTTCGTAAAATTGACTATGAGTCATTATATCCGCCATAGTATCCTTGTATGAATATCAAGTATGTGACTTGGTAGTCCTTTCGATAGGCATGATGCCTAACGATAGCAAAAGGGTCTATATAGCGACAAAGACATGGATTTTTACATCCTTCGAAAGTTGTACTTATCGAAAAGGTTGTTTTCGACGAAGTTCAAAGAGTTGACTACTACAAGATTTTGATCTTCCGTAGTGATGCTTTAATATTTGCGGATAGTTCTAGCAAAAGTTACATATTATGATATGGCAATTGAATAACAAAACCAACTCTCCTCTCGAGGAAGTTTGATCAAAGATGTGTACTTGACACGGTCTGAGAGTTTTGTAAAATTCAAAATGTTGCTACAAAGGTATGCACACTTCAATGGTTGAAGTGAGCATAACGAAGTTGAAATCTTTACCTTAATGAAGTTATGAAAAGAGTTCGATTCCATCATGAACGATAAAGATGCTTGTAGAGTTACAAGAAATTAAGTGGGAGAGATATGACATATTTCCAATACTTTATGTAGATGACATATGGTTGATTGGAAAATATGTATTTTAAATTAACACGGTTAAGATTTTCATATTGATAAAAGGCTTAAAAGATATTGGACATCGATATCTATAAAAGATGGACTGAAGCGCCTGATATGATTGAAGCCAAATTACATAGATGAAATATTGAAGTAAGTCAATATCGAAATGGCAAGAAGGAGTTCTTGTCACATGGAAAATAATTGAGCAAGATTCAAGTGTTTTGATACATGGTGAGCATCATTGAAATTGAGATTTCTAAGTCTTGTTTCCATGCTATGTACACAACCAGATGAGCCCTATGCTATAAAATGTTATAGCAGGATAATACATATGATGATTAGACAACAGTGGGAGAGATCCTTGTGTCATTTTAGAAATTCTAAGGATATGTTTTCCTATGTAGTAATGACAAAATATTAGTTGTAATATGTTACACTAATAGTCTTGTCATTTATTCAAGTAATTTTATCTCAATTAAAATATGTGATGAAGGGTAGCACAATAGGCTGGAAGAAAGTTCCATGCTGGATTTGAAAGAGTTTCAAAATTAAAATATTGTGACACATACTACAACAAAGGCTAAAGTATATCGTTGTTTTGACAACTGATAATAAGCGTATTTTGTGTCAAGGAGTTCTTTATTGAACTTGGTGAATTTCCAAGAATGCTGACACTATGAAGCTGCATTTTCAAAATGTTAGTAACATTAGTTTAAGCTGAGAAATTAAGGTATCACCGGAACTTGGTGAATTTCCAAGAATGCTAACACTATGAAGCTACATTTTCACAATGTTAGTGACATTAGTTTAAGCTGAGGAATCAAGGTTTCACCGATTGACCATATATATACAAAGCCATCTCATTAGAGAATTAGTGATGCGTGTAGACGCAAAGAATATGCAAATACAATAGGACCTGAACAGTTCAGATCTTTTTGATAATGTTTACCACATGCGAAGCATGGTAATAACACTGGAACACCATATGTTTTAAGTGCTTACAGACTAGATTGTTAACTCTAGGCAATAATAAAAAGGTTATATCTTATTCCTTGTTTATGATGAATGTTTATTTCTCATGCTAGAATTGTATTAACCGGAAACGGTGATACATGTGTGTTTAATAAAAAAACAATGGTTCCTAGTAAAGCCTCTCTTTTAACTAGCTCGTTGATTAATAGATGATCAAGGTTTCCTGATCATGAACATTGGATGTTGTTAATAACGGGGTCATGTCATTAGAAGAATGATGTGATGAACATATACCCAAAATGAATATAGCAATCCGATCAAGTAATTAAGTTTACATTGTTATATCAAACATACGAAGTAACTTATTCCTTAGACCATGAGATCATGTCAATCACTGATACCGAAGGGTACTTTGATGTCATCAAACGTCACACCGTAACAGAGTGACTATAAAGGTGCCGTTAGGTATTCGGAAAGTATTAGTTGAGGATCATGGATCAAGAGTGGGATTTGTCCATCCAAAATGACGGAGAGATATACTCTGGGCCCTCTCGGTGATATCACATCGACACCACTTGCAAGCACGTGATATGATCACAAGGATGTTATATCATGGGAACGAGAAAAGAGTACTTGTCAGTAACGAGATTGAACAAGGTATGGTTGATACCAATGATCGAATCTCGGACAAGTAAAATATCGCGAGACAAGGGGAATTAGTCACGACGTTGATGGTTCACACGATCACGAGAGTCATCGTTGAATATATAGGAGTCATCACGGATCTCCAGATCCCGCTGTTGATTATTGATTGGAGAGGAGTCTCGATCATGTCTATCTTATTCGCGAACCATAGGGTGACACACTTAAGGTTCGATGACGCGTTTGATAGGATACGGAATATCGAAGAATATTTTGGGCAGCACCGAAATTGTTTCAGGGAAAATTGAAATAGTTCAAGGGGTTTTTCGTCGAATGGTTGTTAATAGAATTAACGAATGATTTGAGGTGCTATATGCAAATGTTTGTTAACGGAATTAACAAATATAAATAAAGAAATAAAATGTTTTATTTATTTATTAAAAGAAAACATTTGTATTTTCCAAGTGGGAAATAATGGAAAAATGAGTGGGTGTGACTGGAGTGTCCACTCACATGATGAGGGAAGAGGTGGGGGCACCACCATGGGCTGGCTGCACCCACCCGTTGGTTGCCTCCCCTTTCCCTATAAAAGGAGGGTGAGAGCTCTCCCTCCTCCACACACTTTCCCTCCTCATTTCCTCTCCACCCGCTGCTAAATTCCATGGTTTCCGGCTTGGTGAAGCCCTGACCGTGGGATTCTTCACCACCACCATGTCGTCGCGCAGATGGAGTTCCGAGGAATCCTCTACTTCCGTGCCCCGCTGGATCGAGGGAACGGAGGTCGTCATCAACCGTACGTGTGACCAATCACGGAGGCACCGCCGGATTGCGGTGCACATCTTCTCGCTATCGGGATCGGTGTGAGTACGACTATGGCAACAACGAGATTTGATCTCGTAAAGCTTTGTGTCTTCGAGGGTATGTGTTCTCCTTAACCCTCTCTTTGCCCGTTGCACTTCGTCTCCTAGATTAGATCTTGGCCTTTCGGGTGTCTCTCGCGTAGGAAATTTTTTGTTTTCTATGCAACGACCCCTTCAGAATCTCTCAACAAAAGTTTTTATTAATAAAGCACATTGAGGGCTTTCATCATTCATGTAATCGGTTAGACCAGCCCTACCAACCAGCAGCAAGAAATCCTCAAGTATGCCAACATCATTAAGAAAAGTATAACAAGGGAAGATAGATGGATGTGCATTTCAATCATCTCCCGCATCATCGATACTTGGTGCAATGAGATTCTCATTGTAAGATGGTCTCATCATAGTAGATGAGCGTGAAGGAATTTTCCTCCTAGGTGCATCACTCTGAAATATTTCTCCAAATTTGAAGTTGTCCATTTCTGAAATTTTTAGCTAGCATCACAAAATTTGATTTTAAGCAACTATATGATAGGAACTACTATAGAGACTTGTAGGCGGGCTAAACATGCATCAAAACTAAATTATTTCACACAAATCAAGCATGCTAGCTCACACAATCTGTCACCTACAGTACCAAAATACTCAAGAAATACTCTACTAAACAAAATTCTACTTGGATAATCGGAGGAGTCACATACCGGAGAGAAAATGCTCCAAATTTCAGCAACAAAGATGGGCTGAGCAAAGAGATCGAGAAATTCTCTAACAAGAACATCAGGAGCTCGGGTTCCAGGAATATTTTCGAGTTTGTGAGAGAGAGAGGAGTGTTTGGCAGGGAGGATAGCAAGTGGAGGGCAAGGGGGCCCACATCGTGTGCTGGCGCCACCAAGGGCTAGGTCATGCCAGCCCATGGTGTGCCTGCATGGTGGGTCCCCCTGGGGTCTCCCAGGTGCCTCTCTGCCTCATTTTTTACGTACAAATTTAATATAGTTTCTTTTTGGAATTTTTAGAGAAACTTCATTTTTGAGCAATTTCCAGAATTTAATAAATAACTAAAAACCAGAAAAAAAAATATAGAAAGGTGGAAACGAAACCAAAATCAAAGCTACAGAGGTTCTAAGACACTCCCACAAGCAAATAACCAAAGGGAATGAAGGAAAACATGGTGAAAACATAAAGGTGGGTGGTGAAAACATGAGTGACAACAGTAAACAAGGTGAAAACATGATGAAAACATGGCTATGGTGGTGGAAACATAATTGTACTAAATTATCATGGTGAGAATAGGGTGAAAACATAAAGGGGAAAATGAAAGCATAGTGAAAACATCGTTCTCTTCATTCAAAATCACTTTGTTAACAAGGTTGGTCAAGTCTTGTTACCAAAACAATTTTTATATGAATCAAAACTTTGCTTTTCATTAAATGATCATGTTACCTCAACTTTGATAAACATAGTCCAAATCATAACAATTTCATATTCTTTTTGTGGCATCGGAATGGGACAATAGAATTCTCCAATTTTTGATGGTCTCAATATTTTCAATTGAATTTAGACCATATCTCCTATTGATCTTCTTGGAAAATAAAATGTGTGCTCTTTATCATTGACATTAAAAGTTACTTTTCCTTGACTGCAATCAATAACAACCCCTGCAGTGTTAAGAAAATATCTCCCAAGAATAATAGACATATTATCATCTTCGGGCATTTCCAACACAACAAAGTCAATTAATATCAAACATCTAGTAGTCACTTGAACAGGAACATTCTCACATATACCAACATGAATAGCAGTAGATTTATCAGCCATTTGCAAAGATGTATCAGTTGGTATCAATTTTTTCAGAGAGAGTCTCTTATAAAGAGAAAAAGGCATAACACTAACTCCTGCTCTCAGATCACACAAAGCAGTTCTAATATAATTATTTTTAATAGAGCAAGGGATAGTAGGAATACCAAGATCTGCAAGCTTCTTTGGAACCTTGCCATTGAAAGAGTAATTAGCAAGCATAGTGGAAATTACCTCATTAGGAATTTTCCTTTTGTTAGAGACAATATCTTTCATATATTTAGAATAAGGAGGTAGTTTAATAGCATCAGTCAAAGGAATTTGCAAAAACAAAGGCTTCATCTATTCACAAAACTTGTTATAATGTTCTTCCTCCTTTGATTTGTGTTTCTTATTAGGAAAAGGCATTGCTTTTTGTACCCAAGGTTCTCTTTCATTACCATGTTCATTATCAATGAAATCCTCCTTAGTATACTTTGTTTTATTTTGCTTTTCAGGTTCAACTTCAGTTTCTTCTTTATCAGAAGCATCACTTTTATCAATAGAGATTCTACAACAGTTTTATGTCTCTTCTTCTTTTTCTTAGGAGGAGAACTATTATTTTTAGGTTGCTGAGAATCCTGTTCAATTCTTCTAAGATGTCCCTCAGTATACAGGGGATCCTGAGTAGAAATACCACTTCTAGTAATTATTTCACAAACATGTTTTTCTCTAGAAGCATTAGCTAACAAATTTTGCACATTAGTGAGCTGATCAACTTGAGTTTGAACCATACGAAAATGTTTAACAAGCATTTTAACATTATTAGAGGTTCTCTCAATAATTCCATGCAAATTATCAATAGCTCTAGAGTTTTCCATTAGATGATTATGCATCCTCATATTAAAATTATCTTGCTTAACAACATAATTATCAAATTCATCTAAGCATTGATTAGGTGATTTATAATAGGGAATATCTCTATTATAAAAATATTGGAAAGTGTGTACCTCAACTGTGGGTGGATGAGGAATTGGCTTACATAATTCTTCTTTAGGTGGTAGATTCTTCACATCTTCCGATTTAATACCCCTCTCTTTAAGAGATTTCTTGGCTTCCCTCATCACTTCATCATTGAATTCAATCATTCCCCTCTTCTTGGGTGTTGGTATTGGTGTTGGTGTTGGCTCGGGTATAGTCCAATCATCATGATTTTTGGCTATTTTAGCCAATAATTCCTCAGCTTCTCCTGGAGTTCTTTTCCTGAAAACACAACCAGCATAACTATCCAGGTATGTCCTAGATTCAACAGTTAGTTCATTATAAAAATATATCTAGGAGCTCATTTTTGGGTAATGGATTTCCAGGGATAGCTCTTATTAAAGAACAAAACCTTGACCAAGATTCAGCCATTTTCTCTCCTTCAATTTGCTTAAAGTTAAAGACATTCTGCAAAGCAGCATGTTGAGCACTAGTAGGAAAATATTTTTGAAAGAAAGCATTAACCAAACCAATAGGACTATCAGTAGATCCAGGTGACAAATTGTTAAACCAAGTTTTAGCTTCATCTTTCAAAGAGAAAGGGAAGATCTTGGTAACAAAGTAAGTGCGTTTCTTAATGTCATCAGAAAATAAACTACTCAAAGATGAAATCTCATTCATATGTTCCATATCACTTTTATTTTTAGTACCACCAAAAGGTTCTTTCTCAACAATAGATATATAAGATAAATCTAGAGAGAAATCATAATTCTTATCTTTAATGTGTATGGGAGATGTAGCAAACTTATCATCAGGAGAAGGTTTATATTTAACAACAAGTCTTGCAAGAAGAATCTTAATAGCACTTGCACTAGTAGTAGCTTGAACTTCTTCAATAAAGTCATCATTAAGTTCATTTTAAGTTTCCTCGAGATCATCACTAGGATTTTCTCTAGACTCGGGTGAATTAACAGGTGTACCAACATTTTCAACAGGAATTTCAGTGTTTTCAATTTGTTTAGATCTAGCAATTGCAGCATCTAGGAAAGGACCTAGTGAACCAGTTTCATCAAGCACAGTAGAAGCATCATCAAAAGTATCAGAAGCATTCCCAGACTCAGCAGAAGTAGCAGTGTGTGTAGCATGTGGTGGTGTAAGGAGTTTACTCATTACAGACGGTGAATCAAGAGCAACAGAGGTGTTCAAAGTTGTACCTCTCCTTATAGTGGATGGTAATATAGAAACTTTTCCATCACGAGTTTTACCCATGATGAAAGGCTTGCAGGGAACAATATCACGTTCAAGTGAGCAAATAAATAAAGCTATGCTCCTGGCAACAATGCCAGAAAATAGTCTTGATGACCCATAAGTATAGGGGATCGCAACAGTCTTCGGGGGAAGTAAAACCCAAATTTATTGGTTTGACACAAGGGGAGCCAAAGAATATTTATAAGGCTTAACAGATGAGTTGTCAGTTTAGCTGCACCGGAAAATAGACTTGCTCGCAACAGTTATATCAGTGATAACATTTTTATAGCAGTAGTAGTAGTAAAATAACACTAGGAGTAAAATAGTAACAGCGGTAGCAATTGTAGAAAGCAGCAAGATTAACGTACTGTAGGCATATGGATGGATGAACGGGCGTTGCATGAATAATATAGTTCATAATAATCAAAACATGGACATTGCAGATAGATAATAATAAAGCATCCAATTTCTAGACAAACCATAGACATGTGTTCAAATTTAGTCGTACGTGCTCGCAATGAGAAACTTGCACAACATCTTCGGTCCTACCAGCTCGTTTGCAGCGGGCCTTAAGGGAAACTACTAGTAATTAAGGTGCTCATTTTAATAAAGCACCAGAGTAAAGCATTAACACTCCGTGAACACATATGATTCTCACATCACAGTCATCCTCTCCGGTTGTCCTAATTTCTGTCACTTCGGGGCCTCGGGTTCAGACAATGACATATGTAAACAAGTTGCAGATATGATAAAGAAACATAATTATACTCATGAAACAATAACATGTTTAGATCATAATTCCACCACCAACTACAAATAGCCCACTCCACTTTAGTAAGTATACACGGTTCAACGAAGACCATGGCGATTGCAGTCCACGGAAGTTAAAAGGGAGAAGTCTGAGAAAAAAACGCCATACAAAATGTGAAGTTGCTACATTTTTTCAAGGAAAAAAATCTTTGCATCCCGGTCCCCAGACACAGGGCCTGCCTCCGGTCGTCTGAAAAAGCTTCATCAATCAAATGAAAACGCGAGAAGTCCCAGCGTTAATGAGTTCCGTGATCGCGACGCAACGGTAACAGGATAAGATTTGGACAAAAGTGAGGTGGGATGAAACGTGGGACGTTGAGTGCTGAAAAAACAAGTAGAGATAGTGCACAGCAAGGTATGATGTGGAGATATTTGAGAGGAATAGCCACGCACCCTTCAGTTCAGTTCAGACGTTTGATTCGGCGCGCGAGTCAAAGTAAACCGCTGCACGTGCCTTTCAGTCCTTTGAACCCCCGCGCGCTTGTCCTCGGTTAATTGATTTGGTCGGTCACGAGAATCAACTTTGCTGAAAATAAAAATGCAGATTGACTGTAGAAAAACTCGACAGGTGGAAGGAGACGATTGACTGGAAATACAAAGCTTCAACAGATGACGAAATGGACGACCCGAAATGCACAAACGGCTACAAACTCCAGACCAATCTTCTACTACTCTACTTCCAGGTACAGATTCAACTCGTTCCGATTGCAACACCAGCAAAGCGCTGTATGTATTATTCATGCAACTTTTGTGAATTGCAAATGGAAAACACACACACGGACAAGACAGACCATTCTTATGCATGATGAAGCGCCGGCAAAGCAAGGCTCCAGCAGAATCAACAACATGATGAAGCACCACACAGACAACTATATTCACAGAGGGAAATCTACTTAAGCGGCTACAAACAAAACGAGGTCATTTTGGGGTAAAAACAAATGAAATCATCAGTCCATTCAGGCCTGGAGGCAGTGCCTTGTGAAACATACTTACAGCAAACCGGATACAGCCGAACAACTAGATCAGTTATTCTGAGAGTCTAAAACAAACAAATTATTACTTGACGAGGAGGTGGCGGTCAATGATCTTGGATACGGTCTCTAAGAACAGGCCCTCGCTTGTCCCTGGAAGAACCTCATCCTCCGCTTCCTGGATGATGTACTCGATCTGGGAGTCTCTATTCACAGTTTCCCTGCACAATATACGTCCTATGTCATATGGTGTGAGGCCTCGCGCCGCCCCCTTCTTCAAGAGCATGGTGCTGATGCGCAGGACACGAGCACACCTTGAAGACAGCTCCCACCCGTGAAACTTGAGAAGCTTGATGTCCTCTTCAGCATCTAGAGATCTAATGTAGTCGATAGTTTCATCGCTGAACGCCTCACGGGCTTGAGGCCAGTAAAGCCACTCAAAGGTACAATCCTCAAACTGCATCACAACAAAGCCAATACAATTATGATTTGCACGACATAAGAACTATGATGCAAGGAGCTGAAAGTAAATGCAAGAGTGAAATAATCACCTTCTCAGGCAGGCAGTAACCATGATCAATTGGGATCAGCTTGTAGGCGCCACCTTCTTCCTTGGAAATTAGAATGTTCCCTGCGTGACGATCAGCATTCGCTAGCCTAAGATCTAACACTGCTATTTTGTGGACCTCCTTCACAGGAAAAGCCCGGGGACCCATATCCTCGCAGCTGCCCTTGTTCTCCATGAACATCTGCAGAGATCCTAACTTGAAGCTCTTTCCCCTATGTAAGCTCTTCACTAATGCTGTGGGAGGCACACCAGAAAACCCAACCCTGCGACCTGACTCACGATCAACACTTGGATGGTCGAGAATATAAGCTGCAACTTCCCTGAGTGCACCTTCCCCAACACGTGTGCCCCTCTTCATGCCTTCCCCATCAGTCGACAGCGGAAGACCCCTCGGGTTGTTCATGGCCATAGGTTCCTCGTCAATGGGCTTAAACACTGCAACATTCTTCTGGCCTAATGAATCTTGCATGAAGTAAACACCACCTGAACCTTCTGCTGACATAATTGGCGTGTGTCCATTCTCAATACCAGCTCTTGCCGAGTCAATCATTTTCAACACTTCAGGTGAAAGCTTCACCTTCCGGTTAACAACAATTGGTTCAACAGGAGCAGGCTTGCCACCAGCTGGTTTTGCAGGAGTCACAACAAGAGATTCATTCTGACGGTTCTCTTTCTCCTGAGGGTTGTCAACTGTAACCACGGTATCCTTTTCAACTTGTTGTGTTCTTAACTTTGCTGGTTTGCGGATGAACAAATGAAGCACTGCATCATCCCTCTTGCTAATATCAGCAATCAACTGGTGGTCCTCAAGCACCTCACCATCGTATTCGAGTTTGTCATCCTCCAGGCTACCAAGCTCGTCCTCGTCACCCTCCGCTGCAATCTTATTCTTCAGGTACTTGACGTTGCGGCTCTGGTCCACCTGAAACTGAAATTTCTTCCCGCTGCCCGTCTCGATGTTAATGACCCGGAGATCAGCCAAGCGGATAACAAGGTGCAGAACATTCCCATCGGCGAGCCCATAATCCTTGACGGGGCAGTTGTTGCGGGACAGTTCATGCCCGTCGAGGACAAGCCGCTGCTTTGTCATCACAAAGCCCTTGAACCTCTGGATGCGCAGCTTGACAGAGGCGATGGAATCAGTGCCCAGCACACTCATAGGCATGGGTGGCGCACCAGGCACAGCGAGGAAGATCAGAATGGAATCCTGCAGCTGTGACCCAGAGAGACAGTGGGCAGCGCAGCTGCCATCGAACCTGATGGGCAAGAAGCCGAGCTCGTCGGGCATCGGTCCAAGGGCAATGACACCGGCTGACGACATCTTCACTGAGGGGATTAGGAGGGCGAAGCTTCCTCAGCCACTACCAATATTTACAGTAGCACTAGAACTACAAGCTGTACACTAGGAATTAGAAGCCATGGAGGAGAGTCAGGCCAAGGGTTCCTTCCTTCTAAAATGGAGGAAACCCTTCTGCGACGATCCACACCACAACGGCACAACCGATGTTACAGACTCGTTTTGGATTCAAACCCCATATCTGCACACACACACAAAAACAGATCGCCCTTCGTTAGTTAGTGGCAAGCAGAACTCCGACAGAAATGAAAGAGCAGAACACCATGAGGGGGGGCATACCGGACTTGATTTTAGGGGCAAAGTGGCGCAAACTACCTGCCTTTGCCCCCACTGTTGACCCAATCCCCCAATCCAGCGACACAATCTGCAGCGGAGAGACCATCTGGAGCGATGAGACACGAATTCACGCAGCCGCTAAGGTACAGAATAGGTGAGCGCGCAATCATACCAGCGAAATTTGTCACCAGAAACAGATGGATTTATTTTCCTGATGGGAGAGAACACGGACGGACCGGGCCACCTCCACCTGGCCACCGACGCCGGCGCTACGATCTGACGGCTGCTCCCTCGACGGTGGAAACCTGCAACACCATCGCGTCAGATGAACTCATCCCCAATCTACCAAACCAACTCAAACCAAAAAAAAAAAAAGGAGAAAGCTCGGCACCCGGACGAGATGAGGATCAGAGGCAACTCACCGCCTGGACGGAGGGGGTAACCCCGCGATTAGTAGCCCAACGACGGCTCCTCCTTCCTTGCTCCGCGGTTCACGCACGAAGAGGAAGAGAAGGGGAAGAAGTTTTTGGTTTGGTTTGGTTTGGTTTGGTTTGGCGAGGAAGGAACAGGGGAGGGTGGACAACGGGGGAGAGAAAGCGGAAGGTGCGGGCTGCTGATTTATTCCGGGGTGGGGCCGTCTCTGACGGCGTTACGTGGCCGGGGCGCGCACCTTCGCAGAAATGGTCGTGCTCTTAATTAATCATTGTTGCCCGTTTTACCCCTGTGAGGATGAAAGCTCGCGCGACAAGAAAGCTCGCTGTCAAAAGGAGATTACTGCTGGGATTTAATTATCCTTTCATTATTCATTGAGGTGTGCATAAGTAAGCAGAGCCGTTCGTTTGGAACGTTAGGATCCCACGTGAATTCTGTGGGGGGAGCTTGGTAGATTTCGGTACCGTCGTCGAGAAGATTCTTTACTGTTCGTGGAGTTACTAGTTTTTATTTTATTTTATTTTATTTGGAGGAAAGTGAAGACTAAAATGGAAAGCATTTGATTTATTTTAGGCACTCAAAAGGAAAAACTGACAAACACGCACCAGAAGTTAAGTGGAATAGTCGAAATTATGAAAACGTGACAAATTCAAGGGACTTTTCATGGCACTATATTTCACTGTAGATCCTCTTAGGGTCCCATTCTCTTCTAATCAAAATTTGAACTTGAACAAATACGCATTCCTTATTCTATGTTTTTTTTTTGAATTGCACGTATTTAGACGCGTTTTAGTGGGTATGTTCACAAATGCGCATTGAAATATCTATTTTATAATTTGGAACCGAGGGAGTAACATATTAACAAAGGAGCATTTCTTGTTGAAAAAAATGGAGTAACAAATTTGTGGATCGAGGCGGTGGCACCGAAGTGCTGATATTCCCCAGTTCGTCCGCGTTCGAGAGTCCGTTCTGGCGATGTGGTGTCTACGCACCAAAATTCTCTTAATTAAAGGTCTAAGGAGCTTCCCCTTCCCCCGCCATTTGAAATACAATGGAGGATTTTGAAGATAACATGGTCGTGTTATTGTCTAATGCCCTGCTCAAACATGGTGATTAGCTCGGATGTGTAAGATCACCAATGGTTTTGTTATCATGCTGAACATGATCATAGAGAGTGAGTGTGATGCCGGTGTAGCTTTTGATCATTAGTGGGACTATCAATACCCTAGTGTCGGGCTACACTAGAGATAACCGTCAAGTTTGCTAAAAAAAATACTGTGACGTATGCAACTACAACATGATACATCTGAGCACTTGCGAGCGTTATAGTTCGAGCTTCTAGTTGAATGGTTGAGATATTTGTTTTGTATAACTTTTTGAATTTTAATTTTAGTTTAAATATTTGTAATAACTATAATATTTTCATGTTTAATTTTTTATTGGACTATTTGATGTGTTCATATTATGCAATATAGTTGTATCATTTAGGCAAAAATCCGGACATACTGATATAAAAATACCCGAAAAATAAATATGGCCGGTCATTTGGGAGGAGTCGTTGAGGCAACACCCCCCCTCCCGGTCCGGACGTGTGTCCTGGCGCCTCCAAAACGGTCAAGATTTGATGGTGTTGCACACATTAAAGAGGGTGTCGGCGGAGATGCTCTGACGGTTCTCTCCTATCCCAAATTTAAACTAAAATCGCTACGCTCTTTATTCCAAATTATGCATTTTAGTGTGACTACATATGGATTGAATCGAGTTAATTGAAACGCATCTAGATACATGGATTTAGGAATGGGGTAAGTAACAAACCAACAAAGGATGAGTCCTTGCCGTAGAAAAAAACGAAGGAGGATGTTCAAGATAAACATCTGACATCAAACTAAATTTACGTTTTTGGACCAAAAATTTAGCGAAGAAAATTGCCAAACTACTCTCCCTGTCTCAAATTAATCGTTTTAGATTTATCAAAATTATCAATACACTAAAATATGTCGAGATAAATCTATATTTTGATGAATCCACGATAATTTATTTGAGATGGAGGGAGTATATCGTAGATGCCCCTATGTGCATGGCACTAATTTAATTTCACATTGATGGGTTTGGTCAAAGAAAGAGTGGGTATGATCGTGCAAACAAGACATCCTTAAATAAATCGAGCCATGTTAAGTCTTCTCTAAAAATAATCTTCCTCAACCCAGTCTATATTGCGTCTGCGTTCCTATACTCCGGCCAAAAAAAAAGAAAAAAAAACATAGTAGTATAGTCGCGTGTGGAGTCGTTGACCCGGGCTGGAACCGAGCCTATCTCGCCGGCGTTGCCGGAGGGAGATGGCGAGGGGATAGCGCCGGAGGTAGTCGTCGGTTTAGGGTAGTTTTCTTCCTTTGTTTGTGGCCCTTCGTGGCAGTGAGGAGTAGCTCCTTGGCCGTCGGCGGCCATGGCCAAGGGTCCCTTTTGCTCGTTCCCCTGGAGGCGGTGTCGGAGTGGCAACCGGCGGCGTCCACGGTGGAAGGGGTGGAAGGCATCTCCACAAATAAGGCTCGTCAAGGCAGTTATACCGGTGATGCTGCGAGATCTTCACCGGAGTGGTTGGACTCCATTTTTCTCTTTGCTTCATGGAGGAGGAAGGAGAAGATGCGGATCAATCGCTGCCCAATAAACCTCGCCCCCTAGATCTACGCGCATCGGAATCTTCTACGCTCGCCCATCCAGGTCTGTGGCAGGAACTCAGGAGAAGGTGAGTTGCTTTCCCTTATCCGATGCGTCTGGATCTTCTCCACCTCTAAACAGCAGAAGCTCGTGCTTGGCATCTACTCTGAGGTCGCCGCGGTGGTGATCAAGTTTGGAGGTGATGGATGTGCTTTTGTTGGTTGGGAGTGGATGCGGAGTACTGGAACCAACCCCTCGAGCATCTTATCAGTGAACAAGACTGTTCATCTCACATCCATGGCTATGATGAAGAAGCCAAGCATGCCGATGAGGAATTCCGGCAAGACTACCTCCAATCGGAGGCCCTCGAGCTGTGCTCCTGAGATTATCGCCAGGGCGGAGACAAGTGGTGCTATCCCCGTCGAGGCTCATGGCTGCAGGAGCAGAGTTCTCGTTGCTCAGCGCTGGAGAAGAAGGGGGACTCGATCGCGTTTCCTATTTCTTTTCAGGGTCCTCCTTACAAATGTTAGGGGCCTATGTGTATTTTTCCTTTCTTATGGGGCTCCTTGTAATATCTGGTCCATCCAGCGGGTTTAATCAAAGGTTCTGGTCCCTTCGGGGACGCTCCACTGTTCAAAAAAAAAAACATAGTAGTATACTTTTTTTTCCTTGTTCTACTCTGCCTTCTAGAACAGTCTGGCAAGTGGAGCGGGGGGCATGGACCCATACTGCAGTCAAACGACAAGGATCGGACCCAACCAGCCAGCCGTGCTTACGCTGCACGAAAACAAGCGATGCGCTGGAAAGAAAGATCGGGCGAAAGGGATTGGGTCGAGTACGTCGGCTGTGACGCGTACACAGCACCCGCTTACGGCGCCGTCCGTGGCCGTGAGATGATGACACGATGCGCCCGCGTGCGGCCCGTGGAATGGAGCAGACGAAACCACGGCCGGGAGCGTCGAACGTGTCTCGCTTTCTCTCTCTGCCCCTGTATACGTGGAGACATCTCCCCTGTACACCACTTGCCTTGGCCGCAATGAGCTGAGGGACCTTTAGATTGAAGTATTTTTAAAAGAATTTTGGAGAATTCCAACCTATAGCATTCTTTCCTAAGTAAGGATGGCAATTTTAATCGTGGGTACGGGTATTCGCGGGTATTCGACCCGTATGGGCAGGGTATGGGTACACTTTTATACCCATGGGTAGTACCCGTACCCTACCCATCAAGTCATGGGTAGGTCATGGGTATCAAGTTATACCCGTGGGTATACCCATACCCTACCCATTTACACTGACATGTGGGCTACTTTGGCCATATGTGGCCCAACAGGAAGCAACCCACAAGGCCATGACTCCAGGGTTAAGGCGATGAGGAGAAGGGTCGGTCAAAGTGTCCTCGTAATCCTCTCGTCTCCCAATTATCCTCAAATTTCAATCACTCCTTAATCCTCTCATCTTCTAAATACTCAAACTAAGAAGATAAATTCCCAGCGATGAGGCATACAATTGATCAAACTGATATTTTTGTCAAATGTTCTATCAGTGAATATAATAACTTGTGTACCCGCTGGGTATCCAATGGGTACGGGTATCCTTCGGGTATGGGTATGGGTAGACTTTCATACCCATGAGTACGGGTATGGGTAGAGTTTTATACCCGTTGACTATACGGGTATGGGTATGGTATTGCTCTACCCGCCCCATACCCTACCCATTGCCATCCTTATTCCTAAGGAATGCCCTGATCAAAGTAATGACACATATAAAATTTCCATGCATTGTATTCCTATACCTCAATTTCATAGGCATTTTAACATCTACTCTAACCTTTTTTTTACACTCATTCGCGTAGGATCGAGACAAGTTTCCTGTGGTTCCATCCAAATAATTGTTTGGACAGTTTTCCTCTGTTTTGTAATCCTATATTTTGCACCTACAATTCTGTTAAATTCCTATGTTTTCTTAGTTCCTCTGTTTTGTAATCATGTGATCCAAATAAGCCCT
This sequence comes from Alopecurus myosuroides, assembly GCA_028641055.1. Classification (NCBI taxonomy): domain Eukaryota; kingdom Viridiplantae; phylum Streptophyta; class Magnoliopsida; order Poales; family Poaceae; genus Alopecurus; species Alopecurus myosuroides. The sequence continues at coordinate 46,364,369 of CM054062.1, forward strand.
TATTGTCTTGGGGGGCCTTTGGCTACAGGTCCACAGCTCCTCAAAAGGCCTCTTTGATTCGAAAAAATGGAGTTTCAAATGATTCAATTTTGTAGGAATTTTCTCTCTAGTTTGAATGCAATTCTAAAGAAGACAAGACCAACGTAATACTACAGTATTTTCTCTTATTTCACTAACGGCTATCACATGCATCTACTTTTTCATGAAAGAATGTGTTTTTTCCATGCAGTGCAACCATACAAAATATCTGTTATCTACATGGATTTATTCTTGTAGAATTCAACATACCGCCTCATTATTGTTTCCCTGATTATTTAAATCTTATGACGACAAATTCTTAGGACGATTTTGATGCATGTGTCATTTAGCTTTCTTTTCAAATACAATGAGTATGGTACAAAGCACATAAAAACACTGACTTGACATCAATTGAGAACTAGAATTACACTTTTTATATATATAAAAGGCATAAAGCCCGACTTTCACTTAATAAAGCCATACAGAGCAATGTTCAAACTAGCTAGAGTCACAATTAAGATATAACATACATAAATTTTAACATATGTCTAGATACATCTATATCTAGATGTGTGGAAGTCATCTATTGTTGAACGGAGGGAGTAGTAGTCTATTAGCTTTATAATCACAAACGGTCGTACTCGGGACGCTCATAGTGGCGGGACCAAGGATAGAGTGCGCATAGCATAAGCTTAATCCAAGCAATAGAGGGCCCACGTGCGCGAACAAAACAGGTCCAACGAGGGAATCCTCTCGTAGCTACAACGACCACTGACCATCGCCCATCGGAACGTTGCCCCGCCCACGCGCTTCCTCCGACGTGGCGCCTCCCCATTGGCCCGCACACGCGTCCCGACCTCCGAAATCCTTCGTACTGTACTACTCCCAGTACTCTTTTGTTTAAACTCTGAACGGTCGAAAGGCGAGGGAGCGCGTCACCGTCTTTTACCATTTCTGCAGCAGGCCCAGGTCCAGGCTCCCGTTATAATTCACCGACGGCAGCTGGGCCCTGCCGTGCCGGTGCTGTCGGAGACGTTTGAGTGGTGCAGCTTTCGGCTCAATTTTTATTTTTCTGCTGGGGTTCTCCGGTTGGAATTATTGGACTTGGTTCAGTGGTTGTACTTGTTTCGCGATGGTATCTGATGCTTCAGTGTTTCATTAACTCGTTTGTTAGAGAATCATTGCTCAAACCTAATGAATCCATGTGCTTCCCAGCTGGCAGTGTTGATGTTCGTTAGATAGAGAAACCACACTTCGTGGTGCTTGTATTGGTATCAAACTTTACCAAGTCGACAAAACTTGTTTTCATCTTGCGATTCTTATTTTTTTCGAGAAGAAAGCGCTCATTCATCAAGTCACACTCCCATGGGACCGACCTAGAGGAAGGTATCACATAATCTTCTACGGTAATTTCTGAGATAGGAAGTGGTAGAAGTGGTAGCCTAGTCTTACCTCTTTTTATAACGGAGGCAAAAGGTTTGCCCTAACCTATTAATTAGTAAATTTTACAAGTTACAAAACAACAATAAGTCACACTCCCTTTTACAACCGAGAGTTTAGTCAGTCGCAAGTGTGGTTGTATCTGAGATTTTGTCAGTTGCAAGTGGGGTTGCAGCTATGAGTTTTGCCAGTTACAAATGGGGTTGTAACTGCGATTTTGTCAGTTGCAAGTTGGATTGTAACTAGAAGATTTGCCAGTTGCAAATGGCGTTGTAACTATGATTTTCACAGTTGTAAGTGTGTTTGCAACTGTTAATTTTGCAAATTGGAAGTGTGGTTTCAACAGAGAGGTTTTTTAGTTGCAAGTGAGGTTGTAACTGAGAACACGGGCAGACCGTGACATCTATAAAAGACATGGCCAATTTAGTAGGTCTTACAAATTTTATACACACATCTCAAATTTTGTGGGCCAAATACACTGCTAAGATTTAATATTTTTTTGTAAGACCAGGCTGTGCCTGGTTTTGTCCCCGAGACGGTCCACCAGTGACTGAGAGTTTTGCCAGTTTCAAGTGTGGTTGCAATCGAGAGTTTTGCAAGCTGCAAGTGTGTTTGCAACCAAGAGGTTTTTGCAAGTAACCAAGAGTTTTGCCAGCTACAAGTGTGATTAAAACTGAGAGTTTTATCAGTCGCAAGTGGGGTTGTAATTGAGATTTGGTCAGTTGCAAGCGGGGTTGTAACTAAAATATTTATCAGTTGCAAGTGGGGTTATAATTGAGATTTTGTCAGTTACAAATGGGGTTGTAACTGAAAGTTTTGCAAGTTGCAAGTGGGGTTGTAAGTGTGATTTTCATAGTTGTAAATGTGGTTGCAACTTTTAGTTTTGCAAATTGGAAGTGTGTTTGAACTGAGAGTTTTTAAGTTACAAGTGGGGTTAGAACTCAGAACAGTAGCGGACCATGACATCTATAAAATACATGGCCAAATACACTGCTAAGATTGATTTTTTTTATAGGACCAGGCTGTGGCCCGGTTTTGTCCCCAAGATGGTCCGCTAGTGACCGAGAGTTTTACGAGTTTCAAGTGTGGTTGCAACTGAGAGTTTTGCAAGTTGCAAGCGTGGTTGCAACCGGGAGTTTTACCAGTTACGAGTAGGGTTGCAACCAAAAGGTTTGCCAGATCCAACCGAGAGTTTTGCTAGCAGTAAGTGTGATTGTAACTGATAACTTTCAGTTTGCAAGTCTAGTTTGTCACTGAGTTTTATGTACCTTTGTAGACGTTACAGAAAAAACATAAAACTAGATCTATAACATCAAAGTTGTGCAAGTTAAAATTCGAACAGTCAAAGCCCAAAAGAACTCGTAGGTAAGATGGTCAAGTAGGCACGCATCAAGTAATCACAGGTTAATGGAGCGGACTCTGTTAATGTCTCTCACCCTCTCTTTTGTGCAAGAAGGAAAAAATGACGTGCTAGTACTATGAAGCATGGACACGGAGCATGCAATCCAATCTCAAGCTAGCGATTTCCTTTTTTCGTGCGACTTTAGTTGGAATCTATCGATCGATGGTTTGGCCGATGGGCATGATTTGGCTGACGTCAGCTGACTGAGAATTAGCTTAATTCTCAGTCAGCTGAGCGTTAGACATGCCCTTTTATAAAAGGAAGATGCACTTTTTTTTTAGAGTAATCAGATATTTCATTAATCGAAAATCAAGTTACAATAAGCAACACACGTGGAAACTAAAATACAAACCGGGATAAAATGATTATCCTGAACTTGCATATGAAAATCTAGAAGATTGAGAAATACAAAACGATCTCTAGGGTTTCTTGCAACCACCGCAGCGAGCGGCCGCCGCCCAATTCCAGCGCCACATAGGCGAACACTGGAAGAGACGCCGAGGCTCCACCATTGCGAGATCCGAGAAAGCACCATCGCCAACGAGGCTTTGTGAGTCGATGAACAAGCCCGCTGCATGCAGCAAGGCACATATCGTTGTGGCACGTCGACCTGGGGACGTCCCCGTGCTTTCTTGGACCAAAATCTGTCGTCTCCCATCGACAAAGTCGGAGAGGAACGGCAAATCCACCACCTCCGGACCAGCATCCTTGCTCCATAAGAACCACCTTGTCCCGGCCGCCAGCGCCGTAGCGAATAACCACGAACGCCAGCGACATACTGAGAAACTAATCTCGCCAGATCTGAAGAACGGCGAGAAGACCAAGCTACCGATCTGAAGGACGCACACGTTGCCATCAACTCTAAGATTCCGCCGTGAAGATCGCCGCCGGTATGGGAGTGGAGTTGAGAAAGATTTATTTGCCCGGGCGCCGCTCCCATCACCCCAACGACGCCCAAGAAAACACTAGCCAAACCCTAACTACAGGCTGGCACCGAGGCGCCATGGTCCCCACCTCCTCGCGTCGCCGGAGTGGCCAAGGGAGGAGGAGGCATGGACCAACGATGGCCGGTGTAGTTGGGGCATATGCATTCGCCGCCGATCGCCTTTTCTTCAAGGAAGATGCACTTTGGGTCTCTAGAGGGGCAATGTTGTCACAGTCTTAGTCTGAGTTCGGCTCTGCTTTAGGTACAACAACTAAAACCATCTAACCGTCTGCGCTACATCTAGGTTTAGGTATGGTGAACCCAAGGCGATTGGGCGCCGCCGCCGACGCCATGGATGGGAGCGGTCCTGTCTATGAAGTCTCTGTTGACGCACGAACGCGCCACACGAACACGTCCTCGTGTACCCGCGGCGCCGAGGGAGATGCTCCGCAACTCACACCGCGGGAGGCCTGCCGGAAGCGCGGTACGCAAGACAGTCCGGCAGACGCTTTTGAGACCAGACGCCCCGGTTCCTCGGGAGGGACCCCGTCGGAGGACCCGGCGACGATTGGCTGCTCCAAGTCGTCCATAACGCCCCTGGAGCCTCGTGGATCGTAGCCTCCAAACCTGAAGAACAACGAAGAACGAGAAGCAAGGTACAAGGAAGAGAGATAGATGAACACGGTAAATTAGGGTTTGTGTTTGTTCGATTGGTGTTCGTTCAATCGGCCATCACCCCTCATGTATATAAGAGGCGGTTGGACTTCCCGTGCAAGGAAAAGGCTTGGATTCACGTCCAAAAGCCCTAATTTGCATCCAATTCGGATGTTTCACTCGAACCTTCCAAAACTGTTCGGTCTGAAAACTGGCTGCAACTTGCGGGTTATTTTCGAGTCAGTATACCAGCTCAAATAGAAATCACGTAGAATACAAAGTTGTTCGCCTCAAAAAGACGAAGAACTTTGATGTTTTATGATTTTTCAACTGACATCATCTTGAAGGACTAATTGTATGTGTACTAAAACGTGTTCGAATTGAATCCGAATCTGTCAGTTCTGACCTCCGTATTTTGCAGATTCGAGGTAGTAAAAGATCTCACATCAAAATCTCATAAAAGACAAAGTTGTTTATCTCGAAAAACCGAAGAACTTTTGTTTTATGTGTTTTCTTATCAGAGACCATCTGATTTGTCTACCGATCTCGTTAATGATCATGTATCAATCTTGTTCACGCCTTCACAGAACGCGACTAGTACATGTACTAGTTGGTCTATGTCTCGTGTTTCAGTTTTGGCCGAAATTCTGAACCCCGCTAGTGTACTAGTTGGCCTCTGTTTTGGCCGAAATTCTGAACCCCGCTAGTACATGTACTAGTTGGCCTCTGTTTCGTCCTGTTTTTCGACTATAGAATTTGCATACTTCATTGGATCGAGATGGTCCAAAAATCAAAATTGTTTGTTTCGATGAGACGTACAACTCTCGTTCACATTATTTTTTCATTTGGGCTCATCTTGTTGCCTTCCTTTTGTGAGACAAAAACGAGTGTCAACACATGCCCCCCTGTTTTTTTGGCAAAGCTTGCGTGCCAAAAAATAAGTTGCACCATTCTTGTTCTAGGAACGATGTCAACACTCCATCGGCCATGCATTCTCAGGAGGATACTAGATTATGACCATATGTGCAAAAGGGAAAATACCTTAATAATCTTTCATCCAAATACTCCGAAAGAATAACAGCAACCATTTGGCGATAAAGGTCCTCACTCATCAATGCATATTTGGAAGCAATCCGTCAAACTGTCATGCTCACCCTCTTGTAGGATTTTGCATATAATTAACAAAGAGCTTCTTCCGGATATCTGCATTAGATTTTCCTTTAGTGCATGGCCGAAGCAGCTTGCCTCGATCCGGCCCTACTTTCATTGGTAAAACAAAGCACCGACTCACGAGGAATCTGCAGTGCACTATGATTAACATGGTAGCCCGACGTTTGCGCACCAACTCATCACATTTCATGTCTAGGCATAAGAGAATTAGTAAAGCACTTCAAGATAAAAGTTATACCAAGACATGTATGAAGAAAAACAATAAGAGATTCGTCGAAATATGTGTAAATCATGAAATTATTGCACTACTTACAACGAATCACTATAAGTCTCAATATATGGAGCATCTATAGCAAATAAAAATTCTAGCACGAATAGAAAATATTCGGATTCGGATTGACTATTAGGGCACCATATTCTAAAGGGTATGAGACTTCAAAAATAGCACCAAAAGGAGATGAATGAACAATGCCAATGTACATGCCATCGTGTAAAAACTATATCAACAAATGCAATCTCCATGGTACTAGAGAGACAAAATCAATATCAAACATTATGCTCATGATCTATTCGTTACTCAACAACATAGCTAGCAAAATTTGGCCATTCATAAATTTTAAGGACTCACAGGCCAAATATCATCCAAGCATGAGTAAGAGCATAATTTTCAATTGATGCATACCTTGTCTCGGTTTGTAGTGTTACTAAGGACCATGTTAACACACCACACCGACCATGTCTCAATAATTTCTTAGGACGATAGAAGACTATCGGCCTCATATCTTTGCCTCAAGGGCATGCATAAAAAAGCCACCAAAGTATGTATAGACGAAATAAATCAAACAATAAATATGATAATGAACTCAGAATATTTCGGCTCTTTGCACTAGAAATAATATAGAAATTAATCAAATGTATATTGACTTGGTATTACCCTTCCATGATATAAATAATTATGATTCACCCATGGGTCAAAATAAGTCCATGGGGGGTAAGCAATCATACCTGGTGGTGAACTCCATGACAAAGGCAATGATGGCACAGTTGACGAGTATAGATGATGTGCCAACCGAAGATTTTTCTTTGCTGATATAGACCTTCGGCTTAACTGCTTGTTAGTTTCAGTCTTCTGTTTATTTACTTCTATGGATTTCCTTGCAACAGAATCTTGCACATCATTCTTGTCCTTGCAGCTCTTCTTAGGAATCCATGCCATGTTTTTCCTTTTTAACTCTTCAGCACTAAGCCTTTGCAATTTTCTTTCTTGCCAACTTGATAAGCCGAGTGGACATCCCGACTGTACTTTTTGTTTCCGCTTTGGCAACTCTTTCTTGAGGTTGGGCACCTTCAACTTCGCACATTCAGACTTTGCCCTTTGATCTTCAACAATTTGGTGTTTAATCTCTTTGCCTTTAATAGCCAAGGTCAATTGGACTGGCTCTTTATACTTGAAACTGAATGTGAAACAACAGACGTGCGGCCATCCCTTTTCACTTGGTAAACCTGCTTGACCACCTCCTTATTTTCTTTTGAGCTCTGGACCAATTCTTTTTATTGAAACGGTCTTTGGCATGAGATTGTTGATCCAATGATGATCTATTTGGAGCTGCATAATTTGGGTTAGATGGTCTAGAATAATATGGATAATGTGCCCATGAATCATACATGTCCCATGATGTATGAGGATAATAATTAGCATAGGGAGGTGTCCATGACCTTTGTATTGGCGGCCCAAAAGGAGGATATGAACCTGCTGCATTAAACTTCTCTTTTCGCCAATACCGGTTATTGTACTTGCGCCTTGGGGGTGATATTGATGCTTTTGCACTACTCGGCCGATAAGCACTTTTCGTTTCAATCTCCTTTTGATATTTCTTCAGTAGCTCTCCGAAAGTAACTTTTGATTTCTTACCCTTGTGCTTATAGCGGCCTTGGTTCTTCTTGATTTCGCATGCATCAATCTTCAAATTTTCTTGTTGCCCGTGAGTGCTTGATGTCATTGGTGTAGCATCAATAGAATTTCTATCTTCAAGAATATCTTTCATGTGCTCCTGAATAATTTCTTTTCTTGAAAACTTGATCTCACCATCTTCATCATGTACCTTCTTATCTTTGAACGAATCGGCTTGAGGTAGCCGACATAAAAGAGTTTTGCCATCAAGACCAAATTGAAATAGACTGGTCATCTATATGTGTCTCACTAAAATCCAACCGTCCATTGTCAACGGTCGATTGTACTATTTGATGAAACATGTTGCAATTGTCAATATTATGCTCAAACGAATCATGCAACTTGCAATACATTCGTCCTTGGATTGGCGGCTCTACATGGTGATCAAGAATCATAATGTAATCATTCTTAAGAAAAATATCGAAGATGCGATCACACATGCTCAAACTGAAGGTACACTTTTTTATTAACTAGCCGATCATGTTGCGAGAACGGATTTTGAGTTAAGTAACCGAATGGTTCAAGTTTGACACCACCCCATTCGGCTAGACTTTTGCAACGATTCTCCGATGCTTTTGAATAAACCATCATACTAGCATCGGCTTTCTCAAGAGATTCTACGATTGGCTTTATATTTCTGAAACCAAAATAATTAGAACAAACATGTCTCACTTGAGACCAAATGTTAGCCAAGTATGAGATAAGCAAAGCCACCCATGTAAATACAAATTTTAAATGAAACAAGGGGAAAAGCTCTTGCTGTAATAATTTGTTACTATTGGTCTCTCTAAATTTTGTAATATGTTGACCAATAGTTTTTGCAGCAATTTTATTACTAACAAATAAATTACTTTTCTCGACTGGTCTTTCAATTTTTCTTATGAAAATCTTGCTAATCGATGCATCAACAATATAGTCTTGACCAAATCGGAAAGTAAGTAAATTATTTGTTGGATATACCTCTTTGAAGACGTTGGGAGAACATGATGGTTGCATGACCTGGGAAATATCTTGCCCCGTCTCTAGATGATTTTCCAACGCCTTTCCTTCTTCATTTTCTGGGTCTCGTACCTCATTACTTTGATGCTCAATGTCAACCGAACTTGGTTCGTCTATACTTTCTTGCACTTGAAGTTCATTAATCTCTTTGGCACGGAACTTATAGGGAAACATGCAAGATCCCTTACTTTCAGAAAAATCAAGCATGGTTGTTTTTCTAAGCTTTCCATGCTCTTCATAAATGAATGTTTCCTTTGATTCGACAGATTCGGCAGATGTAATGTTTGATTCGGCTTTTTCAATAACCGAAGCAACTAAACTTTCTGAATCATTCACACTTCCTTCATGGATCCTATCAATTCGCAAAGCTTCTTCATCTTGTCTAGATTTATTAGAGGGTTCACCTTGATTGCTGCATGGAGTATGTAACTTGATCTCTCCAACCGAAGTAATACTTTCTTGACGGTCATTCTCAAGATTTGCAAGAAACATCTGTATATCTTCTTCTTCAAGCTTTTTTCTATATGTTTCGTGCTCATCTTTGAGTTTTTTCTCAAGCTTCTTGAACTCCTCATTACGCTTCCTCTTGAGTATTTCATAGCATTGGCGTTGCTCATCTGATAATTCCTCCAAAGTTGGCTTAGTGAATCCGCCAGTGCTATGCTCTACATGGTGAAATTGCCCCCCGAAACTTTTAGCTTCTTTCGGCAATGTGTTACCGAAACTTTGTGGCTGTGAAGGATAGCAGTTGAGCTCAAATTGTTGATGGTCTTCTTCATGCCTCTTCTTAAGCGCCTCTAAAGCTTGTATTGCATCTAGATCATGGGGACTTTCTGCTGCTCTCAAATGAATAGCATTGATCTTCTTTAATTCAGCTGCAAGTTTTTCCTTGAAACTATCCAATCCATATGCAACAGAAGTAGATGAAGATGCATGTGTTCCTGTTAAATTTTCACTTATTCGGCCATGGCCACTATGAAAGTGCGGAGCCGAATTATGAATCTCACCAGTTGCACATGAAGATGAAACATTAGTAACATAAGGTGTAACATATGATAGTTGGGGGTAATTGGCCAGATAGCTAGTAGTTGCATGTTCAATTCCCCTCTCCATCGGCATATTTAAAGATGAACTAACATAGTGCATGTCACTTGCCGATGCATATAAAGGTGAAACACTTGCTTGCATGCTATGAAAATTACTAATGTTTGGTGCTTCATATTGATTAACTGAAATCACCATGTTGTTCATCGGCATATGTACTCCTGGGATTGCGGATGCATGAGAATTCGAATATACATGTTGCACATTGCTAAAATCATAACTATTCAAAGCATAGAGATTATTTTGCATCGGCCCTTGCTCATAGTAAGAACTAGGGCTAGCCGATACCGTACTCATATCAAAAGATCTGGCAACATTAACATGAGAGAAATTTGCATCTACATATAGAGATTGAGGATTCATGATACCGTTATAGATTGCAGATCTCGATGACGCTCTCTTCGTAGGAAGAACGGGCTGGATACCGTTCAATGCTTCGTCCCCAGCGGAGTCGCCAAAAAGTGTGTTGACGCGCGAACGCGCCACACGAACACGTCCTCGTGTACCCGCGGCGCCGAGGGAGATGCTCCGCAACTCGCACCGCGGGAGGCCTGCCGGAAGCGCGGTACGCAAGACAGTCCGGCAGACGCTTTTGAGACCAGACGCCTCGGTTCCTCGGGAGGGACCCCGTCGGAGGACCCGGCGACGATTGGCTGCTCCAAGTCGTCCTTAACGCCCCTGGAGCCTCGTGGATCGTAGCCTCCAAACCTGAAGAATAACGAAGAACGAGAAACAAGGTACAAGGGAGAGAGATAGATGAACACGATAAATTAGGGTTTGTGTTTGTTCGATTGGTGTTTGTTCAATCGGCCATCACCCCTCATATATATAAGAGGCGGTTGGACTTCCCTTGCAAAGAAAAGGCTTGGATTCACGTCCAAAAGCCCTAATTTGCATCCAATTCGGATGTTTGACTCGAACCTTCCAAAACTGTTCGGTCTGAAAACTGGCTGTAACTTGCGGGTTATTTTCGAGTCAGTAAACCAGCTCAAATAGAAATCACGTAGAATACAAAGTTGTTCGCCTCGAAAAGACGAAGAACTTTGATGTTTTATGATTTTTCAACTGACATCATCTTGAAGGACTAATTGTATGTGCACTAAAACGTGTTCGAATCGAATCCGAATCTGTCAGTTCTGACCTCCGTATTTTGCAGATTCGAGGTAGTAAACGACCTCACATCAAAATCTCATAAAAGACAAAGTTGTTCGTCTCGAAAAACCGAAGAACTTTATTTTATGTATTTTCTTATCAGAGACCATCTGATTTGTCTACCGATCTCGTTAATGATCAGGTATCAATCTTGTTCGCGCCTTCACAGAACGCGACTAGTACATGTACTAGTTGGTCTCTGTCTCGTGTTTCAGTTTTGGCCGAAATTCTGAACCCCGCTAGTACATATACTAGTTGGCCTCTATTTTGGCCGAAATTCTGAACCCCGCTAGTACATGTACTAGCTGGCCTCTGTTTCGTCCTGTTTTTCGACTATAGAATTTGCATACTTCATTGGATCGAGATGGTCCAAAAATCAAAGTTGTTTGTTTCGATGAGACGTACAACTATCGTTCACATTATTTTTTTATTTAGGCTCATCTTGTTGCCTTTTTTGTGAGACAAAAACGAGTGTCAACAGTCTCGGAGAGTCTACAGGTCTACGAATCGGGAAGGAACCTGTCGTGGGATAATCACGGCAGATGTTACCTGGGGTAACTGATCTTGGGGCAAGTCGACACAGGTATTTGGGAGAGGGTTTAGCTCGAAGGAAGACATGGCAAAAAGCGATCTAAGAACCGGAAAGCAACTCGCCGGATCTCGAATATGAACTATACTGGATACTCGATAATTGGTGATACAACTATGACTTGAATCTCTGGCGAACTAAACCTAGGGGCCGGTTTATAAAGCACCGTCCCTCCCCCTGGCTTAGCCTCCAAGGTACATATTGAGTCCTACTCGAACTTCTACTTGCAAACCCTAACTTTCCTTACCGCAACCCACAATCCGGGTTGCGAGGCCTACAAACCTTGGGCCTTCCAGAAGTTTCCTTTACCCTTAGCCGGATCTTGTCCAATTGTCGTTTGGGCCGGGTTACACCTTGGAGTTGGTCTATCGGGTTACTATCCCCCCATCAGTAGTACCCAGAATAGCTTGGGCTTCCGAGATTCATTCTTCGAAGCGCTAGCTATTCCCTGCAGAAATATCAAACGCACAAGCACATGGAGGCCGAGCCACAACACTTTGACGAATGGCTGGGACCAACTTCATGGGGTCCAGGCAGTAACCCGGCTCTCCTTCAAAGGCTTTCCCTAATTTTCCATGTATGGGTCTTAATAGAAAACTCCACGATTTCACACTTTTCTCGATAATTAATTCTGATACCAAAGAGGAGATCTCCCTTTCCTTTTCATCCGAACTTCTCCCTTCATGCTTTAAAGTGCGTCCCACAAATTTCAAAATAGGCAGCCGTTACTCCGTATTTCCCGGGTTCCGCCCGTTGAGCTAGGCTTTACCACCCAAACCATTATAAATAAACCCTTGAGCGCAACCCTAACTCCAACGGCCTATTTCCCCCATTCCTCTTCCTTCCTCCTTTCGAGTTCGAACTCTCAGCGCACCACCACGGAAGCCCCGCGCGTATCACCGGAGCCCATTCGCCACCGTTTGCGCTCCGCCACCGCGCGATTCGCTCCGCCGCCCAGATCCGCCGCCAAACCTCCAATTGGCCCGCCAGAAACCGCGAAAGGGCACCAAACTTGCGCCATCTGCCTCCGGAAAGCTGCGCTTCAATCCCCCTCGGTAAGTCCTTCACATCCTCTAACTCATCCTCGCAATTTCTCAATTTTCCCTTAAGTTAGATCTAAATCGAGCCGCCCGCGATTTCTCGGATCGTGCCGAATTAAATCACTAGGGTCCACTCTAGCTCATTCAAATAAACAAGACACACAGTCTAATTCACTCTCCTACCACTTGTAATTATTAAACTGGCCATAATTTTAGAAATGGAATTCCCAATCTAAGCTCGGGTCACCTAAATTTTCCGCCTTTGCTCATATTATCCGGAAAATCTTTCCTTTCCGGCTTACTTGCCCACAATAGATGTGCGGGCGACCGCTTACTCTCCTCAAACACTTATCCATGCATAAAATCCTACAAGTTTTGCAATAATGTGCGACACCCGGAAAATTCGTACCTTGCTTTAGCAAAGTAATACCCGGATCATGTCTAACTTCCGGGTTACCTTGACACCGCTTGCCAACGCTCAGTCAACTGACCGTTTCCGAGTTTTATTTCTCACATCCTTTCCCTTGACGCTTTTTTAGGTTAACCCTATGGCGCCCAAGAGGCGGGGAAAGCAGCCGGTTAAGGCCAAGACCACGAACTCTATATCTGCCAACTGGGGGAAATCCTCCGTCACCAGGGCCAAGCTAGAGGAACTGGTTGAGCTAGGGGTCCTTCCCCCTCAGGAATCTATCCACTGGAGAGTACCGGGTAATGAAACCCGACCTTCTCCAGCAGGAAACGAGGTAATATGTTTTGTTGAGCATGTGACCCGGGGCTTCAGGCCTCCGGGTCACCCTTTCTTTCGCGACGTCTTAAACCACTACAACCTCCGCATTTTCGACATAGGACCCAACTCCGTTTTAAACATCACTCACTTTATCGTTCTTTCCGAGTCTTACTTGTGCATTCCGCCAAGTCTGGCTCTCTTTGTTGAACTCTTTCAGTGCAAACCGTGCCGCGAAAGCGGCGACGGCGCACTTCTTACTTGCGGCGGGGTTTCTATCCAACGCCGCAAGAACTCCCTGATGCCTCCTCTCACCCTCAACTCCCACGTAAAGCACTGGCAGCTCTCGTACTTCTACTACCAGGACACCTCCCCACCCGGCGAAAAGAAGTTGCCGGGTTACTCGGAGGGTCAGCTCGATATCTCCGAGACTTTTAATGCCTTTGCCCCTGACTCGGACAGGGAGGCAATTTTGCCTTCGTTGGCTAAGATCTCCATCTTATCAGCCCAAGGCCTCATCGGGCTCAACCTAGTAAAGACTTGGGTCGACTTCCGCATTCAACCCAACTCCATCCGCGAGAAACTGATGTGCGAATACTCGGGTCAAACCACGGACCCGATCCGATACTCTACCAGCACTTTCGCTCCCAGCGATACAAACAAAACCATTAAGGGCTTTTTGACAGAGAGGCTCGAGGTAATCCGCAACATAGCCGGATTAGAACCCTTCACCCTCGAGAACCCGGCCCCCTCAGTAAGTCTCCTACCTCTCGACCTTGGATTCTAACAAGTTCACTTTTATCCGCTTCCCTTGATTCAATATTAACCCTTACTGTGGTATCTTCACCTCAGGCCGATAGTAACTTCTGGAAATTCGGTACTCCTCCTAACTCCGGAGACCCGGAGGTGGAAGATGATGCCGTTAATTCGGACGAAGGTGCATACTTAATCCCCTTGCATGCGTTACGCCCTGCTTCTCTTTTTTTTTATATATTATAACTTTGATAATTTTCAGAACAAGAAGACCAAGACAAGGAGGAAGAATCGGACGGCAAGGTGGAGTCCGCCAGCGAGGAAGATGAACCGGAGCCAGCAATCAAAGCCGGATCCAAAAGAAAACCCCAAGGAATCGTCTTCCAGGTTTTATTTTGTTTCCTTGTGCTTAATTTCGGCTCCCATGACGTCATTCCTGAGCTAAACCTGTCATCACCCTTTTGACTACAAATGAAGGAGCCACCCGCAACTAAGCGTAGAGTGACCCGCAACCATCCGGGTAATGAGACTCTTAACCCGGGTACTTCACCGCCTCCAGCTCGACATACTGGTACTTACTGTACACAAGAATTTTTCCCAAACATTCCCTCACAAAGTAATCTGACACCTTGCTTGGTATTTTTCAGTATCTTCCGGGTCTAGCAGCGGCTTTCCCTCGGACTTCCCGGTGAACCTCGGGTAAAGTCCTTTTCCTGATGCTATACCGAACTTGTATCGCCTTTTTCATAATCATGGATTAACCGTACCTTCGCACTTTCTACAGAGCCACGGCCGTTGTTAGTGACCAGGAAGACACGGAGGTTGAGGACCGGGTTGAAAATAAACCGACTGACGGTGCTTTCACCACAGCTGGCGATGAGCAAGCGTCGCCAACAGAACTGGCTAGGCAAGACACCGGGTATCCAATAGCCTCGCACGCGAGCGAGAAGGAAAAGGGCGCAGCCTCGAACGCGGGAGGGGGACCAGACTCCGACATTCGGATGACCCGGGTGCCGCCTCCTGTTACAAGAAAAACTCCTTTTCCAACTTCCCAGGCACCCGAGCCCTCTAACTCGGGTAACGATGATTTTAACCAGCTGATGAGCGCTCTCCTCGCCATGAAGGCTTCAGAGGGGAACATCCTAGAGCGTACGGCCGCAGCACATCAGGTAACTTTATTTGTTATTTCTTACTATACACCCAGTCCCCAAGTTCCGAGCATAACTTGCTGTAATTACGCTCGGTACTTCATACAATACTCGGCTTATCATGATATCCGACTTACATTTTCACTCATTCTTCGCAGGCGGAGATTACTCGGTCAGATGAGGTGTTACTCAAGACCGAGCAGCTCCTGCTTGCTGAAGTGAAGCGCCGAGAAACCCTTGAGGCGGAGATGAAGACTTTGAAAAAGAACGTCTCCAAATACAAAAAGAAGTACAATGATGCCCAAACTACGCTGAAGAACTTGTCGAACCAGGTCGCGGACACTTATCGCATTTTGCTAAGTAAGTTTTTGCTTGCGACTAACTTGCATACTTCTACCTTATTGCTACGATAGTCGATTTTATTGATATGATTTCTTTTGTTTCAATTGCAGGTGCTAACCTTGCTGCTCCAGAAGACAATGCCGTTGCTTAGACTAAAACGTTAAAGACTGTTCTCCGGACGTTTTTTGCCGGCACAAAGCTTTTACTGGATGCCGTGAAATGGCCTTCCGAGGTATATCCAGGCGAAGAGAACCTTATGCAAGCCTTTTCAACCGTGCCTGGATGGATTGAAATATGGAAGCGTTCGTCGTGCCGAATCGGCATGACCCGGGCCTTCACTCTGGCGAAAGCTTATTTTCCTAAGCTTGACCCGGCAAAGGTAATATCCGGGTTTCCAGAATTCAAGGCTGACGGGGCCAAGTTTACGCCCAAGGACTTCAAAGTTATACAATCCGACGTACGCCACCCGGCTACTACCTTGGCCGATAAGATAGACCTGGACACAATCATGAGCGCGTACGATTCTGACGGCAAGACTATTCTAGCAGAGGCACCCCCTCCCTTTGACATGCTGGAAAGATGGGCGACTGACCTGGCCAGGAGGAAAGAGGAAGCTGCGAAGAGAGAAGCCGAGTTAGGCTTAAGGCCGTCTTCCTCTACACCAGCTGTTCCTCCACCTGTCCGTCCTGATACAAAGAGTCCGGGTAAAGCTGCTGGAAAGGCCAAGGAGCAGGTCCAGGACGCAGACCCGGAAGACCATTCCCAGGATGCCGAGTAGGATAATGTCTAGTATTTCGTGTTTTCAAAACTGATATGATTTTGGCGGTGCGCCTGTGCACCATTGATACTGATACTGTGACTTTGTGCTTGATAACTTTGTGCCTTTCCCGGCTTTTGATAACCTCGATCCTTGTTTTAAGCTTATTCTCGATACTTGATTGTTTATTTTCGATTCCCCTTTCGAGACTCGGTTGACCGAGCATCATGGGTTTTGATAAGCGGACTTTTCTTTAAGTCCCCAAGACTCGGTAGCCAAGGTTTTCGAGCTTTAGTAACTAAACAGTTTGTTTCTGTTTCGAAGTCCTTAGTCCCCATGACCCAAAGTACGAGCCAAGGGGGCGTGGCCTTTCTCAGATGGCAAACTGCTCTTTACCAAGCTGACAACCAATAGCCATTCACGTAAATACTGAAGTCATGCTTAATACTTGTTGAGTTTCCGGCTATTTTAGCCTTGTACTCTGCATGGACTTGTGGTTTAGATGACCCTTTTGATTATCTTGTACTGTAAGCCGGCTTTCGCGTGGATACCATGTTGTTACATCTATACGAAAAACAGGGTCAAGCAGGTCCCATTGGGCTGCATAGTTTGATTGTAATCGTAAGTGAACAGATCATGCCACTTTGTTGCGAGTCACATCGAGCTTAAGTAAGAATAACCAAGAAATTTCGCTCCTTCGTCCGGTTATAAGATTGCAGCCGTACTCGTCTTGCGAGTAATCGGCCCTCATAACTCATAGGCATCAAGGCCGGGTCTCCGGGTTTGTGACTACTATTTAAGCAGCTCAATTCCCAAAGACCTATGTACGTGCAACGTATTTTGATGATACTGATGTATTGATAATAACAAACATTACTTACTTGCAACTGAAGCAAAGACCATGATAAGACTTGAAAACCATCTCTTTTATTGATATGAAAAGTTTGAGTCAGCAGGCCGCCTCATTAAAAACCTTCCAGTCCCCTTAGGTACCCTGGGTAGGAAAAGAGCGCGTATGAAACCTGCTGTCCGTTACCCTGCTTTAGTTATTCCTGAGAATCGGCCTCGCGTTGGCATGGCCGATGCACATTCTCCATTCGCTAGTTCCTTTCATGATGAGTACCGGGTTTGTTAGCCAATCCGGGTATGTCGTCCTTGTGGCACGATTAGCTATAGGTGGCGGTATGGCTTCCTCTTCCCTGTCAGTCAGCTTGGAAGGATCGCTCCTGACGAAGCCCACCATCTTAGGATCTTGTTCTGTCCTAGTTTTTGCTTTATTCCCTTCAGAAGTCGGCCTTTTTGACATTGTCCTTTCCTCTAGGTCCACCTGCGATCGGTAATGCTTGAGCTCTTCTTTCCAGCAGGCTTGCTCAGCCATTGCCGCATCTCCTTCATCACATTCGGCTGCTATGTCTCGATTCCCGTGTATGGTAATGGTCTTCTTAGGACCCGGGATTTTCAGCTGTAGATACACATAACACGGTCTTGCCATGAACTTAGCATAAGCCGGCCTTCCAAACAATGCATGATAGGGACTGCGCAACTTAACCACCTCAAAAGTAAGCCACTCGACTCGATAATTGTCCTTTGACTCCCCAAAAGCTACTTCCAACGCCACTTTTCCTTCGGGGCACGCTGAATGACCCGGCACTATCCCGTGAAAAACTGTTGTACTCTTTTGCAACTGAGATTCCTTTAGGCCCATGCGCAGAAAAGTTTCCCAGTATAGGATATTGATACTACTTCCTCCATCCATCAAGACTTTTTTCAGCTCGTACCCATTGACCTGTGGTGCCACTACCAATGCTAAAACTCCCGGGTGATCAACTCTGTCCGGGTGATCCCTTCTGCTCCAAGTTACCTCCTGTTCTGACCACCTCAAATACCTTGGAACGGCGGAAGAGACTGAATTGACCGCCTGTTTCAATATCTTTTTATCCTTGTTAGAGCCTCCAGTAGTGTGCACGTGATATTGACCCAACTGTTTGGGGTTAGCTTGAAAACCTCCTGCTCCCCCTTGATTATTGCCTGGATTTCCTGCTGCCGGGTTACCGGCTGGGGGTGGACCGTTGCCCAAATTTCCACCTGGACCCGGGCCTCCTCCCCGACCCGCTCCTCGCATGGCTCTATTTACTTCCTCATTCTTCCATCTCTGTAAGTCGGCGCATTGCTCCAAGGAGTGATTAGCCGGCTTGCCGTTCCTACTATGCTTCGGGCATGCCATCCTAAATATGTCCCAACTGTTACTTGGTCTTGGAGGTCCTTCGTAATGTCCCCCACTGTGATTTCCAGTATTAAAATTCCCTTCAGATCTGGGTCTTGAAGACCCGGCCTCCGTGTTAGCTACAAACTCGGAATTCCCTTCAAACGGGCGCTTGTTCTGGCTATTTCCATTATTGCTTGGCGCCGATCCATTGCCGGTTCTCCCACTGCTACTTGTGTTTGTTTTTGCTTTCTTGTCATCAATTTCCTCCTCTGTGGTGTCCGTTGCGGCGTGTTTGTTGCACGCATCCATTAATTCTCCCATTGTTACCTCCGCTGCATTCCTACTGGATTTCATGCGAGTTAACTTTTGCACTAAAGGAACGTACTTACATGTTTTCGCCATGGCTTGTAGCGCATCCTTGGGCTGAATATCTGTGGATGAGTGGAGTATCTCCATAAACCGGCGTACCCAGCTGCGCGCTGACTCGCCCTTCTTCTGAACGCATCGTTCTAAATCGTCAATAGTAAACAGCTTTCTGCACGTTCCATGGAAGTGCTTGACAAACGCGGTTTTTAATTCTTCCCAGGATTTGATCGACTTTTCCGGCAGATTGGCGAACCATAACTTTGCTGCTCCCTCTGACATCATTAAGTACATGAACTTGGCTTGAAGATTCTCGGATGCATTGCGAATTGACATTGCCATCTCGTAACTGCTCAGCCATGTCTCTGGATCCATTGTTGGCTCATAATTCACTACTTTCCCCGGCTCTTTGAACTTTTCCGGGTAAGGTTCCGCTCTGATGTTGTCCGAGAGACACTTTGGTCCCGCCAGGGTGATTGGGGCTGGTCTCACTCGGGAAACATGTGACCCGGCTGGGGGTGCCACGGGGTGCGGCGCCACCGGTAACTCATGTGCTACAGACCCGGCCCCGGCCCTTCTGGCCCTGGAGCTGTCCACAATCGCCTGCGCCGCCGATGCTGCTGGTACTGTCTGGATATGAGGTGGGGGCGGCATTTGCTGTTGCTCTTCCCTCCGCCGTGCTGGATTCGTTTGAATATTGCCCTGTTGCTGACTGGGGTATAGCGTCCCATGCATTCCGCTTCTATGGTCTGGATAGTTGGCTTGCTGTGCCACCGCGGTGTGTAGTAGATCGATCGCTCGCCGGGTTACTTCCGCATGGGGCGATTCTCTCACAGGGATCTGATTCAAGGCGAGTGTCGCTGCATATACGTTGTCCATGGGATTGTTGTAATGACCTGCTGGTGTGCAAAATCGTGATGATGGTGGTAACTCATTGCCGGGTGCAATTCTAGCCTGCGGCGGGAGTAACCCGGCCTGCTCATTTGCCGGCTGTATTCCCGCTGTATTAACTGCCGTCGCTGGTGGGGGTGCGGTTCCCTGGTTTACCGCTGGGATTGGTTGATCCTGGGGTGTGATAAACAGAGCTGCCGGATTAATAACCCCGCCCGTTGCTGGTAGCCTGGTCTGGTGCCTCTGATGCGCTCTAGACGTTTCCTCCCGGAGCCGAGTCTCTAACGCATCCAACTCGCGCTGCCGTGTGGCCATCCCCTGTCTCTCTGCTTCCACTTGCCTTCTTTGCTGCTCCAATGCGCGACGGGCCACATCCAGATCTCTGACCCGCTCCGCCGCATTCTCTGGAGTGATCACTGTAGCGAGGACGGTTGGATCTAAAATCAAATTGTTATCGAACAGGGCCGGGTGACGCGGGTTTGAAGGACCCGCCCCCGGTGTCCGGTTTGCTTGGAATCCGAACATGTTTGCCCGCATCTCTTCCTCCGGTGCGCGACTGGTAACCGATGCCGACTCTCCCTTAACCCGGATCAGAACCGGGTCAGTTGTACCCTGCTGTTGATTCAATGCCTGAGCCGTCCCGACTGCGGCCGCGGTCACGCTCTCTTGATTTATGTTGGCCGCGGGAGCCGTGTAGACCGCAACCCGGCGCGTGATGCTTGGCACGAATTCATGCCGTTCTTCTTCGCTGTTTTCCTCCTCATATCGATCCTCCAATAGATCCCGGATAGACTCGGTATCACCTTTTCTCTCTACCCGATCGCGCGGGGTCCATACCAACTCTTCCGACTGTTCCCACTTCTCGGCGAGTTCTTTCATCTGACCTGTTGTTCCGATCGATTCTTCTCTTTCCGATTGAATGTAGGTAGCTTCTCCTGACACAGAATCAGATCCAAGATTGTCAGGATTCGAGCCGGAAGTACATACCATACCGATGAAGACGTTGATGCGGCCGATTGTCACGACGGATCCGGCTTCGAGGTGATCCGACTCTGGCCCCCAGCCGGAATCGTCCACCATCTTCTCTCCTTGGCCGTCGACGTAGATCTCACCGACGATGAGGTTCTTCATGCTCTTCCGAGCTTCTCCCATGATGTAAACACCTTTGGACGCAGGCCCCACGGTGGGCGCCAACTGTCGTGGGATAATCACGGCAGATGTTACCTGGGGTAACTGATCTTGGGGCAAGTCGACACAGGTATTTGGGAGAGGGTTTAGCTCGAAGGAAGACATGGCAAAAAGCGATCTAAGAACCGGAAAGCAACTCGCCGGATCTCGAATATGAACTATACTGGATACTCGATAATTGGTGATACAACTATGACTTGAATCTCTGGCGAACTAAACCTAGGGGCGGTTTATAAAGCACCGTCCCTCCCCCTGGCTTAGCCTCCAAGGTACATATTGAGTCCTACTCGAACTTCTACTTGCAAACCCTAACTTTCCTTACCGCAACCCACAATCCGGGTTGCGAGGCCTACAAACCTTGGGCCTTCCAGAAGTTTCCTTTACCCTTAGCCGGATCTTGTCCAATTGTCGTTTGGGCCGGGTTACACCTTGGAGTTGGTCTACCGGGTTACTATCCCCCCATCAGAACCCTCTGCTGTCCGGGAGGAAACCAGAGTCAGGCTGGATTCAACACGACATCGCGGAAGAGTTCGCGGCCGCCACGAAGGAACGTGATACATAAAAAACGTATCTACTTTTTCGAACACTTTGCTGATGTTTTCCCTCTAAACTTGTGTGTTTTGAATGCAACTAACACGGACTAACGCTGTTTTCAGCAGAATTACTTTGGTGTCTCGTTTTTGTGCAGAAAAATCAACTTTCGGGAAATTTCCCAGAAAAGACCCCATTGGTCTTAAAACACCGGAAGACCCCGGGAGCCAGAAGGGGGCCAGGAGACGTGCCAGAGGGGGGCCACACCACCCCCTGGCGCCACCCCTAGACCGCGCCACCTGGTGGTGTGGGCCACTCCCACACCCCCTCGGACTCCCTTTCGACTATATATTGCCTTCAACCCTAAAACGCGAGGGCGTTCGATCGTTTTCCAGAAAGAAGTCCGTAGCTCCGCCACCATCGCGAATCCTTTTTCGGGGTTCAGAAATTCCATTCTGGCACCCTGCTGGGACGGGGAATTGGAGGAGATCATCGCCATCATCATCACCAATGCCTCTCCATCGACCATCCATGTGTGAGTAATTCCCCCGAGTAGGCTGAAGGGGATGGTAGGGATTGGATGAGATTGTTCATGTAATAATTCCGTGATTGTTAGGGCATAGTGCCTAGTATCCTCTATTAGTGCTATTGACATTGTTGCAACTTTTTATGCTTAATGCTTGCCACTTTGGGCCCGAGTGCCATGATCTCAGATCTGAACATGTTATTGAATCACGATGATAATTATTGTTTCTTCATCATACCTGCAAGTTGTTTACACATATCGTTGTCCGAAACCCGAGGCCCCGAAGTGACAGAAATTGGGACAACCGGAGGGGATGGCTGTGATGTGAGGATCACATGTGTTCACGGAGTGTTAATGCTTTGCTCCGGTGTTCTATTAAAAGGAACACCTTTATTACCAGTAGTTCCCTTGAGGCCCCGCTGAAAACGGGATGGTAGGACAAAAGATGTTGTGCAAGTTCTCATTGCGAGCACGTACGACTATTTACAGAACACATGGCTATGGTTACTTAGTGCTTGGATGCTTTATCTTATTTATCAGCAATGCCCATGTCTTGATTATTATATGAACTATCTTATCCGTGCAACGCCCGTTCATCTATCCCTATGCCTACAGTATTTAATCCCGTTGTTTACTTCAAACACTGCTGCTGTTTTCATTTTACTGCTGCTATTATTTCACTACTACTGTTACTATAAAACTGTCACTACTGAGAAACCACTGCGAGCAAGTCCACTTTCAGGTGCAGGTGAATTGACAACTCACTTGTTAAGGCTCACAAATATTCTTTGCCTCCCTTGTGTCGAATCAATAAATTTGGGTTTTACTTCCCTCGAAGACTGTTGCGATCCCCTATACTTGTGGGTCATCAGAACGCCATAAAAAGGACGCACCGGGAGGTGACGTCATAACCCTAATCAAAGCTTTCGATATCCGATCTACGACTTTTGATCCTGGGGTTGAACCAATCTACGTGAGTTCTTGAGCGATGTCAGCGAAGGACGGTGGGGGTGACTACGGGGAGGCCGGTGAGGCCTCTACCCACCCGAAGCCGACCGCCGCTGGCGCGATCGTAACTGCGGGATTGGATCGCCAGATCGTGGTGGCAGAACCTACGGCGGCAACGGAGGGAAACTGGAACGGAGAGGAGAAAGACGGGACAAACGTCGGACCAGAAGCTAGGGTCACATGCGAGGTGGACATGGACGACGAGGTGTGCGCGGAAGAACCAGAGGAAGAAGAACCCGAAAACTCAAAACCCACAGTCTCGAGACTTTTTGCAAGGTACTAATCGATCAAAGCGGCAAATTATTCCGACCTCCACAAACACTTCATGGATGTCTGGAGAATCTGTGGGACGGTGACCTTCACGCCATTGAAAGACAATTTTTTCATCATCATCTTCAATCTCGAGGGAGATTACAAATTTGTGGCTCGCGGAGGGCCATGGATCAAGAAAGGTGTTGCCTGCCTTATTGCACCTTTCATTGAGGAAGCTAGACCATCGGAGGCGGTCCTTGATTACAAACCAATCTGGGTTAGGTTCTATGATGTGCCATGGAAAAAGCAGACATTGAAATATGGAAAATTTGTGGGTGCATATCTTGGCCATGTTGAGGAGGTGGATGTGGATCCAGTAGGGCTAGAATACAGTGACTATCTGCGTGTACGCATTGTTCTACCACTGAATAAACGTCTGCAAAACCGGTTTGGAACAACTATCAAAGGAAAAGTGGGAAAACAATATTATCTGCTGAGGTACGAGCGTGTACCACACTTTTGCTTCCACTGTGGCTTCATCAGACATGATAAGGAGGAACGCGAGAAGAAGATCCGAGGCATGCCGTCCCTCCACTATGACGCATCACTACGGTGCTCTCCAAAAAAGAGGTTCCCCTTGAGGCCGGTGACTGCCACGGCAAATCCAGCTGCAAAGAAGGGTCTGGTCTTCAACACACCGACGGGCAGTGTAAATTCCTCCTCGTCCCTGGGTAAACCAAACTACAGCTTTGGTATGCAGAACGACAACACCGAAGTGCCTGCAACAGTAGATGCCAGAGACGATTTTGAGGAACGAACCTTTAGAACAACTGATGATATTGAGCAATCCCTCGCCAGGAAAGTTGATCGTATGCAGCTGCGACTGGGCCTCGACCTAAACAGGAAGAATACATTGAAGGAAAGGCTGGGCACGGACACGCAAGTTAAACTGACGGAGAAAGCAGAAGTGACTGAGAAGGAACCAGAGATGCCGCCGCTTGAGGATGTGGACATGGACCACGATCACATAAGAAACCCGGCTGTGAATGACATGATCCCACCGATACGCAACCTTTCGCAGCCCTCTACCTCCCTGAGCAGTGTTGCTGACATTTCCATGACAGCAGCGGACTCGGTCCTGGGGAAGCGCGGGGTGGATCAGGAGGTTCAAGGTGGCCAGCTAGAACTCTCGCTTGCACTATCTAGCATGGGAAAGAAGAGAGGGTTTCTGAAGAATGGGAAGATGGATGATGGCGAGACGCAACAGCAAGGCGGGAAAGGGACAGAGAAAGCGTGTGGGCGTGCAAACACAACCAACAAGGCAGCAACCGGTCCTGGGGCTTCTGGTACACTGACAAGACTTAATGTGTGGTCTCGTCAGCAACAATGAATTGCATGGCGCTCAACTGTCGGGGTTCCGGGAATGCCCCGACATCTAGAGAGATGGCTACCCTTTCCCAGGAGTGGAGTCTTCGTTTGCTTTTTCTTTGTGAAACTAAACAAAATAAAAATAAAGTTAGG
Organism: Alopecurus myosuroides; assembly: GCA_028641055.1. Classification (NCBI taxonomy): domain Eukaryota; kingdom Viridiplantae; phylum Streptophyta; class Magnoliopsida; order Poales; family Poaceae; genus Alopecurus; species Alopecurus myosuroides. The sequence goes on from CM054062.1 coordinate 46,389,023, forward strand.
CGTCTTCGAAATAGGTTAGGTTTAAAAGTTTTTGTGGGTTTTATTAGTGATGGCTTGAGTGGAGGTTTAGCGCTTTTCTGGCATGAGAGTTTATCTGTAGAGGTTCAAACTATCAATGAAAGGTTTATCGATGTGTATATCCGTGTTTCTCCGGTGGATCCACAATGGCGCCTTACATGTGTCTACGGTGAACCTCGTGTGGAAAATAGGCACCGCTTGTGGGACACCATCCGAAATTTAAAAGGCCAATCCACGCTGCCTTGGCTCGTCATGGGAGATTTCAACGAAGTGTTGTGGAAAGAAGAACACATGTCTAACACACCAAGACCGGTAAGACAAATGGAGGCTTTTAGGGAAGTTTTATCAGATTGCAACCTCACTGGTCTCGGTTTCTCCCGTGTGTCGTATACTTACAATAATAGACCTCGGTTTGGGACCATTGTCCGATTCGACTAAATTTTGCACAGGAGCAGCAAAGACCACCCAGTGTGCCTCGTAGTCAATATGAGATACTATGGGAACGCGAGGCCGAGCTACCTGAATATGTGGAACATGCATGGAGAGAGGCGGGAGGTAAGAACAATCTGGAAGATATTATGTCAGGACTTAATCATGTTATGGATGCCTTGCAGGGATGGAGCAAAAATAAGTTTGGAAATATCATCCGTGAATTAAAAAAGGCTAGGAAAAATCTTGAAGAGCTGCAGCTAAGAGATGCGAATTACTAGAATTACCAGGAGATTAGAGTTGCAAATGATCGCATCAATGAGCTTCTATGTAAAGAGGAAATGTTGTGGCTTCAGAGGTCCCGTATCACGTGGCTAAAAGAGGGAGACCGCAACACAAAATTCTTCCACCAGACAGCCAAATGGAGGGCAAGGAGGAATAAAATAAAAAAGTTAAAAGATGATCAGGGGGTTTGGAATGATGTACCGACAGAGATGGAATGGATGGCAACGTCCTATTTCGAAGAATTGTTCACCAGAGACCCCTCCCTCAACCCTGATGACATTATAGCACTCACACATGCTAAGGTAACCCCGGAGATGAATGTCGGACTACTCAAGGATTTCCGTGATGAAGAAATAAGTGATGCTTTGTTTCAAATCGGTCCCCTTAAAGCCCCAGGTGTGGATGGGTTCCCGGTGAGATTTTACCAGCGCAACTGGGACACATTAAAGGAGGAGGTAATAAACGCAGTCAAACTTTTCTTTGCAACTGGTAAGATGCCGAATGGGGTTAATGACACAGCAATAGTGCTAATTCCGAATATTGAACTACTTGAAAATCTCAAAGAATTTCGTCCCATTAGCCTTTGCACAGTAATGTATAAGGTCATATCAAAATTTCTGGTGAATAGATTGAGACCAATTTTGGGTGATATTGTGTCCATAAATCAGAGTGCATTTGTGCCTGGTAGATTAATAACTGATAACGCACTGGTTGCCTTTGAATTTCTACATTTTATTGAACACAACACTAACCAGGATAGGAACTATTGTGCGTACAAGCTGGATCTATCAAAAGCTTATGATCGGGTGGATTATGATTTTCTAAAGAAGATGATGCAAATGTTGGGCTTCTCGTACCGATGGATTGACTGGATAATGGATTGTGTCACCTCGGTACTGTATAAAGTGAAGTTCAATGGGAGCCTCCTGGATTCATTTTCGCCTTCTCGGGGCCTCCGACAAGGTGATCCGTTATCCCCCTTTCTATTTCTGTTTGTTGCTGATGGGCTCTCTTTCTTATTACATCATGAAGTTCAGACAAAGAATATTGAGAAAGTCCATATTTGTCGGCGAGCACCGGGCATTTCACACTTGCTCTTCGCCGATGATAGCCTTTTGTTCTTTAAAGCCCAGGGTGTACAAGCTCAACGCATCTGGGTGGTGGTGGATAAGTATGCAAAAAGTAATGGCCAGCTGATCAACCCAAACAAATGTTCCATCATGTTTGGGGCGGCTTGTCGAGAGGTGCAACAACAGGAGGTCAAGAATGTGCTGCAAGTCACACAGGTGGCATTTGAGGCCAAATATCTCGGGTTGCCTACTCCTGTTGGGCGCATGTCAAACGAAAAATTCGAAAGCCTACAACCCAGACTTGCAAAATGCCTAGTGAAGTGGGATGATAACCACAAATCACAAGCAGCCAAGGAGATACTTATTAAATCTGTAGCTCAAGCAATTCCGGTATACATTATGAGAGTATTCAAACTTGCTCTGGGACTTTGCGATGAACTCACCAAAATGATCCGAAGATACTGGTGGGGGGCGGAAAGGGCAAGAGAAAGACATGCTGGGTGGCGTGGGACATTATGTTGAGACCAAAGAACTTTGGCGGTTTTGGGTTCAGAGATATGCGACTTTTCAACCAAGCCTTGCTTGCAAGGCAGGCATGGAGATTAATTCAATTCCTGGACACACTTTGTGCTTGTTTGCTCAAAGCAAAATATTTCCCGAGTGGATCGATCATTGCCACTGTCTTCTCGGGAAACCGTTCACCTACGTGGTCTGCCATTGAGTATGGGCTCGAACTCCTCAAGCAAGGTGTGATATGGTGCGTGGGTAATGGTGCACAAATAAGGGCGTGGAGAGACCCCTGGATCCCTGCTGCCACAAACTACAGACCTTCGTCAAACCAAGGTCGCTGTCGCTACCGGTGGGTCGCGGATTTTATCCAACCGACACGTGGCTGGGATGCTGATCGCCTAAGAACGTACTTCAATCAGAGTGATGTTCAGAATATTCTGAAAATTAAGACCTCCAGATGCCAGGAGTTGGACTTCGTGGCATGGCAACCGGATAAGAGAGGCATATTTTTGGTTAAGAGTGCTTACCGAGTAGCGTTGTCGAAAAGCATGCAAGATCAAGACAGGGGCGCTACGAGCGCCAGACCTAACGGAAAACGACCATGTTGGAAAATGATATGGACATGTCCTGTCCCGCCTAAGATTAGGGTGTTGGCCTAGAAAATTGGCCGTAATGCCTTGGTGACAAAATCAAATCTGTGGAGAAGAGGTATCACCGCCAACGAAATCTGTGACATTTGTGGAATGGAAGCCTAAGATACCTTCCATGCCTTCATTCGGTGCCCCCATGCACGTGACCTCTGGTGTGCTATGAGAGCAGATTGGAACCTCCCCTCGGATGACCTCCTCACTCCGACTGGCATGGAATGGCTCTTACTTCTTCTTGATCCATTAACTGCTGAAGGGAGGGCAATGGTCTTGATGATCCTATGGAGAATATGGCACGCCCATAATGAAATAACTCATGACGAAGCTTGTCCTCCGATTGAAGAATCGTGACGCTTCCTGGTGAGCTACCTCACTATCAAGCAGTACCCCAACGTTGATCCAGTAAAGGAAAAAATGGTGGTAAACTTTGACCAAGGTTTTAGAAAAGAACCCTCCGCCACAGATGGTAGGCAAAAAGTATGTAAGAGGTGGTGTTGCCCCATGCAGGGATAAGCAAAACTGAATGTTGATGGTGCCTTCTCACAGAATGGACGAGCAGGTACATGCAAGATCCTACGGGACTACACAGGTGAAGTCATCTTTGCGGCGTGCCGTTCGCTCGAGCACTGCCATGATGCAATGGAAACTGAGGTTGCCGCCATCGACGAGGGGCTCAAATTGTCCATGCTTTGGACAAACCTGAAGATCACCCTGGAGACTGACTGTGCTGAGACAGTTAGCCTTATCAATGAGGAAGAGCCAAACAGTTCCATCCATGCTTTCAGGATTACGGTGATCAGGAAAAGTAAATGAAACACTCGCGGCGAGAAAGTAGCCCACCGCTTTGAGAGTCGTAGCGCGGCACACCGTGTCGCCCGGGCCGATCCCGGAGCTTCTCCGCCGGCGAGGCTGGTTGGAGATGTGAAGGGGGGCTTGCTCGTGGCTATGTACAGGGTAGTTGTAGGTTAGGGTCTTTGGTTGTCGGCTTCTTGCCGAGAACGGCCGTGTGTCGTGGGGATGTTCGCCGCTGGCGCATCCGAGCTGCGTTGGTGTCTTCCTTGGGGAGATCTCTATAGCACGATGGGTTATCCATCCTCTGCTTACTCGATTTCTTCGGGCATCCCTTCTAATAAGCTCGATGGGGAGGATTGGACAGATCTTTACCGGCGAGATCTGTCTCTGCTTACTGCTGCTGCTGGGTGCGGAGCTCCAAGGGGTGGAGCCGCAGGCGCCTAGGCGGGTGGCATCGAGCTAGTCCTTCAATAAAGCCAAAGTTTGGATTCGAGGTCACCCCTGCATCATCTTCTTGTCTCCTCTGATGATCCATTGCAGGCGTCGGAGTCTTGTTGGCGGGCCTGGTTCTACAGGGGGGTGGCGGAGAGCTGTTCGGGTTCTCGTTGGCGCTTCGATGCTACATATCTCGTCTGCTGCCATGGTGGTTGAAGGGAGATGCAGAGCTGAGGATTCCGGCGAGCTCATCGGGCAGTCGTGGAGTGTTGAAGCCCTTTTTTCCTCGAGCAATCTTGCGGCCATGTGTGGCCACGAAAATTGCCTGGTGTGCTCCAGCCCTTCTTCAACCTCCGATGAGAGGCCCTACTTTGAATCGGCTGCTGCTGAGGTGCGAGTCGTCATCGTCGCAAGTGGCTGCGTCCCCGCGGTGGTGGTAGGCGACGGCAGGCTGGTTTCTTCCATTCGGCTCGGCGGTGGGGAAAGAGAGGGACTCGATTGCTTTCTTGTATCTTTTAGTTTGGTCCTTTCTCCTTTTTCTGGGGACCTATGCGTGATTTCACATTTTATGGGGTCCCTTGTAAGTTTTCTTGTACACCCACTGACTGTTTAGTTTGTGGCTTCTAGCCCCCTCGGGGGCGCTCCTGTTAAAAAAAAGGATTACGGTGATCAGAGAGATGTTGAATGAAATAGATACTATTATAGCTAAGATAGGCCGAGATGCAAATGCTGCAATCCATGAACTAGCTAGGATGGGTAGGGTTAATTCTAGAACTGCTTTCTGGCTGAGGAGCTTTCCATTGGAAATATCTGATGTTGTTAACCGTGATTGTAACCCCACCAATCTCTACTATATAATAGCCTTTGTGTTTCTCCTTGGTCCGTCGTTTGGTTCGTCGTACGTCGTACGTAGCGTCTATTTTTCAGTTAAGCCTCTCAGAGATTCTAAAATCAACCCGCAGTTCTTACCTCTCTCCTCACAACGTGAAAACAAATCACTCGAGCCGCCCAACACTCGCGAGCCGGGCCAAAATCCTCTTGCGGCGGTGCGGTCTCAGCCGCCCTCACGCCCTCCCCTCTGGCGTGGTATGTTCCCGCTTTCCTCCCGCCCCCCACCGCTCTCCAGCCCCCGAGTATCCAAGTGTTAGGTGCTTTGTGGGATGGATTAGGACCGGCAGAGATGTGGGGTGCGCCGGAAGTTGAGCCGTCAAGTGTCGTGGATGTGGTCGAGCGCCGCCTTTGGACCCCGTGGTTGACCTCCGCCCGGTACGGTGCAGTCCCATGGCCTCCGTTAGAGTACGACCAGCGGCGTCACGAGAGATGCAGGAGGCATAGCTGACCGGAGGCACTGGCGGCAAGGTCGCGAGGCCGACAAATGCCTTGGTGGAGGGGGCCTAGCGAGCGAGAGGTTAGGCAGGCAGCTGGAGCGAAGCAGCGTCCAGGGCACGAGGTGGAGGCGAGGCTGCTGTGTGGCCAGTAGAGAAGATAAGAGAGGCAGAGAGTGCGGCGCTGGTCTTGGAAATTTTGACCGGTCAGTGTCAGATTCGTGTAGCTGCCTCCTGGTTTTTTTAGACTAAAAGGGACCCCGTCCCCGGTTTTACCATTGCAAGCAAGGGAAAAACCCCGAGAGTACATCAGAGCAAAGTAGCTTATTACAACTAGGAAGGAAAGCCACCTCTTCGCAGAGAGGGGAAACAAAGCAGCTAAAAGAGAGATAACAAGCTAAAAAGTTTGTTTTTCTAGTTGGAACAGAGGGGAGCGCCCAGGATTGGCGAAGCTAGGCAACATTGTGTTGGAGCCAGAGGGCGCAGGCTGGAGCAAGCTTGGTCTTCTTCATGGGAGTGTCACCATGCTGCGGGGACCAGCAGGTAGCCTCCAGAGGAGAAGCTGGGCTGAGCAGGGGCTGCATCTTGATGCCAGTCCCACCTGGGCTAGCGGGGGGCCAGGGCAGGAGCATGCTGTTCAGAGGAGCACCTTGCTTCGCTAGCCATTCTCCAGCGGCAGCGGCTTGCACAGCAGGGAGCCTAGCTCCTGGCAGAACGAGTGCACTCGCGCATGTGCATGGGGTTTGAGGAGAGGTCTCCAGCTCTGGACCGAGACCTGAATCGTCCTGAGTACATGTTTGATGTTTAGCCAAGAAATGTTATTAAAGACCATGTCATTCCTAAATTTCCAAATGTTCCACATCGCTGCAGCACAGACGGAGTTAAGAGCAGAGTTTTTGCCATTAGAGACCCAGAATCTAGCTACCGACTCAAAGGAGCTACCAATGTTGACTGCAAAACATTTAGCAATGACGACCCAAACATTTCTAGCTACAATACAATCAAAGAGGAGGTGGTTAACTGTCTCGTTATCAGAACAAAACACACAGTCCTCAGGTTTAAGGATCTGCCTCTTCCTAAGATTGTCTTTCGTCATGATTTTATTGTGTGAGACCAGCCAAAGGAAGACATGAACTCTGGGGGGGATGTTCAGTTTCCACAGGGAGGGGATAAAGACTGGGAGCACTCCACGAAAGTTAATAATGTGGTATAACGAGCTGGAGGAATAAACTCCTTTATTCTCCAGTTGCCAAACTAGGGAATCCCCTTCAACTGTGAACCTGGTCCCTTTAACTACTTCTAGGAGCTCATACCATTGTTCCATGAGGCGATGATTAAAATTTCTTCTAAAGGTGAGCTTCAGATGGGTGCCATCCCAGGCATCTGCTAGAGTAATACCTTGCACGTTGCAGATGGTGTAGACATCCCAAAAGAGGACAGCTAGCGGGGAACTGCAGAACCAGTTGTCCTCCCACAGCCTAATCTTCCTACCATCCCCCACAACCCATCTGTATCCAAACTTGATGGATTTCACCACCTCTAGCACCCCTTTCCAGAAACGGGAGGGGCTGGGTGGGTTACAGGTGAATATGTTGGGGGAGGCAGTGTTGTACTTGTGATCAATGATAGTTTTCCAAAGCTTCCCTTCATCTTGGATATATCGCTTAAGCCATGATCCAATCAGACAGAAGTTGACCTCTTTGAGGTTTGGAATGCCTAGGCCCCCGAAGTCTTTTTTCAAGCAGACCAGTGCCCAGTTGGCTAGGTGCAGCTTCCTATTCCCCTCAAAATCACTCCAGAGGCAGTGAGCCATCTCTGTGTTTATCAGGTCTAGAGCCCACTTGGGGAACTTGAAAAAAGAGAGCAGGTAAGAGGGGATACTTGCCAAGCAAGTTTTAGTGAGCAGGATACGACCTGCATAGGACAGAAGCTTACCCCTCCATCCTGCCATACGGGCAAGGATTTTGTCTATGAGGGGTTGGACGTCTTCTCTCCTAAGCTTGTCATAGTGAAGAGGAATCCCTAGGTATTTAATAGGGAAGGAGCCAACTTTACAGCCCAACACGTCCACAAAAGGGGCAGACTCAGCATCTTCCAACCCAATTGGGATCAGCTCACTCTTAGAGTAGTTAATTTTCATACCTGACACTTGCTCAAAGCAGGACAGGATAATTTTGAGGTTAGTAGCTTTCACTAGGTCATTTTGAAGGAAAAGGACGGTGTCGTCAGTGTACTGGAGGCAAATGACACCTCCAGGCATTGCATCAGGGCAAAGGCCTTGAATTAGGCTGACAGAGGCAGCCTTTTTCATCATCCTAGTAACTACATCTACTACTAGGTTGAAAAGGAGGGGGGACAGGGGGTCTCCCTGACGAAGACTTTTACCTGTTGTGAAGAATGGGCCTTCGACTAAATTAACTCTAACACCAACTGATCCACCCCGGACAGTACTCATGACAACTTGATCCAGGAGGGACTGAAACCCCTATACTGAAGGAGCTCCTCAAGGAAGTCCAGGTTAACATTATCAAAGGCCTTCTCATAATCTATCTTGAGGATTAGACCTTTCTCTTTAGAGCTGTGAACAGAGTGTACAATTTCATGAGCAGTAACTACGCTCTCTAAAATAAATCTACCCTTCACAAAAGCAGATTGGTTACTAGAGATCAGCCTGTGAAGGAGAGAAGAGAGTCTATTGGTGAGCACTTTAGTGAAAATTTTAACACTACAGTTAAGAAGGCTAATAGGCCTGAACTTTTTCATAGTCCTAGCATCCGGCTCTTTTGGGATCAGGGTAAGAATAGCAAAATTTAGGCTTTTTATATCTAGGGTGCCAGCATGGAAATCTTGAAAAAGGTTGAGGAGATCATTCTTGATGAGATCCCAAAATTGATGATAAAAGATGAAGCCAAGCCCATCTGGACCTAGAGCCCCATCTGAGTAGGAGTCAAAGACAACTTTCTTGACTTCAGACTCAGTGAAAGGGGATTGGAGAAATGAGTTTTCCTCGGGGGAGACTTTCTCATCATCAGAGAAGAAGTCAGTACTAAGACTACACCCTAATCTCTCTTCTCTAGCGAAGAGGTTCTTATAGAAGTCAGAGGCTACCTTAAGAATATCTTGAGTTTCAGTGACTTCTCCACTGGGACCTTCAAGAGATTGGATAAAGGTCTTTCTCCTACGTTGGTTGGCTACTGCATGCAAGTAGGCAGTGTTCCTATCTCCCTCAGTGATATCTCTATCTCTAGCTCGCTGCTTGGCTTTGGTTTCTTCTTTAAGCCAGAGTTTGTGCATCTCGACATTAATACTGCTGAGCCTGTCTTTCTCTTCTACTGACAGCTCTTCAGTTTCAGCTTTAATGTCAAGATAGTCATACTCACTCATGAGGGCAGCTTTGTGTTTTCTTAATTCTGCTTCAATGTTCTTACTCCAGCCTTTTGTGATCCTCCTAAATTTCCTGACCTTGAACTGCCAATTGTCTAAAGCTGTTAGACCTATGGCAGGTTCAGACCAGATTTTCTCCACTAGGTTTTTAAAGTTAGTCCTAAGAAGCCACCACTTTTCAAATCTATAGCTAGTAGTGGGTGGCCTAAAAGTGAGTCCAGAGTCCCAGAAAATGGGAGTATGGTCACTTCCCAGTCTAGGCAAGGCTTGGCTAGTGGCTAAAGGGAAAATTGCCTCTAGTTCAGTATTGCAGAAAGTCCTATCCAGCACAGACATAATGGAGTTGGACTGGTTGTTTGTCCAGGTGTATTTTCTGTTGGGCAGCTTAATTTCTATAAGCCCCCAGATTTCCACCTAGGCATTAAATTTCTCACACCATTAATGATCAACCACTCCATTGCTCTTATCTGACTGGAATCTAACTAGATTAAAATCCCCACCTATTAAAAGGGGGCATGTAGTCTCTAACAGGATCGAGTGAAGTTCAGAAATGAAAGCTTCTTTGCCTTCCTTGTAGGGGGAACCATAGACAGAGACTACATTTAAAAGAATACCTTTAGGTTTAAATAACAAAGAACAAGCTACAGAGAAATCTCTAGTTTTCCAAGAAATGACATCAAAGATGTCAGTATCCACACCTACTAGTATACCCCCTGCAGAACCTACAGCAGGTAGGGTGTTCCAAGCAAAGTTCTTGTTCCCTACTAGGGACCTAAGGAAAGAATTAGAGAGAGTCTCCTTTTTTGTTTCCTGGAAGCAAACAATAGAAGCTCGAACACGATGTATAGTGTCTATTATTAGAGTTTTCCTCCCAGGGGCAGTGATGCCTCTAATGTTGCAATTTAGGCAATTCATTTAGCACTCATTTTCCTGGAGTGCTTGCCCCGAAAATATTTACCTACTTTAGTCCACATCCCCTCATCTAGTTCATCACAAAGAGCATCTAGAGGATCAAAATTAACAGGGATATCTTCTACAGGGTAGTTCTTACAACCAGGAGTAAAAGGTTTGCTAGGGCTACTTTTTCCTGCCACATTTTTGCTGCAGGGGATAGCAGACAAATGTGGTTGAGGAGGGGTTGTAGGCTCCCCAAAGTTAACATGCAGAGAAGTAAAAACCTCGCTAGTGGGATCACTCAAGGTGACGCCAATGGTTTCAACTACTGCTTGGAAATGTGACTCATTAAACAGGGAGAAGGATGGCGTTTTTGTACCTTTGGGTAAGCGAGCAGGGGCCTTCTCCAGGTTCTTGATTTTCTGTTGTTCCTGGGCCAATTCCAGCATACTCTTCCCCTGATTGTTAATCCTGGAGTTGTGCCTAGTACCGTAGACAGGACCCCATTTGGAAGGGGGGGCCTTCTTTAGCAGCATATCCACAGGTGCGTCAGAGGTTGGTGCGTCAGGAACGAGATCCTGAGGAACGCTCTCAGCTTGATCATAGAGGAACTGCCCATCCTCATCCACGAGCTCCATGTCCCTGAGCAATTGGAAGCATTGATCTTCATTTGTCTGCTCTGCTGTGATTAGAGCCAGCAAGTTCTTACTTGTCTCAGACAGGGTATCAGGGACCCTATCACTGAGCATAGAAGTGGGGGAGGCAGCCTGTTCATGGGAAGGAACAGTCCTGACACTGCTGGTTCCTGTGCTGGAAGAAGGGAGGTTTGCAGATGGGGTAGGGAGAGCCTTAGAGTTTTTGTCCACAAGACTACCTGAACTGGACTTGTCAGCAGTACCCCCATCTGTATCCATACTTGCAGCTGGAATGGAAGTGAGCCCTCCACCACCTCCAGTAGAAGATGACTGACTAGAAACATCAGGTTCAATAGTCACTTTGACAAGGTAAAATTTCCTATTCAGCTCAAAGGTTCTCTTAGCCGGAATCTTCAAGCTGTCTTTGTAGTAAATCTTGACTCTCACACACTTCGAGATGTCCTTCATTGAGAATGCCCAGTCTACATCTAGCAAGACTCCAAAGACAGAAGTGAGGGAGTCTAGAATGTCCCACCTACACCACTTAGGATTGAGGCCTCTAAGCTGTAACTATGTGAAATCACGATGTTGTACAAATAGAGGACATGCAGGAAAACTAATAAACGACAACGTGGAGAGAATTAATTCGATGAATGACGAAGGGATGGATTTTAGACCATGCGGATAAGGACACCTCGTCTCAGGTCCAACGTTAAGGCCCACGAAGGGAAGCCCTTGGAGTGTTCCAGAAGGCCTACATGAAGCCCACTCGCAATACCTTGCAGGCTAAGTTAGGAAACTTGTAACCGGCATAGGGTTAGAGTTCGAGTCCTCCCCGGGTAGGGTTTGAGACCTGGCCACCTATATAAGGCCAGGAGAACCACCAGAAGAGGACCAAGCAATACCGCACCACCAACGCCTTAAGCTCGAGATTGTACTCTCGACTTGAGCAATCACCTTTGTAACCGATCTATTCAATAATACAGATCGACAGAGGCAGGAGTAAGGGTTTTACCTCTACGAGGGCCCCGAACCTGGGTAAATTGTGCCCCCTGTCTAGCCGACGATTGCCACCAGCGCTCATGGGTTCTCCTATTCGAAACCCTATAGGTTCACCTGAGGGATTTGCCGAGCAACAGATTCGACAATTGGCGCCGTCTGTGCGAACGACGGGCGCTGGATCTCCGGCATCTTCGGCTTCATCGACAACCAACTCACGTTGGAAACCCTCGACTACGGCTCCGACCAATCCGATCCGGATCGGGTCTGTCGTGGTCACCCCTCACTCGCCGGAATTACGGCCGGTATTCAGCAATTTGGAAAGGAGCGTCACCCTGACGTTCGGAAGCCTGAAGTTCGTAACCAACAGGGACGAGATCCTCCACTTCCCAGAGGAATCAAGATCTGAGTCAGAAGTCGTCGACTCGCGCCCTTACCTGGAGAAAAGCGGCGAGTCCGTCCGTTTCAACACCAACGACTACCACACCCTCTCGACAGAGGAACCTTCCCGAGTCCGAAAAGCTTTCCGTACTATGCCTAGGACGCACGAGCCACGACTGGCTCAAGTCTGCATGGCAGGATCGGAACTACCCCCGGAAACAGAACACAGTGCGGCGGAACACGCCGAGATTGGCGTTTCGCGGGAAGCCTGGGATCGAGCCAAGGAAGCTATGTGAACTAGCAAACCACCCGCAGCTGAAGCGCCACACGAGGACATGATCGCCTACCACTATCATCTGGTGAGAGCGGCCGCAACCATCAAAGAAGCTCGGATAGATCTAGCCCGTCGAAAAAGAGCGGCGGATGAATCGAGTCAACGACGAGCTGAGCTGTCCCTAACACCCTCGGTCGGAACCCGACCTGCGAGGAGGGGATACGCGTCAACATCCAGGGACGTCGAGTCCTTAGGCGGAGCCAGCAGATCGATCGCACCTTCTCTGATGCGGGTCGATGAAGACGGAAACGTCTACCCGCAAACTCCTGCTGCCGCAGTCCTAGCCGCAGCAACCTACATGCAGATGAACCAACCGACGGAAAGCAATCCTCGAGCAGAACAGTACAAGCAGGTGCGCAAGGGACTAGGTTTGGCAGCCGCGAGGCTTGCCTCCTATGATCGCCGAAAGGCCGCCGAACAGCTAGAAAAGGAGAAGGAAAAAAGAAAAAGAGGCATCACGCAAGCATAGGAGCACTTCGCCTAGAAGAGACAAATCACCTCGCCGCGGTCGGGGAAAAGAAGCTCGGAGACGCGGCGATAGTCGAAGCAGCAGTGAAGGTAGCCCGAGGAATAAAAGCTCGCGGCGTCATAGCAGCCGCTCGCGGAATCGCAGCAAGGAGCCAAGGAAAGAAACTGATCGCGACCAGCCAGGATATAGCGCGCGGTCAGATATTGCACAAAACAAGGTGGACAAGGCAAGAGCTGCAAGGAACCGCGCGCGCTCCTCGTCCAGTTCCTCGGATGACGAGACCTGTGGCGCACTGTGTTTCGCTCGCAGCATCCGCGAGGCACCCCTACCCAAGAGATTCAAGCTCAGCACAGAAGTCACGAAATACAATGGTTCACTCGAGCCTTCGACGTGGCTAAACGACTACCTCACGGCAGTAAAATGCCAACGTGGGAATAAAAACACGGCTATGCAGTATCTCAACCTGCACTTGGTCGGCGCGGCGCGCAGCTGGCTGGAAGCAAAGCCAAGATCTTGTTACGCATCATGGGATGACCTACACCACGATTTCTGCAAAAACTTCCAGTCCACCTATAAAAGGCCAGCAACCATTGAAGAACTACGAGCCTGCAAACAGAAGAGCGGAGAGTCCACCCGCGAGTATATTCAGCGATGGACCACACTCAAGAACACCGCAGGAAACATCTCGGAAGAAGTAGCGGTTGAAGCCTTCGCAAAAGGCGCCCGACGAACTGCTTTCAGAGAAGAATTAGGCCGAGCAGCACCGAAAACTATCGGGGAGTTGATGATCATAGCCGACAAATGGGCTAATGGAGAAGACGTAGTGCGCAACGAGAGAGCGTCATCACCGGCGCCCGAAGAAGATCGCCATGGCCGAAGGAAAAGGAGGAAATACTACGATCACAAGGATCGAGAAGAGATGGTAGCAGCGGAATTCACGCGAAGTCGCGATACTGGACGCCGTGGAAATCGCGAGTGGAGACCAAAGGCTGAGGACAAAACTCCCGAGGAGGACCTCGATGCGTACTGCTCGCTACATCTATTCACAGATAAGCGCACGGGCAAAACTAAGGCAACACACCTTCTCAAGGACTGCTGAAAGTTTATCAAAATCAGTGAGGCCATCTCGAAGAAAAGTAGATCAGCAGGAAATCAAAATTACCCGCCACTTCCGGGAGCAGGACACCAAGGATTCCAGCCGCCACAACCCCTACCTCCACCAGCAAATCCAAACATGGCGCTAGCCGCACTACCTGCGCCACCTGCACAAAACACCGGAGCCAACGCGTACCCGAACCCGGCAGGACAACTAGGAATGATCCAGAAGGTTTGCCCATCCCGCAGAGCTCAGAAGACAAACACAAGGCAGCTATGCATGGCTGTGCAGACCCCGCCAACAAAGCCCGAATACCTGAAGATGGCGGACCAACCGATCACATTTTCAATGGAAGACCACCCACAACGAGTCTATCGACCAGGACACGCCGCCCTCGTAATCCAAATTCAGATTGGTAACCACGAACTGGCCCGCGTATTTATGGATGGTGGAAGTGGCATCAACATTATCTACGCGGATACGCTCCGCCGGATGAACAGGAACCTGGACGGCCTTGCGGAATCAGAAACATCCTTCCACGGGATAGTTCCGGGAAAGGCGATCCGTCCACTCGGAACAATTAACCTAGAGGTTGTGTTGGGCAATCGACGAAACTATAGAAGAGAATTCCTCGACTTCGAAGTGGTCGACTGGCCCTCACAGTACCACGTCATTCTTGGTCGAACAGCGTTCGCCAGATTCATGGCAGTACCGCACTACGCGTACCTGAAGCTTAAGCTACCCGGAGAATATGGTGTAATCACCATCGACGGAGATTTCCAGAAGTCCAACAAATGCGACATCGAGTTCAACGAAATCGCAAAATCCTTCGGGATGCAAGAAGAACTGCAGGAGCTGGCAAACACCACGGACCACTCCGTGATGCCCCTCACAAAGAAAAACGCGTCGGAATTGGAGTTCAGCACAAACAGCGACACCCGAAAGCATCAGGTGCACCCGACGGATTCTGCGAAGACAGCGATGGTCTCAACTACCCTCTCGCCAGCATAGGAAAGCGCGCTCGTCGAACTCCTCCGTGAGTACTGGGAAATTTTCGCTTGGCAGCCCTCAGATATGCCAGGAATACCCAGGGAGTTCGCCGAGCACTCACTCGAAGTCTTCAAAGACGCAAAACCCATCAAGCAGACCACTCGACGGTTTTCAGAACCCAAGCAGAAAGCGCTTGGAGAAGAAGTAAACAGATTGCTAGCAGCAAAATTCATCAGAGAGATCAAGATATCCACCTGGTTAGCAAACCCGGTGCTGGTTCCAAAGAAGAACACTGACATCCTTCGAGTATGCATTGACTACACGTCATTAAATAAGCACTGCCCCAAGGATAATTTTCCGCTCCCGCGAATCGACCAGATCGTGGATTCTACTGCGGGTTGTCAACGCCTCTCTTTCCTGGACGCCTACTCGGGATATAATCAGATCCGGATGAAGCAGGAAGACGAGGAAAAGACAGCATTCATCACGCCACACGGTGTGTACTGCTACACGACAATGCCTTTCGGGCTCAAAAACGCAGGTGCGACGTATCAGCGCTGCATGCAAAAATGCCTCGCCAAGCTCATTGGCAAGAACGTACAAGTGTACGTTGACGACATCGTCATCAAGACTCGAGTAGAGGATACACTCCTCGAGGACATTAGAGAAACATTTGATGCCCTCAACGCATACAGGATCAAGCTCAATCCGACAAAATGCGTCTTTGGCGTCCCAACAGGAAAACTACTTGGGTACCTGGTATCCGCCAGAGGCATCGAAGCCAACCCGGAGAAAATACAAGCAATCTTGACAATGAAGGAGCCAACCAATCTACGCGGAGTCCAGCAGCTCGCAGGACGACTAGCCGCCTTGAGCAGGTTTATCGCACGATTGGGCGAGCAAGCAGTACCCTTCTACAAGCTGCTGAAGAAGACAGACAAATTCGAGTGGACACCAGAAGCTAAGCAGGCATTCGCGGACCTGAAGCGATCATTGCAAAGCAAGCGCATCTTTGCAACACCGCAAGAGAGGGAGCCATTATACCTATACCTAGCCGCAACAAACCAGGTCATCAGCATAGCAATTGTAGTCGAACGACCTGAGGAGGGCAAGGCATACGGGGTCCAACGACCAATCTACTACATCAGTGAAGTGCTCTCGCTATGCAAGCAACGATACCCTCACTATCAGAAACTCGCTTATGGAGTTGTTCTCACAACTCGAAAGCTCAAGCACTACTTCCAGGATCACACCATAACAGTGGTTAACGATGCGTCACTCGGTACAATCATGAACAACCCAATGGCATCTGGACGGATAGCAAAATGGAGCATCGAGCTGGGCGCTTGGGATATCATCTATGCAGGGCGCAATTCAGTGAAATCCCAGGTACTCGTGGAGTTCCTGAGCGAGTGGACAGAGCTACAAACGTCCGGCCCGCCAGAATACACGAGTAATTGGATCATGTACTTCGATGGGTCGAAGAGAAACGAAGGAGCAGGAGCTGGAATCATACTAATATCACCTAGAGGAGATAAACTGCAGTACGTCCTCCGATTGGATTTTCCACCGGATGATCCAGCATCAAACAACGACGCAGAATATGAAGCTTTGTTGCATGGGATGAAGATGACGGTTGCGTGTGGAGCCACCCGACTAATGATCTACGGCGACTCCAACCTCATCATGCAACAGACAATGATGGAATGTGACGCCATCGCTGAAAACATGGTCGCTTATCGTGACATGTACAACCTACTCGAAGGAAGTTTCAAGGGATGCGAGCTGAAGCATATCGCAAGATCCAGCAACGAAGAAGCAGACAGGCTGGCAAACATGGGTTCCACAAATACGCCCATACCGCCAGGGATATATTTTGAGCGGATGACTAGACGATCAGTCAAAATCAAGAAAACTGCAGACGTACCCGCAACATCGGAGACAAAGGTCAGTCAGCAAGTTGCTATTATCGAGTTCATTCATCATATTTCGCGACAAGTTTTTCTGGTCGAGCCAGTCTAGACCCAGAAATACCTCGACTACTTGTCCGCAAAACAGCTCCCAGCAGATCCACGAGAAGCTCGACAGATAGTCAGGCGAAGCAAATCCTTTCGGGTGATCAACGGAGAGATATACAAGCAAAGCATCTCAGGCATATTGCAACGATGCATAGCACCCGAGGACGGCAAAGAATTATTGCAAGATATCCATCAAGGAGACTGTGGACATCATGCTAGCTGGAAAGCAATCATGGGGAAAGCCTTCCGAGCAGGATTCTACTGGCTTACAGCCGCCAGAGACGCAAAGGAGCTGGTCGACAGGTGCAACGCCTGCCAGCGATTCGCACCAAAACCACACGCACCCGCTACGGAATTACATATGATACCCATCGCTTGGCCCTTTGCACAATGGGGGCTAGACATGGTAGGACCACTACGCAAGTCCACAGCAGGTGGATACACACACTTGCTGGTCGCAGTTGACAAATTTACCAAATGGATTGAAGCCATGCCGGTAACATCGGCTAGCGCCCAATGCGCCGTCAAATTCCTCGACTCCATCGTATGCAGGTTTGGAGTACCACACGACATCATTACAGACAATGGTACTAACTTCACGGCAAAAGAAACACAGCAGTTCTGTGAAGAAAAGGGCATCAACTTCAAATTTGCCTCAGTTGCCCATCCGCAAACCAACGGCCAAGTCGAAAGATCCAACGGATTAGTTTCGGCTGGCATCAAGAAGCGTCTACTCGATCGTCTACACCCAGCAGCAGGACATTGGGCAGAAGAGCTCCCCTCCGTGCTATGGAGCCTCCGCACAACTCCAAACCGATCCACAAACTACACACCATTTTTCATGGTCTACGGGGCCGAAGCAGTCCTTCCCGAGGACGTTAGGTTCAGCGCCCCAAGGGTTGTTGCTTACAGCGAAGAAACCTCCAACAGGGCACTCGCGGATGACATGGACGCACTCGACGAAATACGCGATATTGCACTCGCAAGATCAGCAGTATACCAACAGTCGTTGCGCAACTATCACAGTCGCCGCATACGCCACAGGGCCTTCGCAGTAGGAGATCTGGTGCTACGGCTCAAGCAGAAGGAAGGACACAAGCTCGAGCCACCATGGGAAGGACCCTTCATCATACACGAAGTTATCCCAGGTGGCGCCTATCGACTGAAGAACCCGGCGACTGGAGGCGTCTATTCCAATCCTTGGAATGTCGCACAACTCCGCAAATTCTATCCTTAGATTTATTTTACTTCGCAATAATAAGGCTATACTAGCCATCTTGTAGCTCGAAAGAAAAACACATGATTTCTCAGTCATTGCAATAAAATACATGGTTTCTCAACCATAGATACTCGAAGATTCTTCATCCTTACATGCTAAAAAGTAACAGGTATACACCCCACAAAACATACGGGGGCTACGCCTACCTCAGCATTACAGAAAAGTTTATATACACAAGGTTAAAACACCTTACAACAGTTTTTACAAACTATACAGCACAACAGGATACATACATCCTACATTTACACATGGCGATGAGCATTTTCAGCCGCCAAAACCCGATCAACCTCATCCGAGGTCAATCGAATGATTTCCTCTGCTGCAGGTCGAACAGCCCTATAATGAGGAGACATATTGACGACTGGACCATCAGGAAGTCTAGCTATGGAGTTGAAATTCACCTCAGGATGCCACAACCGGACGAAAGAGAGAGCCACCACCGAGCCGCAAGTCATCTGATTGCGAACACACTCGCGAATCTCTCCTTCTCGACCAAACACCCTGAGAAGATGGCTCCAATCTTCAGGACCCCTTTGCAGCGGATAGAAAGCGGCGTTCATTGCAATCAAAACCTCGTGAAAGGAACTCACGAGTATCTTCGCCTGGATGACTCGGAACTTCAAGGTGGCAAGCACAAAACCTCGACTACGATCGGACCAAAAATTATTCGCATGAGGCCTCGAGCTGCCAGCTTCTTGAAAGATGTGGTTCTCCACCCACTGTTTCTCATTCCTGTCATCCGGCCGAACAACTGAAAAGCAAAGATACATGATCAAAAAAGAGCACACGATAAGAAAGACTTGGGGGCTGAACTACTTACAGAGCAAATCATTGGCAACAGACGCCAATTCATCCATTACAAACTGCTCGCGTTCAGTCGCCAGCTTTTGTTTGGACTTAGCCACATCGGCTATCCCACGCAACGCTTTTAGCTTGCATTCACCATCAGCTACACGATCACGGAGACCAGCCAAGGTCCCAACAGCGGCAACAAGAGGATTTGCTGGAGTAGCGAGTCCACCTGAAGGCTCCGCAGCCACCCCGGATACCTGAAAAATACAAAGAAGTTAAAGGAATAAGATGCCCTATTCGAGATATATTAACCACCTATTCGACAGGTGCTCGGGGGCTACTCCCATCGGGAGTAAACACACAATCGCGGGAAGCATTTCAGCAGAACATCTCGATTAAAATATTGAAAATACGGGAGCACATCCCAAGGTTCATTACAATCGAAACAGCGAAGTACAAACGAAATAAACTAAGGAGCTACAGTTGTGCTACCGCTCGCGGCGGTGGTCCCTCCCCTAGCACGGGCAAACAACTCGGATAACTTCCGAGCAAGGACTCCGGCTGCATCGCCAAAACGACGAAGCCCTACCTTTTTGCCCGTAGCAGGATCGACGGGAAGCTCCGAGTAGGCCTCCTCCAAGCCAGTGACTCCGTGCGCCAGTGCGAACTGGATGGCGGTCTTCGCCCCAGATTCTGACTGAGCAACCGCGTAAGCTTCAAGGAGATTGCTCTCCGAGAAAATCTTCAGCAGATCGCCCAGCGCGGGTGGAGACACGGCGTTGACGAGAAGGCGGCCAGTGCAGTTGCGTCAACACCCGAATGGCATCGCCAATCAAAGTGCAGACCCCTTCGGCGTGCCTCCTGAGCTGGGCGCAAGAATCCGTCAGGGCATCCACCCGATGGAACCCAGGAAGCTCCAGTGGGACACCCAGAAGACCTACAAAGGAAAAGTGTTAAGATCCAAAGGACTCAAGACGGCAGAAGACAAATCATAGGACAAAGGTAACCTACCCGCAAAGCGCTCGGCAAGGGGGCGAAGGAAGTCGACAAGGTCGGTATCCTCCTTGGTGCCAGCTTCCTCCAACTTCTTCAGAGCCTCCTGAGCAGCCGCAAGCTTTCCTTCAAGGTCAGCCGACGACATGCGGGAGGACTCGAGATCCCGTCGAACAGCCGCCAACTCAGCCTCTTGAGCGGTTGCCCGAGTGGAGGCATTCGCCTTCTCGGTCTTCATAAACTCAATTTGAGCTAAATAGCAGTAGTTGTTAGAATCGAAGCATTGGTGGAAAAATAAAGACAAAAGAAGATGGTGAACTTACTTCGAAGAAGCTCGTTCTCCGAGGCGAGTCGGTCACGGTCCGATCGAAGGATCCCGCATTCCGACTCAGCGAGAACAACACGGCGACCAATCGCCGCAAGGGAGTCGATAAGCGACTGCAAGGAACATGAAGATAGAAGAATCAGAAAAGTGAAATTTGAGCCTATACTCGATTGTAAACATTCGAGTATAGCCTCGGGGGCTACTCCCATCGGGAGCACTGCCGTGCACCCGATAAAAAGAAGAAGAAGGAAAAGACTATCTCTGAGCCTGTAGCCGATCGCATGCGATCGACTACAGCCTCGGGGGCTACTCCCATCGGGAGCACTGACGTGCACCCGATAACAAATCCAAGGACGATAAAGCATTAAAAAGCAGGTAGCGGAGTTTACCTGGCCTTGAGCGAGGGAGAGGGGATCCGCCGAGCTGCCCGACACCTCCTTCGGAGCCGAAGCCCCAGCAGCAAAACTAGGAATTCTGTATTCCGTAGTCGCCGCGTTGGGGGCTACACTCGGTGAATTTTGGACGGTGTCGGCGGTAGGAGTCTCACCCGCAGCTCCCGCTTTGTTCCTCCTCTCGGGAGGAAGGGAAGAGGCGTACCTGCGAGGGCTGATAGCTTGCAGGCTGCAATGAAGACAATGCGTCAACAAGATGCGAAAGGAAATGTTCGACTAAGAGCGAGAAGAGAAACTTACTCGTCATCATCCTCCTCCTCGTCCAGCATATCCGCATTCCAGGCGGTTTGGATTGCTGGGAATGAAGGGGAAGGGGCGAGCGAGTGCAGCGGAGTTACGATGAGGGGCCCCTTCCCGGGCGATTCCTCCAAGGAATTGTCCTTGGAAGTAGCCTCGTCACCCTCTACCCGACGGCGTTTTCGCCGGAGGAGACCGTCACCCGAATCCTCCACGCTATCCGAGGAATCACTCTCGGAGCTCGAGGAGGCGTCAGCAACACTGGTGTCGGCTGGGCCTTCCAAGTTGCTTGCCAGCAAGTCCGAGGCATCCTCCCCGGATATTGGCGGGTAGCAGGTAGTCACGGCTAAGCTCTATTGAAAAAGACAGAAGAAAAACGAGAGAAAATTTCAGTCGACAAGATCTCAGAACAAGGAAAAGAAATTAAGACAGGGAAATTCAAAACTTACTTCAGCTGGCGGTGGCTTCGATGCCTCAAAAGCGCCTACCGGGCAGTCGGGGAAGGTATCACCTTCCTTCAAACTGGTGATAGCCGCGATCTTCTTCTCGAATTCAGCACTCGAGAGTTCTTCACGGCTCACGCGACTAGGATCCCCAGCGCCCTGGTACTCCCACATCGCGGATGGCCTATCTTGCAGGGGCTGAACCCTGCGCTTGAGGAAGACACTCGCCAAGTGCAGGCCGTTCAGCGCAGTTCCTGCGGCTTGATCACGAAGAGCAGCCACCTTGGCGAGTAGGGGAGCGACGACTCGGTTTTCTTCAGCCGAAAGTTTGTGCGCCCAAGACTTCCGTTTCTTCAAAACAGCGAACAGATGGAATTCGTTGACTCCACCCGCGCTGTTGTCGGTTACATAAAACCATTTCTTCCTCCATCCCTGGGCGGAGTCGATGAAGTGCATGGTGAAGTAGCCGTTCTCGGACTTCGCCTGGATCCCGAAGCCGCCGGTGCGCAACGGTTCCCCAAGCTCCGTCTCCACCCGCGATCTCTCGCGGAAGACACGCACCTTGAAGAGGGCCTTCCAGAGACCCCAGTGGGGGCGAATGCCCAGAAAGCACTCGCAAAGAACAATGAAGCACGAGATGTGCTGCATTGCGTTTGGAGGCAGATCATGGAGCTGTATGCCGTAGACATACAGCAGAGCCATGAGGAAAGGATGGAGAGGGAGAGAAAGACCGCGCGACACGTGATCCGCGAAGATCACGCGTTCATTCGCGCGGGGATTGGGTACCTCCTCTTTCTTGCCGAGGCGTACCCGTTTCTCCGCTTCCGGAGGCAGCAGTCCATCTCGCTGCATTCCCTTGATACTCTTGGCCGTGGTGTTGGGCGAACGCCAATCACCTGAGCGCGGCGCGGGTGGCGGAGGAGCGTCCCCTGAGGCCCTCGACGACGAGGCGACAACACGTTTCTTGCCGCCCGCCATTGCTGCTAGCACGAGCTTGGAGAGCGAGGGAAGGTGGAGCGCGAGGAGGAAGATGAGCAAAGAAGACGAAGGCTGGGAAGTTTTCACCGTTCCACCAAGTCCTGTATTTATACACAGGACCGCTCAATCCTGGCCACTCGATACGCCACGTGGCGTCCATCGCGGCCGCCGCGTGCGAAGGCGAAACGAGAGGGCGGCGGATGCTGTTTCGTGCCACGATCCTAACGGAGGATCGTGGGCATTTACTGCGCAGTTCGCGTAAAAACCGGGAACGACGTCTCGTTTCCGGTCAAAAAGCTGACAAAGTGGGCCAGCCCTTCTGCTCTCACTCCGTCACGTCCCATCGGGAGGATAAAAGTGCGCCATGACGTCATAGCGTGCATCATCAAGCTGAAGAATCTTCAGATGGAAAACCCAAACACGAAAATAACTTCGTATGGACAAATTCCTCCGAATAGAAAATTCAAACACGAAAATAACTTCGTATGGACAAATTATGACGTGAAATCTCTTTCACAGGAAAACATGAAAACTCTTTCATATGGGCATGAAAACTCCTAACACGAAAACTCTTTCGTATGAAGAAGGAATTACAAAACCAAAACTACACGAGTAGGCAGATCCTGCCACTCGTCCACACGATGTTTGCACATCATAAACCTGGATAGTTCAGCCGACTAGGTACATCCGGATGCCATATTCTTTCGAATATGAAGGTAAGACCCAAAAGATCTCTCTTAAGGGCCTGGAATCGCACTCAAGCTGCGTCCTCCGGTATAATTCCGTGTCAACAACACGAAGAAAAATCCTAGCGGACGCGCCAGGTACCCCTATAGGTTAAGTTCGACTCGGTAAGACCACTACGGCCCAGTCGCAACAATCACCTCATCGGGTTCGAGTCGGAGGTCTCGAATCTGTGTAGGCCAGAATTGTTTTTGCCCTAGTCGCAATTAATTGGCCCCGATCTCTCGGGAGAGCCAAGCTACTGCGCCGTATCCTTCTGCGATAACAGCCATAAAAACAGGCACTTTCATTACTCGATACTCGAGTACAAAAGCTCATCACACAGGGCACACACCCTCTAAAACAGGAAACAACCATACTGGTTATCCGAAGGAAAGTTGAACAATCTGACCGTCTACTCGACTGGAAAAATCCCAATCGAGCAAACGCTCGGGGGCTACTGACGAAGGGATGGATCTTAGACCCTGCGGATAAGGACACCCCGTCTCAGGCCCAACGTTAAGGCCCACGAAGGGAAGCCCTTGGAGTGTTCCAGAAGGCCTACGTGAAGCCCACTCGCAATACCTTGCAGGCTAAGTTAGGAAACTTGTAACCGACATAGGGTTAGAGTTCGAGTCCTCCCCGGGTAGGGTTTGAGACCTGGCCACCTATATAAGGCCAGGAGAACCACCGGAAGAGGACCAAGCAATACCGCACCACCAACGCCTTAAGCTCGAGATTGTACTCTCGACTTGAGCAATCACCTTTGTAACCGATCTATTCAATAATACAGATCGACAGAGGCAGGAGTAAGGGTTTTACCTCTACGAGGGCCCCGAACCTGGGTAAATTGTGCCCCCTGTCTAGCCGACGATTGCCACCAGCGCTCATGGGTTCTCCTATTCGAAACCCTACATGTTCACCTGAGGGATTTGCCGAGCAACAGATTTGACAATGAACGAGTTTTCTTGATCTAATTTATATTCGCTTTGATGTTGTGCATTTTTCTACTCCCTCAATTATCTTAAAGTTGGACAAAAGGGTATATATCTAGACATGTTTTAGTATTGCATCCATTTTTGTCCAACTTTGAGACAATTAATTTGGGACGGAGGGAGTACATGTACCCAACCAATTGCTAGAAAGTTTTTTCAATAATGAAAATAGATAAGCTTCTCGTTATGAAAATTTACTTATGTCGGTAAGGAACTCCATTTTCTATGTTATTTTCCCTTTTTCATTTAATGTTTTTGTAGTATTTACATTTACCTAAACATGATAAAGTGATAGAATATGATTTGTTTTTGGAGAACCCTTGCTACATGTTTTTTGTGTGCTTGGGATCTACATCTAATCTGGGGTATGGGTGGGCTATTTTTTTCTTACAACTAATTTTAGAAACGAATAAGAATTTTTTAGAAGAGAAAATTACAGGGTACCTTGTTATGTCCAAAGTAACGAGAAAACAATGTCTTTGTTGAACATCTTATTTACAGTTGGATCCACTAATAATTGGAATATCCACTGGGTTGGGATGTTGAATGAATATTACAAAGAGATTTTAAGTATTACCGTTCGTATGGTCTATTCATAGAGTGACGAGCGCGCAAATTTGGACCCAAAAAGCATGAAAAAAATAGAAACCGAACCTGAACCGAAAAAACTAAATCACCTTGATAATTTGATCAATTTGGATCTATTCAGTCAATCCAAAGTTTTGGTCCTTAACTCCAAGGATTAATTTAGCCTTCCTCTGCTTTCTCCACCCTAGACTCTCATGGGGGCGAAAGGCCTCCGTAAAGTGGGGTGAGGGAGTGCAGGGCTATGCACAAGTACTTTGTGGCCTCGCTGAAGCGGTCAGCTAGGAGACGCTAAAGCTGGCTGGTTTAGAGCATCCACAAGACGACCCTAATAAGCGGGCGTCAGGATTAGCTTCCGGGTCGTTAAGTCCTAGGTTTAGTTTGGCGTCGCCACCAAAGTAGTCGCCTGGTGCTTGGTTTTTTCTTTTTTTGCACAAAAATAACGAGCATGTGGCTCTACCGAGGAAGGAGAAAAGACATTTTAAGCGCCTCAAGTTAGCGCTTTCCGTTGGAAGATCGGGACTCTTATGTCGCTATTTGTTTTGCCCTCCTACTTAAGCGCCTAGATAGGCGTCGCACGCTCTAGATGCTCTTATGCGACATGTACTTTGTGCGTCTTCATGTCACAGATTTTTCCTTCTGAGAAGAACCAAAAGATGATATTGCAATATCTAAAGATGATACCTTCAAACGCTAACCTTCCGGGCAACGGAGTTAGAAAAGAGCTTGATGTGACTCCCGAGTGACAGATCAGACCACAATTGTGCACAAAAACTTTCTATACAGTGATCGCAGACTTATTAAACCGCGAGCAGAGGCTTGCCTACGAGATACTAGAGTCAGTTGACGGGAAAAACATATTATCAGATAACGATTTTATTCCAGCCATTTTAGGATCCGTGATATTTTTCGGAGTTTTCGTGGCAAAACAGGGCCAAAATAAATACTAACAAAACCAAGTGATTCTTTCGCTCACGAGAAAAACATTTGATGGATCAAACTAATAGCTGTTTTGTGCGAAAAATCAAGCGGTGTTAAGTTAAATTTTAATGTCCCGTTGCAACGCACGGGCACGTCTGCTAGTGTTTAATATAATTCTCTTTCAACCGCAAAAAAAAGAGAGTTCGGCTCTGCTTTACAAAGGGCTGGTGGGTGTATAGGGTTTAGGCCACAGAGCGGTGAAGAATAAGGGCTTCTGGTGGGCTTTCTCGTGAAGAAGAGTGTATAGGGTTTAGGCCACGGAGCGGGCGAAGAAGAGTGAGCTTTCTGGGCTTGCTAAACTTTCAGCGCGAGTCTCCTCAAAAAAGAAAACACATGTTTTAGCTTGAGTCTCAGCCATCAAAACTGAAGGCCAACTCTCGGTTGGTTGGCCTGGCCAGTAAAGATTGTGGGTTTCATAAGACGGATTGCACTTCGCATAGCAACGCCTTGGTGGCAGTCAATCTCGATCTTGCAATATGTAATGTGTACTACGTTGTGTGTACGTTTATATTTGGTTGCTCTATATGAGCGTGTGCACGGTAACTCTGTGTATAGCCAAAAAAATAGTACTACTACTGCACGAATTTGAACAGGGGACTACGAACACGCGAACGAAGCACACAAAATGTTAGGAATTTAGGCAATTTACAGATTAAATTAATCCAAGTATAAATCACGAGCATGGCGTAAACATACTGATAATTAACCATATTGATGCATACTAGATTGACAGTAGACACATCTACGCAAAGTACTAGTATCGCACACATGGAAATAACAAGGGCAGAGATTAACGTGTTATACCCTGCAGTTGGCCAATTGGCAGTAGCCGTAGCAGAGGCGGCGGCCGCGGCGGCAGCATCAGCGTTGGCGGCCTCAGCAGCAGCAGCGGCCTCGGTGGCAGCAGCGGCGGCGGCAGCAGCTCGTTCGGCTTCGGAGGCCATGTTGACGATGAGGTAGTAGTTGTCGCACCCGGACTTCTAGGGGATACTCACAGTCCGTTAAACAGTAGATAAATGGCTTACGGGGCATACCGGCACCCGCATCTCAATATGAGCAGGCCAACACGTAAACGTGTGACAACCATTCTCTTACTATTCATCGTCTGCGCAAACCATCCCGTAGAAATCCAGATACTTCCGTTGACGTACTTCAAAACATACACACATGGTATGTCAACGGCATTGGAACAAGTGATATCACAACAGATCTCTACGACACAAAAGATTGAAATAAGTTGCAAATAGCTCTCATTAGAGCAGAGATAGCAAATACAATCATCCAGAGGACACATGTCCCAACAGTTCATCATTACATCACAGCGGAAGCATCCAAAATGTCTGAGTACAGACAAGAACCAAATATGCCTAAGAGGCCGGAAACGAAAAGACGGAGCCCATCCACGAAGTCTCGGATCCTGCCCGGGTCCGCTATCTACTCGTCAGCGGTCTCGTCATACTCCACGTAGTAGCCACCATGTAGATCCTCGGAAACATAGGTCTGCGGAAACCACGGCCCCAAAGGGGTCAGTACATAAACGTACTGGCAAGCAAGACTCAAAATTCACCAAAGTGTAACCCGTCAACACCAAGCACAGATGCTTTGGGTTCAACGGAAGGAAGGGGATATAAAAGATGCTGCAACTGGCTGCTCTAACCAACTACAGAACATACTACAACTTCCGGCTATCAGAAAGGAGATAAGATCGTGTATCGTAACCAACCTATCAACTAACCTCAAACAAACCCATCCTGGATCTCGCCCCTTATCCAAAGAAGCAATCCGAGGATAACTCACACAGTTGAATTAATGATGGTTCATATTATTGTGTCAATAAGCCTATTACTAGTCAAGTTGTTAATCATTGGGTGTAAGGGTGTTAATCATTAGGTTTAAGTTGTCCTGAGTACTTGTTAGCCAGTACTTTCACCAAGTAATCCATAAGCGCGGAAAACACGGCTTCTCGAGAAGATTATCCCTGCAGGGTTGCACCAATTTGGCCGTACACGCAAGAATAACCCGCCAGATGGGATGCCTCCCACCAAGCGGGGCACTCTACACAACTCAACTCGTCTTCGCATCAAGCCCAAAGCACCTTGGGCGCACGGCTAATCAAGCCCAGAAGAAAATGGACCCTCATAGCACTCTAAGAACGTGTCCCCCTATATGCCGACTACGAAAGTTCCACCCGGGTACCAAGGGCTCGCAAGATCATGCATGCAGCAAATGGAAAACCCGAACTAAATGAGGCGATTTGGACGAGATGCGAATCGAGTCAAATTGAGGGGGGCGCCCATACTCGCTTCCCACATGCGGTTAGTGCGCTCATCATGGATCAGTAGACAAGACCCTTTTCCTATTAGGGTCGACACTAGCAGGCCTCAAAACCACAAAGGGCCTCCTGCCGGTGCCTTATCATCAAATTATTATTAACAATAACATTAGCATGATTCATTGATTAAACATCGAGCCCCCAGAACATAATAGAAATAGTAACAGAAAGTAACGGGTAACAGACTCGAGCAAAACAACCTAAGCATGCTAGTAAGACACTGGCTCAAACAATAGGGTGTAGGAGTGGAGGTGAGGCAATATCAGGGTTAAGGGATTCATGTGATAGGTTCGTAACAGAAACAACTACTACTAAGGTTAGCAGAAATAGACAACGGAAAGTATCGGTAACCAATGTTGAAAGGAACACAATGGTTCATGTGAGTGATAACTTGCCTGCAAAACCCAGTAGCCTGGTACTGAGCTAACTCCTTAGAAGGGGTGTCGTAAGTATCGTCGGTCTCAACGTCGTCGTTTATCCGAGAAGAAGCAAACAAACAAGGAAGAAAGATAAACAATCAATAACATGGCATAGTGCACAAACATGGGATGATGCATGACCATTTAATTGATGCATAGAAATAAACTAGTTGACAAGGTAGAAACAGGATTAAATGGACCCACATGCAATTGGATTGCATATGGAAAGCCCATGAATTATGGTTGAATTAATTGTTTTACAACTAAACATCATGTGTAAGTGAATTAGCATGATGCATGGATGAGGAAAACAGCAAAATAACAACAATAGAAGCAAATGGAAATAAGGTTTAACAAGTTTGGAATTTCAGTTATTAAGTTAGGAAATTTTGGTTACTTAAAGGTGTCACACAAGCATTTGTTGTTTTCACTAATTTAAATTGTTCAAAATAGATAACAAAGTTCATATTTGAAAAGGAAACAAGATTTTAGTTGGAATACATGTTTCACTTGTTGAAAAAGGATTTCAAATAAATTATTTATGAATTAAACAAGTTTAAGAAAGAATTAAATGAATTTAATTCAAACATGAACTTATTTGAATTTTTATTTGTTCAAAACATTGAGTGAAGTTCATATTTGAAAAGGTTATACTTTTATGGTTTGAAAACATATTTTATATGTCCCAAAAGAATTTGTTTTGATCAAGTTATAATTTTAGCATTATTAAATGATTTAAACAAGGTTTAAATCATTTAACCAATTTTAATTATTCAAAACATGAAACAAATTTTATATTTGAAAAGGTGGTTTAATTTTGCATGGAAAACATATTTCATTTGTTGAAATTGGATTTAAAATGAGCAAGTTATTATTTTGGGAATTTTAAATGCAATAATTAAGAAACAGTTGTTTTCAGCAATTTAAATTATTCAAAACAGCAAACAAAATTTATATTTGGAAAGTACATGAAAAGTTTATTGGAAAACATATTTAGTTTGTGGAATTTGGAATTTTTATGAACAAGTTATGATTTTTGCAAGTTTAAGTGAATTTAACAAGAATTCAAATATTTCAACAATTTAAAATATTCAAAACAGTAACAAATTGCATTGAAAAGGTTGAAAACATGTAGCAAAGGTTTCATTGAACATTTTGGGCTATCAAACATAATTTTTGGGTGATTACTGAATTTATTATGCAATTTTCCATAATCATTCTTATTCTGCCATTTTTAGTAAACAGAGGGAAACATGCTCAAAATTAATTCAATTGTGACCAAATAAAATACCAATGTGTAGAGTTTGTTAAGACAAAGTTTTAGAGCCCAAGTTTGCTTAATTTGGATGAGTAGAACTAAATTTATGAAATTCCAAAGTTTCCAAATTTTATTGCATTTTCAGTAATTAATTATTTAGTGCAAAAATTGTTACAGAAACATGTTGCAAACTTGACATTACTAGAAGGAGCACAAAATTATGAAACCACAGGATTTTGAATCATTCAAATTGGAGTGATATTCAAATTGATATGGATTTTTGAAGTAATGGTTCAGATCTGAGTTTCTGAAGATTTGGGCAGAAAAGAAAAACAGAGGTAAAAAAGGTGGGTTGAGGGGGATCGAACCCTAGACCTATGGCTTGCTCGCAGGGGGGGTTAACCAGTGGGGTGGAATGCGGTTTCTTGACAGATAGGGGGATCTGTGGGGTGTTAAGGTTTAGAACTGCACTGAATCCACTTCGGGAAAAATAAGGAGAAAAGGGGTGCGGGTTAGGGGAATTGATCCCGGGACCTGAGGGTTGCGCGCGCTGGGGGCTAGCCAATTGGGCTGTGACTTGTTGGTGACAGAGAAGGGGATCGGAGGGGTATGAGGTGTGGGCTCGCGGGTATCACTGAAATCTGCACGTAACTGAACCGGGCGGATGGAATCAGGAGGTCGACGAGGGCCATGGCAGCGACGGCTGCTGCTCTCGCCGGAGAGGAGGGCCGTGGGGGCGTGCTGCGTGGGGAAGGTGCGGTGCAAGAGGGAGGAGGAGGGAGGCGAGAGGAGGAAGGAGTCGAGGATGCTCACCTTGGGGCGGACGGGAGCAGGTCGGGCAGGGAGCAGCAGGGGCTTGGCCTGCGGCAAACCTCGACGCCGCGGCCCCCGGGAGCCTCCTCGGACCACGGCGCCTTCACCAAATATGGAGGTGGTAGCGCCGTGATTCCATTCCCGTGAAGAACCCGCCCGGAGGACGACCACAGCCCCCGCGCCTTCGCCTCCAATTTCCGGCCAGAAGTGGTCTGTTTGGGATTCAGTTAACAGGGAAGGGAAACAGAGAGTTTGCAGGGAAGGAAGAGAGAGGGGAGGAAGAAGATGGTGGCTGGGGGGAGGAAGGAGGAGAAAGGAAGGTTGGGGGGGAACCCTAGGGCAGGAGCTCCAGTTATAGGGGGAGGTGGAGTGGAGATCACCGTTGCTGGTTCTTTCCCTGCTACGTGGTGTGCCTGGATGGTGATTGTACAGAGGTTGATGACGACAGAGAAGGGGGGTACCGGGCCAGAAGGGAGTTGGGCCAAAGGGAAAAGGGCTGGGGGAGATAGATGGGCTGGCTGCTGTGCTCTCTCTCTCCCTTTTCTATTTTGTTTTGTTATTTTTTTTTTGCAGGATTAGAAATAGGAAGGATAGGAGGGTTTTGGAGTTGGCAAAGATATTAGAAATATTTGGGTTAGCTTATTAATGGATTGGTAACCAAATGCAAGTTTGGAAATTCAAATTAATTGAATTATGGTGTTGTTTGGAATTTAATTCAAATTGGATGGATTTTATTATTAATTGCATTCTTTGAAACAAAATTTTAAATGGCATGAACCTTGGAGTTTGAAATAGAAACAACAAATTATAATGTTTGGTAATTTGCACACATTCAATTGGGGTGTTGTTTGATGATTTGAATTTGAGTTTTGAATGCAACTTCTATTAGGTGGATTATTAAATAACAAATAAGAGTTGAGCTTTTTATTATTTCATGGAAACAAATGGAAGTGTTAATTGAACCATTTTATTTGGAGAGTTTTGTTTTGCAATTTCCATAATTTCAACATGGTTGTTGTTTGGAAGAAAATCATAATTGAATTTGAAAAGGGTTTGGTTATTGGATGCATTTTTATAGAAACAAAACAACAGTTTTGAGATCACACTTTAATGGAAACAATTGGTTGTTTTTATTTGAAATATGATTTTGGAAATTGTAACATCACAAGGATGAAACAAAAGGTTTGAAGTTTGGTTTGAAATTCAAATAGAAAACAAGGGAAATCAAATGAAAACAGTTGGAAAACAAATGGAAAACAAGCAAAACAATTGCAATCAACATGATGCCATGATGCAAAACATAAAATAACAGGGAGCAAAACATTCTAATGGCTATTTTTCATACTTGGGATGTTACAAAACGCCCCCCTTGAAGGAATCGCGCCCCGAGATTCCTACTGAGAAAAGAAAAGGTCCGAATACTTCTTGGGAAGATCCTCTTGAGCTGTGACACGTGAAACACATCGTGCACCTTGGATAGTTTTTCTGGAAGTTCAAGATGACAGGCATTCCTGGCAACTCTTCTGGAAAGATGTCAGGGAATTTGGAAACCACCGGAACATTTTTTGAGTAGGGGTAGAGGTTTTGTATGGAGGGTGTATAGCTGAACAGAACTTGATTCATTTGTAGAATAGATTATCTGGAATGTGGTGCTTCAGGAATGCTTCCTCGAAACAACCCCAGGTGATAGGAATGCCAGCTCTCATAGCCTGGGATCAACAACAACAACAACAACCTTTCTGGCCAGATAGACTTGATATTTGGGAAGTTTTGATTAGACGCCGGTAGAAAAATTGAAGTGGAAAACAACATCAAGATTTCAACGGACGAAAATGATGTTGAGAAGAACAGGATAACGAAGCAACACCGGGAAAAACGAGACCAAAACTCCTGAGGTACTACGGAAAACCCATCCGGGCTTCTAAAGGATCAATATCTACTGCTTAAGAAATACAGGATCTGCTTCCGGGGCTTACACGCCTCCGTTCTCAATCGTGAGTAGGCAACATGATAAATCATGTCACAACCACCTCCATTCGTATGGTCTAGTAGATATAACCATCCTAGAGAAACCAGGATTCGTGAAATCCTAACTTGAAAGTTTAGATGAGAAGGGAAAACAACGTTGCACTTCCTTACCAGAAAAGGAAGGGTGGGTGGGGAAAGAAGAAAAAGAACAGAATTCCTACTCTCACGTTTCATTTTTCCTATATAGCTACAAAATAGTTTCTAGACTCAACTGCGACCAGTAAAAAGGGATCCTACAGGCAGACAGGCTCTGATACCATTTGTCGCACCCGGACTTCTAGGGGATACTCACAGTCCGTTAAACAGTAGATAAATGGCTTACGGGGCATACCGGCACCCGCATCTCAATATGAGCAGGCCAACACGTAAACGTGTGACAACCATTCTCTTACTATTCATCGTCTGCGCAAACCATTCCGTAGAAATCCAGATACTTCCGTTGACGTACTTCAAAACATACACACATGGTACGTCAACGGCATTGGAACAAGTGATATCACAACAGATCTCTACGACACAAAAGATTGAAATAAGTTGCAAATAGCTCTCATTAGAGCAGAGATAGCAAATACAATCATCCAGAGGACACATGTCCCAACAGTTCATCATTACATCACAGCGGAAGCATCCAAAATGTCTGAGTACAGACAAGAACCAAATAGGCCTAAGAGGCCGGAAACGAAAAGACGGAGCCCATCCACGAAGTCTCGGATCCTGCCCGGGTCCGCTATCTACTCGTCAGCGGTCTCGTCATACTCCACGTAGTAGCCACCATGTAGATCCTCGGAAACGTAGGTCTGCGGAAACCACGGCCCCAAAGGGGTCAGTACATAAACGTACTGGCAAGCAAGACTCAAAATTCACCAAAGTGTAACCCGTCAACACCAAGCACAGATGCTTTGGGTTCAACGGAAGGAAGGGGATATAAAAGATGCTGCAACTGGCTGCTCTAACCAACTACAGAACATACTACAACTTCCGGCTATCAGAAAGGAGATAAGATCGTGTATCGTAACCAACCTATCAACTAACCTCAAACAAACCCATCCTGGATCTCGCCCCTTATCCAAAGAAGCAATCCGAGGATAACTCACACAGTTGAATTAATGATGGTTCATATTATTGTGTCAATAAGCCTATTACTAGTCAAGTTGTTAATCATTGGGTGTAAGGGTGTTAATCATTAGGTTTAAGTTGTCCTGAGTACTTGTTAGCCAGTACTTTCACCAAGTAATCCATAACCGCGGAAAACACGGCTTCTCGAGAAGATTATCCCTGCAGGGTTGCACCAATTTGGCCGTACACGCAAGAATAACCCGCCAGATGGGATGCCTCCCACCAAGCGGGGCACTCTACACAACTCAACTCTTCTTCGCATCAAGCCCAAAGCACCTTGGGCGCACGGCTAATCAAGCCCAGAAGAAAATGGACCCTCATAGCACTCTAAGAACGTGTCCCCCTATATGCCGACTACGAAAGTTCCACCCGGGTACCAAGGGCTCGCAAGATCATGCATGCAGCAAATGGAAAACCCGAACTAAATGAGGCGATTTGGACGAGATGCGAATCGAGTCAAATTGAGGGGGGCGCCCATACTCGCTTCCCACATGCGGTTAGTGCGCTCATCATGGATCAGTAGACAAGACCCTTTTCCTATTAGGGTCGACACTAGCAGGCCTCAAAACCACAAAGGGCCTCCTGCCGGTGCCTTATCATCAAATTATTATTAACAATAACATTAGCATGATTCATTGATTAAACATCGAGCCCCCAGAACATAATAGAAATAGTAACAGAAAGTAACGGGTAACAGACTCGAGCAAAACAACCTAAGCATGCTAGTAAGACACTGGCTCAAACAATAGGGTGTAGGAGTGGAGGTGAGGCAATATCAGGGTTAAGGGATTCATGTGATAGGTTCATAACAGAAACAACTACTACTAAGGTTAGCAGAAATAGACAACGGAAAGTATCGGTAACCAATGTTGGAAGGAACACAATGGTTCATGTGAGTGATAACTTGCCTGCAAAACCCAGTAGCCTGGTACTGAGCTAACTCCTTAGAAGGGGTGTCGTAAGTATCGTCGGTCTCAACGTCGTCGTTTATCCGAGAAGAAGCAAACAAACAAGGCAGAAAGATAAACAATCAATAACATGGCATAGTGCACAAACATGGGATGATGCATGACCATTTAATTGATGCATAGAAATAAACTAGTTGACAAGGTAGAAACAGGATTAAATGGACCCACATGCAATTGGATTGCATATGGAAAGCCCATGAATTATGGTTGAATTAATTGTTTTACAACTAAACATCATGTGTAAGTGAATTAGCATGATGCATGGATGAGGAAAACAGCAAAATAACAACAATAGAAGCAAATGGAAATAAGGTTTAACAAGTTTGGAATTTCAGTTATTAAGTTAGGAAATTTTGGTTACTTAAAGGTGTCACACAAGCATTTGTTGTTTTCACCAATTTAAATTGTTCAAAATAGATAACAAAGTTCATATTTGAAAAGGAAACAAGATTTTAGTTGGAATACATGTTTCACTTGTTGAAAAAGGATTTCAAATAAATTATTTATGAATTAAACAAGTTTAAGCAAGAATTAAATGAATTTAATTCAAACATGAACTTATTTGAATTTTTATTTGTTCAAAACATTGAGTGAAGTTCATATTTGAAAAGGTTATACTTTTATGGTTTGAAAACATATTTTATATGTCCCAAAAGAATTTGTTTTGATCAAGTTATAATTTTAGCATTATTAAATGATTTAAACAAGGTTTAAATCATTTAATCAATTTTAATTATTCAAAACATGAAACAAATTTTATATTTTAAAAGGTGGTTTAATTTTGCATGGAAAACATATTTCATTTGTTGAAATTGGATTTAAAATGAGCAAGTTATTATTTTGGCAATTTTAAATGCAATAATTAAGAAACAGTTGTTTTCAGCAATTTAAATTATTCAAAACAGCAAAAAAAATTTATATTTTGAAAGTACATGAAAAGTTGATTGGAAAACATATTTAGTTTGTGGAATTTGGAATTTTTATGAACAAGTTATGATTTTTGCAAGTTTAAGTGAATTTAACAAGAATTCAAATATTTCAACAATTTAAAATATTCAAAACAGTAACAAATTGCATTGAAAAGGTTGAAAACATGTAGCAAAGGTTTCATTGAACATTTTGGGCTATCAAACATAATTTTTGGGTGATTATTGAATTTATTATGCAATTTTCCATAATCCTTCTTATTCTGCCATTTTTAGTAAACAGAGGGAAACATGCTCAAAATTAATTCAATTGTGACCAAATAAAATACCAATGTGTAGAGTTTGTTAAGACAAAGTTTTAGAGCCCAAGTTTGCTTAATTTGGATGAGTAGAACTAAATTTATGAAAATCCAAAGTTTCCAAATTTTATTGCATTTTCAGTAATTAATTATTTAGTGCAAAAATTGTTACAGAAACATGTTGCAAACTTGACATTACTAGAAGGAGCACAAAATTATGAAACCACAGGATTTTGAATCATTCAAATTGGAGTGATATTCAAATTGATATGGATTTTTGAAGTAATGGTTCAGATCTGAGTTTCTGAAGATTTGGGCAGAAAAGAAAAACAGAGGTAAAAAAGGTGGGTTGAGGGGGATCGAACCCTAGACCTATGGCTTGCTCGCAGGGGGGGTTAACCAGTGGGGTGGAATGCGGTTTCTTGACAGATAGGGGGGTCTGTGGGGGGTTAAGGTTTAGAACTGCACTGAATCCACTTCGGGAAAAATAAGGAGAAAAGGGGTGCGGGTTAGGGGAATTGATCCCGGGACCTGAGGGTTGCGCGCGCTGGGGGCTAGCCAATTGGGCTGTGACTTGTTGGTGACAGAGAAGGGGATCGGAGGGGTATGAGGTGTGGGCTCGCGGGTATCACTGAAATCTGCACGTAACTGAACCGGGCGGATGGAATCAGGAGGTCGACGAGGGCCATGGCAGCGACGGCTGCTGCTCTCGCCGGAGAGGAGGGCTGTGGGGGCGTGCTGCGTGGGGAAGGTGCGGTGCAAGAGGGAGGAGGAGGGAGGCGAGAGGAGGAAGGAGTCGAGGATGCTCACCTTGGGGCGGACGGGAGCAGGTCGGGCAGGGAGCAGCAGGGGCTTGGCCGGCGGCAAACCTCGACGCCGCGGCCGCCGGGAGCCTCCTCGGACCACGGCGCCTTCACCAAAGATGGAGGTGGTAGCGCCGTGATTCCATTCCCGTGAAGAACCCGCCCGGAGGACGACCACAGCCCCCGCGCCTTCGCCTCCAATTTGGGGTTCAGTTAACAGGGAAGGGAAACAGAGAGTTTGCAGGGAAGGAAGAGAGAGGGGAGGAAGAAGATGGCGGCTGGGGGGAGGAAGGAGGAGAAAGGAAGGTTGGGGGGGGAACCCTAGGGCAGGAGCTCCAGTTATAGGGGGAGGTGGAGTGGAGATCACCGTTGCTGGTTCTTTCCCTGCTACGTGGTGTGCCTGGATGGTGATCGTACAGAGGTTGATGACGACAGAGAAGGGGGGTACCGGGCCAGAAGGGAGTTGGGCCAAAGGGAAAAGGGCTGGGGGAGATAGATGGGCTGGCTGCTGTGCTCTCTCTCTCCCTTTTCTATTTTTTTTTGTTATTTTTTTTGCAGGATTAGAAATAGGAAGGATAGGAGGGTTTTGGAGTTGGCAAAGATATTAGAAATATTTGGGTTAGCTTATTAATGGATTGGTAACCAAATGCAAATTTGGAAATTCAAATTAATTGAATTATGGTGTTGTTTGGAATTTAATTCAAATTGGATGGATTTTATTATTAATTGCATTCTTTGAAACAAAATTTTAAATGGCATGAACCTTGGAGTTTGAAATAGAAACAACAAATTAGAATGTTTGGTAATTTGCACACATTCAATTGGGGTGTTGTTTGATGATTTGAATTTGAGTTTTGAATGCAACTTCTATTAGGTGGATTATTAAATAACAAATAAGAGTTGAGCTTTTTATTATTTCATGGAAACAAATGTAAGTGTTAATTGAACCATTTTATTTGGAGAGTTCTGTTTTGCAATTTCCATAATTTCAACATGGTTGTTGTTTGGAAGAAAATCATAATTGAATTTGACAAGGGTTTGGTTATTGGATGCATTTTTATAGAAACAAAACAACAGTTTTGAGATCACACTTTAATGGAAACAATTGGTTGTTTTTATTTGAAATATGATTTTGGAAATTGTAACATCACAAGGATGAAACAAAAGGTTTGAAGTTTGGTTTGAAATTCAAATAGAAAACAAGGGAAATCAAATGAAAACAGTTGGAAAACAAATGGAAAACAAGCAAAACAATTGCAATCAACATGATGCCATGATGCAAAACATAAAATAACAGGGAGCAAAACATTCTAATGGCTATTTTTCATACTTGGGATGTTACAGTAGTCGAAGTAGACGTACGGCAGCGAGCAGTCGCGTAGGAGACGCTCCCCAAAAAGCTAATCGCCCCTCTCCCGTACAGGATCTGGAGAGGCGGGGTTTCGGAGGCCTGCTCTCCCGTCGGCCGTGTACGCGGTAGACGGGATGGGATCACCGGAGGCAGCAACAGAGAGAGGAACGACAGTGGGTGCAGAGCGTATGAGTTGTGTATCTGTGTCCGCCCCTGCGACCTCAATATATAGGCATGGTAGGAGAACGGTCAGCTCACAAATCAATTTGGCGTTTACTACAGTCGTTACCACGTAATCAATGCGCCGTTTTACTGCGCGCGGCTGTTACCAAAATAAATGTGACGCAATAGACAGCAATCAATATGACGTCTCATATTATTGGCGTGTCTGTTGACTCCGTTTCCAACTGCCAAAATAAAGGCATCGGCTCGGCTCATTCCCGCAAACCGCGGCGCGTCGTGACGTGTCGTGACGAGGCGGCGGCGGAGGAGGAGGAGCGCGCGTGTGGAACACCTCCACTACTCCTCTCTCTTCATACCAACTCACACTAGTGGGGAGAGAGCTCACCTTATAAACTGGTGCAAAACTCTCCCAAGTAGCAATATGGGACTAAACTCCCACCATTTGCTATGGCAGCATGGGCCTTAGGGATTTAAATGGAAATTGCCTAATGGGCCTGCTAGCCCATTCGAATTTCAGCAATCCTCCACCAGATCCCGAAGACCCATGGTGTTGTCCTCTGTTCCATTCACTGTTTTTATATACCGGCATTTTCAGTGGAGACCCGTTAAGGTTGAACATCCACCTAGAACAAGTAGCTACACTACATCACAACTGAACAATAGACTATGCCTTGAATTGTCAGTTTGGCGTAAAATAGTTTCACTAAATGTCCTGCCAGTACTAGGCTGCCGAAGGCTGACCCCTCGGGTGGAGCATATTAGTCATACTCCTAGCCTATTCATGAACTTATTAGAGATCACCCAATCTCATAGACTGTGACCAGCAGTCAGGATCATATAGGTGTGTTCCTCCAAAGATCGCTCTGTAGGATAGCATCTTGCTTATACAAGCCTTGGAACACATTAAGACAAAAGTCAACCTGCCATACAGTTTTTGAGAGTACTGCATCTCCAGTGGAGTGGGTTAGTAAAAATTACTCTCCTCAGTTAACCACTAGCTTCTTTTCCCAGGTCCCACTTCACGGGATCTCCGATCACATAGGTTGGGTTACTGCCATGGCAACTCATGTGGGTCTCATACCCATCTCCCTCGATGCACTTTCTATCACAACACGTGATAGCCCTTTAGTAAAGGGATCTGCCAGATTTTTAGCCAACTGGATATAATCCACCGCTATCACTCCGGAGTTTCTTAAATGTCTGACAGTTTTTAATCTCATTTTTATGTGCTTTGTGGACTGTGCATTGTCCTTTGAACTCTTCACCTTGACAATCACTGTTTGATTGTCACAGTTCATAAGGATAGCCGGTACTGGCTTTTCAACCACAGGCAAGTCCATCAAAAGATATCGAAGCCATCCTGCTTCGACACTAGATGTGTCTAATGCTGTTAATTCTGCTTCCATTGTCGATCTCGTTAAGATCGTTTGCTTGCAAGACTTCCAGGAAACAGCACCACCTCCAAGGGTAAACACATACCCCGTTGTGGCTTTCATCTCATCAGCATCAGAGATCCAATTCGCATCACAATACCCTTCAAGTACCGAAGGATATCCACTGTAGTGAAGTCCATGGTTAACGGTACCTTTCAGATAGCGCATAATTCTTTCTACATCATGCCAATGCACATAACCCGGATTGGAAACAAACCGGCTCAGTTTGCACATAGCAAACATGATGTCAGGCCTCGTAGCGCTCGCTAGATACATGAGTGAACCAATTACTTGAGAGTACCTCAGCTGATCCTTAGCTGTGCCTTCGAAATTTCGAATCCGCACACTAGGATCATATGGCGTTGGAGAAGTTTTGCAGTCCGAATATCCAAAACGACTCAAAACCTTCTCAACATAATGGGATTGCAGAAGTGTAATCCCACCCTCATTGTTTCTCAATAGCTTGATGTTAAAGATAACATCAGCCACACCAAAATCTTTCATCTCAAAGTTCTGGGATAGAAATGACTTAACCTCATTGATTACTTTGAGGTTGGTCCCAAATATCAGTATGTCATCAACATACAAACACAAAATAACTCCTTCGCCCCCACCATGGCGATAGTATACACATTTGTCAGCTTCATTAACAACAAAGCCAACAGATGTTAAAGTTGTATTGAACTTCTCATGCCATTGCTTAGGTACTTGTTTCAGCCCATATAAAGATTTCAGTAACTTACACACTTTTCCTTCTTGACCATCTAACACAAAGCCATATGGCTGTTGCATATAGATTTCCTCGTCTAACACTCCATTTAGGAAAGCCGTCTTAACATCCATCTGATGGACGAGAAGACCATGCGAGGCCGCCAACGAGAGTAATACTCGAATGGTGGTCAGTCTGGCCACAGGTGAATAAGTGTCAAAGAAATCTTCATCTTCTTTCTGGGAATAACCCTTGGCCATAAGTCTAGCCTTGTACTTTTCAATCGTACCATCAGGCCTAAGATTCTTTTTGAACACCCACTTACATCCTAATGGTTTACAGCCATAAGGACGTTCAGTGATCTCCCACGTTCCATTAGCCATGATGGAATCCATCTCGCTATGGACCGCTTCTCTCCAGTAGTAAGCATCTGGAGATGCATAAGCTTCTGAAATAGAAGTGGGAGTATCATCCACAAGGTACACAAGGAAATCATCACCAAAGGACTTTGCAGTCCTCTGTCTCTTGCCCCTACCAAGGGTTTCCTCGTCATCCTTCTCAGTATTCTCATCATGTGTTTATTCATAATATTCCATAGGAATGGCAGGTTCAGGAGTCTCCTCTGATTCCTGTCTAGAAGTGCTTTGCATATCTCTCATAGGAAAAATATCCTCAAAGAATGTAGCATCTTTAGACTCCAAAATCGTATCGACCTTCACGTCAGGTACCTCAGATTTCACTACTAGAAATCTATAGCCAACGCTGTTCTTAGCGTATCCCAAATTAACGCAATCCACGGTCTTTGGTCCAAGTTTACGCTTTTTGGGGATCGGCATATTGATTTTTGCCAAACAGCCCCAAGT
This sequence comes from Alopecurus myosuroides, assembly GCA_028641055.1. Classification (NCBI taxonomy): domain Eukaryota; kingdom Viridiplantae; phylum Streptophyta; class Magnoliopsida; order Poales; family Poaceae; genus Alopecurus; species Alopecurus myosuroides. The sequence goes on from CM054062.1 coordinate 46,430,018, forward strand.
ACGTAAGTACGAGAGTGTTGTTTTTCTCTTCTCCCATTGCTCATAGGGAGTGACCTCATTGTCTTTCGTCGGAACTTTATTCAGGACATGACATGATGTCAATATAGCCCCCCCCACCATGCCTTGGATAAACCCGTTGTATCTAACATGGTGTTAACCAAATCTGTTAGAGTACGGTTTTTTCTTTCGGCAACCCCATTTGACTGAGGTGAATAGGGAGGCGTCCTCTCGTGAATAATGCCATGTTCCGCACAGAAAGAGTCAAACTCATTAGAGAAATACTCTCCACCACGATCTGACCGGATTCGTTTAATTTTCTTTTCAAGTTGATTCTCAACTTCTGCCTTATAGATTTTAAAGTAGTGTAGAGCCTCATCTTTAGTGTTTAACAGATATACATAGCAAAACCTAGTGGAATCATCTATTAACGTCATGAAGTATCTCTTTCCACCTTTAGTCAACACACCATTCATCTCACAGAGATCAGAATGTATGAGTTCTAATGGCGCCAAGTGTCTCTCCTCCGCAGCCTTGTGGGGCTTGCGAGGTTGATTTGCTTGTACACACGAATGGCACTTAGAACCTTTGGCTAAAGTGAAACTTGGAATTAAATTTAGTTTTGCTAACCGCGTCATGCAACTGAAACCAACGTGACAAAGACGTGAATGCCAAACTTCTGTTTCATTAACACTCGAATGAATATTGTTCACGACTTTATTACAAAAATCAGCGAGGGAAAAGCGGAACAGACCTCCACACTCATACCCTTTTCCGTTACAACTACTTTATTGGACTCGAAAACCAACTTAAATCCTTCTCTACATAGAAGGGAGCCACTAACGAGATTCTTCTTGATGGCGGGGACATGCTGCACGTTCTTGAGCTGCACGATTCTTCCCGAAGTAAACTTCAGATCGACCGTGCCAACACCAAGTACAGAAGCACTTGCGTCGTTCCCCATCAATACGGACCCATTCCTTGTGACCTGATAAGAAGAAAACAATGGGATGTCAGCACACACATGAATGTTTGCACCTGTGTCAATCCACCAATCAGTAGACTGACAAACTGAAAATACAGTAAACAAATTACCATACTCAGATGCCCCATTCTCATTGTTGCTCACGATCATGTTGACAGCCTTGGAATCCTGTCCTGGCTTCACATACTTCTTTGGGCACTTCCCAGCCCAGTGTTCCAGTGAACCACAAGTGAAGCAGCCATCTTTCTTCTTATCCTTCTTGAAGGTCTTCTTAGCCTTCTTCTTGAAGTCGGTATTCTGCTGGACACCAGTCCTCGCCTTGTTCTTGTGGGAGTTGTAGTTCTTCTGTACCATATTGGCCGCAGAAGTCACTTCATTCCCTTTTCCATGCGAGTCCTTTGCCCTCGAATTCTGCTCAACACTCAGATGGCCGATGACATCCTCTACTGAGAATTCACGCCTCTGATGTTTCAGAGTAGTGGCAAACCTCCTCCAGGAATTAGGCAGCTTGGCGATTATGTATCCCGCGACATACTTGTCCGGTAACACGCACTTGAGAATTTCAAGCTCCTTAGCGATGGACTGTACCTCATGAGCCTGCTCCAAAACAGAACGGTTTTCGACCATTCTGTAGTCATGGAACTGCTCTATACTGTACATCTCGCTGCCAGCATCGGTTGCGCCGAATTTGGATTCGAGCGCTTCCCACAAGTCCTTGGTAACCCGCACATGTAAATATGCGTCAACAAACTTCTCTCCGATCACGCTTAGAACGCATCCAACAAAGACGACGGTGGCATCCCTAAACGCCTTCTCCTGATCAGGAGTAATCGTTTCCGTGGGAGTGACACCGATGACCCAGAACACGTTCATAGCCGTGAGCCATAAGAATGTTTTGGTCTGCCAACGCTTAAAGTACGTCCCCGTAAACGGGTCCGGTTTCAGTGCAGTAGCAAAACCATGAATCGAAAATTGACTACACATATTAGGTTTTTGGATTGTTAGGAATTTAGGCAATTTACAGATTAAATTAATCCAAGTATAAATCACGAGCATGTCGTAAACATACTGATAATTAACCATATTGATGGATACTAGATTGACAGTAGACACATCTACGCAAAGTACTAGTATCGCACACATGGAAATAACAAGGGCAGGGATAAACGTGTTATACCCTGCAGTTGGCCAATTGGCAGTAGCCGTAGCAGAGGCGGCGGCCGCGGCGGCAGCAGCAGCGTTGGCGGCCTCAGCAGCAGCTGCGGCCTCGGTGGCAGCAGCGGCGGCAGCAGCAGCTCGTTTGGCTTCGGAGGCCATGTTGATGATGAGGTAGTAGACGTACGGCAGCGAGCAGTCGCGTAGGAGACGCTCCCCAAAAAGCTAATCGCCCCTCTCCCGTACAGGATCTGGAGAGGCGGGGTTTCGGAGGCCTGCTCTCCCGTCGGCCGTGTACGCGGTAGACGGGATGGGATCACCGGAGGCAGCAACAGAGAGAGGAACGACAGTGGGTGCAGAGCGTATGAGTTGTGTATCTGTGTCCGCCCCTGCGACCTCAATATATAGGCACGGTAGGAGAACGGTCAGCTCACAAATCAATTTGGCGTTTACTACAGCCGTTACCACGTAATCATTGCGCCGTTTTACTGCGCGCGGCTGTTACCAAAATAAATGTGACGCAATAGACAACAATCAATATGACGTCTCATATTATTGACGTGTCTGTTGACTCCGTTTCCAACTGACAAAATAAAGGCATCGGCTCGGCTCATTCCCGCAAACCGCGACGCGTCGTGACGTGTCGTGACGAGGCGGGCGGCGGAGGAGGAGGAGCGCGCGTGTGGAACACCTCCACTACTCCTCTCTCTTCATACCAACTCACACTAGTGGGGAGAGAGCTTACCTTATAAACTGGTGCAAAACTCTCCCAACTAGCAATATGGGACTAAACTCCCACCATTTGCTATGGCAGCATGGGCCTTAGGGATTTAAATGGAAATTGCCTAATGGGTCTGCTAGCCCATTCGAATTTCAGCACAAAAACCCCTACTTCTCGTCAGGTGCGGAGCCAGGATTTGGGTAGCGGGGGGGGGGGGGGGGGGGGGGGGGGGGGGGGGGGGGGGGGGGCGAGGCACGGGATGGCCAAAAAATTGTTCCGTGTTACATTTTTTCCTTGTATAACCTCTAGTACCTGTCGAATCATTAATAGTGTAAAAAATCGCAAAATCAGATCTTAATCAGCATAATTAGGAATCATAAATATAAAATTTACGATCAACTTCTACATACTGAGTATAGGTAAAATTGTTGGATTGTCTGCTAGCACTTGCGACCTGCCTTAAATTTAAAATTATTACTGGTCTTGACTAGAAATTCTACAAGGAGTGACAATATTGCATACACGTGTTCAAGGGCAACTGATCAATTAAGTGTATAGAATGATCAGAGTACCTCTAGATCATAACTCAGAGATCGACTTCCTAAATGATGGTGAGGCAAAGAAACAGTCAGCCCGATCAATACTTCAACACAGAGGTTGACACTACGGCATCAAGGGAGAATTTTCTAGCGGATGGCTTTTGGCATAATTTTTTAGCAGCCAAGGACGCCACGGCGGCATGGAAGATCTATCTAATATTGGGGCAGATTACGGCCGGCCGGAAAGAAAAAAAAAGTTATGCTAAGAAGAAACGTGCCTAAACTGAACTGGGCTCACTGCGTACATAGTGATGAGGTTTAAGTACTAATTAGCACGAATATGAGATAATTAGCAAATATATGTATTACCCGCACTAGTAATATGTAATCCAAATCATTAGGGCCTAGTTTGGCAACAAAGTTTTTCCAAAAGCGAAGTATTCAAATAATAAAGTATTTATCTGCCTGGCAAACAAATACTTCAGTTTTGGAAAAAAGAGCTCCGGACCTCTTTTCTACATACTTCAAAATTAGTACAGTTTCTAACAATGCTGAAGTATCTAAACACACATTATTTATTGGTGCCAAACCGGATTAAGTATTTAATACTTTGGTTTTCTTAGAAACTGAAGTATTCTCAAAATTCAAAAAAACTGAAGTCCCAAACAGACCCTAGGCCCTGTTTGTTTCTAGAGTTTTCTAAGGAATTAGTGGAGATTATCCCGAATAAACTCTAAATCCCACCTATTGTTAACATATCGTTTGTTTCTAGTGTATTTGATCGGATTTATCTCCATCTTTTCCTAAAATTCCATAAACTCTATTGCATTTTTCTCAATACCTAAAACACTACCCCTACCTAGTGGATTGGGGATTTGAGGGGATTGGGTGAAGTTTAGGGATTCACCCAATCTCTACAGGGATTATCTCCACTAATCCCTACAAAACACTAGAAACAAACAGACCCTTAGCCTTAGGGGGCCGAACCTTGTCACTAGCCCCTTGTCTCCACCCCTGCTTCTCGTGTGGGGCGAACGGGAAGGCGACAGCGTCGACACGAGTTGTCGGCGACGAATGGGAAGGCACCAGCGCCGACGGCGGCAGTGCACACCTCATCCTCAGTTTCTACCGCTACCCAATCGCCATCCCCCGATCTCGATGACGCTGCATCCGTTCCATGGGCACGAAGACACCTTCACGAAAGATCTACGCCCGCATGCATGCACGCGCCTGCCACCGCCCTCCACGTTCAGGCCAACGAGACTCCGCCACGGCGCCGTCCCGAGAGCAGCACACCGCAACAGCCGTCCCGCACGTGTCCTCAGGACCATGCCTCCGCCGGCCACCGCATCACCTCGCCGAGCGTATATAACTGGAAAACAAGCAGTGACCGCGATAAGTATCTCGGAGTACGACTGACAGCGAAGTGGTAGCAAATCTCTCGGAGGAGAACAGATATTCAGTGAAGTGATCGATCGCAGCTAGCTAGCACGCCATGGCTCAGGCGCAGGCGACGAGGGGCGAGCAGAGGTTCAAGGCCCAGCAGGCGCAGGAGCAGGAGCAGCCGGAGGCCATCCAGTACGGCCACGTCTTCGCCGTGACGGGCGACCTCGCCGTGCAGGCCATCGCGCCGAGGGACGCGGCGGCGATGCGCTCCGCCGAGGAGAGCGTGCCGGGCGTCCCGCTCCCGCAGGCCAGCGGCGGGGGCTTCAGCGCCGCCACGGCCATGGAGACGGCGGCCGCGTACAACCAGGCCGTCGGCGCCGTCCGCTCCGGCCAGGCCAGCGACGCCGCCGCCAAGCAGGGCATCACCGTCACCCAGACCGCCGTGCCCGGCGGCCGCATCGTCACCGAGTTCGTCGCGGGGCAGGTGGTCGGGCAGTTCTCCGTGGCTGACCAGGCGATGATGGAGCAGCAGCAGGTCCAGGAGGATGAGGGCAAGGTGACCATCGGCGAGGCCATGGAGGCGGCGGCCCTCTCCGCGGGCAACCGCCCCGTGGAAGAGGCCGACGCGGCGGCCATCCGCGCCGCGGAGACGCAGGCGATGGGTGCCGACGAGGTCATGCCCGGCGGGCTCGCTGATGAGGCGTGGGCCGCCGCGAGCGCCAACGCCTGGGCCGAGCGCGAGGAAGACAAGATCACCATCGGCGACGTGCTCGCGGTACGTACACGATATTTATATGCTTCCTGCCTCTCGAATTAACTGAACAGGGAATATGTCGTCAATTTCAACTCGATCGTGGCGTGTGCGAAGTGCTCTTACTCTTGTACATGTGCAGGACGCGGCGACGAAGCTGGCGGATGACAAGCCGGCGGAGAGCGAAGACGCGGCGAGGGTGGTGCAGGCGGAGACGTACAGCGACCCTAGAGCGCGCACCAGGGCTGGCGGGGTGGGCGCCGCGCTCACCACGGCGGCGAGGCTTAACGAAGAAGATGACGACGCCTGAGTTTTCGCATCGCGTGCTACGCGTCGTGTGTGCAACTGTGTTTTGCAGGGTTCGCGTATCCTTGTGGTAGTGCATCCTGGCGTCAGGCGAATCAAGTTCAGCCGTGCGTGTGTAAGCAAATAAAAGGCGCCGGCTCTGTCTGTGACGACGTATGTATGCGTGAACAAGTCTGTACATGTTTTTTTCCTGTCCGATGAATGACACGGTGTGCTTCTACTTGCACTTAACGATGGCTTCCGGATGACCTCCGGTTATTTCTCTGAGATCTGTGAATTCCTATTTCGATGTTCCCAATGGCAGATAAAAAGAAGGAACATCTGAAATGCAGCTTGTGTCCCCCATGTTCAGGCGCTGTGCAAGCTACCGTTAGCGGCGCTAGCCAAAACTTGGGCAACAACGCACCTTCCAGGTCTATTTCCCCACTTGGGTTCTCGGAGCATCTCGCATTTTGCCGGCCCGCAGATCTGGGATAAGTGTCGTGTCACAGCCGCTTTGCAGTTCTATTATTCTTTTTTTTTTTTGCGTGGGAGCAGTTCTATTATTCTGATTTGCAGTTCCGCAACTGTTCTGCCGCAGCATACGTAGAGGTTTTGGTAGTAAAATCTCCAGCAAATTATTATGCAAACATTAACTAAAATATAAATATATATTAATTGTACATTACAACAATACTCAAACTTACAAGAATGGTTCAAATAAAAGAATTAAACAAATAATTCAACACAATAATTGTCCGAAATAAAAGAATGGTTCAAATTACATAACATGAACATAAAAATCTCGAGTGCCGATGCAACTGCTATATGTGCTCAATGAGATCATGCTGCAGCTGGATGTGTCTATAGACGTCGTCTATATGCCCGTAGTCTCATTGCTGCAGCTGGGTGTGTCCATAGACGTCGTCTATATGCCCGTAGGACTCCAGGAAAGACTGAATGCGGTCAAGATTTCTGAATGGCTTCACACGGCTACCAACATTTTCGTAGAAGAACTTCAAGTTTAAATCTGTCTCATCTTTAATGATCATGCTTTAATGATCATGTCGTGAAGAATTAGCACAATATGTCATGATGTTGTTGAGAGTTTTCTTAATAAAAACAAACTGGTCCACGAAAAATAGCAAATCTAGATTGCAAAACCCTAAAGACTTGCAATATCCTTTCTGCACGCCTCTTGTTGCTTAGCAAATTCAGTTTGTTTCATAGTGGTTGAATTGGATATAGTTTTCACAAAAGTAGTTCAAGGAGGATAAATATCGTCGGCAAGGTAGTACACTTGAGTGTAAGTATTATCATTCACAGTGAAGTTGCAAGCGGGAGCATCACCACTAGCAAGCATTTAAAATAGGTGTGACCGTTGCAACACATTGATATCATTGTTCGTGCCCGGCAAACCGAAGTGACAATTCCATATCCATAAATCCTTGGACACTATGGCCTCAAGGATAATTGTTGCATCTCGGCTTTTGCCGCAATATTGCCCGTGCCAAGCTTTCGGGCAATTTTTCCAAGTCCAATGCATACAATCTATGCTACCTAGTATACCCGGCCAACCTCTCCTTTCATTCATCGTCATCAACCTCTTCGTATCATCTTGGTTTGGTGCTCGAAGATAAGTTAGACCAAACACACGGATCATAACCTTCGCGAACCTACGCACGAACTCTATTGTAGTATCTTCACCAATACGACGATACTCATCGGCGTAGTCCGCGGCGATTCCGTATGTAATAACCCTCATGGCCGCGGATATGTTTTGGTATGCACTAAATCCAAATAATCCAGCGGCGTTCCTTCGACGAGTACAATAGCGAGAATTTGACTTGCAAGCCTCTACTATTTTGACAAAGAGGGATCGGTGCATTCGGTACCTTTGCCTGAAGATATTGGCGGGATAGGTTGGCCGCTGGGCGAAGTAGTATCGCATCAACAGTTCGTTGCCGAGGTGGCGATTGCGCGGGATGCAGAAGCGGCCTACCTTCGATCTGCGCCGCTGACTCCTCCGTCGATCCTCGTACTCCTTGATGGCCATCACGACCACCAACATCTGCTGTCGATGGTTCACCAGGAGGTTCTCCACATCCAATACGTCGGAGGAGGAAGAATCGGCGAGCACAAATTCATCATCGGAGCTCAAGTCCATCTGCCGAAAGATGAAAATGAGAGTGGGCGGCAGAGCTGTTGGGGGCGGAGGGGGGAGAAGGCGGTGAATCCCTGATACGTCCATTTTGCATCACTATTTTATATTGTTATTTTCTGTTATTCATCGATATATTTCATGTTATAATGCATTACTTATGTTATATCGTCTTATTTTGCATGTTTCATAATTTTTGGAGAATAAACACCGGAATCAGAAATCTGATGGAAAAAGCACCGTCGAGATACCTTATTTCCGAAGATCAGAAGAATAGGGGGATACCGGAGATGTCTTAATAGTCCCGGGGAGGAAGCTAGCCAGAAGGGCAGCCAGAGGGGGCCCACGGGGGGCCCACACCATGGGGTGGCGCGCCCCCTGGCCGCGCCGCCAGGTGGTGTGGCCACCCTGGCCCACCTCTGGTCGCCCCCTTTCGCGTACTTGACCCCCAGGGAACCCTAAGCCCTAGAACATCATCTAAGAAATATTACGCCGCCGCCTCGGGACGGAAAACAACAGAGAGAGAACAGCTCTCCACCAGGGAGAAATCTGCCGGGGAAATTCCTCCCCGGAGAGGGGGAATCATCGCCATCGTCACCGTCATCGCTCTGGGCATCATCAAGATCGTCATCGTCATCATCATCACCACCAGCACCATCACCCTCATCATCCACCTTCATCCCGCTATAACAATTAGTGGTCTTTACCGTTATTTTCCACTTGATCTCTCTCCCTGTGTGGATTACTTGTTAGTAGTTGATGCTTGTGAGATTTATCGGTGTTTACACCTTATGACCATATTGTTATTATCCAATATATCACCTCTGATTATGATTCATATGATGTCTTGTGAGTAGTTCGTTTAGTTCTTGAGGACATGGGAGAAGTCATGATGTTAATAGTGAAATTATGTTGAAGTAATATCTAGTGGTTTGATATTTAAGTTGTGGTGTTATACTTCTAGTGGTGTCATGTGAACGTCGACTACATGATACTTCACCTTTATAGGCCTAGGAGGATGCATTGTGTATTTGACTACTAATTGTGGGGTTGCCGGAGTGACAGAAACCTAAACCCCCGTTAGGAAACCAATGCACGAGGGGATGTAGGATCCTAGAGTTTTAAGGTTGTGGTTAGATTTATCTTAATTATTTTCTTGTATGTGTGGATGCTTATGAGGGGTGTAATCACAAGTATGTATTAGTCCTAGTTGGGCGGTGCATTAGCATAGGTTCACCCACACAACACCTATCAAACCAATAAGTATTAATCAACCGTATGAAGCGAATGCACTTGACGAAATTCCCATGTGTCTTCGAGAACGTTTGGTAATCATAAGTAGAACAACCGGTTTGTCCTTTGATCTCAAAAGGATTGGGCCACTCGCTGCAATTATATTTACTGTCTTTTATTTACTCACACTTTATTTATCTGCTATATCAAAAACCACCAAAAACCCGTTTGCTAGTGTTTATAGTGAATTCTCTATCCAATCTGCTTGTCAACCCCTTCTGCTCCTCGTTGGGTTCGACACTCTTATTTATCGAAAGTACTACGATACACCCCCTATACTTGTGGGTCATCAATCCCACCTGAGATCAAGAGGCCAGCGCGGTGGGGGTCGGTCCCGACAGGCGGCGCCGCGGTGGCGGATGCCCTTTCGCTGGGGCGGCCTCGATCTTGGGTGGCGGAGACAAAGACCCGGCGCCGCCGTCAGAGCCCGGATGCGCAGGGCCTGCGGTGACGTGTGGCGGTGGCGGGGGGCGGGGAGAAGGGTGTTCGGCGGCCGGAATCTAGGGAGGCGACAGGGAGGACGGTCATGTCGGCTGGAAGGGGAAATGGGAGAGAAGCAACCCGCGCGCTGAAATGTCCCTCCCGCCAAATTTTTCCGCGCAATGCAGGGCACCCTCGGGTCGCGTCGCGAAACCTTGTTTTCACAGTTCCGCGGGGGAAAACTGCCGCGCGGCTCAAAATTTTTGTAGGCCGATCACTTTTGCAGGATCTGCTCTGCGAGCGTTTTTGGCCCGAACCGGCAAAACGGCGGTTATTATACAGTTTTTCTAGAAATGCGGGATCTGCTAGAGATGCTCTCATGGCAGCGTCCGGTCAGGGCCAGGTACGCACATATCGTGCGGTATGCCCTGTCAGTAATTTCAAATCTTGGGCCACGCACCTCTGTTGTTGGAAGGTTGGTCCAAAACAATAGTGCGGACGGGTTGCAGAACATGTTTCTCTAGGTCTTGGGCTGATAGACTGTTATATCAAGTTATTCAGGTTGTCCAAAGTTTCCCTTTTTGCAAGAAACATAAAAGGCTTTCCTTAATTCATTAATGAAGGAGCTTTACAACATAGTTTAGGGTTACAAGTCTAAGCGACCACATCCCAAAGAAAAACCCTACTCTAGCGATATTTTTTCGAACTGAACTCTCGCGATATAAGGGGACCTAAATGCTTAACTCCGACAAAGACCCCACCCCAAAGAAAAAAACCTACTCTCGGGATACAAGGAGAGCCAAATACTTAGCTCTGGCAAATACCCAAGTTCTAGCCTCAAGTTTAATCTTGGCAAAGATAACGATCGGCATGGAGGAGATATTCCAAAAAAAACCCGGCCATTTCGCTCGTTCCAAATCTCCCAAGAGACAAGTATAACGTTCCAAATCTTCCTCCAAGAGACAAGAAAAAGGAGGGATGCCAACGCCATTCTCCAAGAGACAAGCATACAGAGGGATGCCAATGCCTTACATCGTCCCACGCCGTTGATACGTCCAAAATGTATCTCCTTTTTCGAACACTTTTCCTATTGTTTGCCTCTAAACTTGTGAGTTTTTTATACAACTAAGACGGACTAACGTTGTTTTCACCCGAATTACCTTTGTGTCTCTTTTTTGTGCAGAAAAATCAACTTTCGGGAAAATGCCCAGAAAAGATCCCGAAGACCTTAAAACTCTCAAAGACCCCCGGAGCCAGAAGGAGTCCCGGAGAGTGGCCAGGGGGGCCACACCATCCCTAGGCGCCCCCCCTTGTCCGCGCCGCCTGGTGGTGTGGGCCCCCAGGCACCCCCTCGGGCTCCCCTTCTGAGTACTTATCTCCCTCAACCCTATAACGATAGTGGGTTCGTCATATTCCACAGAAACATAACAGAGCGCCGCCGCCACCTCGAAACTCAATTTGGGGATCAGAAGTTCCTATTTTGGCGCCCTGCCAGGACGCGGATTCGAAAGAGATCATCGCCATCGATACTGCCACCTCTTCACCATCAACCATCCATGATTCCCTCGTCCATGTGTGAGTAAACACCGCTGTAGGCTGAGAGGGATGGAAGGGATTGGATGAGATTGATCATGTAATAATTCCATATTGTTAGGGCATAGTGCCTAGTATCCATTGTTAGTGTTTTCTACCGTTGTTGCAACTTCTTATGCTTCATGCTTGTCACTTTGGGCCCGAGTGTCATGATCTCATATCTGAACATGTTATTGTTTCATGAATATAATTATATTTCTCGATCATATCTGCAAGTTGTTTACACATGTCATTGTCCGGAATCCGAGGCCCCAAAGTGACAGAAATTGGGACAACCGGAGGGGATGGTTGTGATGTGAGGATCACGTGTGTTCATGGAGTATTAATGCTTTCATCCGGTGCTTTATTAAAAGGAGCACCTTAATTACCAGTAGTTTCCCTTGAGGCCCCGCTGAAAACGGGCTGGTAGGACAAAAGATGTTGTGCAAGTTTCTCATTGCGAGCACGTACGACTATATTGGAACACATCCCTATGGTTTGCCTAGAACTTGGATGCTTTATTATTATTATATGCAATCCCCATGTTTAGATTATTACATGACCTATCTTATCTATGCAACACCCTTTCATCCATTCCCTTTGCCTACAGTACTCCTGTTGTTTCTCACAATTGCTACTTATGTTACTATTTTATTCCTGTTGTTATTTTACTACTACTGCTGCTATAAAACTGTTACCACTAATAAAACTATTGCAAGCAAGTATATTTTCAGGTACAACTGAATCGACAACTCGTTTGTTAAGGCTTATAAATATTCTTTGGCTCCCCTTGTGTCGAATCAATACATTTGGGTTTTACTTCCCTCGAAGACTGTTGCGATCCCCTATACTTGTGGATCATCAAGACTATTTTCTGGTGCCGTTGCCAGGGAGCATAGCTTTATTTATTTGCTCACTTGAACGTGATATTGTTTTCTGCAAGCCTTTCATCATGGGCAAGACTCATGATGGAAAAGTTCCTATATTACCATCCACTAGAAGGATAGGTACAACTCTGAACACCTCTGTTGCTCTTGATTTACCGTCTGTTATGAATAAGCTTCTTACACCACCACATGCTGCGCACACTGTTACTTCTGCGTAGTCTGAAAATGCTTCTGACACTTTTGACGATGCTTCTACTGTGCTTGATGATACTTGTTCACTAGGTCCTTTCCTAGATGCTACAATTGCTAAATCCAAACAAATTGAAAGTGCTGAAATTCTTTTTATAAATATTTGTACACCTGTTAATTCACCTGAGCGTATTGATGATGTTGATGAAACCTATATTGAACTTAATGATGACTTTATTAAGGAAGCTCAAGCTACTACTGGTGCAAGTGCTCTTAAGAGTCTTCTTGCAAGACATGGTGTGAAATATAAATCTTCTCTTGATGCTAAGTTTGCCACATCTACCATACACATTAGAGACAAGGATTATGATTTCTCTCTAGATTTATCTTACATATATATTGTTGATAAGGAACCTTTTTGTGGAACTGAAAGTAAAAGTGCTATGGAACACATGAATGAGCTTTCATCTTTCAGTAGTTTATTTTCTGATGATACCAAGTTGCATACTTATTTTGTTACCAAGATCTTCCCTTTCTCATTGAAAGATGAAACTAAAACTTGGTTTAACAATCCGTCACCGGGATCTATTACTAATCCTATGGATTTGGTTAATGCTTTCTTTCCAAAATATTTTCTTGCTAGTGCCCAACATGCTGATGTGCAAGATATCTTCAACTTTGAGCAAATTGAAGGAGAGAAATTGCCTGAATCTTGGATAAGGTTTTGTTCTTTAATAAGAGCTAGCCCTGGCTATCCATTACCTAAAAAGTAGCTCCTAGATATATTTTATAATGGACTAACTGTTGAATCTAGGACATACCTGGATAGTTGTGCTGGTTGTGTTTTCAGGAAAAGAACTCCAGAAGAAGTTGAGGAATTAATGGCTAAAATAGCCAGAAATAATGATGATAGGAATATACCTGAGCCTACACCTACAACAAAGACAACACCAATACCAACACCCAAGAAGAGAGGGATGATTGAATTAAATGATGAAGTGATGAAGGAAGCCAAGAAATCTCTTAAAGAGAGGGGTATTAAATCTGAAGATGTGAAGAATTTACCTCCTATAGAAGAATTATGTAAGAATATTCCTCATTTATCAACAGTTGAGGTACACTCTCTCCAATACTTTGATAATAGAGATATTCCCTACTCTAAACCACCTGATCAATGCTTACATGAATTTGATAATCATGTCGTTAAGCAAGACAACTTTAATATGAGAGTGCAAAATCATCTTATGGAAAACTCTAGAGCTATTGATAATTTGCATGGTATTATTGATAGAACCTTTAATGATGTTAAAATGCTTGTTAAACATTTTCATATGCTTCAAAGTCAAATCGATCAACTCACTAAAGTGCAAAAATATATGCTAGCTAATGCTTCTAGAGAAAAACATGTCTGTGAAATAATTACTAGAAGTGGTGTTTCTACTCAGGCCCCTTGTATCCTGAAGGACATCCTGAAATAATTGAACAAGATTCTCAACAACCTAAAAATAGTAGTTCTCGTTCTAAGAAATAGAAGAAGATATATAAAACTGTTGTAGAATCTACTGAAACTGCTAAAGATCCTCCGGACTCCGTGTACGTGACAACTTTCTAAGACTCTGGGATTTTCTTTCGTCCAATTCCGAGAATATTTCCAGAAAAACTTTTATGAAACCAAAAAGAGCATAAAGGAGGAACTGGCTCTATGGCATCTTGTAAATAGGTTAGTCCCAGAAAAACCATAAAAATGACATACAGTGTATAGGAAACATGTAGCATATGACATGAAAACAACATGGAACATCACAAATTATAGATACGTTTGAGACTTATCAAGCATCCCCAAGCTTAGTTCCTACTCCTCCTCGAGTAGGTAAAATGATAAAAAAAAATCTGACGTGACATGCTACCAACGTAAACTTGATCATCATAGTAATGTAAAGCATGTAAACTAGGATCAAATGAATACTAGTTTTGGTTTATAGTTGATATCAAATAGAGTAATTCATAAACCATTAGGAAGAACAAAGTAAAACTTTTCAGTGAATCGGTGCTAAAAGACAATCAACTATGCAAAGTGTATTAAAGATGATTTAAGCTTCAAGAACAACAATATAATCATCCTAAGGATCAAACTCTCACAACAACTCCTTTTAGGATCAAGTCAAGTGACAATAATATGCATGGAGGAAAATCATTAAAAAAAATTGCAGTCAAAACAAGCAAGCATTTTGTATTGGTTCTGGCACCAGGATGTTATGGCTAAAAGAACATTATGGGGGGGTTTGGAAGGTCAATGGAAGAAAGTCTCACACAACTGAAAGTGATCATTAGACAAGAGGAAGTCTTATAATCGAAGCTATGCAAGGAGTAGTGATTGCCACACAACGGATGCACATAGAGCTATAAGTGTATGAAAGCTCTCTAATGGAACTAGTGGGGGTGCATCCAACTTGCTTGCTCACGAAGACCTAGAGCACTTTTGAGGAGGCTCATCATTGGAATATACAAACCATGGCATGGGCCTCTAACCTGTTCACGGGCCGTATATTTCAACAAGAAAATTTGGTATTGTTATGGAGTTCACATCTAATGCCATGATGGATAAATTCACTCTGGTAAATGTTTATGGTCCCTGCGTCGGGCTTGACCGACATAATTTCATTGCTTGGCTCTTTAGTGTCGATTTTGACATCAATGATTTATGGCTTATTGCCGGAGACTTTAATTTCTATCGATTTGGGGATAGTCGTAATAAACCAGGTGCCAACATCGCTGATACTGAGACATTTAATGAAATCATTAGCTATCTTGGCTTAATTGAGCTCCCTATTAAGGGCCGAGCATACACGTGGAGCAATATGCAAGCTGATCCTTTATTGGCCCAGCTTGATTAGTTTTTTACATCACCTGGTTGGACTCTAAAGTTCCCTAACACTATTGTTCACCCTCTTGCGAGGCCTACATCAGATCATGTGCCATGTGTTGTCTCTATTGGTACTCACTTACCGAAAGCACGGATCTTTCGTTTTGAAAATCATTGGATATCCATGCCGTTTTTTTTTATGTGGTCAGTAACATCTAGAACATTCATTGTCCTAGTGATAGTGCATGTTGTTTATCTACTAAATTCAAACTCCTTCGTAAAGGACTCAAAAATTGGAGCTCTAGCATTTCAGTCATCAATAATTTGGTTACCAACTGCAATCAAGTTATTCTACGGCTTGATGAGACTGAGGAACTGAGGGTGTTACATATTACTGAGTGGAATTTTTGTGATATCGTCAAAACTTATCTCTCTCAATTACTTGGTTTCCAGAGGACTTATTGGAAGAAACGGTGCATGGCGAGATGGGCCAAGCTTGGCAGTGAGAACACCTCCTTTTTTCATGCAATGGCCACGGTTAGATATCGTCGAAATGCTATTTCTACCCTTCTTCGTGACGATGGATCCATTGCTTCTGATCACCAGGAAAAGGCTTGCCTTCTTAGGCAGGTTTACAACGATCGATTGGGCACCTCCAATCCCATTGATCATGAGATCGACCTTGGGGATTTCTTGCAGCCAATTGTTGGACTAGAATCTCTCACAGTTCCTTTTACTCATCATGGAATTGATGACATAGTCCATGATCTTACAACAGACAAAGCCCCGGGGCCCGATGGATGTAATGTATTATTCATCAGGGTTTGCTGGCCTATTATTAAATGGGATTTCTATCGCCTACCGTCGGTAAATCTCCAAAGTATTAATGATTCCTTAATTACACTAATTCCCAAGTCTCGCTCTCCGGAAGGCCCAAATGACTATAGACCAATATCGTTGCTCAACTCTAGCTTCAAACTATTAACCAAGATCCTTGCTAATCGGTTGCAATGGTGTATACTTGATATTGTTCATGTTAATCGGTATGGATTTTTAAAATCTCGCACTATTCAGGATTGTATTTCCTGGGCTTATGAATATATCCATCAAGTCAAGCAGACGGGTGAGGGTGCAGTTATCATCAAGCTCAATTTCACGAAAGCTTTCGATCTTATAGAGAATGAGGCTATTCTAAAAATCCTACGTATCCAGGGTTTTGATGACCGTTGGATTGGTTGGATCAAATCAATATTTGATACTGGTACCTCCTCTATTCTCTTAAATGGTGTTCCCGGGAGAAAATTTGCACGCAAGCCTGGTGTTCGTCAAGGGGACCCCCTCTCTCCGATTTTATTTGTTGATGGTGCCAATTTACTTCAGGCCATGGTTCATAGATCAATGAAATTGGGGACATCACTGCTCCTTTAGCTATCCCTGACACTGAATTTCCAATAGTCCAATACGCGGATGATACGATACTTGTGTCCCAAGCTTGTCCTCGCCAATTGGAAGCTCTCAAATGTATCCTTGCTACTTTTTCTGCAGCCACTGGTCTCTGAATTAATTACTCCAATCCAACATGATGCCCATTAACATCTCTTAGTCGCAATTAATCAGTCTGGCGGCGGATTTTGGTTGTGCACCTGAAAGTTTACCTTTTCCATATTTGGGTCTCCCAGTTGGCACAACCAGACCAACTGTTCGGGATCTTTCACCACTCGCTGATCTGGTGGAATGGCGTCTTAATGCTTGTGCACACTTCCTTGATTATGGTGGTCGCCTAACTCTGGTTCAATCGGTTCTCTCATCACTTCCCTCTCATTACATGAGCTCTCTGAAACTACCTAAGGAATTAATTAAAACCATTGATCGAGCGTGACGACATTGCTTATGGGCTAAATATGATTCTATTGGTTGTCATCACTCCTTGGCTGCATGGACTATGGTATGTCGCCCCAAGAAACATGGGGGTCTTGGAGTTATTAATCTGGAACTACAAAACAAGGCGCTATTGATTAAGCATATCCACAAATTTTTCCAACAGGACGACATGCCATGGATTAAGCTTATCAAAGCTAACCATGCCTCTGGTCCGATGCACATTCAGTCAGGGTCTAGCTCATTTTGGTGGCGAGACATTTGTAATCTCCTTGATCTCTACCGTGGAATTACAACTGTTTCCATTGGGAATGGACGAGATACCTTATTTTGGAAGCATAGGTGGTGTGGACAGGATTTGATTAGTCTGTCCAAGAATAACAACCAAAGGAAGACTCTATGTTTTTGGAGATATTTGGATTTCCAAATCAGACGTAGCAATCTGTGGCAAGGCAAACCCTGTCTAGATCGTATAATGCAGACCAATGTGTCCTTCAAGGAACCATTTTTCCTTGAGATCTTTGCATGTGTCACATGGAATATTTGGAAATCTCGCAATGATTTCATCTTTCAGCACATAGAGCCATCTTGGGGTCACTGGAGGACCAGACTCATATTTGTTTGGAGCTTCATCAATATAGACTCAAAACTTGCATTGTTGCTAATTGGTTGGCTTGGATCACTAGCTTTTTCCACTAACTTCCTTCTAGATATAATTCCTCTTCTTTCCCCCTAAGACACTGTTGTACTTCACTTTTGTAACTCTTGGGTCACCCATTGGTTGACTCTATTTATCTATAAAACACCGTAGGGCCTGTCCCTACGGTCTCAGAATTCAAAAAAATAAAATGAAAACTCACCATACAACCCAACTACATGCAGGATGAAGGTCCCCAGTATGCTACGCTCACAAAAACTTTTGTTGAGAGTTTTAAATTTCATAACTCACCATACAACCCAACTGTTGCTTTTAAGATATATGGTAGCCCTTTTTCTTTGCCCTTGGAGAGTTTTTGCAACATTATATGTATCAACGCCTCCGGGACAGCGTGCAAGATTCAGGAGAGGCCCGCTGAACTTATGGAGATCTATCGAGGAGTTACCAATGATGATGACCGCTCAGCTCAGCGCGGGAAGATAAGAAACATCCAGCTTCCTGCAATCAGATATTTCACTTACTATCTTGCTACTAGTATCCTTGGCAGGGAGAACACTAGCAACATTTCAAACTATCATCTTGCTTTTCTTGATGTTGCACTTAACCGTAGCAACAAGTATAGCCTTGGTTCTCATTTCTCACCGCCTAGCTGCTAAGGGACCCATTTATGGGGGCATTATTGTACACGTATCGTAACTGCTCTAGGCCTTCCTATTGCTTCTGATGATGAATTGATAGCTCCTTATAGACTTAATCTTGCTGCCATGAAGGCTCATCATTTTATTACTTCTAACTCTACTGCTGAACATTTAGTATATAGAGTTTTATTTGTTGACGGAGATGAGAGGGAATTTATTTTGCCGCAGCCTATTTTGTTGAAAGTTGATAGGACGCCATGGTCGCGCCCCAAGGGAGAGATAGATGAACAACTACGCTTGATGGAGTTCCATAGGCAGCATATGAGGCGAGATGCGCCTTCCGAGGACTACACCACGCAGTACACCGGGGAGTCCTCGAGCACATATCAGGAGGAGGGGTCCTGCTCGGCACACTACGGGGGCGCCACCTCATGATCCCCTTGGGATTGATCTCCACTTAGGCCAAAATCCTAAGCTTGGGGGGAGGTACACCGACATCACACTCACTTTTATATCATGTTTCAGTCGGTTCTTTGTATATCCATGTTTTCGTTTCTTTCGTTTGTTTTTGTTTCTTTCATTTTTTTTTGCTTCCTTTTGTTTTTATTGTTTTATTCTTGCTTTCGAAAACACAAAAAGACCAAAAGTATTTCTGTTGTTTCTTTTTATTTGCTTCTTTGGTTTCTTTTGTAGGTTTACTTTCTTTTCTTGTTTCGGTTTAATATTCAAAAATCCAAAAATATTTTGCTTTGTTTGCTTGTTTTCTTCTGTTCTTGTTTTTAATTCGAAAACCCAAAAATATTTGTTGTTCTTCTTTGGTTTCGTAAAGTTTATTGCAGAGTTCATCGGACTTCCGTGTCTCCTTTGGAGCTTGGTTATCATTCTATATTATTCAATCCACACAAGTGAAGAGCAATAATGACGATTTACGACAATTCAAGTTGTGGTGAGAGGATGGTATGCACTCTGTTTGTTTTATTTTTCTACGTATACTTATCCATGTGAACATGCTTAGTTTGTTCATGTAAGGTGTATGTTATTTAATTGATGCTTAGTAGTTCGTGCTCTCACATGTTTAGTTCCAACTCATTAATATAAGATAACATGTCGTATGAATGTTTGCTTGCATTGTTTTATTCATAGAAGGGTATGACATTGTGGTATCTTTCTCTAATTGTTTCGCTTGAATTGACTTGGCACATGCTCACGCATGCATATGAATGAAAACAAAAGGTCAATTAATACTCAATGATTTATTTTGCCTCAGAGTATTTGTATCATTTTTATGCCTTGATACAACCTATGGTGTACCGGTTGTTATGCCAATAGCAGCGCCGGGCAGCTAAGTTGGTATGGAAGAACTGCTGCGCCGCGGGAAATCCTTCTCTATACAAGTTCTCGTACGAAGTTTTTGAACAGAACTTCGATGTTAATTTTATTTTGTCGCAAGCATGATTATGAAAGTTGTTGCTCTCTTGATTGTCGCTCCCTGTCTATTGCTAGCCTTCACCTGTACTGAGTATGAGCTCTACTCGTGCATCCAACTCCCAAAAACCAAAGTTTTCCAAATGTGTCCACCATACCTACCTATATGTGGTATTTAACCGCCACTCCAAGTAAATTTCTCATGTGCTCCCTTTAAAACCTTTGAAAAAGTATTCCTGTTTTGTGCCCTTGTTTTAGCTCATAAGGACGTAAATAGAGAATCTTTATCTCACTTGTTGATTGGATTTCACACCATGGACTAGTGTATTAATCCGCTTATCCAAATGATAGAAGAGCCGGCAGCGGGGTGCCTAGCCCCAAATTAATACAAAAAATTCTCTTCACTATTTTGCCCCTGATTTATCTGTTAAAGCATAATTGTATGAACAAAAGAGAAAGAGGGATGGACTTCTACCAGATGCGTCCTTCTATGGGAGCCACTCTTGTGAAGTTTAGTTGGTTTGTGATATACTGTATTGTCTGTTTACTATTCATTGACATAAGCATACACCTCTCTACAAAATGTTTTTCAATACATCTGTTTAATAAAATAAAAAGCCTAGCACATGAGTTAATCCCTGATCCCCTCTGCGAAGGGCCTTTCTTTTATTTTTATGTTGAGTCTTCACCTTCTCACTTTATGCACCTTCTTGAGAGCATGGATGTCATTCTTAGTGTAATGTGCTTGTCCCGGAACACGGTTGATTGTGGTATAACTTTGATGCTTGTATCTTTGATATCTTTAATTCTAGTCTTCATTTGAACTTCAGAGGTGCCTTAGCATTTATGTTTTGCTTCATTATTAAGGGCAAGCGAGTACACTTTATCATACCCTATTATGAGCATTGGAATCCTACAGATTGACATACTTCATGTTGTTTATTATTAGTTTGGTGGCATCTCTTCATGGTTTGCATAACTGCTAGGTGACTTTTACTTTGCATACATCTTATTATGAATTGCCTTAGCACTTGATCATATAGTGAGTATATTTAGATCATGTGAAACAAATGTGTTCGTAAAAGTGATTTTATCGCACTCAGTTGTCACTGAATTGCTTGAGGACAAGCAATAAGCTAAGCATGGGGGAGTTGATACGTCCAAAACGTATCTCCTTTTTCGAACACTTTTCCTATTGTTTGCCTCTAAACTTGTGAGTTTTGGATACAACTAACACGGGCTGACGCTGTTTTCAGCAGAATTACTTTTGTGTCCCTTTTTGTGTAGAAAAAACAACTTTTGGGAAAATGCCCAGAAAAGATCCCGAAGACCTTAAAACACCCGAAGACCCCCGGAGCCAAAAGGAGTCCCGGAGAGGGGACAGGAGGGGGCCACACCACCCCTGGACGCGCCCCCCTTGGCCGCGCCGCCTGGCGGTGTGGGGTCCCTAGGAACCCGCTCAGGCTCCCCTTTCGACTAATTATTGCCCTCAACCCTAAAACGACAGGGGATTCGTAATATTTCACAGAAATTCCACCTCGAAACTGAATTCGGGATCATAAGTTCCTGTTCTGGCGCCCTGCCGGGATGGGGATTCGTAGGAGATCATCGCCATCGACACCGCCACCTCTTCTCCATCAACCATCCATGATTCCCCCGTCCATGTGTGAGTAAACACCGCTGCAGGCTGAGAGGGATGGATGGGATTGGATGAGATTGATCATGTAATAATGCCAGATTGTTAGGGCATAGTGCCTAGTATCCATTGTTAGTGTTTTCTACCGTTGTTGCAACTTGTTATGCTTAATGCTTGTCACTTTGGGCCCGAGTGCCATGATCTCAGATCTGAACATATTATTGTTTCATGAGTATAATTATGTTTCTTGATCATATCTGTAAGTTGTTTACACATGTCATTGTCCAAAACCCGAGGCCCCAGAGTGACATAAATTGGGACAACCGGAGGGGGTGGTTGTGATGTGGGGATCACGTGTGTTCACGGAGTGTTAATGCTTTGCTCCGGTGCTTTATTAAAAGGAACACCTTAATTACCAGTAGTTTCCCTTGAGGCCCCGCTGAAAACGGGTTGGTAGGACAAAAGATGGTGTGCAATTTTCTCATTGCGAGCACGTACGACTATATTGGAACACATGCCTATGGTTTGCCTAGTACTTGGATGCTTTATTATTATTATCTGCAATGCCCATGTTTAGATTATTACATGACCAATCTTATCCATGCAACGCCCATTCATCCATTCCCTTTGCCTACGGTACTTTCATCCTGCTGTTTCCCACAATTGCTACTGCTGTTACTATTTTATTTCTATTGTTATTTTACTACTAATGCTCACTAGTAGGAAACTGCCTTTCTATGGAAGGCTTTCTGTGGCGCACCAGAGAGTGGTGCGCCATAGAAATTTAATTCTGTGGCGCACGCCAAAATATGCGCCACAGAAATGTTGGATTCTGTGGCGCACGGGGGAAGGGTGCGCCACAGAACATTTGCAGGCGAGCATTTTTGTGGCGCACGTAATCTGGTGCGCCACAGAAATATGGTATTCTATGGCGCACGGGCTTTGGTGCGCCACAGAATCCAACATTTATGTGGCGCACCAGCCACACATGGAGCCACAGATTTTTCTTCTTCTCTCCACACCCCCCCCCCCCCCCCGGAACGCCTTTTCTAGTTTTTGACGGAAGAGTTGCCGGTCTAAAAAGCATCAAAAAATAAATCCCTTATATATGCACGGAGAGTTTAAGGTCTACTTTTTTTATCAAATTTTGAAATATGAATTTCGACTTTCTGAGCAAAAGTTCGTTAAAAAAAGTAAAATGGGCATAACTTTTGCATACGATGTCGAAAAAAAAATGATCAAGATATCAAAAAAAACTTTCTGAGCTTTTTTTAGAATCGCCAAATTCGAAAAGGAAAAAAAGTTATGGCTGTTTGAAGATTTTGACTAGAAAATAAAAAAAAAAGAAAAAAATTATGTGGCGCACCCCTTCACTTGGTGCGCCACAGAATTGTTGGGCAGGATTTTCGAATCCTGCCTCCTCCCCTCCTCTTCTTCCTCTTCTTTCCATTCTTCTCTTCTACCCTTCTCCCCTCCTCTTCTTCCCTTCTCCCCTCCACTTCTTCTCCACTTCTCATCTCCCCTTCTCTCTTCTACCTCTCCACTTCTCTCCTCCACCTACTACTCCACCTCTCCTCCTCCTCCTCCTCCTCTACCACCACCCACCTCTCATCCTCCTCCTCCTCCTTCTCCACCACCACCTCTCCTCCTCCTACTCCACCACCACCACCACCACCACCCTCCTCCACCACCAACTCCGGCGAGCTCCTCCTCCTCCTCCACCAACTCCGGCGAGCTTCTCCTCCACCAACTCCGGCGAGCTCCTCCTCCTCCTCCTCCTCCACCACCACCACCACCTGTGGCGAGCTCCTCCTTCTCCTCCTCCACCAACTCCGGTGACCCCCATCCTCCACCCACCACCGACCAAGCCACCTAAGCCCACGGTCAGAACGACATCCGACGAGCTCCGGCGAAATTTCAAAATTTCGTCGAAATTCCGGCGGCCAGATCTAGATCTGGCCAGCTTTTTTTTTTGAAATTCAAAAAAAAAAAATCTGTGGCGCACCCCCCTTGGTGCGCCACAGAATTGCAAATTTCTGTGGCGCACGGCTGAGGTGCGCCACAGAATTGACATTTCTGTGGCGCACGGCCATGGTGCGCCATAGAAAAAAATTCTATAGCGTGAATTCTGTGGCGCACCCCTCTGGCCCCTTGGTGCGCCACAGAATTGCAAAATGGTGCGCCACAGATAAGGATTTCTGTACTAGTGGCTGCTATAAAACTGTTACCACTGATAAACTGTTGCGAGCAAGTCTACTTTCAGGTGCAGCCGAATTGACAGCTCAGTTGTTAAGGCTTATAAATATTATTTGGCTCCCCTTGTGTCGAATCAATAAATTTGGGTTTACTTCCCTCGAAGACTGTTGCAATCCCCTATACTTGTGGGTCATCAGCCGTGGAGAGAGACCACCATCCACCAATCCTCCACCTCATCGAAGGCATTCCAATATGGAGGATTGAGCTCGTGAAGGTGTAGCCAATCCTTGATCATATCCCGTAAGCGGACGTTGTAGCGACACTTAAAAAGGAGATGGACCGTTGTTTCATCTTGGCATCGACAAAGCGAAGGCACACATCCGTTTGGCTACCATCCCCTCTTTTCAAGGCGGTACGCGGTCCAAACTCAATTTTGAATGATAAGCCAAGTGAAGAGCTTGCGCTTAGCCTGCCCTCCCCCATCTTCCAAATGATCGAGTCCATGTTGGAGAGGATGGCGCCGACAAATTGAGCATTATACGCTGAGGAGCAAGAGTAGATTCCGTCTTGGGTGAGCTTACAAACTATATGGTAGGGGTGTGATGTCTACGCATGCTTCTAATCTTGTAGACAATGTTGGGCCTCCAAGTGCAGAGGTTTGTAGAACAACAACAAGTTTCCCTTAAGTGGATCACCCAAGGCTTATCGAACTCAGGGAGGTAGAGGTCAAAGATATCCCTCTCAAGCAACCCTGCAATTACGATACAAGAAGTCTTTAGTGTCCACAACATACCTAATACAATTGTCAGTTGTATAGGTGCACTAGTTCGGCGAAGAGATAGTGAAATACAAGTAATATGGATGATTATAAGTGATAATAGCAATCTAAAATAAAAATAGCAGCCAGCAAACATGTAGCAGAACTGATTGTAAATGGTGTTTCAATGCTTAAAAACAAGGCATAGGGATCATACTTTCACTAGTGAACACTCTCAACAATAATAACATAATTAAATGCATAAATATCATCGCTTCACTATGTTACTCCGAACCACTCCCCGGCAGGATAACAAACACCAATGACTGCGTAGGGCTATAAAAGCACTCCTTAGAGTTCGCATTCCCCATCTAGGTAACCCCCACGCTATCACCATGAGACCTAGATAGTTCCAGACAAACACCACAATTTCATAGGGTTATCCAACACAAATATATAAATCATTCACACGGTGCACACACTGTCACCTTTACATCGTGATCAGAGTGTTTATGGAGATCTCATAACAAAACCACTTGAGTAGCATAATAGATGAAGAGTAACATCTACTTATTCAACTAGATTACAAAGCTCATGATCACATAAACATCACACCATGGGAGAGAGAGATGAGACACATAACTACCGGTAGAGACCTCAGCCCCGGGGGAGAACTACTCCCTCTTCATCATGGGAATCAGCAACGGTGATGAAGATGGCGGTGGAGTTGATGGAGATGGATCCGAGGGCACTTCCCCGTCCCGACATGGCAGAGGCACAGAGATTTTTGTCCCCCGTAACTTGTCGGCGATGGCGGCGGAGCTACGTAACTTTTCGTAGATGGAGGCTTGATCCTCTAGGGTTTATGTATCAGGGGGAATATATAGGCGAAAGGGAAACGTCGGTGGGTGGCTAGGGGGCCTACACCACCTAGTTCGCGGCCAGGGGGACCCGCGCCACCCTGTGGTGTGGCCACCTCATGGCCCCCCTCCGGGTCTGTTCTGGACTCCGTTGACGTGCCGAGAATTCTAAGAATCTAGGATTTTGTTTCGTACAACTCCGAGAATATTTCCGGAACAACTTTTCTGAAACCAAAAACAGCAGAAAACAGGAACTGGCTCTGTGGCATCTTGTCAATAGGTTAGTCCATGGAAACGTTCGGAAAACGAAGGAAAACATGTGAAAACATAAAGGTATTGGGTAGAAAACAAGCATGGAGCATCAAAAATTATAGATACGTTTGAGAGTATCAATCATCCCCAAGCTTAACTCCTGCTTGTCCTCGAGTAGGTAAGTGGTAACAAAATAATTTTTGAGATGACATGCAGCCAACACGATCTTGATCAACATATTTGTAGAAGCATTTGTAAGCCGAGATCATAGTACTTTAAACACAGACATCATAGATATAATTCTAACAATGAAACTTAGCCATCATTTTGCATAATGAAAAGTAACACATATAAAAGATCATGAATAATAATGCACTTGAAATTTATACGTTTGTTTCGAGCATAAAGAAAACATAGCAAAGTGATATTTCGCTTGTCATTAAAAGTGGGGCAAAACATAAATGCCAGGACACCTTCAAAGTTCAAGTGGATGCCTAGAAACAAATAATTTGAGAGCAAGTAATAACATATCATGAATCAATCAATAATAATTTGTGGGACTGATGCACATTAAAATCAAAATGGCAACTACGCTCTCTTAATTGTGCACAGAGTTAGAAGATGAAGACTCAACATAAAATTAAAACAAAGGCCCTTCGCAGAGGGAAGCGGGGATTAACTCATGTGCTAGAGCTTTTTATTTTATTAAACAGAGGTATTGAAAATATATTTTTAGAGAGGTGTATGCTTATGTCAATGAATAGTAAACAGAAAATATAGTATGTCACAAGCCAACTAGACATCACAAGAGCGGCTCTCATAGAAGGACGCAACTAGAGTCAGAAGGTCATCCCTCTTTCTTTTTTTTACACAATTATGCTTTGACTGATAAATCAGGGGCAAAAATAGTGAAGAGAATTTATAGTAACCAATTTTGGGGCTGGGCACCCCGCTGCCAACTCTTCTATCAATTTGGATAAGAGGATGTGCCACTAGTCCAGGTGTGTAAAGTCCAATCAACAAGTGAGATAAAGATTTTCTATTTACGTCCTCATGAGCTAAAACAAGGGCAAAAAACAGGAATAATTTTGAAAGTTTTAAAGATAGCACATGAGAAATTTACTTGGAGTGGAGGTTAAATACCACATGTAGGTAGATATGGTGGACACAATTGGAAAACTATGGTTTTTGTAGTTGGATGCACGAGTAGAGCTCATACTCAGTACAGGTGGAGGCTAGCAAAAGACTGGGAGCAAAAAAATTAAGGGAGCAATAATGGCCATAATCATGCATAGCGACAAAACATTATTAATCAAAGCATAATGTTATTACAAGTCAAAAACTAAATGATCATAGAGGCTATAGGTGAATGGTTTGTAGTCATAAACATGGTGTAAGCATGCGCGAAGTCAACCAAATAAAGCATTCGAAGGAGAATACCACAAAATTGTGCTTCAATGTGATGAAAACAACTCATGATTATTTCAATGGCACATTAAACACTCTCAGATATTTGAGACAAGTCATGCTACAATAATAACCACTAAGCATAGAATTGAAATAACATCCAACATGACATGAAAAGGTCTAGCCACAGTCTATACGAGCTTCTTTTTGCACCGTTATAAGCACGAAAATTGTACTACTGCTTTCCAAAACCCATCATTTTATACTAAAAAAACTCTCGAAGAGATATATCAATGAAACAAGAGAGTACTACTACTACTCTACTAGATCTAACAGCTCTGAATAAGAGATGCATGAAAAACATGAGCTAAAAGGATTTGCAGCAGTTAGAAGAAAAACAAAGATTACGAGCATGGAAGAAAACGAGTATTCATATGAAAACAAAGGAGCGTGTCTCTCTCCCACACAAGAATACTGGATTCCAACTAAGTTTACTGCAGAAAGGAAAATAAAAGAAAACAAAACAAAAACAAACAGACACTCCAAGTAAAGTGCATATGATGTGACTGAATAAAAATATAGTTTCACTAGAAGTGACCTGATAAGTTGCTGATGAAGAAGGGGATGCCTTGGGCATCCCCAAGCTTAGACGCTTGATTCTTCTTAAAATTTGCTGGGATGAACCACGGGGGCATTCCCAAGCTTAGGCTTTTCACTCTTCTTGATCACATTATATCACCCTCTTATCTTGACCCTTGAAAACTTCCTTCACACCAAACTCAAAGTAATTGTGACTAGAGGGTTAGTGCACAATCAGAAACTCACATGTTCTCCTTGTACACAAGCATTATTAATATTTTTTAAACATTATCTATAGCCACTGATGTTTTATGGAGCAAAGAAATCCACTCAATTTAGTAAAAGAGAGAATACAAGTAAAAAAGGCAGAATTTGTCAAAACTAGAACAGTCTATAAAGACGAATTTTTTCGGGGCACTTACGTTTCTCAAATCGAAAAACACAGAGCTACAAGAAGTTTCGGAAATAGCTGAGGATTAAGCACAAAAAATTTCAGGTCATTTTGATCTTTTGTGATTTTATACGAATTTAACAGTGGACAGCAGAAATCTGTTTCCTGCGCAGAAATCCAAATCTAACTTCAACTTTCAGTAGAGACTTTACTTGGCACAAAAAATGCAAGAAAATAAAGATACAAAGGAGTTGTTACAGAAGTAAACAACACCTTTACTCAAAGAAAACAGAAGAAAACATTGCAAAAATAAAAACATGGGTTATCTCCCAAGAAGTGCTTTTCTTTAACACCTTTTAGCTAGGCATGATAATTTTTGAAGATGCTCACATAAGGATAAGAGTTGAAAAATAAAAGAGAGCATCAAGAAGCATATATAAAACATGTTTATACCCAACACTCTTCCTATGCATAGGAGTATTGTAAGAAAACAAATCAATGAAGCACAAAGCTAGCATAGGAAGGCAAAACAGGGGCAACTTCAAAACTTTTAACATAAAGAGGAGACTTAATATTATTGAGATATATGAAACCGTGTCTTCCTCTTTCATAATGACCAGTGGGTCTTAAAGAAACCAACGTATATATAAGCAACACAAGAGAAAGCTCAAAACTTTCATCATAAAGAGAGGAAATTTAATAACATGAAGATTTCCATAACCATAGTTTCCTCTCTCAAAATAATTCTCAGTAGCATCATGGGTAGACTCAACAATATAGCTATCACATAAAGCAATTTTATCATGATCCACATGCATAAAATTACTACCATTACTCTCCACATAAGTAAAGTCCTTCTCATTAATAGTAGTGGGAGCAAATTCAACAAAATAGCTATCATTATTGTTCTCATCACCATAATCATCAAATATAGGAGGCATATTGTAATCATAACTAGTTTTCTCCTCAATAGTAGGTTGACTTAAAATAGCATGTTCATCACTGTAAACATCATATATAAAAGGCATATCATGATCAAAATAAAATTTATCATCAATAGTAGGTGGAACTAGAATACCACATTCATTATAATAATCAAATATTGGAGGCAAAGTATCATCAAAGTAAATTTGTTCCTCCCTGCTTGGGGGACTAAAAATATCATATTCATCAAAACCAGATTCACCAAGCTTAGAGGTTTCCATGGTATTAGCAATAATGGTGTTCAAAGAATTCATACTAATAACATTGCTACTAGCATGCAAATAAAGTTCCATAGGTTTTTTAATTTTCTCTTCAAAAGCATCATGTCCTAATTCAATATAAAGATTATAAAAATCTCTCAAATTTTTGTTGTTTTCCATTAAGCCTAACTAGTAAAAATGAAAATAAGGAACAAGTAAAAATAAGCCTAACTAGTGAAAATAAAAATAAGAAACAAAAATATATAATTGCAGAATCTAAAGGAAATAACTTCGAGCACTCACACCCGAGGATGTGAGTACCTTTTACCTTACCTTCCCGGCAACGGCGCCAGAAAATAGCTTGATGTCTACGCACACTTCTATTTTTGTAGACAGTGTTAGGCCTCCAAGTGTATAGGTTTGTAGAAGAGTAGCAAGCTTCGCTTAAGTGGATCACCCAAGTTTTAACGAACTCAGGGAGGTAGAGGTCAAAGATATCCCTCTCAAGCAGCCCTGCAAATACGATATAAGAAGTATCTTGTGTCCCCAACACACCTAATACAATTGTCAGTTGTATATGTGCACTAGTTTGGCGAAGAGATAGTGAAATGCAAGTAATATCGATGATTACAAGTGATAATAGATATCTGAAATAAAAATGGCAGGAAGCAAACATGTAGCAGAACTGATTGTAAACGGTGTTTCAATGCTTAGAAACAAGGTCTAGGGATCATACTTTCACTAGTGGACACTCTCAACAATAATAACACAATTGAATGCATAAATATCATGTCTTCACTACGCTACTCTGAACCACTATCCTGTAGGATAACAAACACCAATCATTGCGTAGGGGTATAAAATCACTCCTTAGAGTTTGCATTCCCCATCTAGGTAACCCCCACGCTATCACCATGAGACCTAGATGGTTCCAGATAAACACCACAATTTCATAGGGTTATCCAACACAAATATATAAATCATCCACACATCGCACACACTGTCACCTTTACACCGTGGTCAGAGTATCTACGGAGATCTCATAACAAAACTACTTGAGTAGCATAATAGATGAAGAGTAACATCTACTTATTCAACTAGATTACAAAGCTCATGATCACGTAAAGATCACACCATGGGAGAGAGATATGAGACACATAGCTACCGGTAGAGCCCCCAGCCCCGAGGGAGAACTACTCCCTCCTCATCATGGGAGTCAGAAATGGCGATGAAGATGGCGATGGAGTCGATGGAGATGGCTTCGGGGGCACTTTCCCCTCCTGGCAGGGCGCCAGAACAGAGAAATATGTTGATCCTCTAGGGTTTATGCATCAGGGGCATACATAGGCGAAAGGGCAACGTCGATGGGTGGCCAGGGGGCACACACCACTTGGTGGTGCGGCTAGGGGGACCCGCGCCACCCTATGGTGTGGCCACCTCATGGCCCCCCCTCCGGGTCTCCTTTGGACTCTGTTGACGTGCCAGGAATTCTAAGACCCTGGGATTTTGTTTCGTCCAATTCCGAGAATATTTCCAGAACAACTTTTTTGAAACCAAAAACACTAGAAAACAGGTTCTGACTCTGTGGCATCTTGTCAATAGGTTAGTCCATGAAAACGTCTGGAAAATAAAGGAAAACATGTTAAAACATAAATGTATTGGATAGAAAACAAGCATGGAGTATCAAAATTATAGATACTTTTGAGACGTATCAGGGTGTCATAAAGGAGGTTGAGGTTGGAGGTGTGTTGACAAAGGGTGACAAAGTCATGGATGTTCTCAACCTATAGGCCCCCCGGAACATCAATTTTACGAACCCAAGCCTCATTGGTGGTAGCTTCCCATACATTCCATGACTTGTGCGAGAAGAGGACGTAGATGGATGGGGCAAGGTCCTTGGGGGAAAATGCCATCCGCCTAAGGGTCGTGCGAAATACTTTCTTTGACGCCATCTCCAATGGAGACCTTGGTAACTGCATGGAGAAGATACATATCTTCCTTGGAGCAAGGGTTCTTCAAACCCACCCATGGTTTCCCCGGCAAGGTCCACCCGTGCCATGGCCAACATAGACGTAAGGCTCTCCTTTTCCATGTTGAGGATGCCAAGGCCCCCAATTGTGGTGGGGCGACAAACCGCTTCCCAATTGACCTCACACTTGCCATCGGAATCCTTATCGGAGCATGTCCAAAAGAATCCTCGAACGATCTTCTCAATGTCATGTAGGGTCATGTACGGAATGTCAAGAGCGTTGAGGGAGTAGGTTGCTTGTGAGGTGGGGACTGATTTAATAAGTGTCCTGCGTCCCGCAATATTGAAGTGCTTTCTTTTCCATGAAGCAAGGCAAGACGCCGCTTTGTCCTCAATGCATTGAAGGTGAACTTTTTGAATCCTTTTAATTCGCGAGAGGAAGACCAAGATATGTCATG
This sequence comes from Alopecurus myosuroides, assembly GCA_028641055.1. NCBI lineage: Eukaryota > Viridiplantae > Streptophyta > Magnoliopsida > Poales > Poaceae > Alopecurus > Alopecurus myosuroides. Next base: position 46,461,510 of record CM054062.1, read on the forward strand.
GGAAATCTTGGAAGCCTCACCAGCAAGTCCCATAACACATCCCAAGATTGATGTTGCCATAATGGATAGGAGCCACAATACTCTTCTCAAAATTTGTCAAGAGGCCCGTGACGGCTCCGAAGTTGTTCAAGATTTGGGCAAGCTTGGAGATGTCTTCTCTCAACGGAGCCATGAAAATTGATGCGTCATCGGCATAAAGTTATTCATGTTGTGTTTGTATCTATGTGCAAATCGTGATCCTACGAACAAGATGTTGTACACGTGCCCCAAAAACTGATTTATAGGGCACAAAGGCTAAAAACGTTGCTCCGATGCATCACTATATGGTTTGATAACCACCGATGCGGCTTGCCCTATATCCAAAGCGGCAGAAAATAATCAAACCTGGTCGCTAAAATATTTTTCTCGAAATGCAAACATTTTTTGCACGTACTAAAATGACCGATTCCTTCACATGTATGTATACAACTAGTTTCGAAAGCGCGGCTTGCCGCGCGCCACATGGTAATTCGAAACTATTTTGCCTATAATCCTCTTGTATTATACACACAAATAAATAGATGGTTGGCGTTCTAAGGCAAGAACTATAAAGCCATGTATGAAATAACAGCAGCACACAAGGACTGTGACAGTGATGGCAGATAATGATAACAGCAACGGAAACAACGATTGCATCAGGTTAAGTTTCATGCAACACTACATAGTATCATAAGTATATTACAAAACATATCGGACGAAAGTGACATCCACATTCTATGGCAGTCTAGTCTAAGGGCATCTCCAGCCGTTGCGCCCCCCCAGGACGCGAAAACCCTCGCTTTTTTTGCGCCGCGGCGCTAAACGGCGCTACTCTGGGAACTGGGGGGGCGCGTTTCCCAGTCGTGAACCCAGGCCGCCCCCCCCCCCCCAGCGGCGACTCGGCCCAATTTGAGCAATAGAAAAATTGCACACCAAATAAATAGAGTTTTGCCACACAAATAAATTATTCAACAAATAAAAGGAAAAAAATTGACTAGTCATCCTCCTCAACATTGCCATTCCCCTTTCGCGCCCACAAATGCTGCACCAGGTCATCCTGCAGAGCATGGTGTGTTGCAGCGTGTCGAATCTCCTGTCGCTTGGTGAGGAAGTCTGCCCATGATGCCGGCACCTGGTGATCAACATCTGCAAGAGGGCCCTGCCGGTAGTATGGTGTGTTTGCCTCACTGTCAGGCACCGGGTCATCCCGCTCACTCTCAATGATCATGTTGTGCAAGATCACACAACACTGCATCACCTCCCACATGTTGGACTTCGACCAAGTCATAGCTGGGTACCGGACAACAGCGAATCGAGATTGCAGCGCACCAAATGCCCTCTCAACATCCTTCCTGCAAGCCTCCTGGCATTTGGAAAACCAAGCTTTTGCGCTTCCTGGGATAGGGTTGGAGATGCTCTTCACAAATGTTGCCCACTTGGGGTAGATGCCATCTGCAAGATAGTACCCCTTTGTATACTGGTGTCCATTGATCTCATAGTTCACAGGGGGGGCATGGCCTTCGACAAGATCGGCAAAGACATTCGAGCACTGCAAGACATTGATGTCGTTGTGACTTCCTGGCATACCAAAGAATGAATGCCAAATCCATAGATCGTACGAAGCCACGGCCTCGAGAACCACAGAGCACTCTCCTTCCTTTCCCTTGTACATCCCCTGCCAGTCAAATGGGCAGTTCTTCCATGCCCAGTGCATACAGTCGATGCTGCCAAGCATCCCAGGAAACCCTCTTGCTTCATTCTCAGCGAGGAGACGAGCAGTGTCTTGCGCATTGGGTGATCGCAGGTATATTGGGCCAAAAACTGCAACCACTGCCCGGCAGAACTTGTTCAAGCACTCAATGGCCGTGGACTCGCTCATGCGCAGGTAGTCATCTTGTGCATCTGCGGGAGCACCATATGCAAGCAACCTCATGGCCATCGTGCACTTCTGGATAGAGGTAAACCCTACCGTGCCGGTGCAGTCCTTCTTCAACTTGAAGTAGGTGTCGAACTCCCGGATGGCATGCATGATCTTGAGGAAGAGCGTGCGTTTCATCCTGAAACGACGCCGGAACACCTTCTCGTCGTTGGTAGGATCCTCGGCGAAGTAGTCGGAGTAGAGGATGCAGTAGCCCTCGTACCGCTGCCTCGGCCTGCTCTTCCGGCGACCGGGCTTCGATCCAGCGCGGCGTGGCGCGGCGTCCTGGGCCAGCAACGCGGCCAGGCAGCTCAGGACGACCAGGTGATCCTCGTCGTCGATGGAGGCCTGGTCTTCCTCGTCGAATAGCTCGGCGAGCATTTCCTCGGCGTCGGAGTCCATGGCTCGGACAGAGCGTCGAACACCTTGCGGGCGGTGGACGCGGCTCACTGGGGCGCAGCCTCCTCCGCGACGGAGACGTGCTCGAACGGCGGCGACGACGTGGTGGACCAGCCGGCGGTGGTTTGTCTCTTCGCTGGCGTACGCTGGCGGCGCCGGTGGTTGCGGGGGTGGGGCGGCGACGGCGAGGGCGAGCGAGTGGGAAAGACGGTTCGGGGGTGGAGAAAGTGGAAAAAGAGCTCTCCCTCGCCGACAGCGCTGGCCCACGCGCGCTTTTCCTCTCGCCGCCCCCCCCCCAGGCCGAACCCAGCAGGCTGGGTTCCGCCTGGGGGCGGCGGCGCTAATTTCCGCCGAAACGGCGCTTTTTCAGGTCCTGGGGGGGTCGACTGGTGGAAAAACGGCGCTTTTCGCCAAAAACGGCGCTAATTTGCGTCCTGGGGGGGCTCTGGGGGGACGACTGGAGATGCCCTAAGGATTGATGGTTCTTGCAGGCAACGAAGCTGCATCGTAAGGTTCGGATGATAAGACGGGACCCATCAGCTCGAGCAGAAAGCGGTTTGCACCCCGCTTCAAGCAGTATGAACATCCAAAAGTAAACCGACCATGGCCATCAGCAAAGTAGCACCGATGGATTATATTTATAGGCTGAACAAAATAATCATACGAAGCCATGTATGAAGTTAGGCACGGGAACTAACGAACGTAACAAAAAAATGAATCGGATGTCAATACCATCTCAGTAACAATCACAATATGTAAGGCGCTGAATGGGGCATTAGACTCACACTATGTATGAACGATACAAATGAAAGTAAAATAGTATGTAGCCATCTCTGTAATTAAGAATCTAAACCAAGGGTTGCATCCATCGGAAAACCCCCCAAAAAACCCAAGAGGATAATATGCAAGAAGGCATTAACCGTAGGAACTCATGGATTTTGAATGCAAACTTCTCACCTAATGTGAAACCGGAGTCATGCACTCGTACGGTCTACGGCGCCATTTCCTCATTTGTTCCACCAAGGTCTCCAGTATTCCCCAACAATTTGTCTCCAACGTCAGCGGCTCTGCCTTTATCTTCGGCTTGGAACAAAGGCTTACGGTTTCTAGAATAGAGTGGGACAGTTTCTTTGCTGCAAGATAACCATAATAAAGGCATAGGTGAGTACTAACATCCTCGTGTAAGAAGTTTGTATATAAATTACATCTGTATGGGAGACCATAGCTGGGCAGCACCACTTTAAAGCACAAAGGTCAATAAGTAGCACAAGAGTGATTGTTAATTTGTACAAACACGTTCCACTGAGCCCAGGGTAAGGCCAAACTAACCTATCAGTCCGCTCTTATTTTTTCCAGTCGTTTTTCCATGTGGATACTTTTACATTTAAGCCTAAAAGCCATGCCTTCAAGGTTGCAAAGAATTGTATTTGTAACCTTGCTCACCGCATCTTCTCCAAGAGAATAGTTAAGAACGAACACATTCCTGATTTGTATAGAAAAGGAAGACATATGTCTCACAGCAAGTAGCCAGCCTTTAGCAAGTTTTTTCTGGCTGGTTTCCACCTTTTTGAGCTTCTCTTTCAGATGAATGTTCTGTTCTTCTAGCTGTTTCAGCCGAGCGTAGTTAAAATCCTTGATTTCCATGTAGGTTGCACTCTGAATACACCTGATTGCTTGTATGCACGCGGTGTCTTCGGCAATTTCACGATCTGTGGATTGGTCTCCAGGTATTTCCAGATCAGCAGGGGATCCTTTCAAAGCTAGGGTAGAAGTATTAAAGTGCACAATGACACAAACCCTGTCTTCCCCGCATGATTCAAGGCAATATTCAGCCTCTGGAATACCGAGCTCTTGTAGCATAAGATTGAGTATCATTCTAGAGGGAAATCTAACCATTGGTGTCTCCTGTAATTAGAAGAGGCACAAGGTAATGTGAAAGATCAGGCACACACTGAAAGAAGAGCCAATCTATGGACACGATAACACGAAAGCAGAGTCAATATACTGAAGGACCAATCCTATAACCATAAGAGAGGAAATGTGAAATCGATATCTGAAGATTAAGCTTATTCCAAAGAGCATCCTATAAGCATGCTAAACTGAGGCAACTATAAACTTCATGGCATTGTGCCCTCTGACCAGACGCATGCGTGAAACCTACTCAAGGTGCTTGAATAGTATAATCACATGTATCCTTATATTACCAGTCCGGTGATGACATATCTACTAAGGTTAGATAAGTACATGTTTCTAGATCCATCAGGCAGCCCTGCATATTTTTAATACGGCACTTAAGCGATAGTTTAGCCCTGTACCTGACCAAAAGAACACGACTGGTTATTTGCCGAGGACGCGGAGGACTGCGACCCATTATCATACGCGGCTTCGTTCGCCATGGTCACTGCAATGTAGCCATAGTTTCAAATCTATAGGCCGGTGCCGATGGTGATGCTAAGGAGAAAAGAAACTGGTACCAAAGTATGCTTACCTGGAAGATGTTTCCTACGATGAAGCCCAGGTCTTGAGCTGAAGGAGAACCCGTGGAGGAGCTGCCTGATTCGGCTGGATCGAAGGCGTCACTGCCGCCGCCGCCGTCTAGGAGCGCTGAGGATGAATGGAGCACGGGGTAAGGTAGGTCTAAGTTCATTACTTAATAATTAGCGCTCCTCGCAATAGGGACATCAAGCTCAACCCCTCCGAGGACATCGCCATCATCAGTCACCTCACTCACGTACGAATGGAAAGGCAATCCACACCGGTACGCAACAACCTCCAACAAATGGAGATAAGATGAATAAACGACGAACATCCTGTGGCACCAAAAAACCCGAAAAATTGATCACCCAACACAAGAAATAAAACCAGGACAGAAACACCATTAGACATATATAGATGACAGAGCATGTCGAACCACACACCCACAAGGATAATAATATATACAAACACACCTAGAAAGTAAAGCATCCACAACTGCAAAGCAAGATCCATATCTGACAGAGAATAACCAACTAATAACTGAAAAGCAACAATTTGGAGATAACTGTCTTGATGCAGCTCCCTGACAAAGGACATTGTTAGAGAAACATACAAAATATAAAACATCGCCTCTGCGTTATACATTCTTAGGTGATGCTGGCGGAAATCAACTACAACCATTTGATCTACTTATAAAATAGCAAGCACATGATACTCTGGTAATAAGAGAAGGCAAAATCTGGCTAGAACTAACTAAGAACCCATAGAATCCAGATAAATTACTCAGCAATATGCAAACCAGGAACTAAGTCCAGCAAAGATCAAGAATTACTTATTTTCTCCTCTAATCAGAAACGATGGCCTGTTATCTAGACATCCCTTCAACCGATAAAAGAGTACATTCTACCAAGAAACAAATCCTTGTTAATAGTCTTTTCAGATTGCATCAACAAAAGGAGTAGAAGAAATGGCAATAAAATCAGATGTCATGCACTGACTATCTGTTATCAGTATGGGGAGGCAAAGCATGGGGTCGTAAGGGAATCACCATGCCACTGCCTAAACTACCTGAAAAACACCTCAATGCTGCCATTTTTCTGTATCTATGCTCAACCAAAAGAACACAGCGATATTAAACAGAACATGAGAAAAGAGTAGAAGAAATGGAAGAATGCCATGAAAAATATAGTGAACTCAAGACCAAATGAAGCTCAGCATCTCTATCAAAGGTCCTGAAAGAAAGGACAAAAGAACATCCCCTCTGTGATATAAATTCTTCACTGAAATCAACGACAACCATTTGATTTACTTGTAGAATAGGAAGCACACAATACTCTGCTAACAAGAAAAAGCCAAATTCTGACCAATGCATCCAATATCAAACAACCTACTGGCAGCAGGTCGCGCACCGGGAATACATACTACTGTATAGTTTGGAAGGAAAGCTATAGCTTAATTACTTTTCACCGGGTCTGTCAAAAGAAACTACTTTTCAGTTTTTAGAAAAGGCAAAAAAAACTGGATAGGACTAACTAATGCCGGCATCACCGAACAATTTAACACATCTAGAACTAACATATGCATCACCGAGTAATTTAACATATGCATCACAGAATAAACACACAAGGAAAGCAAAGCATCGACAACAACATAGGAAGATCCATACCTGACAGATAACAACCAACTAACAAGTGGAAGAATCCAGCCGAGAACCGACCGGATACTCCCTCCTGCCAAAAGGAAATCATTAGGAAAAGAGAAGCAGGATTTCCTCTGTACCTCCAATACCGAATAACTTAGCATATGCATGACAGAACAAACACGCAAGGAAAGCAGCTACCCACCTGTGGACAAACGAAAACTACCGGACCAAGACGAACAGGAAGAAGCCGAAAGAGACCTTGTTTGGACCTACAGAAGCTAAAATCCAAAAAAAATAGCCTCTAGGAGTGGAGCAAGCAGCGACAACAGAACAATGCAGAGCATAGCAATCCAATAGCTAGCCTCTAGGAGTGGAGCAAGCAACGACAACATAACAGTGCAGAGCATAGCAATCCAATAGAAAGAAAGTTTAGGAAGCTGATTTACTCATTAAACATTGGTGACCTCAGAACCGCAGGATATATATAAGAATAAATGGCCAGCAGTCTGTTCAACTTCCTATAAAAGCTATATGGGTATGTTTACACAGAATTCTTGCATCTACCGATAATAAAAGAGGAACATGACATGTTGACGCAGAATTCTTGCATCTACAAATAATAAAAGAGGCACATGACAGAAATTTAGCGTTCAGAGAGAAATTCTAACTGTGATTTAGAAAGTATGAGAAGCTGGAAAATCACAATCAGAATTATCATACTCTGATGTACCATGTTCACTCTTAGGTCATGAAAAAAATGGTGAGCATGTTCTCACAACATAACGCTGTCAACGGTCAAGAGATGCCTATCCACTTATCACCTGGTGCTTTTATGAGCAAACAATTGGAAGACATAAGCATATCAATAGTTGCATACTGATGAACATAAGTATGTACATCATCAGGTACGTGTCTCAAAGCAAGAGAAAGAAAACCTAGTAACATCTAGATAGCGACACAGAGCAAGCAGCGACAACAGAACAGTGGAGAAACAGCACACAATGGAGAGGCCACGAATCTTAAGCATCCGGATGAACTCGAAGCCTCCGATTCCGTGCCGCACCGGATCCAACCTAGAGGGATGGCGCAACAGTAACTACGGAGGCAGATCCAGCGATTAGGCGGCAGAAGAACACAGAAATTTCCACAAAGGGGAAGAAAAGGGGAAGAAAAGAGTACGGCTTCATGCCGTCTCGCAGCTCACCTCAACCAGCGGCGGCTCCCTTCAGCGCCATCGATCTAGCTCGGGCGGAACCGGCCGGAAGAGCCGTTGCTTCACCACGGCGGCGGGGACGGGAGGAAACCACGGCGGCGGCGGGCGGGAGCTAGAGGAGAGGCGACGGAGAAAGCGTAGGGGGATGAAACCCTAGCAGGAAGAGGGGTGGATAAGGGTCTCCGCGCGGAGGGCATCGGGGACCAAGGGCGCAGTAGATGTACCCGGCGTCGAGCCACGCTCCGCCACGACGGTACGGCGAGGCGAGCATCGAGGACGAAAGAGGCGAAATGACGAAACCGGCCAGGCCCGATATTTTCTCTCCCGCAGAGGTCAACAGACGGGGAAAATACCCACACACGGGATGAACACCCTATTCACTGACAAGCGGGTCAAGATATCCAAGGGCCCACAAGCAGTGGCTCTTCCGCGCTTCCGCGCGTGTAAAACCGGCCCAGCCAATCAGGACTCGCTAGCGCGCGAGCTGCGGGAACGCTTCCTTCAGCGAGAGATCGACGCGGAAAATAAAGCCGGCTGAGACTGTCCAGTGGGCCCAAACGTGGCTAGGACCACAAGCAGCGAGACGGGTGGAATTGGCACCGCGTGGGAAGAAAAAGGCAAAAACTTTAAGCAGCAGATCAGACGGCTGGGGAGCGCTGGGCGACTCGATCTAACGGCCACAATTGCAAGCGCTGTGAGAAGCCTCCCAACACATGTAAGGATGTTATCTTTAGATTTCATCGAATGTGAGGACCCTATTTGATGGGCATCTTAGTTCGTCTCAATATTCGCTGTGAAGGTTGGACGCTAATCTCGTTCGCTCGTTAGATCAGCAACATAATTTATATACTCCCTCCGATCCATATTAATAGGTGCTGAAGTGGATGTATCTAGCAATAAAACATGTCTAAATACACTTCAGCACCTATTAATATGGATCGGAGGGAGTAGGATATATCTGAAAACAGAAGTGCTGCAACAGATTACAGATGGGAAGGATAACCAGGCAAAGTTCCACCCGTTCATGCATGCGACAAGGAGCAGAGCATCGGTAGGTACAGAGTCAAACATATGCACCGTTGGCATGCATGAGGGAGGCCACATGCTATGCATGAGTCAACCGCAGGACGTTTTACATATCTCCCGGTTGTCTACAAATAGACCGGAAAAGAAAGAATAATCTCGTTGACACGATTACAGTTTTCGTTTGACAGAACATTTGTGCCACATAGCAAAGCCAGCATCATCTCCTATTTATACCTGCTCTAGCTGCGAATTAAACAAATACTGAGGGAACTGTCAGCCGCCAACATGACATTACCAACCCAGCGACCACGGCGCTTCCACTGCAGATCATCACACGCAGCCGCCGCCGTCCATCTGCTACTCCTTCTTTTCGGTGCAGCACTGGCAATGGCGAGCAGGACAGCAAGCGCGCACGCCATCCACACGCCATGCTGCAACCTGCTCCAGGGTGTGAACCTGGTGCCGTGCCTGGCTATGGCGGGCAGCGGCGGCGTGGCAGCAGCGGGAGGAGGCGTCGTGAACATAAGCGCCGCCTGCTGCGCGTCGCTGAACCAGGCCCTCGACGCCGGCCGCCGCTGCCTGTGCTCGCTGCTGCTGGCCAACGGCGTGCTCGCCGGCCTCGTCGCCACGCTCATCCCCACACTGCCCCTCGTGCTGCCGCTGCCCGGTTGCTACCTCTACGCCCCTCCTCTCGCAGCTTGCCAAGGTATTCAGAATTTCACATAAACCTTACCACATTCAGGCATGCACTCATGCAGCGATTAGCACTAACACACAGTACTTACAATTTCCGTCGTTTTGTTTCAGTGACGTTGCTGCAGACAAACTATGATGCATCGCCGGCGGGAGCGGCATCTGCGGCTGCGTTTGTGGGAGATGCTGCTGGCGGTGGCGCGGCGGATCCGCCGCCTCCTCAGGCACCGCCGAGGAATGGCAGTGCGGCTGATGGAAAGACGGGCGGGAGGGCCGGTAATGGCTCTAGGGAGGAGAGCGTTAGACGCAGCGACGCGAGCCGGCGTCCCGGCGTTGGTGAGGGTAGAACGTACTACGTGTTGATCCCTGTGGTGGTCATGGCTGTATTTTGGTTCAATTATGTTGCCGATTCATGATTTTGTAGGATCAAATTCATATCGTAGGATAAATTGATCTCCGTGACTACTCCAGGCAGCGAGAGGTGTGAATTAAATAATGATTAATCCATCAAAGGGATGCAAATCATGCAATACAGTGGTCGTACTTGTAACATGTTTATCTCCATCAGGGTGGACTTACTGTAGGCAAAGGTGATCACGGATGTCCATGTTATAACAGTAGACTTGCAACATAAACCAAGTGATTCCTCAAAAAAAAAACTTATTCCTGAAAAGGAAAAACAAGTGCCGTGCACACAAAAGAAAAAATTGAAAGTCTGAATATATCGAACATATAACGCACCCGCAAGAAAAAACTATTCACTACATTTATGCTAAAAAAAAGAACAGTAGCATCAGCACCGAAAATCACTCGCAGAAAAGGAAGAAAGAACCCAGAAAAGAAAATGACGTCACGAAAAATCCACCAAAAAGAACATAAAAAGCCATTACATGACAGCAAAACCATATACATATGTAACACAATCCAAGCTAAGGTCCACCAAATACCATCTATCAAAATCATCCCATTATATTTCTCCTACTATTCTTCTCTTCACAAAATGGTTACCCGGTAGTCAGCTTCCACTGTCCACTCAGCATCAAGCTAGGTTTCACATCGAGTGGCTAGTGTGTGGAGGCGGCCTGATCCTGCTGGTTTATAGGCAGCCACTTGACATCAATTCCAATTTATACAGCTGTTTGCCATACCCATTAAAATATGGCGCGCTTATCTCGTGATGGAGCTTTCCTTAACGTGGCAAAGATAGCGAACGCGGCTGAGAGGAAAGCTTACACGAGTTCAGCCGCTACTTGCTGGTGCAATACCTCCGCCCATACAGAATCACTGGTTTGGAAATGGCGTTTCCAAGGAGCCCTGCTACCACCGTGAGCAGCTATGCTTCTACTCCGACTCTGAGCAGTTGCCCGAGCTCCGCCATCTCCAGAGGTAGCAGCAACCCAGCAATAAGCCCCACTGGGACCTGGCTCGTAGTTCCTGCCGGACCCCCCAGTGATAAAAATCCAGCACTAGCCGCCACAGGAGCTCCTGAATTCATACCGGGAAATAATCTTCAGCAACAGCAACAGCAGCATCAGGATCTTTTGGAATCAGCAGCAGAGTTCCCTAAGCAAGAAATTAATGGCTGGGAGCATCCAGACCTCTGTTCACCTTCAAAGCAACTCAAGAACGTAAGTACTTCTATCAAGGAGATCAATCGCTGGGCAAGATCTTCTTCAACAGGATTAAAGGTGAACTCGAATATCCGGCTCCTGGAATCTGTATTTTATTTGATACAAGTGGTAACTTCGACAGCACCACACCCAGATCACATCGTCGCAATGATACGAGTCCACGATGGGCTTGCTAATCTGTTGCTTGTCCTGCCCAAGAATATCTTCCCTTTCCTGGTGCAAGATTTTGTTCCGTTTGCAGATGAATTATGCCCGAGAAGAGGTGCATCGTTAGCGGCAAGGTTCGGAAACACGCTGCATGATTTGCGCAGAAGCATAAGGAGTGGTCTCCAGGTACTCGAAGCCATGATCTTGGATTATTCATCTCAAGCAGTCCCACAAGGTGGTGGTATCCATGAGATCACCAAATACTTGTTGAAATACATCATGTCACTGCTAGACAATGGCAGCTCTATGAAAATCATACTTGTCAGTGATGAAAAGGACGGCAGGGTTGCAATGGAGACGCTGCGAGATATTGTTGCTACCTTGATCTGTAACTTGGAAATTATGCTTGAGAAAGAATCTCATCGCTATCAAGATGCAAGGTTAAAACAGCTGTTCTTGGTGAATAATGTGGACTTTGTGTTACATCAAGTAGAAGGCTCGGAGATGAGGGATCTTCTAGGAGATGATTGGTTTTCGAAGCGCAGAGACCAACTAAAGGATAGCATCTCATGCTTTATCAACATTTCTTGGGAACCTGTCATGTATTGCTTCCATGTAAAGAGCAACAAAATCCCAATCTTTTCAAGACTACCAACGCTGCAAATATTCAACCTGGAATTTGAAAAGGCTTACTGGACTCAGAAAACATGGAAAGTTGAAAATCTTGTGCTCCGCTACAATATGCGTAAATCAGTATCAGAGAAGCTTGTTCAGGCTTACAGTTCATACCTTGAGAATAACAAAAACAAGGCTCCAAATCTCATGAAGTACGCCCCTGAAGATCTTGAAGAGCTGCTGTCAGATCTGTTCGAAGGATAATGGACATAGCTAAAAGAGTATGAGTCACAGATGCATGGTAATAATACTGTGCAACTATCTGAAGGATAAATAATCCCTTGAGCCAGGAGTAAAATCAGACGCAGGTTCCCAAAGCTTGCATAATGCATATGAATCTGTAACTGGTATATCCTTGATATGTCAAGATTGAACTGTACCTGTGGTTCTAAGAGTTGTGTGGTTGCTGCAGTGTGAAATGCTTAACATGGAATCGCCTCTAATGATTATTTATGATTTTCTTGATCACACCAGTCAAATAAAGCTAGAACTTATACGTGGCGATGAAAATAATTCTTTGAGCTGAAGTGATGCCACATGATCCGACACATTATCCACAAAAAAAGTTCCAAATTTCCAGTTATATTCAGATCAACTAGAAGGTCACATACCCTTTGCTACGCCATGAGAATCATGGGCAGAGATTAGGAGGATGTGGGCCTTGGGCCTACCGCCGCAGGCAGTGGCGGATCCAAGTGCAACCACCCGGGTGCACAGGACACCGGGTAAATGTTGTTTTCTTTGTAAAATTATGATTTTTCACCCCTTGTGACACCCCTAAAAAATGATTTTTGCCAGCTGTGGCACCTGTGTGCACCCTCATCACCAACCCTCTAGCTCCGCCACTGGCCACAGGCTGCACACATGACATAGCACATATGGCAACTGCATCCATATCTATCTAGTATTAGTTATTTCTCTTTGATTTGCTAAGATTATTTTCCCATTAGACAAGGTTTGTTAGCTTAAGTTGGAAATTGCTTCCTTTGAGTGCTAAGTTGATCATCCTTATAAAGGGAATCATCTACTCAGTATATTTGAGTGATAGAAACTGCCAGGCCATCTCCCAGTGGTACTTACCCTGTTGTGTGCCTTGGTACACAACAACAAGACTCATTGACCATGAGAATAGTTCACTGACAGCATGGAAAGGGAACACTATTTACAGGAAGCAAATTCCACCAACAGATTAAGCAGTCCAAGATCAATAAACAGGCCCTTCATTCCAATCCTGTGGCCACTACTTTAAACTTTTAATGACCATTTGGTTCCAAAACAAAAGGGTGACTGCATATATGTTGCCTCTCCGCATAGCATGTTACTAGATCTTTTGGAACTGTTGCGTGTAGTTGGCAAGATTAAGCAACAAATTCAATTGTTTGTCAAAAAAATATGCATGTTTAGGAACTTAGTACCAAAACTGAAAGGGTTAAAGAGGTAATGGTGTAAATAACTCATCATATATGCTATCAAGCTTGCGAATTTTGGTTCACTAATAGAGCTTGTTTTAGATCTCATTTTCCCTTCGAAATTGTAAGGCAGGTACGGTTTATGGCAAGAAGCTGATACATTAACAGTATCTGCAACCACACAAAGATCATACAAAATGTTCACTGAAACTTAACCTTTTGTATTTGTTGCGTCTTATAAATATCGTTCAATCAGAAAAAATGGGCATGGTTGCAGTTGCTGAAGTAACAGATGGAGTCAATAGTGTTAGTTTGACAATATTAAACTTATCTACTGCAGCAGCTGCTGCTGCTGCCGCCTAATTATGATTATTTTCTTCATTTTATTTCTAGATTTTGCAGACAAAAAGGTAAATTTTATTTCACTACTTCTGTTTCGAAATAGATGTTACTTAGATAATGACATGGTTTGCAGTACACTTATGAGACTTTTGACTATCATTGACTGTACTTTCATGATGATGCTCCAAATAAAATGAATAGGACCTCTGGACTGTAAAGTCTTTATAACATATTGGAGCACCATCCAGTTGGACTATACATTACCAAGCTTTTTTCCATGCAGCCTGTAGCTAAACACCGTTTCAGCAACAAGAAAGATGAACTCGCTGCTGAGATTTACGAGAGAAGTTATCCTCTTCAGTTGATGCCTGCACTGCAAATACTGCCACTATTCCTCACCAAGAAAGCTGCACATTAATTGGGTGCAACTCTCCAGATACTGCCTTGATGCCTATGCATGAAGGAGACGAAAAGGAAATTACTTGAAACACTGTATAAATCTCCTTGCACCTCAGTCACCAGTGGGTTCCTCTATGTCTTTATTTGGCACTGGATTACTTGACTTGGTACGCTTCGATAATGACTTTCTGTAAAGGAAGTGCAATGGACAGTTTTAAACAAGTGCATGCTACCTGTCATTCTATATGGTGTTTGACTTGATAAAAAGAGGAGTTTGAGGAAAACGTTTACCTCTTTGTGGACTTCTTGGAAGCAGCTACACCCATCTTTTTTTTCGATTTGTTTAAATCAGTTGATCTCTCATGCATGACATTATAACCACACGTGTTGGTTTTAGTTTCTGACGCTGCTGCCTCCACCCTTTCGGATGTTTGGAAGTCAAGTTTTAACTCTTCTTTCCTCATTGTATGGACAATGAACCTACTTGGCTGAGATTCAATAAAAATATCCTTCATAGAAACATAGGAAAGTCAGGATTCAGAAACAAACAGGTGATACTAGTATTATTTATTTTCTGAAGATATACTGGAACTAGTTGACAACGGTTCTACAAAAGTAAATTAACTGATTTGTCATTTTAAAGCCATTGATCAATGCCAGACTGACAGGGTCAGGGACATTGGATCCACTCATGGCAAGCTGCAAGCATAATGCAGGTAAACGTGAACCAGTGATTTGCAGTCTGGGGAAGAAGACACACCACCATGTAATCGGGAAGGATGCGATGCTTGCATATTCAACACAAACGTAAGCAGTCAGAGACTACAAAACCGGATCTGGACCTTTAGCGCAACCATCAAAAGGTACAGATGGATTAATATGTGGCTTACAAAGTTTGCGGACCTAAGTGATTGCGTTCAAGGACAATGAGTTCATTTTACTCATTGAAGGACTAGCTCAGGATTAGGTCATAGATTACTTTAAAGTATTACTTGTGCACAGTGAGTTAGTAGAAAACTATGCTGTTCCAGAATGGTCATTGAAAGCCATTAAATCCTTGTTGCATAGAGAATCACTTATTCCCCACAGTATTTAGTTGAGTTATTGCAAAGTTTTCCTGTACTACTCACAAGTAATACATAGTTCACAGTTATGTGGTAAAATTCGATAGCTTTCTACTTACAGTAACTTTTGCCATTCTCCGTTCATTATTTACACCTGATGCCTACCTTTTTCAATATTTGTACACCACTGCTGTTATATGGTCCTTGTTAGAAAGAGGACCTTATGAAGACTTCCCCAACTACCGAACAATACTAAAGAGCACACCTGGGCATGGGCAGCCCAGCCCGAAAAACCAGGGCCGGGCCAGGCTCAGGCTTTGCTTTTGACCATCAGGCTTTTGCAAGCCTGGCCTGAAACCCGACCCGGCCCGACATATGCCCAAATTTGCTAAAGAGTACCCATACTAAAATCGTCTTATAGAAACATATAAGTAGCAGCCCTGCAAAGGACATTACAAGTCAATAGTTTCTTCCTGATACCTTTGAAGATAGTGTTCCAGCAGATGAACCTGCCTCACCAAGAGGCTTCATGTTTTCAGCTTTTGGCGCATCATCAGGTGAACTTGGCACGAGAGATCTTTCGGGAATTTCTTCTTTTGCTTGAGATCCTTGGGTGGGAAATGCATTTGTCTGATTTTTTCTTCTTCTCCTTTTAACATTCTGGCTAATTTTTTCCTGATCAACCATGCTGCCATTCTGAACAATATCTTGTTCTGCAACTCCCTGATGTCTCTGCACTTTCTTCAGTCGTTTGTTTGCCACTCTTTTAGTTTTCTGTACACCATTTGATGGACCAACCACCACGCCAGTTCCAGGTACAGCTTCTGCTGACAGCTTTATTTCAGGTACCTTATCACTCAACATTTCTTCCTGTAGTTTGCCTTCATCTTTGTTGAGATATGCTGTAGCTTCTTTGTTGGAGCAAGAGATTTTCTCCTGTTTCTCTAGTATTGAAACTTTCACACCTTTGTGTTGAACTGTTTCTTCTTGTAGGGCATATAATGGAGATGTACTAGCTTTATTGAGTGCCCCCGTCGAATATATTTCAGAAGTAGTCTTTGTTTCATTGTGTACTATGTCTATCTTATGTTCCTTCGCATTTGCATAAATCATCTGTTTGTCACCATGGTTGGATGGTTCTAGCTCTAGCATCGATTGCATGTTATCTGTCATCAAATCCTCAGGGTCTTCCCTGATTTGCAGAGGTGATTCCATAGCCGATATATCAGACATTGCTAGATTTTTACATGCTTCTTTACTTGTTATGCTGACATGACGAACAAAGTATTCACAGTTAGCAGTCTGCGCATCAATTGCAAAGACTGTGGGTGCTTCTATTTCTTGCATACAATTGATATCATTTTCACTATTGGACAGGTATGGTCCGTTGTATTTCAACCCAGATGATGGGATGCTGAAGCAATTAGGTGAAAAATCATCAGCTGTTTCTGGAACGACATTGTTGATGATCTGGTGAGCATTATCATTTTTACAAATCATCTCTTTGTCACAACTGAACGGCACAGATGGTTTTAGTCCTTGAATACTCACGGTTCTCTCTTTTTCAAATTCAGCTGATAGGGCATCGATGCCATTAGGACCAGCATTATGATCATTTGCAGAATAAATATGTGATTCTTTTTCTGCTGCATGTGTCACACAAGTTCTATCATCCTTTGCATCTGCTGTGCTCTCATCATTATACCTGGGCTCAGGCTGTTCTATTTCTCCAACAATATACTCGACGACTGGTGCTGCATCTTTTAAATGCATAGACTGCTCCACTCTTTCGTCGATAATATCGTTGAACAAATTGATATCACGTAATTCACTACTGTCTAACTCTGACACGTCATCAAGATATACAGATTGACTTGATGAAATTTCTTCCTCGATGGAAACTACTGGATGTGGAAAGAGAACAGAACTATTCTTTCCCGCAGTTTTTTGGCCAAGTCTTCTATCTTCTAGTGTATGAACATCAGTTACCATTCTTCTGATGTTGGTTATACTTGCATCGTCATCATTTGCAACAGGATTGCGACTAAATACATTTCTGAATGAAAACCGTTCTCTTGACTCTTTGGCCTTTTTTAGGTTATTCATCAATTCACTCCTCTCTAATTGTGGTCTTCCCAATAAATCTCCTGGAAACATATGTACATTACTGATTACCTTGATGTTTCCCTTGTTGAATTGACCCGCTTTCATCCCAGGTATAGGTATACAAAACACCTGCCTGGAGAAAAGCGTCTTCAGGTTCCTCCAAATAAACTTTGACGCAATGAACACAATGCATATACCACAAACTGTTGCAAAACCACTCCATGCGACAGCTCTCAAGGAAGACCCATTTGTCTGCACAATTGAAACCTCAGCATCGGCAACATGCGGTTTCTTCTTCTCGGTGGCTACAAACCGAACCAATGAGCTATTCCTTGGAACCTCACGTTCGCCACTTTGAAACTCCTTAGCCATTACTCTTGCACGAGACAACAAGGACTGCAAATCGGCACTGCCTTCTCCATCTGCAGTTGCGCACCTGCTAACGATTTCATCCTCATTCACCTCAACATGCACTGCATTGCCATCTGGGTCTTCGTATGCACTTAATACGGGGCCGGCCACGGTACCGTAGAAACGGCTCTCCTCTGCATCCCTGTCCAAATCCTTCTCATCATCCAAGTTGGACTCAGCCACTACATTCCCACTTTGACCAGCATCTAGACAGTAAGAATTCCCCAATTTATCATCGAGATCCGGTAATGGGTGATCATCCAACGACGCAGATTGTGGCTCCCCAGTACCACCAACCAAGGGACCGTCCTTGTTCAACTGGTAATGGGGATCGAGGGCCTGGTGGTTCGGAGGACGAACCTGGTGCCCCACCAGCGGCGGCGAGGCCTTCTCGCGCAGCACGTTCCGGCGACGGGGTGGTGCGCGGAGCTGCCACGCCGGTACGAGGGCGACATCGCAGCGGGCGGCCGCGAAGCGCCTCCGGGAACGGATGAGGGCGGGAACGGGTAGGCGGCCGGGGAGATTCGCAGGGGTCGGGCGGCCGGCGATCTGGCAGGGAAAGCGGGGTGGCGCAAGGAGCAGGGAGGAGGTGGAGGCGCCCGCCATTCGGGTAAACGCGAGGCTAGAGGGGTGGGGTGATGGCCATGGCGGCGGTGACTGTGGAGTGGAGCTAAAACCCAGGTGGGCTAAAATCCTTCTTCGGAAGTGACGGAGGGAGCCTGTCGTTTCTCGGTTGCGCCGGTTCGGCCAACAAACCCCACGTTTTCGGCGTTTGAAGCCTATCTCGGCATGGGAAGTAAACGAAAGCTGTTAAACAAATGGTAAAAGCTGTTATACCTTTGAACAAATCCATGCTTCCCTCCGTTTCTAATTATAAGATGTTTTAGATATGGCAACGTGGACTATATACGGATTAAAATAAATAAATATAAACACTAAAAGCATCTAAATATATTCGAATCTGAAAAAATAGAGAAAAGGTAAAACATCTTATATTTGAGAACGGAGGGAGTGCATAGCAAAATCCCATTACATGGGAAGACACCTGGTTCCGATGGAGTGTTGGGAATGGAAGAAAAACCAGGTTGTGGGAAGACACCTGGTTCGGATCCTCCCCTTGCGGTCCAATTCTGGCCACTCTATGAGATCTGTTACCAGCAAGCCGCAACTCTGGTAGAGGTAGTGGCTGATGGGACGATAAGACTAACTTTTACAAAAACCTTCTCCCCAAAAATGATGGAATCTTGGTATGAGCAATGAGCTAGAGCAAATTTTGTTGAACATTGCCTTCTCAACTGATGATGATGCGCTGATTTGGCAACACGAAAACAAAGGCATCTACTCTACAAGTTCCTTGTATAGCATTATTAACTTTAGAGGTGTGGTCCCTGTTTTCCTCCGTTCAATTTGGTCTCTAGTGCCTCCAAAAATCCATATTTTTTATGGCTAATTGTCGGATATATAATGATTAGGGGTATATCCGACATTGTCCTACACAGCCGGATTACCAGGGTGGCCTGATTGGTAATGGATCATAGTCCATTAGGCGGCCCAGTAAGATGACGCACGGAAGCCGGATTCTAGAAGAACCCGGACCATGGCCCACGTGGTACGGCTTGGAGTAGAAGGCGGATTCATGCTTTCCAAGTTAGAAACTTACCGTAGTCTTCTAGGTTTCCTTTCTGTAAGCCCTAACCCGACTATCTATATAAAGCCGGACGAGAGAGAAGAAAAACACAGACAATTAGCTAGAAGCCAACTCGTCGAGAAGTTGATCATCGTCGAGTT
Source organism: Alopecurus myosuroides (assembly GCA_028641055.1). Taxonomy (NCBI): domain Eukaryota; kingdom Viridiplantae; phylum Streptophyta; class Magnoliopsida; order Poales; family Poaceae; genus Alopecurus; species Alopecurus myosuroides. The sequence goes on from CM054062.1 coordinate 46,480,866, forward strand.
AGCAAACACTAACTCACATTGTACTCTGTATACTTCAGGCTTCAGCCCCGATTTAGTGAGATTGCAGGAGAAGAAACGCCGCCTAGTTGCGACGTACCGAGCCTGGGTAAACTTTGGTGTCCCTGTTTGTCATACTACCACGTTCCCCCCACGTATTTACCCGTAGGCCTCATGGAACCCCCGTCTATGAATCCTACTACGATGTCTCGACAGTTGGCGCCCACCGTGGGGCCAGCGACGTCAGGCGTTATATTTCGATTGGGGATACTCGGCGAAATCGGCAGTACCATAACTGTTGGAAGCTTGGAATTCGACAACGACGTCGCGCGCTTCCTCGACAACGGATCGTACATGCCAGCAGGGAATCATCTGGTAAGTGCCTGTGTTTTACCGATTGGATGTGCAAACATCTTTATCGGATTAACTACAAAAGCAATGTGATAATGTGGTGGAAGCAAATTTATCCCACCCGCCCTATACCCAGTTGAAGAAAACTATGATGCCGGATTATGCTCAGATCGCCGATATCCTGCTAAATTTGCCGCCTCCTCGGAGATGCCTGCAATGCGATCGCACTTTATCGGTGTGGTGCAATCCGAGATCGCCGAAAACACGGATGAAAGCAATCCCGTGGAAGAGGCAGAAGAAAACAATCCCACAATAGAGGTGGAAGATCCGACATCCGTCAACGTGACGACAAACTCGGAAGCCGATTCCGTACTAGCCGCCATCGAGGCGAGATTGGAATCGGAACCCAGATCGGATGAACTCGATTCCGAAGACGAAGATGAAGATGCTTTCGAAAGAAAGTTCAAATCTCTTTAAGAGGGATTCCATGAAGTATTTATGGCAAAACCGGCTGAAAACACAGATGCTGAAAGTCAGGAAAGCCCTCAAACACCTCCGCCAGATGAGGAAAGAGAGGATGGTGAAACCACTCCAACGTACCCTGATGTCAAGGAATTGACAGAAGATGAACCTGGTAAAAAACCTCCCTCTTCCAAGAAAAGAAACAAGGCTTCCAAGAAACTCCAGTACAAACTCCGGAAGAAAAAACTGGCAGATCCAGCCAACGAAAACCTGGAAGCAGGAGGAGGAAGCGGAGTCAAGCCTGCGGAGAAGAAAACGAAGGAAATCTCTGTTCCGCCAATGTCAGAACAGGATGAACGAGATTTACTTCAAACACCAGTGGGACCCCACGAGCCCCCTGAAGTGCTGGAAGCCAGGAGACAAGCTCTCCAAAGGCAACAGCAACATCTATTCAAAACTCGGGAAAACCTCCAAAAAACCCAAGTTGACATTAAGTTGCAGCAGGAAGAAATCGAGGAGTACGAGAGAAGGAATAGATCTGGCATAAAACCTACACGGTTACCCGGAATCGCAAGACCGGGAGTACTGCCGCCAAAGGAACGGTTCCAAAACTCTGCCTGGCAAAAGCAAGTAAACGACATTGATGCCAAGGGCGAACCTATATACAAAACCGCAGCAAAAAACACGGAAGCCGCATTCGCCATCCTCAATAATGACTTGTAAACCAATGGCGAAAATCTTCAAGGGGTGTATGCTTTCTTAGGAAAAACATTGCAACAGCAGCAGCGAGGGCATGCAAGATCAGGGAAGTTGCACGACGACTGGGCCCTATGCAAAACAGCCACATGCGCTGCTGGAGCACCTGGACCTGAAGAACCTGGAGATTCAGGCAATTCAAAAGAGAACAAAGGAGATCCAAGAAAGGACAATAAAAATCCAGATAACAAGGATGCAGCGTCCAGGACAGGATCCCATCCGCCGAAAGGTGGAATCAATCCCCGAGATCGGGAAGAACAAAACCCGAAAGACGGAAAAGCAATGCCGCCTCCGAGACGCCCTGCTGAAAAAGCCGGAAGATATGACATTCCTCACAGGCGTGAGAGATCCCGTACTCCTCCTAGGAATAAGGAAAGACACAGGAGTAGAACTCCACCTTATTCCAAAGGACACGATAACAGAGGAAATAGGGATAACCCCGGAAAAGCGCGCTCGCGCAACAATGGAAAAGAAAGGAGCGGATCCCCTTCTATTCATTCAGCCGGTAGATACTCCATTCACGCCGATAGAGCGGAAAGAGATGATCTATACTTCGGACCTAAGTGTTTCACTGACAGGATCCGAAGAATAACTCTACATTCTGGCTTCGCCAAAGTTAGTCCAACATATAAAAAATATACCGGCAGTACAAACCCGGATACCTGGCTCTCAGACTACTATACAGCCGTCCAGATCAACAATGGGACAGACCTAGAGGCAGCAAAATTCCTCCCCCTAATGTTACTGGATGGAGCCAGAGATTGGATTAACAGGCTTCCGTCAAGGACCGTAGACAACTGGGATGATATGGCTAGAGTTTTTACTCAGCATTTTCGGGGAACTTACAAACGCCCCAATAGCATCAACCATCTAAGCCGCTGCACCCAGTTTGAAGATGAGCCATACGTTGACTTTATCTCAAGGTGGACTGCAATGAAGAACAGCTACTCTGGAGTAACTGACGTACAAGGAATGCATGCTTTCGTCAGTGGCTTAAAACCCGGCCTCGTACCGTCCATGATCGGTTCAAAAAAGCACAAAGATCTCGGATCTATGCGTACAACCGCAAATGAGCACGCAACGGCCGAAGATGACATCAGAGCGAGAGGTGGAAATATCGACGCTTTGATTCAAGCCAAAAAAAATGCCTCGTTCTGAGAAAAAAGCCACTCCAGAGGCACAACAAAAGCCCAAAGAAGTTAACATAGTTTTTGGAAAGGACAATGGGAGAAAATGGAAAGGAAGAAGCACATAAGTTATCTCCTACACAAAGGAAGAGTGGGAAAGAATTAAGTCGGAAAACTGTGTCCACCATTCGCAATTTGGGAAACCACCCATACTAACGCGCAATGCCGGCTTAATAAGCACATGAAAGGCAGTGCAGGATCCGGGAGCAAGGGGAAGAGTTCCAAGAGAAAATTCTCCAAGCAAAAGCCAGAAGCTGGAAAAGAAGACAGTGAGTCGGACACTGACGAAAAAAATCCAGGAACAACAGCGAAAAGGCGAACCAAAATTCCCGAGAGTTGATGAAGAATGCAACTTAACTTTTCTTGCAACTCGCTCAGCAAAGGTGGCAAAGAGGACACTTCGATAAATAAACGCGGTTGTTCCACCAACCCCCAAATTCTTGAAGTACTCTAATACACCAATTACCTGGGATCAGTCTGATCATCCCGGGAATATCCCAGAACCCGGCACACAAGCTCTAATTGTAAGTCCTATTGTTCAAAACACTAGGCTAAAAAGAGTGTTGATGGATGGAGGGTCCATCATTAACATAATGTATCTGGATACACTGAAGCATCTGCGAATCTCCGAGACCCAGCTCAATCATAGCAATATACGTTTCTACGGCATCGTTCCTGGCAGGCAAGCACGATCCCTAGGAGAAATTTCCCTAGACGTAACATTTGGAGAGAAAGAACATTTCCGACAGGAAAAAATCTCTTTCGAGGTCGTGCCGTTCGAAAGTGTATATCACGCAATACTCGGACGTCCAACTTTCGACAAATTCATGTCAAGATCATGTTATATCTATAACAAGCTGAAGATGACAGGAGCAAAAGGAGGATTAATCACCATATCGGGAGACTTCAAATTGGTAAACGGGCTGGAAAAAGAAAACGCCCTTTGCGCAGAAAAAGTGATAGCAAAGGAGGAATTGAAAGAGTTGGCAAAACAAGTATCGCCGACAGAAATGCCGGCAGGAAAAGAAAGTTGGAAGGCCGCAGATAGCTTCAAAGCGTCCGAGAATACAAGGCAGGTTATCCTAGACCCCAAAGATCCGACAAAACTTATCGTGGTGGGAACTGGGATGACTGACAAATAGGAAAGCGAGCTCATCAAGTTCCTCCATGAGAACTGGGATATTTTTGCCTGGTGTCTTGCGGACATACCAGGTGTACCGAGGGAACTTGTTGAGCATCAACTCAAGGTGATTCCAGGATCTAAACCCGTCAAACAAGGTCTCCGTCGATTTGACGAAAGAAGACGGAAGGCTATTGGCAAGGAAATTATCCGGCTATTAGCAGCTGATTTCATCCGGGAAGTTATACATACTGAATGGTCTGTGAACCCAGTATTAGTCCCAAAGAAAGATAGTACTGTTCTTAGGATGTGTATAGATGTCGCACCCGGACTTCTAGGGGATACTCACAGTCAGTTAAACAACAGATAAATGGCTTACGGTGCATACCGGCACCCGCATCTCAATGTGAGCAGGCCAACACGTAAACGTGTGACAACCATTCTCTACTATTCATCGTCTGCGCAAACCATCCCATAGAAATCCAGATACTTCCATTGACGTACTTCAAAACATACACACATGGTACGTCAACGGCATTGGAACAAGGGATATCACAACAGATCTCTACGACACAAAAGATTGAAATAAGTTGCAAATAGCTCTCACTAGAGCAGAGATAGCAAATACAATCATCCAGAGGACACATGTCCCAACAATTCATCATTAGATCACAGCGGAAGCATTCAACATGTCTGAGTACAGACAAGATCCAAATAGGCCTAAGAGGCCGGAAACGAAAAGACGGAGCCCATCCACGAAGTCTTGGATCCTGCCCGGGTCCGCTATCTGCTCGTCAGCAGCCTCGTCATACTCCACGTAGTAGCCACCATGGGGATCCTCGGAAACGTAGTCTGCGGAAACCACAGCCCCAAAGGGGTCAGTACATAAACGTACTGGCAAGCAAGACTCACAATTCACCAAATTGTACCCGTCAACATCAAGCACAGATGCTTTGGGTTCAACGGAAGAAAGGGGTGGTACAAAAGATGCGGCAGCGGGCTGCACTAACAACTACAGATACATACTACAACTTCCGGCTAACAAAAAGGAGATAAGATAGCGTATCGTAACCAACTATAACTAACCACCAAACAAACCCATCCTGGATCTCGCCCCTTATCCAAAGAAGCAATCCGAGGGTAACTCACACAGTTGGATTAGTGATGGTTCAAGTTATTGTGTCAATAGAACTATTACTAGTCCAGTTATCATTAGTTAGGTGTAAGTTGTTCTGAGTACTTGTTAGCCAGTACTTTCACCAAGTCATCCATAACCGCGGAAAACACGGCTTCTCGAGAAGATTTATCCCTGCAGGGGTGCACCAATTTGGCCGTACACGTAAGAATAACCCGCCAGATGGGAAGGCCTTTCCCACCAAGCGGGGCACTCAACACAACTCAACTCTTCTTCGCATCAAGCCCAAAGAACCACATGCTGTGCGTGCGCGGCTAATCGAGCCCCACGAAGAAAAGGGGACCCTCATAGCACTCTAAGACCACGCCGCCCTAAATGTCGACTACAAAAGTTCCACCCTGGCGCCAAGGGTTCGCACCTGCACATGCATGCATCAAATGGAAAGCCCGAACTAAGTGTGGCGATTTGGACGAGATGCGAATCGAATCAAATTGAGGGGGGCGCCCATACACACTTCCCACATGCGGTTAGTGCGCTCATCATGGATCAGTAGACAAGACCCTTTTCCTAATTAGGGTCGACACTAGCAGGCCTCAAAACCACGCCGGGCCTCCTGCCGGTGCCTTATCAGCAAATTATTATTATCCACAAACATTAACAGGTTGATTGTTTAACATCGAGCCCCAGAACATAATGAAATATGGTAACAGAAAATAACGGACAGCAGACTCGAGCAAAACAACCCTAAGCATGCTAGTAAGACACGGGCAACAAGCAAGGGGGTTATAGGTGTGGAGGTGAGGCTATATCAGGGTTAAAGGATACATGTGATAGGTTCGTAACAGAAGCAACGATTCAAAAGGCTAGCAGAATAGACAACGGAAGTATCGGTATCCAATGTTGAAAGGAACACAATGGTTCATGTGAGTGAATACTTGCCTGCAAACTCAGCAGCCTGGTACTGAGCTAGATCCTTAGAAGGGTGTCGTAAGTATCGTCGGTCTCAACGTCGTCGTGTATCCGAGAAGAAGCAAACAAACAACGCAGAGGACAAACAATCAATAACATGGCATAGTGCACAATCATGGGATGATGCATGACCATTTAATTTATGCATAGAAATAAACTAGTTGGCAAGATAACATGTTTAAATGGACCCATATGCAATTGGATTGCATAGGGAAAGCCCATGAATTATGGTTGAAATAATTGTTCTACCACTAATCATCATGTGAAAGTTGATTAGCATGATGCATGGATGAGGAAAACAGAAAGAAAACAACAATAGAAACAATTTGAAAAGAAGTTTAACAAGTTTGGAATTTATTTATTAATTTAGGAAATTTTGGTTCCTTAAAGGTGTTACACAAGCATTTGTTGTTTTCACCAATTTAATTTGTTCAAAATAGATAACAAGGTTCATATTTGATAAGAACACACAATTTTAGGTGGAATACATGTTTCACTTGTTGAAAATGGATTTCAAATAAATTATTTATGAATTAAACAAGTTTAAGCAAGAATTAAATGAATTTAATTCAAACATGAACTTATTTGAATTTTTATTTGTGCAAAACATTAAGTGAGATTCATAATTGAAAAGCTTATACTTTTATGGTTTGAAAACATATTTTATAAGTTCAAGAATAATTTAATTTGATCAAGTTATGAACTTAACAATATTAAATGATTTAAACAAGGTTTAAATCATTTAACCAATTTTAATTATTCAAAACATGAAACAAATTTTATATTTGAAAAGGTGGTTTAATTTTGCATGGAAAACATATTTCATTTGTGGAAAATGGATTTAAAATGGGCAAGTTATTAATTTGGCAATTTTAAATGCAATAATTAAGAAACAGTTGTTTTTAGCAATTTAAATTATTCAAAACAGCAAACAAAGTTGATATTTGCAAAGTACATGAAAAATTGAATGGAAAACATATTTAGTTTGTTGAATTTGGAATTTTTATGCCCAAGTTATGAATTTTGCAAAATTAAGTGAATTAAACAAGGATTCAAATATTTCACCAATTTAAAATATTCAAAACAGTAAAAAAAAATTATATTTGGGTAGAGCATTTAATTTGGTACAGAATACATATTTAAAAAGTTGAAATTGGAGTTAAAATGAAATAGTTATGCATTTTAGAAGTTTAGTTATTATTCTGCCATTTAATTAGCTGCTAGGGACTTAGAATTTAATTAGCAGGGACCTAGAAAATAGTTAGCAGGGACCTGTCTGTGATAAGGGATTTGTTTGGGTTGTGAAAAATAAGAGGTAAAATGGGGGTTTAATCCCGTGGGGGGTGGGATTCGAACCCACCCCCTCTGCTGTGAGCGCAAGGGACAGAACCAGTGGGGTGTGATGTTCGGTTTGTTGACAGAAGGGGGTGCGGGGGGGGGGGGGTTATCCTTCAGGTAAGTTGTGGTTTTTTCTCTGAACTGAAACTGTACGTAACTGAATGTCGACGGAAGGAAGTCGGCCGGCGGTGATCGTTTGCTCGCGGTGGCCGTGGTGATCCGCTGTGTGTGGGCTTGTGCTGTGGTGCTTGCGCAAGGAAAAGGAGAGGGAGAGACAGGGATGAGGAGGCGGGCTCACAGCGAGGGAGGCGAAGGAGAAGGTCGGGGCGGAGCAGAGAGGCGTCCGGCGGCGAGGGGTGGATGGCGGCGGCGCTGTGCTGGGTCCCCGTGGCCACCGAGGGGTCGATGAGGGAGAGGGCGCCGGGGGGTTTCCATTCCCGGCCTCGCCCTGGCCGGAGGGTGGCCCTCCCGGCGGCGATCACCGGCGAAAAGAGGGGGTGGTGGTCGGGTGTGATACAGGTTCAGAGAGAGCCTGGTGCAGAGAGAAGAGAGTTAGAAAGAATGGAGGCGGGGGAGAGAGGAAGAGAGGAGGAGAGGAGTGCGGCTAGGGTTAGAGGGGAACCCTAGGGCTTGAGCTAGGTTTATAGGGGGAGGGAGAGCGAGCAGCAGCCATCGCTGCTCCTGGATGTCGACGTGGGTAGCCTCAGAGTGCTGCCGTACAGGGGAAGAACAAGGGTGGGGGTCGAAGGGGTACCAAGCCTGAGGGGTAGAGGTGGGCTGGGCCTGCTCCTCTCTCTGTTTGGGGTTTTGGTTTTTATTTTTTTTGTTCTAGTTATTTTTTTGCAGATTTGAACAAGGAGGAAAAGAAAGGGGTTTTTGTTATGAGAAAATTTAGGAAAATTTTGGTATAGTGTAAATATGGTAACAGCAACATTTGCAAGTTTTGGTTCTTCAAAAAGTTCAAATATTTTGTTGTTTGGAATTTGATTGAAATTTGAATGGACTTGAGATTAAGTGATTTATTAAAAAGAAACATCTAATTAGCTTTGGACCCTCAAGTTGATTTGAAACAAAAATGATTGGAAAAGTTTTGTAATTCTCATAAATTCAACATGGTTGCTGTTTGGAAGATGTAATTGAATTCTGAATGCAATTTGAATGAATTTTGAATATTAAGTGAAATATTGAAAGCAATAATTTAAATAGTTTGAACCTTAGTTTAATGGAAACAAATGATGGAAGTGTTTTGTCATTTTCATAATTTTCAAAAGGGGTTGCTGTTTTGGAAATTAATTGAATTTGAAAATGGTTTGGTATTAAATGATTTTTTGTTAGAAACAAATCAACAGTTTTGAAATCACAACTTTAATGGAAACAATTGATTGTTTTGATTTGAAATATCATTTGGAAATTGTAACATCACAAGTATGAAACAAAAGGTTTAAAATTTGGTTTGAAATTCAAATAGAAAACAAAGGAAAACAATTGGAAAACAAACGAAAACAGAGGAAAACAAATGGAAAACAAGCAAAACAAATGCAATGAACATGATGTCATGATGCAAAACATAAAATAACAGAGAGCAAACATTCTAATGGCTATTTTTCATACTTGGGATGTTACAAAACGCCCCCCCTTGAAGGAATCGCGCCCCGAGATTCCTACTGAGAAAAGAAAAGGTCCGGATACTTCTTGCGAGGATCCTCTTGAGCTGTGACACGTGAAACACACCGTGCAACTTGGATAGTTTTTCTGGAAGTTCAATACGATAGGCATTCCTGGCAACTCTTCTGGAAAGACGTCAGGGAATTCGCAATTCACCGGAACATTTTCGAGTAAAGGTAGAGGTTTTGTATCGAGGGTGTATAGCTGAATAGAACTTGATTCATTTGGAGAGTAGACTATCTGGTCAGCAGGGTGGAACAGAGTTATTGATTAGATGCCGTTAGAAGGACTGAAGTGGAAAGCAACAACAAGGTTTGAACGGACGAAAAGGATGCTGAGAAGAACAGGATAACGAAGCAACATCGGGAAAACACGAGATCAAAACACTCCTGAGGTACTACGGAAAACCCATCCGGGCTTCTAGAGGATCAATATCTACTGCTTAAGGAATAGAGGATCTGCTTCCGGGGCTTGCACGCCTCCGTTCTCAATCGTGAGTAGGCAACATGATAAATCATGTCACAACCACCTCCATTCCTATGGACTAGTAGATATAACTATCCTAGAGAAATCAGGATACGTGAAATCCTAACTTGAAAGTTTAGATGAGAAGAGAAAACAACGTTGCACTTCCTTACCAGAAAAGGGAGGGTGGGTGGGGAAAGAAATAAAATGGCAGAATTCCTACTCTCACGTTTCATTTTTCCTATATAGCTACAAAATAGTTTATAGACTCAACTGCGACCAGTAAAAGGGATCCTACAGGAAGACAGGCTCTGATACCATTTGTCGCACCCGGACTTCTAGGGGATACTCACAGTCCGTTAAACAGCAGATAAATGGCTTACGGTGCATACCGGCACCCGCATCTCAATGTGAGCAGGCCAACACGTAAACGTGTGACAACCATTCTCTACTATTCATCGTCTGCGCAAACCATCCCATAGAAATCCAGATACTTCCATTGACGTACTTCAAAACATACACACATGGTACGTCAACGGCATTGGAACAAGGGATATCACAACAGATCTCTACGACACAAAAGATTGAAATAAGTTGCAAATAGCTCTCACTAGAGCAGAGATAGCAAATACAATCATCCAGAGGACACATGTCCCAACAATTCATCATTAGATCACAGCGGAAGCATTCAACATGTCTGAGTACAGACAAGATCCAAATAGGCCTAAGAGGCCGGAAACGAAAAGACGGAGCCCATCCACGAAGTCTCGGATCCTGCCCGGGTCCGCTATCTGCTCGTCAGCAGCCTCGTCATACTCCACGTAGTAGCCACCATGGGGATCCTCGGAAACGTAGTCTGCGGAAACCACAGCCCCAAAGGGGTCAGTACATAAACGTACTGGCAAGCAAGACTCACAATTCACCAAATTGTACCCGTCAACATCAAGCACAGATGCTTTGGGTTCAACGGAAGAAAGGGGTGATACAAAAGATGCGGCAGCGGGCTGCACTAACAACTACAGATACATACTACAACTTCCGGCTAACAGAAAGGAGATAAGATAGCGTATCGTAACCAACTATAACTAACCACCAAACAAACCCATCCTGGATCTCGCCCCTTATCCAAAGAAGCAATCAGAGGGTAACTCACACAGTTGGATTAGTGATGGTTCAAGTTATTGTGTCAATAGAACTATTACTAGTCCAGTTATCATTAGTTAGGTGTAAGTTGTTCTGAGTACTTGTTAGCCAGTACTTTCACCAAGTCATCCATAACCGCGGAAAACACGACTTCTCGAGAAGATTTATCCCTGCAGGAGTGCACCAATTTGGCCGTACACGTAAGAATAACCCGCCAGATGGGAAGGCCTTTCCCACCAAGCGGGGCACTCAACACAACTCAACTCTTCTTCGCATCAAGCCCAAAGAACCACATGCTGTGCGTGCGCGGCTAATCGAGCCCCACGAAGAAAAGGGGACCCTCATAGCACTCTAAGACCACGCCGCCCTAAATGTCGACTACAAAAGTTCCACCCTGGCGCTAAGGGTTCGCACCTGCACATGCATGCATCAAATGGAAAGCCCGAACTAAGTGTGGCGATTTGGACGAGATGCAAATCGAATCAAATTGAGGGGGGCGCCCATACACACTTCCCACATGCGGTTAGTGCGCTCATCATGGATCAGTAGACAAGACCCTTTTCCTAATTAGGGTCGACACTAGCAGGCCTCAAAACCATGCCGGGCCTCCTGCCGGTGCCTTATCAGCAAATTATTATTATCCACAAACATTAACAGGTTGATTGTTTAACATCGAGCCCCAGAACATAATGAAATATGGTAACAGAAAATAACGGACCGCAGACTCGAGCAAAACAACCCTAAGCATGCTAGTAAGACACGGGCAACAAGCAAGGGGGTTATAGGTGTGGAGGTGAGGCTATATCAGGGTTAAAGGATACATGTGATAGGTTCGTAACAGAAGCAACGATTCAAAAGGCTAGCAGAATAGACAACGGAAGTATCGGTATCCAATGTTGAAAGGAACACAATGGTTCATGTGAGTGAATACTTGCCTGCAAACTCAGCAGCCTGGTACTGAGCTAGATCCTTAGAAGGGTGTCGTAAGTATCGTCGGTCTCAACGTCGTCGTGTATCCGAGAAGAAGCAAACAAACAACACAGAGAACAAACAATCAATAACATGGCATAGTGCACAATCATGGGATGATGCATGACCATTTAATTGATGCATAGAAATAAACTAGTTGGCAAGATAACATGTTTAAATGGACCCATATGCAATTGGATTGCATAGGGAAAGCCCATGAATTATGGTTGAAATAATTGTTCTACCACTAATCATCATGTGAAAGTTGATTAGCATGATGCATGGATGAGGAAAACAGAAAGAAAAACAACAATAGAAACAATTTGAAAAGAAGTTTAACAAGTTTGGAATTTATTTATTAATTTAGGAAATTTTGGTTCCTTAAAGGTGTTACACAAGCATTTGTTGTTTTCACCAATTTAAATTGTTCAAAATAGATAACAAGGTTCATATTTGATAAGAACACACAATTTTAGGTGGAATACATGTTTCACTTGTTGAAAATGGATTTCAAATAAATTATTTATGAATTAAACAAGTTTAAGCAAGAATTAAATGAATTTCATTCAAACATGAACTTATTTGAATTTTTATTTGTGCAAAACATTAAGTGAGATTCATAATTGAAAAGCTTATACTTTTATGGTTTGAAAACATATTTTATAAGTTCAAGAATAATTTAATTTGATCAAGTTATGAACTTAACAATATTAAATGATTTAAACAAGGTTTAAATCATTTAACCAATTTTAATTATTCAAAACATGAAACAAATTTTATATTTGAAAAGGTGGTTTAATTTTGCATGGAAAACATATTTCATTTGTGGAAAATGGATTTAAAATGGGCAAGTTATTAATTTGGCAATTTTAAATGCAATAATTAAGAAACAGTTGTTTTCAGCAATTTAAATTATTCAAAACAGCAAACAAAGTTGATATTTGCAAAGTACATGAAAAATTGAATGGAAAACATATTTAGTTTGTTGAATTTGGAATTTTTATGCCCAAGTTATGAATTTTGCAAAATTAAGTGAATTAAACAAGGATTCAAATATTTCACCAATTTAAAATATTCAAAACAGTAAAAAAAAATTATATTTGGGTAGATCATTTAATTTGGTACAGAATACATATTTAAAAAGTTGAAATTGGAGTTAAAATGAAATAGTTATGCATTTTAGAAGTTTAGTTATTATTCTGCCATTTAATTAGCTGCTAGGGACTTAGAATTTAATTAGCAGGGACCTAAAAAATAGTTAGCAGGGACCTGGCTGTGATAAGGGATTTGTTTGGGTTGTGAAAAATAAGAGGTAAAATGGGGGTTTAATCCCGTGGGGGGTGGGATTCGAACCCACCCCCTCTGCTGTGAGCGCAAGGGACAGAACCAGTGGGGTGTGCTGTTCGGTTTGTTGACAGAAGGGGGTGCGGGGGGGGGGGGGGGGGTTATCCTTCAGGTAAGCTGTGGTTTTTTCTCTGAACTGAAACTGTACGTAACTGAATGTCGACGGAAGGAAATCGGCCGGCGGCGATCATTTGCTCGCGGTGGCCGTGGTGATCCGCTGCGTGTGGGCTTGTGCTGTGGTGCTTGCGCAAGGAAAAGGAGAGGGAGATACAGGGATGAGAGGTGGGCTCACAGCGAGGGAGGCGGAAGAGAAGGTCGGGGCGGAGCAGAGAGGCGGCCGGCGGCGAGGGGTGGATGGCGGCGGCGCTGTGCTGGGTCCCCGTGGCCGCCGAGGGGTCGAGGAGGGAGAGGGCGCCGGGGGCTTTCCATTCCCGGCCTCGCCCTGGCCGGAGGGTGGCCCTCCCGGCGGCGATCACCGGCGAAAAGAGGGGGTGGTGGTCGGGTGTGATACAGGTTCAGAGAGAGCCTGGTGCAGAGAGAAGAGAGGTAGAAAGAATGGAGGCGGGGGGAGAGAGGAAGAGAGGAGGAGAGGAGTGCGGCTAGGGTTAGAGGGGAACCCTAGGGCTTGAGCTAGGTTTATAGGGGGAGGGAGAGCGAGCAGCAGCCGTCACTGCTCCTGGATGTCGACGTGGGTAGCCTCAGATGGCTGCCGTACAGGGGAAGAAGAAGGGTGGGGGTCGAAGGGGTACCAGGCCTGAGGGGTAGAGGTGGGCTGGGCCTGCTCCTCTCTCTGTTTGGGGTTTTGGTTTTTATTTTTTTGTTCTAGTTATATTTTTGCAGATTTGAACAAGGAGGAAAAGAAAGGGGTTTTTGTTATGATAAAATTTAGGAAAATTTTGGTATAGTGTAAATATGGTAACAACAACATTTGCAAGTTTTGGTTCTTCAAAAAGTTCAAATATTTTGTTGTTTGGAATTTGATTGAAATTTGAATGGACTTGAGATTAAGTGATTTATTAAAAAGAAACATCTAATTAGCTTTGGACCCTCAAGTTGATTTGAAACAAAAATGATTGGAAAAGTTTTGTAATTCTCATAAATTCAACATGGTTGCTGTTTGGAAGATGTAATTGAATTCTGAATGCAATTTGAATGAATTTTGAATATTAAGTGAAATATTGAAAGCAATAATTTAAATAGTTTGAACCTTAGTTTAATGGAAACAAATGATGGAAGTGTTTTGTCATTTTCATAATTTTCAAAAGGGTTTGCTGTTTTGGAAATTAATTGAATTTGAAAATGGTTTGGTATTAAATGAATTTTTGTTAGAAACAATTCAACAGTTTTGAAATCACAACTTTAATGGAAACAATTGATTGCTTTGATTTGAAATATCATTTGGAAATTGTAACATCACAAGTATGAAACAAAAGGTTTAAAATTTGGTTTGAAATTCAAATAGAAAACAAAGGAAAACAATTGGAAAACAAATGAAAATAGAGGAAAACAAATGGAAAACAAGCAAAACAAATGCAATGAACATGATGTCATGATGCAAAACATAAAATAACAGAGAGCAAACATTCTAATGGCTATTTTTCATACTTGGGATGTTACAATAGATTACACCGGCTTGAAAAAATTGTGTCCAAAAGATAGGTTCGCATTACCGCGAATCGATCAAATAATAGACGCCACTGCTGGCTCTGAGCTTTTATGATTTTTGGATGCTTATTCCTGGTACCATCAAATACGTATGAGGAAAGAAGATCAAATCAAAACTTCCTTCATAACCCCGTAGGGAGCATACTATTAAATAACCATGCCCTTTGGCCTAAAGAACGCGGATGCAACTTATCAGCGTTGCATGCAACGATGTTTGCATAGTCAGATTGGCAAAAATGTTCACGTTTACGTGGACGACATTGCCGTCGTTTCCAAGGAAAAAGACGCACTCCTTGAAGATTTGCGAGAAACCTTCGAAAATTTGCGCACTTACAAAATGAAGTCGAATCCATTAAAGTGCGTATTCGGGGTTCCCTCAGGAAAACTTCTGGGTTTTATTGTTTCTCACGGAGGAATAGAAGTAAACCCGGAAAAGATCAAGGCAATCTTAAACATCAAGATGTACAAAGTTGCGGCGCCGCCAGTGGAATGTGACGGATATCTTTCACTGTGCGCTATGTCCTACATTACAAACAGAAGACTGGATGCATCTTTTCTTCAAATGCAACTTTAGTTCCCGTATCTGGACATATCTCCAGGTTCACTGGGAAGATGGAGACAGCTTTGATCAGATTTTCTATGATGCTCACAAAAAGTTTGATAAACCATTTTTGCGGAGGTGGTGATTATTGCTTTGTGGCACATTTGGAAAGTACGCAATGAGGTTGTTTTTCAACATGTTATGCCAACTTTCAGGACTTGGAAAAGAAACTTTGTTCATGATATCACCATGCATACGCATAGGGTGAAGGATAAACATTTACAAGTATTGCTGCAGTGGATTCATCATCTTGCTTGATCCTACTAGGAGCTGTGTATATATTGTAATTCTTTGTACATGTCTGTTGGTTTTAATAAATAAAATGCTATGGGGTTTTACCCCATAGTTTAGGTTCAAAAAAAAAAGATGTACAAAGATTGACGGGTTCTGCAGCCGCCCTCAGCAGGTTCATAAGCCAGCTAGGAGACAAAGGTTTGCCATTATACAAATTGTTGAAGAAATCTGACAAATTTGAATGGACAGAAGAGGCGAACAAAGCATTAACCCAGCTAAAAGAAACCTTGATGAAAGCTCCGATTTTGGTATCACCAAAAGACGAAGAACCCATGTTATCGTATCTCACAGCAACAAACAGGGTTATTAGCGTTGTGATAGTTGTGGTAAGGCGGAAAGAAGAGCAAAGCATACCAGATCAACATCCGGTATATTATATAAGCGAAGTTTTTTCCGAATCCAAACAAAGGTACACACACTATCAAAAGCTGGCATATGACGTATTTTCGCATCTCGAAAACTCTGCCATTATTTCCAAGGACATTCCATAATAGTGGTATGTAAAGCACCACTAGGGGATATAATTAACAATGCGGACGCAACAGGCCGAGTAGCCAAATGGGGCATCGAGCTGGCTGCGTTCGACATTAAGTACCAACCCCGGACGACAATCAAGTCCCAGGCGTTGGCAGATTTCGTTGCTGATTGGACAGAAGCAATGGAAAACACACCAATGCCGGAGTTGGAATACTGGGTTATGCACTTTGATGGATCCAAGATGAAGGAAGGCGCTGGAGCTGGTGTAGTGCTAAAATCCCCAAAAGGAGATACTATGGAGTATGTATTACAAATACACTTCAACGACAACAATAATGTGGCAGAATACGAAGCTTTGCTTCATGGCTTGCAAATTGCAAAATAAATAGGCGTCAAACACATATTATGCTATGGCGACTCAGATTTGGTACAGCATCAGCTCAACCAAACATGGGACGCCAAAAGCCCCATCATGGCCAAATATCGGAGAATGGTGGACGAGTTTGCTATTTGCTTCTTAGGATTTGAAGTACTTCACGTCAAAAGGGAAGAAAATTGGAGCGCGGATGCATTAGCCCGCATGGGCTCGAAAAGAGTGAAAACCCTACCACCAGGTGTGTTTGTCCAACATTTGCATGAACCATCAATAAAAGGTGGAGACGTTGATTATCCTCTCGTTTCCGAGTCAATTGAAATCCTGCTCGTTAACCCGGATTGGACAATTCCATATTTAAACTTCTTAGTAGATCAGAAGTACCCGGATGGAGCAGACGAGGTCTTGCGAAGACAAATAAAACGTCGATGTAAAGGATACACGGTAATCAATGGTTGCCTGTATAAACGCAACACTATCGGAATTTTTCAGCGATGTATTTCACCAGAAGAAGGCCGAGAAATATTGCAAGAAATCCATGCAGGAGATTGCGGACATCATGCTCAATCAAAAAGCATAGTTAAGAAAGCATTCCGTGCGGAGTTTTTCTGGCTAACAGCCAAGACAGATGTCGAACATATAGTAAATACATGTGTCGGATGTCAGTATTATGCCAAGCAGAAGAATATACCAGCCTAAGCACTCAAAACTATCCCTATAACATGGACATTTGCGGTCTGGGAGCTAGATATGATGGGACCATTCAAAACTGCAAGAGGTGGACTTACACATCTACTCGTCGCAGTAGATAAGTATACCAAGTGGGTGGAGGCAAAACCCATCAAAAAGCTTGACGGTGTAACTGCCAGGAATTTCATTATTGACGTAGTCATGAGATACGGCGTTCCACATAGCATAATTACCGACAACGGGACAAATTTCTCTATTGGAGAGTTGGCAAAATATTGCCAACAAACGGGAATACGCCTAGATCTTGCATCTGTGGCACACCCGCAATCCAATGGACAGGTTGAAAGAATGAATAGCTCAATCCTGTAGGGAATACGCCCAAGACTCGAATCTCCTCTTCATAGAGCTGCTGGAGCATGGGTAGAAGAGTTACCTTCCGTGCTTTAGAGTATTCGAACGACGCCAAACAGGTCAACATGGCAAACCCCGTTTTTCCTGGTTTATGGCGCAGAAGCAGTGCTTCCAACGGACATGATCCATGATAGCACAAGAGTGCAAGATTTCGATGACTCGGATGCCTAAAGTGCACGACAGGATGCCATCGATCTCCTAGAAGAAGAACGGGAACTTGTGCTTCAAAGATCCGCCATTTATCAGCAAGGATTGAGACGCTACCATAGTCGGAAAATCAGGCATCGATCTTTCAAAGAAGGTGACCTAGTGCTAAGATTGGTGCAAGAAAGGAAGCACAAGTTAGCCCCAGTCTGGGAGGGACCATTCGTCATTAGCAAGGCTATGAAAAATGGATCTTACTATCTTGTAGATATTCGAGACACGGAAGATGATCCCAAGCGTCTGAATCGCAAAGGAAAGGGAAAGGTAGATGTTGAGCTAGGAGAGACAAAAAGGCCCTGGAGCATCCAGCAGTTACGTCCCTTCTACACTTAGTTCAATTTCTATGTAAACATCTTTGAGATTATGAAATAAAGTTGTCGGAATTCATACATCTATGTTTTTACATGTTTATTATAGTACAAAACATAAATCCGCCTTATCTATTTCCCAATGATCTTTCAAAATACTCAATGTTAACCTGAATTGTGTCTGCGTGCTCGGAGTTAAAAACTGAATAATTTTCAGCCTAAGGAGGCTTAAAGAAATTCAGATTGTGCCTGCGTGCCTGAGTTTCTTACAACATTGTCACTGGAGCTAGTAAGTAAAAATGCCTTTAGTATGATCCATGTTTCCGATTTTTGACTGATTGGTTATACCCAGTCACTTGGCATGAAGATTAAGTACTATCGAACCATTTCAAACACTAAGGACAGTTAAAGCATACAAACAAGAGAACTTAGAAGATAAAGGAATAAAAACCCGGAAAACTTGCAAACACTTAAATATTTAACTGCAAAAGCGGAGTACTTGTTTATACAAAAGAATAGAAAGCATTACAATAAGGTTTACATTGTAAGAACAATAATGCTTCTATTTTTCCCATCTCCTACTCAGGACCAGGCAGCTTCTTCAGGCATCCGACTCTTCCTCGTTGCTGGATTCCTCTGGATTTGCCGGGATTGCTTCTTCAGGGTAGAAGGTGGAGATGTTCACCATGGTCGCAATCTTGGTGGCGTGACCTTTGATTTCATCAAAGATGATGTCCCGTTGAGCTTCCGTGTATCCCTGAGGGATGCTGGACGCCATACGCCAAGATTTGGCAGCAGGGTAGTGCATGCGCATGATCCCAAGAGCCATGCGTGCACCACCGCGAGCCGCACAACGGAGCAGGGACTCCTTGCGGTTCGCCACCTCCACAATAGCTTACGGAAGTTTTTCAACTTCCGAGAGCTCCCCAGATTTCTCGGGAACGTACTTGTTGATAAGTAGCATTCCCGCGGCCTTGATTGCGGTGAAGACCTTCCCGAAAGCCCGGATTCTCTCAATCCGGGTAAGCTGGGGGCTATCTCCTGTTTCAGTAAACACACAAGTGTTAGAAAAAACAGAAGAAGATGAAACATGGAAAATTCGATAAATGACAAAGTACTTACCGAGAATCTGGTGCATCTTGGTGCCTTCTTCCAGGTGCTGGTTCAAGGCGTTCTCTAGATCCCGGATGGTGGCCTTATCCTTTTCGGCCTGGTTGGAGGCCTTAGATTTGGCAATGCCAACAGCTAGTTAGCTGGCCTCCAGGTCCTGCTGCAGCTTCACATTGAGCTTGTGAAGATCCAGGTTCTCGCGGCGGAGGTTCTCGGCGTTGCCAGCATCTTCAGCAACTTGTTTGGCTTTCGCCAAAGAAGCTGAAAAGCAAGTAAAGGACGAGTTAAAAACTCGGAAAACTACTTAGAAAAATTCACAACTGAAAGCAGAGAAAAATTTAATACCTGCTAAATCACTCAGTTCTTGCTGAGTGGATGCCAGTTCTGCCTCATTATCCTCAAGAATCGAAAGAAGGGTTTTCACCTCCTTGTTCTTGATGGTAAGTTTGTTGAAAACTTCAGGGTTGATGTTCTCAGCAGTTTGCTGAAACACGGAAAAGAGATAAAAAAATGCTTAAGTTAAAAACAAGCATAACAATGAAAAAAAACATTAAGACAAAAGTATACATTTGACTTATTGCTTGGGGCTAGAGGTATTACCTGGCTCATCTTGGTCAGGTTTGCCAAGTTTTCATTGAATTCTTTTGCATAGTCGGCAAAAAGAATCCCAAAATGGCAAAGGCCGTCCTGGATGACCTGCCGAGGTGAAAACACGAAGTTATTCCTTACAACAAGCCCGCCTTGCGGCCAAGGTCGGATCAGAGGTGCTGGAGCGAAGAATTTGGTAGCCCACAGACGAATGTATCCGTGTTTGTCAAATGGTTCTTCCTTTACCTTAAAGTCTCTGTCAAAAGTCGGAATGGGTTCCTCCTCAGTTGTACAAGAAGGGCCACCCATTTTCGGCATCGCCCTTTCCCTCGCATCCGTCTGGGATGCAATAGGATGGCTGGTCGGCAGGGGATACTCTGCCTCCCTTACAGATTGGTTTTCTCCACCTGGAGCAGCTGGGGTATCAGGAGCCACAACAGGGGATGGATGCACCCCTTGCCAGTAGCTACCTTATGTCTCTTTAGCTTCTTTGGCTTCAGAGAAGTAGGAGCAAGGCTGAAAAGGAAAGGAAGTGAAGGAAAATTCCGAGAAATCAGTTTTCCAAGAAAATAAAATAACTGCTGCGACTAAAAGCAGAGAAAAACGGAAACCGAGATGATTACCTGGAAGTAGCGACGGGAATTCCGTCAAGTTCCACCGCTTCTTCAGCAGTTGATGAGTTCTTGCGTTTCCGACCACAAGAAAACTTGGCATGCATTGCGTCCAGTTCGACATCAGTTGCAAGGTTTTTGTCGGTAAGGTCGACAAACTATGGAAAAAGAACAATATCCGACTAAGTCAGGAAACCTGAGAAAAATAAAAATCCGAGAAGTTGCCCAAAGAAGAAAAAGTATTACCTTTGGGACGGGGTTTCCTTCATGGTACATCTCTCGGCTTTCTTCACATTGGTCGCGTGTGGCGACCAAATGATTAACCCGCTTTTTGAAGTCCCTCTTCGAGAATGCCTTATCCGTTCCCCTCATTTTTTCTTCCGGGCCCTTGTATTCAGATAGAAGCCGGGTTCGATGCGCTAGAGGTTGGATACGTCTTCCGAACCAACACAAAATAGTGTCGGTTCCAGTAAGAGGAGGTTTTGAAGAGACGAGTTTGGCGATGCGCCGTTTGATTTTCATCAAATCATCCGGCAGAGTTTGGACTGCCTCCACTGCCCAGTTATCCTGGGGAGTGGCAGCACAATTGGTGAAAGGTGGAATCCCCGTTTCCTTTCCAGGAAACGGGATGTCTTGGTGGTAGAAAAAGGAACACATCCAGAATTTGACGAATTTCGATGTTTTGATCTTGGGGAACCAATCCTCCCTGAATCTACGCAGGGTGAAGGATATGGTCCCGCAAGTCGGGAGTGCACCCTCTGAGGGGTTTCTCTTAACCCCGAAACAATACTGCCAGAAATCTAACCTAGGCTCTAATCCTAGATGCCCTTCGAAGAGGGCCTGGAACCCGGCTAGATAACGAATGGAGTTTGGTGGCAGGTTGTGGGGTTGGATGTTATAGTGGTTGAGAACTTGAAGAAAGAAGGCGGAAGGCGGAATTCCCATACCTCAAGAGATGTGCGAGGTCAGGAGAACCCGTTCCCCGGCATTGGGAAAGGGCTCGGATTCGTCTTCTTCATGCCGCCATTTCCCCTTCACGATCAACCCCTCCTTCTCCATTGTCGGAAGAAGGGAGGGGGTGATGTTGCACCGGCTCCAATTGCCGGAGATCTTGCCCTCGTCTTCGTCTCCGGCGGCGGCGGCCGCAGCGGCGAGCTCCTCCCCGACGAGGAGGATTTCTCTTCTGCCGTTTCGGGGACGAGTGGCGGAGGCGGCGCAGAGAAAGAGGCGGCCAGGTTCCCAGCCGCGAGAGGAGGATCCTCGCGGGCCTGGTCGCCGGAAGCGTTCTCCGGTGCGTTGGCGGCGGCGCGGCTCGGAGAATCTAGCTGCGGGTCCATGGTGTCGATGATTTCACCGATGTCGGCAGCGACCGAGTGCCCCTCTGCGACGCACGGTGATCCACCGGTGTCCATTTGCGGGCGGCGCGGTGAGGGTCCCGAACTCCCGACGAAGAAGTTCCGGGAACAGTGCAGGACGTGCGCAAGCTCTATTCGCTCTAATGGAACCTTGGCTCGGGTGCTATGGCCCTTGGGGGCTGGGATGTGAAGTGAGAGCAGAAGAATCGCCGGAGGACTCGAGGTAGGCTATTTACAGCCGGAAAATCTTTGAGATGCGCTTCAACGACTCTTTAGACCTTTAGATGTTCAACGCGTGTCACTCGCAAGAATATCCGGGAAATGAGGTGGCGAGTGATGATTGATATCTCCTCGTTTCCCGCAAGAATCTGTCAGAGATACGTTTCAGGGTTTCATATTTGGAACCCAAACATCCCTGACGTCAGCATGATTTTATCGCTGACGTAGGAAGTTCCTTCTCCACGAAGGCTCGTGGAAGAGAAAGCCGGATTTTTCCAGGAATCCGAGTTTCGTGTTAAAGCATGATTTAAGGAAAAGAAGAATCGAGACGAAGATCCAACATTTCTCGGAAATAATTCAAATTGACGAAAGACGGCGAATTTAAGTCTCAATCCTTCTTGAGGGCTACTGTCGGATATATACTGATTAGGGGTATATCCGGCATTGTCCTACAGAGCTGGATTACCAGGGTGGCCTGATTGGTAATGGATCATAGTCCATTAGGCGGCCCAGTAAGCTGACTCACGGAAGCCGGATTCTAGAAGAACCCGGACCATGGCCCACGTGGTACGGCTTGGAGTAGAAGGCGGATTCGTGCTTTCCAAGTTAGAAACTTACCGTAGTCTTCTAGGTTTCCTTTTTGTAAGTCCTAACCCGGCTATCTATATAAATCCGGACGGGAGAGAAGAAAGACACAGACAATTAGCTAGAAGCCAACTCGCCGAGAAGTTGATCCTCGTCGAGTTAGCAAACCCTAACTCACATTGTACTCTATATACTTCAGGCTTCAGCACTGGTTTAGTGAGATTGCAGGATTAGGAACGCCGCCTAGTTGCGACGTACCGAACCTTGGTAAACTTTGGTGTCCCTGGTTGTCATACTACCACGTTCCCCCCATGTCTTTACCCGTAGGCCTCATGGCACCCCCGTCTATGAACCCTACTACGATGTCTCGACACTTATGTCACATAATAAGTTGATGACTAGAGACAACTTGAAAAGGACTAACATGGGTAAACCCGAGTCCTATTCAGAAAATGAAACCATTGCACACCTTTTCCATGAATGTGTGGTTGCTAAAGCGATCTGGAAAATTGTTTCCTCTCATTTTTGCATCCCTCTCGGAAATACCCTAGAATCTATATGCAAGTTTTGGATCTCTCAAAACAAAAACTCTGCTTTGAATTCAATTTGTGCTGGTGTGGTTTGGTGTATCCGGAAAACTAGGAATAACAGGATATTTAATAATCAACCTTGGTTTGACATTAAACAGGTGATTTGGCTCTGTCTCAAGACCATCAAGAGCTGGGCAATCCTCTCAAAAGCGCCAACTCTGGACAAACTAGAGACACTCTTGACAGAGATGGAGAAGGCAAATGCAAAACCTCACATGCTAATGTAGGGGTGATACAGCTAGCAACTTGCTGCTCTCCTACTTCAGAGGCGACGCGCAAGAGCGACAGGCTCGCTCTACTCAGCCCGTGCACCTCGCTGGAGTTTCCTTCTTCCCCGGCGCCATCGCCAATGAAGAAACCCAAACTCCCAGGGGGTGTATCTTGCTACTGGAGTGACATGTGCGATCGCTGTGGTGTAGTTTCCTTTCTACTCCTACGGTTTTCCCTCCACCTCCTTCGTGAGGCTGTCGTATGTTTCTCCTATCGTTGACATACCCTAGTATTTGGCTCCCCTTGTCGAATATGCATCTCAACAAGTCCCTCGGATGAACCGATAGGGTTTTGATTAGGAGAACGTGTAGGCGCTGGTGACAATCGTCGGCTAACAGGGGGCACGATTTACCCAGGTTCGGGGCCCTCGTAGAGGTAAAACTCTTACTCCTTCTTCTGTTGATTTGTATTAGCAATAGATCGGTTACAATGGGGGGTGCTCGAGTCGATAGTAAGATCTCAATCTCAAGGCTTTGGTGGTGCGATGTTGCTTGGTCCCCCTCCCGGTGGTTCTACTGGCCTTATATAGGTGGCCAGGTCTCAAACCGCACCCGGGGGGGATACAAACCCTAACCTCAAGTCGGTTACAAGTTTCCTTTCTTGACCATCAAGGCCTTGCGGATGGGCCTTGATTGGGCCTTCTAGAACTGTCTATGGCATCTCCCTTCGGGCGTAGATCTTGGGCCTTAGACCGGGTAGCCTCACCCGATAGGTCCAGGATTCGTCCCCTCGTCAGTAGCCTCCGAGCGTTTGCTCGATTGAGAATCTGTCGGGTAAAACACTCAAAGTTCGTCTTGATTTCTTTCGATTGATTGCTTAAACGGTTTGATGTTTATAGGGTGCATACCCCGTGTGCGATGCGCTTCTTGTACTCGAGCATCGAGCGATGAATGTGCCAGTGTTTTGGCTGTTTTCGCAGAAGGATATGGCTCAGTTGCTTGGCTCTCCCGAAAGTTCAGGGCCAATTAATTGCATCTAGGGCAAAAGCAACTCTGGTCTACACAAATTCGAGACCTCCGACTCGAGTCCGGTGAGGTGATCATTGCGACTGGTCCGTGGAGGTCTTACCGAGTCGAACTTAACCATAGGGGTACCCGGCACGTCCGCTAGGATCTTCGTGTTGTTGACATGGAAATTTACCAGAGGACGCAGCTTGAGTGCGATTCCAGGCCCATAAGAGAGATCTTTGGGTCTTACCTTCGTACTCGAAAGAATACGACATCCGGATGTGCCTAGTCGGCCGAACGATCCAGGGCAAGGATGTGTAAACACATCGTTTGTCAGATGGCAGGAACTGCACACTCGCGGGTATCATCTTGAGAGATTTCGAATGAGGAGATTTTCCTTCTTGTTATACTTATGCAAAAGAAACCCTTGCACTTGTTATATTTTGCCCATACGAAAGAGTTTTCGTGTCTAGAGGCCTTGTTGTACCTATACGAAAGAGATTTCGTGTGTATGCAGTTATGCGAGAGTTTTCGCGTTTTGACATGCCCATACGAAGGAAATTTCGTGTCAGGGAGCTTACGCGAAAGAATTTGCGCGCCTTAATATGCCCATACGAAAGAAATTTCGCGTGAGGTAGCTTAAGCGAAAGAATTTCGCGCCTTGATATGCCCATACGAAAGAATTTTCGTGTGAGGGAGCTTACGTGAAAGAATTTCACACCTTGATGAGGTATGTAATGATGTCATTGCGCACTTGTCCGTTCTGACTCCTCTCGATGGGACGTGACGGAACTGAGCAGAGCGTGATGGCCCACCTTGTCAGCTTTTGAACGGAAACGAGAGGTCGTTTCCGGTTTTCCCGCGAGCCACACGCCATAAATGCGCACGATCTGCTATAAAGATCATGGTAGAGATAACTGTTCACCGCCGCCTCGTTTCCACTTCACGCGTGGCATCCGCGATGGGCGCCACGTCACCAGATCTATGGTTCAGATCGTTTTGGCCTGTGTATAAGTAGCCGTCCTTAGGCGAGGGGTAAATTTCCCTGCCCTTCGCCTCCTTTCTTCCTCCTCGCGCACACCTCCTCATTCTGCAAGCACCAGAGAGCTCCCATGGCTGGAGAGAAGAAACGCAGCGCCGCTGCGTCATCATCAACGGATCTCGGAGACGCCTCCGCGCCGCCCGCCGTGAAGTCAGGCGACTGGCGCTCCGCCAACACCACGAGGAAGAGCCTCAATGAGATGCAGCGAGAGGGGCTGCTGCCCGTCGACGGCGAGAAGCGCGTTCACCTCCCCAAGAAGGAAGAGGTACCACACCATCGCACAAACGAGCGTGTGATCTTCTCAGAGCACGTCTCGCGTGGTCTCTCTTTGCCTCTCCATCCCTTCCTCCTTGGATTGATGTATGTCTATGGCATACAGCTCCATGACTTGCCTCCAAACGCGATTCAGGACATCTCGTGCTTTATCGTGCTTTGCGAGTGCTATTTGGGCATCCGCCCGCATTGGGGCCTCTGGAAGACCCTGTTCAAGGTGCGCATATTCCGAGAGAAGTCGCGACTGGGCGAGTAGGAGGAGCCATTGCGCACTGGCGGGTTCGGGATCCAGGCGAAGACGGATATCCCCTACCCGGAGATGTATTTCGTCGACTCCGCGCAAGGATGGCAGAAGAAGTGGTTCTACGTCATCGACAACAGCGCGGGTGCAGCTCCCGAGTTTCATCCATTCGCGATCCCGAAGCGCCAAAAATCCTGCGCGCACAAGCTTACCCCCGAAGATAACAAGGTCGTTTCCCCTCTACTCGCAAAGGTTGGGAGCTTCCGCAACAAGGCGATGGGGGTTCCGCTGAATGGATTGCATCTGGCGACCGTCTTTCTTCGGCGGAGGATCCAGCCCCTTCAGGACAGACCGTCAACTATGTGGGAGTATCAAGGTACGCAGGACCCGAGCCGCGTCAGCGAAGACCTTCTCTCGAACACCGAGTTCGAGAAAAAGATTGCAGCGATCATGAAGCTGAATAAAGGAGAGGCCTTCTCGGCCCGTTCTCTCGAGCCATTCGAGGCAGCAAAGCCTCCTCCAGCCGATGTAAGTTTTTCTTTGTTCTAGTTTGTTCCCTTTGCAGTCTGAAATTTTGTCGACTGAGGTTCTTCTCCCTTTTTCTTCTTTTTCTCTCGTAGAGGTTGACGGTAGCAACATGCTACCCGCCAGTTTTGGCCGAAGACGCCTTGGATCTCTTGGCGAGCAACATCGAGGCCCCTCTCGAAACCAGCGTTGCTGAGGCTGACTCGAGCTCCGAGCACAACTCTTCGGATGACGTGGAAGACTCGGGTAGCGATCAGCTCCACCACCGTAAGCGCCGCAGGCACAGGGATGATGAAGCCACTTCCAAGGACAATTCCTTGGGTGACGGGCCTGGTAAGGCGACTGAGCCTCTCCAGGTGGCGCCTCTGAATGTGCTTCCTCCCGTAGGCCGCAAGACGAAGGTTCCCACCGCCTGGAATGCGGACATTCTGGATGACGACGATGAGGATGAGTAAGTTTTTCTTGCGTGTTGCCTTCTAGTTGAAAGCCTTTTCCCTTTTCTTCATCTTTGTTTGACTTTCTCTCCAGTAGCGGCCTTCAAACCATCAGCCCTGGGCAGTATGCTTCCTCGATTCCCTCTATGAAGGGGAAAGAAGTTGCCGAAGGAGATGTTGTAGCCACGGAAGCCACCCGAAGGTCTCCAAGTCCTGCAAGGGCCGCTGTAATTCCAGAGTACGGGCTACCTGGTTTTGCGGGTGGAGCTTCTGCACACAAGGAGGTTTTGGGCAGCTCAGCAGATCCTGTGTCTACTGCCCAAGGCCAATTAAGTTTATCCCTCATTTTTGCATCTTTCGCTTCGTTCGGTTGGAATTTCTATCGGGTGCACGACAGTGCTCCCGATGGGAGTATCCCCCGAGGCCGTGGTTAATTGCTTGCGATTAGCCATGGGCTCAAGTTGAACTTTTTTCTTCCTTGTCTTTCTTTATTCTATCGGGTGCACGGCAGTGCTACCGACGGGAGTAGCCCCCGAGGCTATACTTGACTGTGTACAGTCGTGTATAGGCTCAAGAGATTTTGTCCTTTAACTTGAATTTCTGTCTTGGGCTTTAGCAGACTCTCCTCGATTCCCTTTCCTCCATTGGTCGTCGAGTGCTTTCAGCTGAGGCAGATTGTGTTTCCCTTCGGGTGGACCATGATCGACTCGTCCAGGACGGCTAATCTCTTCAAGGTATAATCCGCTCTGTTTTACTATTTCCGTTGATCGCGAAAATTGCTTAAGCTGTATTCGTTGCTCTGTAGCCCAAGTTACCCGCCTGAAGACCGAGAAGGCTGAAGTTATCGCTCGGGTGAAAACCCTTGAGGCTGAGTTGGAGTCCTCCCGGAAGGAGCTGGAGTCCACTCGCAAGCATTCAGCCGACTTCGAGGGGAAACTTGTCGAGGCTCAAGAGGCGCTGAAGCAGTTGGAGGAGGCAGGTGCCAAGCATGACAGTGACCTTGTTGGCATCGTCCGCCCCTTGGCTCAGAAGTTTGCGGGTAAACCATTCTTGACTGTTCTTCTGTTGCAATGTATCTTAATTTGCTATCTCGGAAATTTATGATGTCTTTTTTGTAGATGTCCTTGGGGTTTCACTAGAACTGCCTGGGAGCCAGCGACTGGACGCCCTTATGGATTCTTGCGTCCAGCTCCAGGAGCATGCGAATGGGATCTGCTCTCTCGTTGGTGAAGCCACCCGAGTGTTGAAGCAGTTCCACGAGCGCCTAGTGGTGGATGCGGCGGTTCTGCCTACGCTGGGCGGCCTTTTGAAGGTGTTCTTGGATGATGAGAATCTCCTCCAGGCTTACTCAGTCGCTTAGTCTGAGTGCGGGGCTAGGACGGCTATCCAATTTGCATTGGCGCACAGAGTCTCGGATGACCTGGAGAAGGTGTACTCGAGCCTTCCCTACGATGCCTTAGGCAAAAAGGTAGCGCTCCGTCCCTTTGGCGCTCAGGCTGAAGTTCTTGCGAAGAAGCTTTCTGAAGTGCTTGCTCGTGCTAGTCGCAAGGGGCAGCCTGCTGCGAGTGGCACTACTTCTGCAGCCCCCTAGGATAGTTTATATTTGCTTTTGTCCATCGATGTAATGAACCTTGGGATGTATTCCCGTATTTTCTTAATCGAAGTGTTCCTTGATATCTTCAATGCCCGATTGTTGCGCTTTACTGTTATGAGCTCCCGATGGGAGTAGCCCCCGAGCACATGTTAGATAGGTGGTGTGTTTCTCGAATGGGGTATTGTAATGTTTCTGTACTTGCTTCATTTCTTTCCAGGTAGTGGATCCTAGCGCAGGGTCTTTGAGTGGGTCTGATGCGCGGGTGAACTCCCTTGTTGTTGTTGCTAGTACGTTCGCCTCACTCCGTGACCGTGTCGCGGATGGCGAGCGCAAACTGAAAGCGCTGCGGGGTGTGGCTGATGTTGCCAAATCAAAGGAGAAACTTGCGGCTGAGCGTGAAAAGTTTGTGATGGAAGAGCTTGGTACCGTTGCAAAAGACATGCTTTGTAAGCTTGCGAGCCCCCTAGCACTTTTGCTGCTTGCTTCCTTGTCTGTTTTGACGTGTTTGCTGAATTTGCAGTTGTTGAGCCTGACGGGCCTTGTGAGACTCACTGGGTGAACAACCACTTTTCCTATGAAGCGAGCAGCTCCAAAACCGCATGCAAACAATTTTGGGCCATAACGCCATCGAGGCTTCGTTTTGGCCACCTTGAAGTATCGGGAAAGCCAGGCGAATATTCTTCTTGAGTCTTGTCGCGAGGCTCTTTCCTCTGTGCATCGGACATTCTATCCATTGGGTATCGTTCCAGAAGGATGGAGCGGTTTGCTAAGGGTCTTTCGTCGAGTAGGAGAGGTTCGGGAGTGTGTTCGCCAGCAACTTATCCGTGGAGCTCAAGTAGCCCTCGCCTTTGTTCGGGTGTGGCATCCCGAAATAAATTTTAACTCGGTGGCGCGGCTTCCCGACTCTCCAGTTGATTTTTCTCTTCATTACGCGGCCGTCCAGCCCGCGGCAGAGCGGGTTATTCGACTAACTTTCGAGGAGATTGATCAAATGCTGGCAGAGAGGACTGCTCACCGTCAGATGTAATCGTAGGATGTAGATATCCTGTAACCCTGTATAACTCACTCGATATGTTTTAAGGTGTTTATAAGGTGTGAACCCTGTTGTACCTTGTTTTTGAAAAAGTGCATTTTATGCTAGTTAGGCGTAGCCCCCGTGTGTTTGGGATGTATACCTGTTGTTTTAGCATGTAAAATGGAAGATGCGAATAATTATGGTTGAAGAACCATGTGTTTTATTGATATGGCTGAGAAGCCATGTATTTCATCGGGCTACAAAATGGCCGGTACAACCTTATTTCTTGCGAATAGGATATTCCTAGGGGTAGAATTTGCGGAGGTGCGCAACGTTCCATGGGTTGGAGTAGATGCCACCAGTCTCCGGTTCCTCAATCGATAAGCGCCACCTGGGATAACTTCGTGCATTATGGAGGGTCCTTCCCATGGTGGCTCGAGCTTGTGTCCTTCCTTTTGCTTGAGCCGCGGCACCAGGTCTCCTACCACGAAGGATCTGTGGCGTATACGACGACTGTGGTAGTTGCACAGTGATTGCTGGTATACTGCGGATCTTGCGAGTGCAATGTCTCGAATTTCGTCGATTGCATCCACGTCTTCTGCGAGTGCCCTGTTTGAGGTTTTTTCGCTGTATGCGACGACTCGTGGAGCACTGAATTTGACGTCTTTGGGTAGGACGGTCTCGGCTCCGTAGACCATGAAGAATGGCGTGTAGTTTGTTGACCGATTTGGCTTTGTACGGAGGCTCCACAGTACTGATGGTAACTCCTCGGCCCAATGCCCTGCTGCTGGGTTCAGGCGATCGAGTAGCCGTTTCTTTAGGCCAGACGAGACTAATCCGTTGGATTGCTCGACTTGATCGTTAGTTTGCGGGTGAGCCACCGAGGCGAAGCTGAGGGTGATTCCCTTTTTCTCGCATAATTCCTGTGTTTCCTTCGCCGTGAAGTTGTTGCCGTTGTCGGTGATGATGTTGTGTGGTATGCCAAATCTGCACACGATAGAGTAGAGGAATTTCACGGCGCACTGGGCATGCGCAGAGGTGACTGGCATAGCCTCTATCCACTTTGTGAATTTGTCAACCGCTACGAGTAGGTGCGTATAACCTCCAGGTGTTGACTTGCGTAGTGGCCCTACCATGTCTAGCCCCCACTGCGCAAAGGGCCAGGCGATGGGGATCATGTGTAGTTCTGTGGCAGGGGCGTGTGGCTTGGGTGCAAATCTCTGGCAGGCGTTGCATCGATCGACTAGATCTTTGGTGTCTCTGGCTGCGATGAGCCAATAGAATTCTGCCCTGAAGGCCTTACCCACGATTGCTCTCCAGCTGACGTGGTGACCACAGTCTCCTTGATGTATATCCTGGAGCAGCTCTTTGCCATCTTCGGGTGCTATGCATCTTTGCAGTACACCAGATATGTTTTGCTTGTATAGCTCTCCATTGATCACCCGAAAAGATTTGCTGCGTCTCACTATTTGTCGAGCTTCGCAAAGGTCTGCTGGGAGCTGTTTTTTGGACAAGTAGTCGAGGTATTTCCGCGTCCAGACTGGCTCGACCAGAAAAACTTGCCTTGAGATGTTATGTATGAGCTCGATGAGGGCGACTTGCGGGCTGACTGCTGTCTCTGCTGCTACGGGTGCTCCTGATGGCTTCTTGACCTTGACTGAACGCTTGGTCATTCTTTCGAAGTAGATTCCTGGTGGTATGGGTGTGTTTGTGGACCCCATGTTTGCCAGCCTGTCCGCTTCCTCTTTGCTGGATCGTGCAATGTGTTTCAGTTCGTACCCTTTGAACCTTCCTTCTATTAGGTTGTACATGTCGCAGTAGGCGATCATGTTATCCGCGATGGCATCACACTCCTTCATCGTCTGCTGTACGATGAGGTTGGAATCTCCATATATCATCAATCGGGTGGCTCCGCAAGCAATCGCCATTTTGATGCCATGAAGGAGGCCTTCGTATTCTGCGTCGTTGTTGGATGCTGGGTCCTCGGGTGGGAAGTCCAATCGCAAAACATACTGCAGCTTATCACCCCTGGGGGAGATGAGAATAACTCCGGCTCCGGTACTGTGAGGGTCAGTCGACTACTTCGAAGTCGAGGAATTCTCGTATGTAGTTTCTTTGGTTGCCGAGCACCACCTCCAAGTTGATTGTTCCGAGTGGTCGGACTGCCTTTCCTGGTACTATCCCGTGAAACGATGTCTCTGATTCCGCGAGTCCGTCCAGGTTCTTGTTCATTCGGCGGAGTGTGTCCGCGTAAATGATGTTGATCCCGCTGCCTCCATCCATGAACACTCGGGCAAGTTCGTAGTTGCCAGTCTGCGCCTGGATGACGAGCGCGGCGAAAGTTATCGGTTGGTCAGCCATCTTCAAATACTCGGGTTTTGACGGTGGAGTTTGGACAGCCATGACCACTTGTCGTGTGTTTGTTTTCTGGGCCCCACGGGACGGGCAGACTTTCTGTATCATTCCCAGGAGTCCTGCTGGGTTCGGGTACCCGTTGCCTCCCTGGTTTGCGGTGGGTGGCGCTGGTAGCACGGCCAGCACCGCGTTTTGGTTTCCCGGTGGAGGTAGGGCCTGTGGCGGGTAGAATCCCTGGTGTCCTCCTCCTGCGAGCTGCGGGTAGGCATGACTGACCGTCGCTCTGTTTTTCTTCGAGAAGGCCTCGTGTATGTCAAGGAACTTTCGGCAATCCTTGAGGAGGTGTCTTGCCTTGGTCTTGCCCGTGCGCTTATCTGTAAATAGATGTAGCGTGCAGTAACCGTCGAGGTCCTCCTCGGGAGTTTTATCCTCTGGCTTTGGCTTCCATTCGCGATTTCCACAATGCCCGCTATCACGATTTCTTGTGAACTCTGCCGCCACCAGTTCTTCTCGATCGCCATGATCGTAATGCTTTCTCCTTTTCTTTCGACCATGACGGTCATCTTCGGGCGCTGGCGAAGATGCCTTCTCATTGCGCACCGAGTCCTCTCCGTTGGCCTATCTGTCGGCTATAGCCATTAGCTCTCCGATGGCTTTGGGTGCGGCTCGCCCCAGTTCTTCTCTGAAGGTGGTTCGCCAGGCTCCTTTGGTAAAAGGTTCGACTGCTACCTCTTCCGATATGTTCCCGCCGTGTTCCTGAGTGTGGTCCATCGCTGGATGTATTCGCGAGTAGACTCACCACTCTTTTGCCTGCAAGCTCGCAGCTCCTCGATGGTCGCGGGTCTTTTATATGTTGCTTGGAAGTTCTTGCGGAAGTCGAAGGTTAGATCGTCCCATGATCCGTAGCACGCCTTCGGTCTTCCTTCGAGCCAACTGCGCGCAGCGCCTACAAGATGTAGGTTAAGGTACTGCATAGCTGTGGTCTTGTTCCCACGTTGGCATTTTACTTCCGTGAGGTTATCCGATAGCCATGATTTGGGCTCCAGCGAACTGTCGTATTTTGGCACTTCCGTAGTAAGCTGGAATCTCCTAGGCATTGATGCCTCGCGGATGTCGCGAGTAACGCATAACGCGCCGCAGGCCTCTTCGTCGAAAGAGGTGGATGGGGAACGTGCGCGGTTCCTGACCGCTCGGGCCTTGTTGACTTTGTTCTACGCGATGTCAGATCGCGCGTTGTATCCAGACTGGTCGCGATCGACCTCCTTCCGCGGCTCCTTGCTGCGGTGTCGCGAGCGGCTGCTATGATGCCGCGGACTGCGATCATGATCCCTCGGGCTGTCATCGCTGCTACTCGGGCTATCACCACGTCGCCGAGCTTCTTTTCCTCGGGCACGACGAGATGACTTCTCCCTCCTAGGCGATGTACTCCTGTGTCTGCGGGGTGTCTCTTTGTCCTTCTCCCGTGCGGTCGCGTTCTTGCAGCCTTGGGCTGCGAGTCTCGCGGCTGCCATGCCTAGCCCCTTCTGGACTTGCCTGTATTGCTCCCGCGGGAGTCGTTCTCCCCTGGCTGGTTCGCCTGCAGATAAGTGGTTGCAGCCAGAACTGCGGCGGCAGGAGTCGTCGGGTGCACGTTGCCGTCGTCGTCGACGCGCATAAGGGAAGTTTCGAGTGTTCTGCTGGCCCCGCTCAGAGACTCGCCATCCATGGCCGCGGTCTTCGAGACGTATCTCTTCTTCGGGGGATTGTTCCCTACCGAGGGTGGTTTGGAGAGAGCTGCGCGACGCTGACTCGACTCGTCCACAAGCTTTTTTCGCTCATCCAGATCCTTGCGAGCTTCTTTGATCAGTGTCGCCGCTTTCACTAGATGGTAGTGGTATGCGGTTAGATCTTCCTGAGGGGCTCCTTCTTCAATAGGCTGGGCGGAGTGCATGGCCGCTTTTGCCTTGACCCAGGCTGCTCGCGATACTTTAATGAGCTCTCGCTCTGCTGCGCTCTCTTCCGTTTCTTCGGGTGGATCGTTCGATCGTGCCATGCAGACTTGAGCCAGATATGGCCCGTGAGTCCTAGGCGTGGATTGACGAGTCTTTACCACCCGAGAGGGTTCCTCTGCGATGATGGTGTGGAAGTTGCGAGTGCTGGGGAGCACGGATCCGCCGCTAGCTGCTAGGTCGCATCCAGCGTTGTTGGGCAGCGAGTCGAGAGTTTCAGGCTCGAGATCGACTCATAGTCAGATCCTTCGAGATTGGTTTGCTCGGGGAAGTGCAGGATTCCCGCTTTGTTGGCGTGGAAGCGGAAGCTCCCGAACGTCAGGATGACGCTTTTTTCCAATCCACTGAACGCCGGGCGCGATTCCGGCGAGTGGGGCGCGACGATGATCGACCCGAATCGGATCGGATCTGCTGAAGTTGAAGCTCCGGGGCTCCAGCTGAAGGTTGGTGATGATGAGGCCGAAGGTGTCGTGGATCCAACGCCCGCCGTTCCCACAGACGGCGCCAATTGTCGAATATGCATCTCAATAAGTCACTCGGATGAATCGATAGGGTTTTGATTAGGAGAACATGTAGGCGCTGGTGACAATCGTCGTCTAACAGGGGGGCACGATTTACCCAGGTTCGGGGCCCTCTTAGAGGTAAAACCCTTACTCCTGCTTCTGTCGATCTGCATTAGCAATAGATCGCTTACAATGGGGGGGGGGTGCTCGAGTCGAGAGTAAGATCTCAATATCAAGGCTTTGGTGGTGTGATGTTGCTTGGTCCCCCTCCCGGTGGTTCTCCTAGCTTATATAGGTGGCTAGGTCTTAAACCGCACCCGGGGGGATACAAACCCTAACCTCAAGTCAGTTACAAGTTTCCTTTCTTGACTATCAAGGCCTTGCGGATGGTGGGCCTTCTAGAACTGTCTATGACATCTCCCTTCGGGCGTAGATCTTGGGCCTTGGACCGGGTAGCCTCACCCGATAGGTCCAGGATTCGTCCCCTCGTCACCCCTAGTATTTGACTCTAGTACTTTGGCTGTTTTTAGTTTTTTGTAAACTGTTTAAGACTCTAGGCTCTGCCTGGTTTTATTTGCAATGGAAACGGGGGGTGGGGTGGGGTTCCACCCTCTTTTAATCTAAAAAAAAATCCCATTACATGTAAGCTATCACATCATCTACTCAAAAACAATAAATATGTTTAAGTGTTCATATGTACTTTTACCCTGAAATTTATAAATATGGAACTGTTTTAACCGCACTTGCAGTCAAAGTCTAGATACATGCGAATCAGCCACGAGTAATATGGATCGGAGGTAGCAGTAAATAAATCTAACCACAATCGCCACTATCGAATGGGTCCCTTTTCTTTTCTTAAGGCAATGGACCACAACTTCGAGTATTCACTCCGTTCAAAATTAATTGTCTTAGATTTGGACAAAAGTAGATGTATCTAACACTAAACCATGTCTGGATACATCCACTTTTGTTCAACTTTGAGACAATTAATTTGGGACGGAGGGAGTATGTTTTTCCTCTACAAAGTTGGGGCCTATTTGGATTGTCCTTAAAATAAGTTTCTACATATTGTATTTGGATCAAAAGAATGTGTTATCCAAATTTCTATAGATCGGGTTGCTGTGACAATAGAACCGATGCACTTTTCGCATGTTTCATCCAACTCAAACATGTTTTTCTTTTAAAAAGTTAGGGCCTCTTTATGGATTGTCTTTGGATCCTCTCGGTTGGATTCGTATGCCTCAGTTCCATATGAATTTGAAACCTCTTTCTAAGATTCAATGTATCTCTGTATTAAAAAAAAAGATTCATGTGTCACTTAATCTTTCCTGCATTATAAAATTCTTTGTTTTCCACAGAAAACTTGGGGATTCCTATGATTCAACCCTGCCATCCAAAGCCGCCCTTAGGCTGGTGCCAGTGCGGGCGCTAGTGGGGGAGCTACCGCCCGAGGCGAGGCGAGAGGCGGGCGAGACGACAGCGGGGGGGGGGGGGGGGGGGGGGGGGGAGGGCGACGGATCCACCGCTCGGCGGTAGCAGGCGCTACCGCCCTGCTGCCGCCCGCGTTGGAGGCGAGAGGGAGGCGACGCGCTGGAAGGTGGGGCGAGAGGGAGGCGAGAGGGGGAGCGGGGCAACGGCTAGCTGACGTGGCGAGCTATGATTCGTCCACGTCAGCTAGCCGTTGAAGTAGCCGTTGCAGCCTCCGAAAATTCGAAAAAAAGGCAAAAAAAATTCCAAATTCATCCCCAACCCCCTATAAATACCCCCACCCGGTTTCACTCATTCCACACTCCACTTCATCTCATTTCTCTCCTCCACTCTCTCAAATCTTCTCCACCATGTCTGGTTGGACTCCAGATATGACCTCATTCACCGATCTCTTGCAGTCCGACGGGTCACCAGCCCCTCCCCTAGATGATATCTCTCCGACACATCGTCGCTCCAATGTCGGTTCTTCGCCGCTTCCCCGAGTATTATACCCCTCCAGCACACCACCGCCGGGGCCATATGGTCCATACCCTCCACCTCCGGGGCCATATGGTCCATACCCTCCGCCTCCGTATCCATACCCCCCACCACCTCCAGATGCTCCACCTACAGGTAGTGGGAGTGGGACTCTACCTCCATACCCACCACCTTCGTCGGTCCTTACCCTCCACCTCCGTATGCTCCATACCCGCCATATGGTCCATACCCCCCCACCACCTCCTGAAGCCACTGCTCCAAGCTCCGGGTCCGAACCCGCGGAAACAATCCTACCAAAGCGTCCAAAGAGCCTTGAATGGACAACTGCGGACGAGGAAAAACTGGTAATTTACTTACCCGTCACATATTTAATATGGAATTTTATTTTATTATATGACTAACAATATCTATTTCGGGGTAGGTTCATGCTTGGATTTTTCACTCCAAGGACTCTATCGCCGGTAATAGCAAGACCGGCAATAGTTTTTGGGGTCAGATAGCTGAAACCTTCAACTCTACCTCGGAACCTTCCCGTCATCGGACCGCGAAGCAACTGATCATTGGAACGTCTACAACCGTGAGGTGTCCTTGTTCAATGGATACCACATCCAAGAAGAAGGGTTGCGTCAGAGTGGAGCAGACGATGCAATGGTCATGAAGGCGGCAATGACGAGGTACGAGAATGACATAAGAGTGACTCAGCCTTTCAGACGGCACCACTGGTGGCAAGCTGTTCGCAAGGAAGCGAAGTGGGTTGGACAACATGGTCATGGTAGTGGATCCGATTCCACTGCCAAGAGAAGCCGTCTGGGAGTTTCTGGTGAGTACAGCTCTGGCGAGGCGACGGAGGAGGACCGTCCAATGGGCCACGATAGGGCCAAGGCCACGACACGTAAGGAGAAGGGAAAGAGGAAGGGGAAGGAATCCTCATCAAGCAGTGAGGTAGCAAGTAAATCCTTCGCAACGAAAAACATGTGGAATGGTTTAGTGAAGGCTAAGCTACTCAAGCAATGGAACAAAATGAAGGACCGATCAACCGCCGACATGGACGAAGCAGAAAAACGCACACATGCGAAGACCATCAAGATGGTGGAAAAAGAGTTTGGGCTGCAAGATGATGAGGATGAGGAGAAGGAGGATTAGAATTTATTTTTTATTTATTATGTAATTTTTTAAATTTATTATGAAATGTTATTAATTATTATGTAATCGGTAACATTTTTAGTTGAACAAAATAATTTCCTTCCGTTATTTTGAATGTCTAAACAAAAGCGAGTGAAATAACTTAATCTGAAAAAGAAATGCTGATGTGGAGAAGAGAGAAGTGAGAGATGGCACTGCAGCCCGTGCACTGGCACCGTGGGGTGAGAGTAAAAGCTAACGTGACATCGCTATAACGGGCGGTGCACTGGCACCAGCACATAGCAAATGCTTTGCGCGGTTGCCCAGACGATGCAGATTTCAAGCAAGAATACAATCATACATCACTGGATCATTAAAGTAGACTCACATGGCAGACATTTATCAGAATCACAAAACATAGACCAGGCACAAGAGAATGATCATCATGTGATTTCAACAGAGCTACACGTGTTTTCCCGATGCCAACCACCCCAAAGAATATTGAGCACGTTACAACAAAGTGGCTGAAAAGCGAAAAAGAGGCAAACGCAAACTGTAAAGAGATGGAGAGAGAAATAAATTGGCAATCACTTCATTTCAATATACACCCGGCATCACATGATCCTGTCTGTTGGGAACTACTACGTCACTTCAGCTGAAGAGATTAGGGATGCAGGCTCCCGAGTCAGGATTCTGCTGCTCCTTCCAGATGCGGCCTGTCACCCGCAGCTTCAGCTCCTTCCGTTCCCCGCCGGAGAAGAAGAGCGCCATATTGCGCTGGATAATGAGGCCGTCATGGCTGTCGCGCACTTTGCGGTGGCTGTCCCGGATGCTCCGGGGCGTGCCCTCCCATATCATCTTCCTGC
Organism: Alopecurus myosuroides; assembly: GCA_028641055.1. NCBI lineage: Eukaryota > Viridiplantae > Streptophyta > Magnoliopsida > Poales > Poaceae > Alopecurus > Alopecurus myosuroides. Next base: position 46,518,988 of record CM054062.1, read on the forward strand.
CATTGGCACCCACCTCCAGGCTATAGCTGTAGCTTCTCGCGTCATTCTCGTCGCCCATGAAGCGGAGGAATGCCATGTAGACTGGTGCCATTCCGAGCTGGAAGGCCTCAAAATGCAGGCAGAAATACTGCCCGAAACAATGGAAAACCTGAAAGATGAAGCCGTTGTGTCAGACAGCATTCCTTTTTTGTGTGTGTGTGTGGGGGGGGGGGGGGGGGGGGCAGATAGGTGTTGCTTGATTCACATGTTAAAGGGAAATGAACAGGAAAAAAAACGAGCATAGGCATATATATCAATCAGCACAAGGCCTGTCGTCTTTCTTTTGTGTAGTGGGAAACATCCCAAAAGACCCTCCAGTATTCCAGGATCAACTAGAATTTCTTTATGCTATTAAATGAAGGATGCTGGAAGCATGATCAAGGTAGAGCAAAATAGAAATCTGCTGGTCTTGTACATCGTTTTGCCAAAAATACAGGGGCATAAGATTATCAAGTAAATGCAACATGTGAGCATACAAGACTGGGAACGAAAAAAGTTAAGAATACTTACAGTCAGCATCCACGTTGCATTTTCAACTTCTCTGGGATTTGACTTGACATAGCGATGGTTGAATGTGCACCCAGAATGCATGTCAACCTTATGGTCATCTCTCAGATGTGAAACAAGGAAAGGAATGTCCCCAACAACGGAGCATTCAGATCCTGCATAAGGGCAGCTGTATGGCCTAAAATTGCACTGAGACTCATGCTTGAGCTTGCTATAGTATGGGAAGATCTCTGGACAGCCTAGTGAGTAGTATCTGCAGGGTAGCTCAAGAGATTCAGCGACCTTTTCCAATGCCAAACACCTGATGTCACCCAGCTCTTGTCGACAGGTAGGGCAGCGGTTGTGCACCCGAGCTTTGCAGGTGGAACAAATGGTATGACCATTTTGGCACTGTAAAATTAACAGAATGTTATTCTGTTGTCACTGTCAACTTGAACTGTAAGAACTCTGAATATATACAAAGCTAGATGACTGTAGAAGGCATTAACCTAGAGCAAGAGTACTTAAGATTCACAAAAATATTCAAACTACCAAATTTCAATCTAGCTTTGCAGGTGGAACAAAGGGTAGTATATAAGCATATTTGCTCTATTGTATTTCTATTGTTTAACAGTTTAATTTTACTACAGATATTGAATTCCTACCAGACACAGTAATACTCTACTTTAGCGCTGAGTTTACTCAAGTCAACCATAAAATTTAATGTTAACTTCAAACTGGAAATCCCTTCTAAAGAAGACTGTTATAAGAATATGCAGTCCGCATGGAAGACATGTCCTATTCAATTGTGATTCCTGTCCCGTACCACATCAAAAAGAAAAAATTGAAGAGTTCTTGTCATATTTATACTGACAAACAGTTCACACGTTCAAGACATGGAAGATTTTTTCACTGCCTGGGAAAACAGATGAGCAGACACATACAAAAGGAGCACAAAGGGCCCAACAAATTTTGAACTTTTAGCATTGGAAAAACCAGATGCACAGGCACAAAAATATTAATGCACCCTTCCAACACAGAAAATAAGTAAACCTGGTAGTAGGCTGTCAGATATATGTAAAAAAAACTGTTTACCAATCATAAAAGACGTTGAGTTACTAGTCTGGTCATCTGGCTTAATCCAAATACAAAGGGCCTACACAGCTAATAATCAGTCAAAAAATCCCATGCTAATATCTCATTATGTGTCTACATGGTATTTTGGTAAGCCGATCATGCATGCATGAGGACATGAGTCAGTGTAACTCAGGCTAGTCCCGATGAAAGAATTGGTTTCCATACTTGAATCGAATTTCAGAGGGCAGATATCATGGTTCAGCAGTTGAGCAACTCCTGCGATACTTGACCAGCATGTGTGGGTAAGGTATACCATAAGAAATTAAGCACTCAAACATCCTATGCTTCCAACACATAAGTTGTTTAGGTATACTTAAAGTTTTATTAAATATGTGTTTACTCATTCACCAAAACCACATATAACTGATCAACACCAAACATGTTATTCTAATTTATTTGAGTATTAATGTAATATGCAGCATGATCAATCTGATGGGATTATAGAGTTATGATTAAAAAAATGAAAGCATGAAAGCCTTGTTAAAATGAGTATTAACAATTTAATATACCAATTTAGACATGTTATGATGTTACTAAAAAACTGAGTCATGGACAACAGAATTTCAATTCAGATGATTCAGATCTTCTCGATTCAGTGTAATATAGTCCAAACAAGCTCCGCTATCCAACAAGCAATTACAAAAAGGAAATGGAAAACCACGAGCTTGTGTGTATAGTGTATACAAGTTTTTTGAGCCTCCAAGTTGTATACAACTATACAAAGTATAATGTCAGGATACATACTTTCAGCCATAATCAGCATTTCCCTATATGCTCATCAGTCACCAAGCAACAAGGAAGAGAATGTTTTTGAAGATGATTGGTTAAACAAACTCCATGTGGTGTAAAATTCCTACACTTTTAACTAACTTGAATATTGTGGTTAGCAAGAAAATTGATAAAGCTATAGTTGACTCCATAAACTGTGTTGACGTTTGTATTATGTTCTGCACTTGAAAAGGTGGGTGGAATTTAATAAACGCTCTGCTAACAAAACATGAGAAAAACAAAAGAATACTGCCTCCTGTTTTTCAGGAAAAACACGAATAGTACAGTTATGTTCCTCTCTCTAACAAAAGATGCATTGTTTTATCTGTTAACTAGTGATAAACATGGTACAGTCCAAATACCCTAAGAACCTAACTAAGCATTCTAATTTTCTTTTCCAGCTCTGCAGCACTATCTTTTTTTTGGGGGGCAGCACTGCAGCACTATCAATTAACGAAGAATCTAAAATTGTCTGGAACCAAAATCACTTCAGAAATTATTGAAGAATCTAAACCACATCCTGATTATAACACTCTGCCTCTCACCCTGATAGCTCGCCCAAGAATGATTGCACAAGAAATGTTTATGATTTAAAATCCTACCTGCAGTTGGTATGTCAAGTCCCAATATCCAAAATACCGTTTCTATCATAGCATCAATTCCCCACTTAGAGACGCAAAACTCGAGTGCCAATTCTTTCTTACCAAGATTGATCATGAAAAAGTGTCGTATTCATGCAAGAACTATAATTTTATTACCTGAACGTGTTTACAACGCTACCAATATGACATCCATAAAATATTACTCCTGGGGTTGCAGCCGAAGAACCCAAAAAGCAACCAAGATCCCAGCTTCCCTACCCCAGATATCAACCAAACCGCAAGAATTGCCAAGACCAGACCAAGATCCCTGGAGGGAATCAAGAAACAGAAAGGGGCGCTGACCTGGTGGATCGGGGGGTACATGGAGTTGGTGCAGACGGGGCACTCGAGGAGCTCGTGGACGCTGGTCGCCGGCGGGATCAGCGGCCCGGGGATCCCTCCACCCGCGCTGGCGCCGAACGCGCCTCCGCCGCCGGGGACCACCCCGATGCTCGCGGCCGCAATAGCCGCCGCGGAGGTCTTGAGGAAGGGGCGGGGCAGGTTGGAGGACATGGCGTCGTCGTCCTCCATGCCGTCCGATGACGACACGCACTCGATGCTCTCGATCACGTCCATGGCCGCGGCGGCCCGAATCGGGCCGGATCGCGGTCGAATCGCGGGGCTGGGGATCGCGGGCCTGGCGGATGGCCTCGTCTCCACGGCTCCTCGCTGTCCCTCTGCCTAGTGCATTCGAGGTCTTGAAGAAATGGATTATTGTTCGAGAACTCTGAACTCGAGGGGAGAGATGAGGAGAGGGAGGGGCAAAGCGCGGAGACTCGAGGGATTTGTTTCCTCCTCTGGCGTGGTCGTTTCTTGGTCTACTTTCTCCTTTACCGGCGTGCCTTTTTTCCCTTTCTTGGTAACGTCTAGGGCAGGTCAGGCTCGGAGCAGCAGGATGCAGTTTGCACAGTGCGTCTCGCGTGTTCAGCAGTTTTAATTTGAAAACCAGAAACGGGCACGGTGAGTCTACAACGTGCCTACCGTGCCCGGGGGCGGTGGCGGCCAGGGCGGAGGACGCCGAGCCGGCGGGCTCGGGCGGAGGCGGCGACCGGTAGCTCTGGGAAGAGGCCTCGGTTGTGCGGCGGGCGCCGGGCGGAGGAGTGCGCTCCGGAGGGGAGGCGGCAGCGCTGGATGGGCTGGACGGGCCCGAGCGGTTGGGGCAGCTGGTCTCCGTCGGCTTCGTGGTGGTGGCGTGGGGTTCGGCAGCGGTGTGGGCTGCATCGGCGTGGGGTTTGAATGGTGCGGTGGCGGGGCTGCTTGGTGGTGACCGGCTTGTGGTAGCGTTGGAGCTCCTGCCGACGTGGTGCTGGGAGGCGCCGTCCTCTCCGACCGATGCCTCCGTGCGTTGCGGTGCTCCGGGCGTGAGATGGTCGGTTTCCGGGCCCCAACTCTGGTGGGGCGTGGTGCGGGGGTCGGTGGTGTCTATTGGGAGGAGGAAGCCGGGGCGGCGGCCCCGGATCTGCGACTACGTGGCGTGGTCGGCAAGGTGTTTGCCCGTGGCGAGAGGTGCCGCAGGGTGCGGCGACTTTGTGGTGTTGGTGGTCTGGCCGGTCCCCGTCGGGCGGTTGGCAGGGTTTGCGACACATCGCCGGGCGAAAGCCCTGCCCCGGCGGTCGGCCGGGGCCGATGACAGCGATGCCTTCGGGCGCCAAGTTCCTTCTTGGAGGCGTTGTCGTGGCGGTGCTCTTGCTTCTCCGCGCCGGGTTCTCCGGGGGAAACCCTAGATCCCCTTGCGGGATCGAGCGAGGGCGGCCCTTCTGCGTCGCTTGCCTCTTGGGGCCTCGCCTTGGATGTTCCACTGGCCAGAGGGAGTTGTGGTGCAGTGGTGGTTGGCGGCGGCGACTCGTCGTCATCGGCTAGGTGGAGCGCGGCCCCGAGGGTCGGCGTGGATGTCGGAGCGGCGGCTCTGTACGTCTCGCGTTGAGGTTACTCCGCCGTGTTTTAGCGTCGGCTTTGGTGGCTAGGGCAACATAGTCGTCGGCTAGTTTAGGGGCGCGGCCTTAGGGCCGGCGTGGTTGTCGGAGCGGCGGCTCCCGGCGTTTTTTCGCCTTGTGTTGAGTTTTTCTCTGCCGTTTTAGTGGCGGCCATGGTTGCTAGGGCGACATGGTCGTCGGCTAGTTTAGGGGTGCGGCCGTGGGGCCGGCGTGGATGTCGGAGTGGCGACTCCGGGCTTGGTCTTGCGTGAGGGTTCCTCCGTAGTGGTAGTGTCGACTATTGTCGCTTGGGCGACATGGTCGTCGAATCGTTCTGTACCTTTTTCTTTTTAGGCCTCGTCCTTTTTGTTTGTTTCTCCTATATCAATATAAAGGTAAAGCTTTTGCCTCGTTTCAAAAAAATGGCCATATTTGTGAATATTTGAATATTTTTACAACGTGCCTATTCGCCATATTTACGACCCATAAATAATTTCAACTCAAATTTTGTCTACAGTTCAAAGAGGTAAATTTAACTATTCATAGTGTCACATGTTTTATGTTATTTACAGCTAGATTTCTCTCTCTCTTTTTTCTGTTCTCTAAGTGAAGTTCAAATTTGGAGATGCAATTATTTGGAACTGTAAATAACATGAACATGGTAGTAGTCAATTATTTTAAGAGATTTTCAGCATTATTTGTATTCTCAAAAAAATGATCTCACCGATCCTAACTAAGTAGAGACCATGCCTAGTTGCCCTCCTCTTATTACCTATCTCGACTAATAACTAAGAGCGTCTCCAACAGTCTTCCCATAGTTCTATAGTTCCCCTGAATTACTAAGAACCGTTTTTTTTAGCAATTGGGCCAAATATAAAAATAGCTCCAGCAACATTAAAAAAGTTTACTTCGGCTTAGCAAAATTACACACTCGATTGGCAAATTTGCAAAGTCCAACGCCAGATTGGAAAACGGCCAAAAAATTAGTCGGCTCGACAAAACTGCACTCTCGATTGGCAAATTTGCAAAATCCAAAGCCTGATTGGAAAACGTCCTAAATGCAAAATGAGTCTTAGTAGAGGTGGAGATAGACTTGCATTTCCTAAAATCTGTCCCCCATCACATTTTAGAGATCGACGAGTTAAGGCCCAAGGACTACGTCAAATGGAAAAACAATTAAATACAAATTTATAGGAAATTTACATACTTTAATTTGAGCTAAACGTTAGCTCAATCGGAGTTTGGACGCGGTCTGGAGCCCCGTTTTACTGGACTGATTACAAGGATACGAAAGTTGGTGACAGGATTGACTCCAACTCTTGCCTAACTTAATGGATTCGACCAAGACTCGACCCTATTGACTCATCGAGGCTGAGAGGAGACCCTAGGAACGATCTAGAGGTGCCCCCAAGAGCCCTTGGATAAAACGGGCATCCATCGAAGGGCCAAAAAGCATTGTCCAAACATATATAAAGAGACGAGACCTTAATTTGGGGGAGTCACCAAAATCCACGAATTTGCATCTCCCTTGTCTCTCATCTAAAAGGGGGAGGCATCTTCTACAGCAGAAAGAAGCCATAGAGGAAGGGGCTAAGAAGTGGCGCTCCCCCACGATGGTCGGACGACGCCACCACCAGCTGCCGCACTGCTCTGCGCCACGTGTTGTCCCTTCTCTGTCATGATGCCGACATCACCAACATCTCCATCACCATTAGAACTCTATTTACAATGGTCCACTCTCTCATAAATCTTTGTAATCCCCTATGCGAACATGGCTCTTAACGTTGACATTTTGTCTCCTAATCATGTTTTGGTGTTTGATCACAACACTTGGATGTTTAACCATTTACTTGAGTATTTATAAGAAATTAAGATGAGAATCAAATGGATAAGAAGACCTCTCAATTACAAAAAGGAGAAAGTTGGACCCTAAATTTACCATAGGTTTTAAGTTAGATCTCTTTTATTTTTATAGAGGGGTTTCTCAATGGATTGCTATGGTGGTGTGTGAATCTGGTGAAAATGAACATACATATCCTATATAGGTTCACCCAAAAAAATCCTACACATATTCATTGTAAAATTGATGGTCATAGAGTCAAAATTGCAAAGACAACCTAAGAAGTTGATACGTTGCAAACATATATACTTTTCCAACCACTTTTCTTGTTGTTTCTTCTCACATTTGCATGATTTGGATCAAACTAACATGGACTAAACCTGTTTTCAACAGATTTACCCTTTGTGTCTAGTTTTGTGCAGAAAATTCCAAAAAAATCCAAAAATTATTTTTCCCTAGAAGACTCCTGGAGCCCGAAGGACAACTGGAGGGGGGGGACTGGGCCTCCAGGGGGTGCCAGCCGCGGCCCCCCTCTGGCCGCGCCTGGAGGCCCCCTGGGAGCCCGGGACCACCCCTAGGGTCCCCTTTGGCATAAAGGTGCCTTCGTCCCCGAAACACAGAAGCCCCGAAGGATTTTCCCGAAAATGATCCGCAGCTCCGCCGACACCCGAAACCCTAGTTCGGGAGACAGAAGTTCCTGTTGTGGCACCCTGACGGGATGGGGATTGGAGGGAGATCGTCGCCATCGTCATCGCCATCACATCTCCGTCAACCCTCCATGATCCCCCCTTTGATGTGTGAGTAATTCCCTGTAGGCAGAGGGGGTGGTAGGGATTGGATGATATTAGTCATGTAATAGATCATGAGATTGTTAGGCCTAATGCCTAGTACCCACTATTGTTGTTTATTATCATTGTTGCAACTTGGAGTGCTTAATACTTGTAACTTAGTGCCCGAGTTCCATGATTTCAGATCTGAACATGTTATGTTTTCACGAGTATAATTGTTGTTTTGGATCATATATACTAGTTGTACACTCATTATTGTCCGGAATCCAAGACCCCAAGGTGACATGGTTGGGATAGCGGAGGGGGTGGACTCTAGTTCGAGGATTACATGTTTCCACTGTATGTTAATGCTTTGCTCCGGAAGCTTGGTAGAACAAGTACTTTAATTACCATTAGTTACTTCTTGGGCCCGCAGAAATGGGATGGTAGGACAAAAGATGTCGTGAAAGTTCTTATTGCCCAGCCCACCACCCCAGCACACACGCGCGCAGCACGGCCCGAAGGGCCCTCCTTCTTCCTCCGTAGTGCTGGCGTCACCCGACGCCATCACACACGCAGCTCGCACCTCCCCCTCGCCACCTGCCCCTTTTCCCCACCTATATCTACCCATCCCGGCCACCAAACCCTAGCCCTAGGTCTCTGCTCCTCCCTGCCGCCGCCAGCCATCATCTCCCTTCCTTCCTCCTCTCCAATTTCTGCCGGCGTTTCGGGGGGTGGAAGAACTGCAGGGGGGCTCGCCGTCGACCTGCCGCCATGGAGCACCTCCGTCCACGCTAGGGACACGTACGCCACCGCCAGGACGTCTACTTCCTCTACAGCAGCAGCAGCAGGACCCAGGAAACTTTGATCGACGACGACAAGCTCGACGCCGCCGCAACTGTTCTGAATTTTTTCACAGCGCCGTCGCCTCCGTCTACCTACCGTCTCTCTGTCGCCTCCGACCACCCCACGGTGAGCCACCGCAGCGCCCCAGGCCTCTGTATCGCTGGATCGTTTCCTGTACGCGCGCGCCCGTGTCTGAATTTCCGGCAGCGTCCGCCACCGTGCCGCCATGGTTGCAGTTGGTCACGTTTCCGTGCGATCACGAGCCCTCCAAGCACACGAACACGATCACCTAGCTACTGCACGCACGCACACCTGTCTAGCGCCGCCAGATCTTGGTCACCGCGCCGGCAGCACCACCGTATCCCTCCGCCGCTGTCAGGTTCAGTCGAAAGACTGAACTTTTCTTCAGTTTCGTCAGAGAACGAAACTGAACCATATCCTTCCGCATTCGCTTCCCTGTCAACGAACGCATCCGCACCGTAGTGGTGGGATCCAACGGTGCGCTGATGCGCGTCGCGGGTTCGATCCCCCCGCGCGCAGATTAAACCACACATTTTTGTCCACTGCCACGCGGGCCTGCTGGCCCCACCTGCCATAGGCAGTGGTGGCCACGTAGGTCCACACCCACGCGCCACGCAAGCACAGCTGGGCACTGGCCCACTGCCAGTGACCCAGGGTGGATCTGTGCGTGTAGAAAATGTTCCCAGGGGCTGTTCTGTGATTTCTTTTTCGCAGTTAAGCCCCTGGACCAAATCTGTATAGTTTTAAAAAGCACATTTTAACCCACAGATTTAAAATGTGAATAACTTTTGAATTACAACTTCAAATAATACAAATAAAATATGTATTCTGCCCCAAATTTAATACTCTATCTGATTACATCATTTGTTTTCTGTTTTGCACATTTCAAATTGTTTCAAAATTTCAAATTCAAACAATTCATTTCAAATTTGATTAAATGCATAACTAATTCAAACTTAATTCAAATAACACAAATAAAATATGTTTTCCATGCCATTTTAAACCACCTTTTCAAATCTAAAATTTGTTTCATGTTTTGAATTATTAAAATTGGTTAAATAATTTAAACCTTGTTTAAATCATTAAAAATTTGCTAAATTCATAACTTGCTCAAGTTAAATTATTTTTGAACTTATAAAATATGTTTTCAAACTAGAAAAGAATAAACTTTTCAAATATGAATTTGAATTAATGTTTTGAACAAATAAAAATTCAAATAAATTCCTACTTGAATTTAATTCATTTAAATCTTGTTTAACTTGTTTAATTCATAAATAATTCATCTTAATTCCTTTTTCAATAATTGAAACATGTAATCCACCTAAAATTTTGTGTACTTTCCAAATATGAATTTTGTTATTTGTCTTGAACAATTAAAATTGATGAAAACAACAAATGCTTGTGTAACACCTTTAAGGAACCAAAATTCCCTAACTTAATAAATAAAATTCCAAACTTGGTAAACCTTATTTCAAAATTGTTTCTATTGTTGTTATTTTTCTGTTTTCCTCATTCATGCATCATACTAATCCACTTTCACCTGTTGATTAGTTGTAAAACAATTATTCCAACCTTAATTCATGGACCTTTCCATATGCAATCCCAAATTGCATGTGGGTCCATTTAATCATGTTATGTTACCATGTCAACTAGTTTATTTTGATGCATCAATTAAATGGTCATGCATCATCCCATGATTGTGCACTATGCCATGTTATTGATTGTTTATCTCTCTGTGTTGTTTGTTTGCTTCTTCTCGAATAGACGACGACGTTGAGACAGACGAGGTTTACGACACCCCTTCTGAGGAGTTAGCCCAGTACCAGGGTACTGAGTTTGCAGGCAAGTATTCACTCACATGAACCATTGTGTTCCCTTCCACATTGGATACGATACTTTCCGTTGTCTATTCTGCTAGCCCTATGAATCGTTGCTTCTGTTCGATCCTATCACATGTTGTCCTTTAACCCTGATATAGCCTCACCTCCACACCTATAACCCCGTTGTTTGTTGCCCGTGTCTTACTAGCATGCTTAGGGTTGTTTTGCTCGAGTCTGTTACCCGTTACTTTCTGTTACTATATTTCTATTATGTTCTGGGGCTCGATGTTAAACAATCAACCTGCTAATGTTTGAGGTAATAATAATTTGATGATAAGGCACCGGCAGGAGGCCCGGCGTGGTTTTGAGGCCTGCTAGTGTCGACCCTAATTAGGAAAAGGGTCTTGTCTACTGATCCATGATGAGCGCACTAACCGCATGAGGGAAGCGTGTATGGGCGCCCCCCTCAATTTGATTCGATTCGCATCTCGTCCAAATCGCCTCATTTAGTTCGGGTTTTCCATTTGCCGCATGCATATGCAGGTACGAACCCTTGGTACCAGGGTGGAACTTTTGTAGTCGGCATTTAGGGAGACACGTTCTTAGAGTGCTATGAGGGTCCCCTTTTCTTCGTGGGGCTTGATTAGCCGTGCGCTCAATTGCACGGGGTTCTTTGGGCTTGATGCGAAGAAGAGTTGAGTTGTGTTGAGTGCCCCGCTTGGTGGGACGCATTCCATCTGGCGGGTTATTCTTACGTGTACGGCCAAATTGGTGCACCCCTGCAAGGATAAATCTTCTCGAGAAGCCGTGTTTTCCGCGGTTATGGTTAACTTGGTGAAAGTACTGGCTAACAAGTACTCAGAACAACTTACACCTAACTAATGTTAACTTGACTAGTAATAGTCTTATCGACACAATAACTTGACCCATCATTAATCCAACTGTGTGAGTTATCCTCGGGTTGCCTCTTCGGATAAGGGGCGAGATCCAGGATGGGTTTGTTTTGGTGGTTAGTTATAGTTGGTTACGATACGCTATCTTATCTCTTTTCTGGTAGCCGGAAGTTGTAGTATGTTCTGTAGTTGGTTAGTGCAGCCAGCTGCCGCATCTTTTGTATCACCTTTTCTTCCGTTGAACCCAAGGCATCGGTGCTTGATGTTGTGGGGTACACTTTGGTGAATTGTGAGTCTTGCTTGCCAGTACGTTTATGTACTGACCCCTTTGGGGCTGTGGTTTCCGCAGACTACGCTTACGAGGATCCCCGTGATGGCTACTACGTGGAGTTTGACGAGGCTGCTGACGAGTAGATAGCGGACCCCGGGCAGGATCCGAGACATCGTGGATGGGCTCCGTTTTCCTTTCATTCCCGGCCTCCTAGGGCTATTTGGATTTGTCTATACTCAGACCTTTTGAATGCTTCCGCTGTGATGTAATGATGATATGTTGGGACATGTGTCCTCTGGATGATTGTATTTGCTATCTCTGCTCTAGTGAGAGCTATTTGCAACTTATTTCAATCTTTTGTGTCTTAGAGATATGTTGTGATATCAGTTGTTCTAATGCCGTTGACGTACCATGTGTGTATGTTATGAAGTACGTCAACGGAAGTGTCCTGATTTCTATGGGATGGTTTACGCAGACGATGGATAGTAGAGAATGGTTGTCACACGTTTACGTGTTGGCCTGCTCATATTGAGATGCGGGTGCCGGTATGCCTCGTAAGCCATTTGTCCTACTGTTTAGCGGACTGTGAGTATCCTCTAGAAGTCCGGGTGCGACAAATGGTATCAGAGCCTGTCTTCCTGTAGGATCCCTTTTACTGGTCGCAGTTGAGTCTAGAAACTATTTTGTAGCTATATAGAAAAAAAATGAAACGTGAGAGTAGGAATTCTGCCATTTTATTTCTTTCCCCACCCACCCTCCCTTTTCTGGTAAGGAAGTGCAACGTTGTTTTCTTTTCTCACCTAAACTTTCAAGTTAAGATTTCACGAATCCTGGTTTCTCTGGGATAGTTATATCTACTAGACCATAAGAATGGAGGTGGTTGTGACATGATTTATCATGTTGCCTACTCACGATTGAGAACGGAGGCGTGTAAGCCCCGGAAGCAGATCCTCTATTCCTTAAGCAGTAGATATTGATCCTTTAGAAGCCTGGATGGGGTTTTCCGTAGTACCTCAGGAGTTTTTGGTCTCGTGTTTCCCGATGTTGCTTCGATATCCTGTTCGTCTCAACATCCTTTCGTCCGTTGAAACCTTGTTGTTGCTTTCCACTTCAGTTCTTCTACCGGCGTCTAATCAAAACTTCCCCAATCATCTGCAGATGGATCTCAGGTTCTACCCGCAGGTGGTTCGGATGACTCGTTGCGAGAGCACTGCCGGTTATCCGGAGATGCTGAGAGACATGGTCACTTATCTGGGGTTCCGTTGGGCACCAGAGTACCAGGTCTACGAGCAGCAGCGAGAGTTTGACCAGACCTACTACCAGGCTATCGTCTACATTCTGTCAGATGATGGCATGAGCGTAGTTCACCGCTACGAGGCAGTAGGTTCCACAGTGGATATGGCTGTGCAGCAGGCAGCTTATGTGAGTCTCACCGTCCTTCGTGCTGACTACTGGGGATTTGACGATTCTATCTATCGCCACATCCCCCATGGTTACATCACTTCGGAGGGAGCTCACTTCACTCTCTACGACAACTTGGATGTTTATGAGCATGATAACTCCAGGCTGCACACCACCGCCCAGTTTGTGAGGCACAGTGACACAGTTGCCAGCACACTATCTCAGGAGTTGGTTTCCGTCAGAGAGCAGCTCTACCTCGCTATGACTCGTCTGGCGACTTACACCACAGACTTTGTTGGAGACGAGCGCTTTGCACGTTTCGATCAGCCAGTTGGTCGTCGTCTGCCAGATGCTGGAGGTTACGAGCCGATCAGAGGTCCACTCCTTAACCTCGGTGCTGGTTACACTGGGATTCCACGCTTTGGAGCACAGGGAGTCGACGCTATGTACTTCACCACGCCTAGAGTCGCTCTCAGACCACGTCAGATCTATGTGGATCGTCGTTCTACCTACTTTCGTGGGCGTGCTCCTCACCGTACCTCTCGCCGTACTCCTAGCCGCCGTCCTGCGTGATGAGCATGGGAGTACCGATGTATCCATTCTTAGCTATGTTTAGTTATCCTTTGGCATTCGAACCATTTGTGGTGTGTTGGATATTCTGATGTATTTGAACATGTGATGATGTACCTGTTGGTTATCTATTCATGCGTCGGAATAATCTCTCTTTCGGTTTCCAAGTCTATCCTTTTCTATTGTTGTGCTAAAATGCATTTCCATTCAGGATGCCGCCAACAAGGAACACCCCGCCTGAGCCACCGCCAATCACGGAGCTGTTGACTCAGATGACCCAAGTCATGGCACAGATGGCCCAGTTCCAGACTAATCAGCATAACAACCAGAATGCTCCACGAGTCAGTATCAAAGAGTTTCTCAGTCTGGGGCCGAGAGCTTTCGTGGCAACACGCGAGCCTCTGGATGCTGATGACTGGATCCGTGAGATAGCTAAGGCTCTGGAGATTGCTCACGTTGCTGAGGAAGACAAGGTCAAGTATGCATCCTATCTGCTGAAGGGTCAGGCAGCTACTTGGTGGGAAAACTACCAGACCATGAGAGCTGGCTATCCAATCACCTGGGGTTGTTTCAAGGAAGCCTTCCTGAAGCACCACATTCCAGATGGTCTCATGGAAAGGATGCGTGAAGAGTTTTGCTCTCTCAAGCAAGGCAAGCTGGACGTCATCGGCTATCAGAGTGAGTTCAATCGCCTCGCTCGATACGCTGGAGACGAGGTGTCCACTGAGGCTAAGAAGATGGCAAGGTTCCGCAGAGGATTTAACCCGGAACTCAAGTACGCCCTCACCAACATGAAGGCCAACAACTTCGAGGAGCTCGTTAACACCGCGCTCAATGAAGAAAATGGGCGCAAGGCGTTCGAGGAGTCTCGCAAGCACTCGCGTGAGGGTGGTTCCTCCTCCAACATGACCACCCCTCCGCAGAAGCGCCGCATCTGGGTGCCAAATGGTGCTGTCACTCGGGCTCCATACGCCCAAGCTTCTCCAACCCTGTTCAGATGCATGATCAGAGGGCTTCGATGGGGCAGCCAAGGCCAGGGCCTCCTCGTGTCGTCACTTGCTACAAGTGCAAGTAGACGGGGCACTACGCTGACAAGTGCACGCAGAGGCAGCTACCTCCACCACCACCTCGTCCCAACACAAACCAGGCAATGGTGCGTGCTCCCCCGGCTAAAGCCTTCAACTCCAACAACAGGCCTGTCGGGAGGACCGCAAGGGTGAATCATGTCAAGATCGACAAAGCTGAGGAAGCTGCTGACGTCGTTCTCGGTATATTACCCGTAAACTCTTTTCCAGCTAAAGTGTTGTTTGATACCGGAGCATCACATTCTTTTGTGTCAAAGATTTTTGCCACAACAAACAATCTAATGGTGGTTCCACTAAGCAATCAAATCACTGTTCACTCCCCGGGATCTCAAATGTTGACTTCCAAGATAAGTAAGGATAATCAAATCCTAATTGGAGGCCACATTTTCCTGGCCTCACTCATGTTGCTGGGAAGTTCTGACATTGATGTCATTCTTGGTATGGATTGGTTGAAGGCCAATAAAGCTAAAATTGACTCCGCTCAAAAGTCAATAACTCTGTTCCACCCTTCTGGCCAGATAGTCTATTCTCCAAATGAATCAAGTTCTGTTCAGCTGTACACCCTCGATGCAAAACCTCTACCTCTACTTGAAAATGTTCCGGTGGTTTGTGAATTCCCTGACGTCTTTCCAGAAGAGTTGCCAGGGATGCCTCCGGACAGAGCAGTTGAGTTCGTGATCGAGCTTGAACCAGGTACTGCTCCAATCTCTAAGCATCCATACAAGATAGCTCCTCCTGAACTGAAACTGTTAAAGGAGCAAATCGATATGTACATGGAAAAAGGTTACATTCAACCTAGTTCCTCGGCTTGGGGTTGCCCAACTCTGTTCGTTGCGAAGAAGGATCACACAAAGAGACTCGTTGTTGACTATCGTCCTCTTAACGAGAAAACCATCAAAAACAAGTATCCAATTCCTCGTATCGATGATCTTTTTGATCAACTTGCTGGAGACTCAATATTCTCCAAGTTGGACTTGAGAATGGGTTACCATCAAATAAAGATCAGAAAGGAAGATATTCCAAAAACAGCTTTCACCACTCGGTACGGTCTATATGAATACACCGTCATGTCCTTTGGTCTAACCAATGCACCGGCGATGTTCTCTCGACTCATGAATTCTGTCTTCCATGAATACCTCGACAAGTTCGTTGTGGTATATCTTGATGACATTCTTGCCTTCTCAAAATCTGAGGAAGAGCATGAAGAACATCTTCGTCTCACTCTCATGAAACTTCGCGAGCATCGTCTATATGCCAAGTTCTCCAAATGTGAGTTCTGGATTCCAGAAGTTGCTTACCTTGGTCATGTCATCTCTGCGAAGGGCATAGCCATTGATCCAGAAAAGGTTAAAGCAATTGTTGATTGGAAACCTCCAAAGACGGTGAAGCAAGTAAGAAGCTTTCTTGGCTTGGCTAGCTATTGCCGTCATTTCGTCCAAAACTTTTCCAAGATTGCCAAACCTCTCACTGATCTCACAAAGAAGGACAAGAAGTTCGTTTGGTCTCCACAATGTGATGAAAGTTTCAATCTCCTCAAGACTAAACTCACTTCTACACCAGTTCTGGTTGGCCCAGATCCTACCAAACCTTTCCAGATATTCTGCGATGCATCTCTCCAAGGTCTAGGTGCAGTTCTTATGCAAGAACGTCAAGTTGTGGCTTATGCTTCACGTCAGTTGAATGCACATGAGCAAAACTATCCCACACATGACCTTGAACTTGCAGCAGTTGTGTTTGCCCTCAATAAATGGAGACAATACTTGTTGGGTAATCGCACTGAAATCTTTTCCGATCATAATAGTCTGAAATACATCTTCACTCAACCAGATCTAAACCTCAGGCAAAGGAGATGGATTGAAAAGATTAAGGACTTTGATCTTACCATTTCTTACACTCCAGGCAAGGCTAATGTTATGGCCGATGCTCTCAGTCGCAAGTCGTATTGCAATAATCTCATGATCATGGAAAGCCAACCTCCACTTCATGAAGAATTCCAGAAGCTGAACCTTGGTCTTGTTCCTCAAGGCTATCTTGCAAGCTTGACAGCCAGTCCAACTCTCGAGGACAAGATTCGTTCTGAACAACTTCGTGATGCTGAAATCAAGAAGATGGTAGAACACATTAAAGAAGGCAAGGAGAAATTTAAGTCCTTCTCAATTGATGACAAAGGAACTGTGTTCTTCGAAGGACGCATTGCAGTTCCTCAAGTTCAAAGTCTCAAAGATATCATTCTCAAGGAGGCTCATGAAACTCCTCTCTCCATCCACCCTGGAAGTACAAAGATGTACCAGGATCTTAAGACACTGTATTGGTGGCCTGGCATGAAACGTGAAATTGCTCAATATGTTTCTGAATGCGATGTTTGTCAACGTGTTAAGGCAGTCCATCAGAAAACAGCCGGTCTACTCCAACCACTGAAAATCCCTGAGTGGAAGTGGGACATGATTGAAATGGACTTCATCACTGGTTTTCCAAAGTCCAAGAAGGGCAACGATGCAATCTTCGTTGTTATTGATCGTCTCACTAAAGTAGCTCACTTCTTTGTTGTCAAAGAAACAATCTCAGCTAGCCAGTTAGCAGAGCTCTACACAGCAAAGATTGTTCCTCTTCATGGTGTTCCTCTTCATGCAGGAGTCCAATCAATTGGTCTGGAGCTGGTGAACGTTCACTCTTAGGCCCTGACATTGTTAAGGAAGCCGAAGAGAAAGTTCGCATCATTCGTGACAATCTCAAGATTGCTCAGTCTCGTCAGAAAAGCTACTATGACAGCAAGCACAGGGATATGATCTATGCACCTGGTGACAAGGCATATCTCCGTGTAACTCCCCTCAGAGGCACTCATCGTTTTGGTGTGAAAGGAAAGCTTGCACCAAGATACATTGGTCCTTTCAACATCCTCTCAAGGCGTGCAGAAAATGCCTATCGTCTTGAACTTCCAGAAAAACTATCCAAGGTGCACGATGTGTTTCACGTGTCACAGCTCAAGAGGTGTTTCAAAGATCCAGATCGTGCAGTTGATCATGATTCCATTGAACTGCAAGATGATCTATCTTATGAGGAGCACCCTGTTCGTATTCTCGATGAGACCGAGCGTAAGACTCGCAACAAGAGCACCAAGTTCTTGAAAGTGCAGTGGTCCCATCATTCCGATAAAGAGGCAACGTGGGAGACCGAAGAGGATCTTCGCAAGAAGTATCCGGACCTTTTCTCTTCTCAGTAGGAATCTCGGGGCGCGATTCCTTCAAGGGGGGGCGTTTTGTAACATCCCAAGTATGAAAATCACCTTTAGAATGTTTGTTTCTTGCTTCATTATTGTTTTGCATCATGGCATCTTAATCATTGCATTGTTTTCCATTTGTTTGCATTTGTTTTCCCTTGTTTTCTATTTGAATTTCAAACCAAGATTTCAAACCTTGTTTCATACTTGTTATGTTACAATTTTTTCCAAATAAAAAGTGCAATCAAAACAACCATTTGTTTCCATTAAACCATAAGGTTCAAACTATTCAAAATTATGGCTTATAATAATTCACTTAATTCAAATTTTATTCAAATTCAATTACAAACAGCAACCATTTTGAATTTATGAAATTTGCAGAACAAATCAATCACTTGTTTCACAATAAAATTTGAACTTAAAACTTCTAAGGTGCTTAAGTCAAAATTATTCAATTAATGTTAATTTCACTCAAATATCAAACAAATTTCAAACAACCACATAATTTAAATATTTTTGAAAACAAAAACTTGCACAATGTTGCTGTTGCAATAAACATCCTATAAAAATTTCTCACTAAATTTTCCTAACCCAAAAACCCTATCTTTTCTCCTTTTTCTTTTCAGCAAAAAAAAAAAGAAACAGAATAAATTTTTTTTAAAAAAAAGAAAACGGCTGGGGGAAAGGCAGACTGGGCCAAGCTGTAACACCTGGGGTGTTACCCTAAGTAGAAAGTTGTTTGTTTTCTTTTTGCTTTGCACCACATGCATCATATACATTGCACCTTGTTTTCAAAACAACTCAAAATTCAAACCAATTTAAACTTTCTAACATGTCCAAAATTTCCAATTAAAAGTTGCCACCTAAACCACTCAAAATGTTTCCAATAGTTTGAATTTGAATCAAATAGAAAAATGCTTGATAATAAAACCCCTTTATTAACACCCTAATGGTAAGTTCAAATTCAAATCCATTTCAAACTCAACTCTGTTCCAATGTGTTCAAAATAGTTCACAAACATTAACAAACCAATTGCCTTCCATAAACTTGAATTTTCAAATAAACAACTTGGTCAATTTTTAAATAAACCATTTAAAGTGAATGTGAGGCAAATACAATGTAAATTCCAACAATGTGTAATAATTTGAAATTTTGAAAAAACAAAAATTGTGCAACTGGGCATTTTCAATTTTGAATACATAGAAACTAACCTCATAATTTTTGGAGTTCAAAAACTCCCTCAAACTTCTGTTTAGTTCGTCTTTTATAAAAAAAAAATAAACAAAAGAAACGCAGCTGGGGGAGGCAGGCCGAAGGCCCACCTACAACCCCAGCAGCACAGCCCATCTCCGGCCCAGCCCAGTCGGCTGCTAGCCCCCCACCGAAACCCTAACTATTCTTCTTCCCTCGCAAAACCCCCCACACCGTTTCTGTTATTCGCGTCTAGGTCCTCCCACCTCTCCCTCACAACACACACGCACGCATCGCACGGGGGAGAGCATCGCTCGATCCCCCGCTCGTCTTCCTCCTTCCTCCCGAGCGCCTGCTCCTCTCGCTCGCTTGCCTCGACCCCGCCTCCCATCGCTCCCTCTTCCTCTCTCCCCTACCCCGGTCGCCCTCCTCCTACCTCCCCTCGTCCTCCTGCCACCTACCGCCGGCGAGCCCTCCTCCCGTCGCTCCCCTCCCTGTCGTTCCTTTTCCTCGTCCAAGAACGAGCGCCGCCGCCGCCCATCCCCTGGTTCCCCTCGTCCCCCCCACAGCTCGCACGCATCGGAGAATCACACGCCCGAGGGGATTTCGCGCTAGGGTTCTGTGGATCGTGGGCGGCTAGTAGGGTTTCGAGGCGGCGGGCCCATGGCCTCGCCGGCGGAGGAGGATGGGGCGCTCCCGGTCACGGTGGAGGCGGTGACTGCGGGGTTCGCAGAGCTGGAGCGCCAGCAGCAGCTGCTCGCCAGCTGCACACGCCTCTACCAGCAGCTCTCGGACCACTTCGTCACGCTCAGGTGCTGCGTTGATGCGTCCAAGTTCGTCATGGACGCGGTCACCGACGTGTTCCCGGTGGACCGCCGGGAGATGAAGAACCCCGCCGACCTGGCCTGGGAGGCGGCCAAGCCCCCCCGACGCACACGCCTTCCTGCAGCACGTGGCCACCTTTGCCGTTGCGGAGAGGGAGGACCGCCCGCTGTACCGAAGGATCGTTGTCAGCTTCTCCTGGCGCCGACAGATGCCGCGACTCGCTCTCGCCCTGGGACTTGACGAAGACATGGCTGATGCCTAATGACGATGACCCTGACAAGTTCCCGTGTCCATGTCCGTCGACAAGATCCGACCACGACAATATGACGCTTGAACGACTACGATGACCATGCATGAACCGCATCGACAAGAACACCCCGACCCCGAAGACCGGAACCTTGACATGAACTTCGCTGGGTCCGCCATGTGTTGGTCGCCATCGTGTGTGCCATGAAGACCGGAACCGCCAAGATCTCCTACCTGGATATGACGAGTACCTCGACCACGACTACGTCTACTTCCTCTTCGAACCTCGATGACAAGATCGACAACTACCACCGATGACGTGAACGACTACTTCCCCTACCCCTCGCCGTCGACTACTTCCTCTACCACGTCTACTTCCTCCACGCACCAACGACACCGGCGATCCGAATACCCTCCTTCCAACGTGCGAACCCAAACCCCAACCCTATACCCTATATGCCTATTTTCTAAATGTCATCTATATCGTGCATATTAAATCATTCATGTGTTGCCTTGCATTTTTTTTGTGGGTGCGGGTAATAGTAATATCATCAAATAATTAAATATGGGATGTGTTGGGATGTTATATATCTAGTCCCGGTTCCATTTAAACTTGTGTAGCTCATCGATATCTTGTTATACATGTTAAACAACATTTAATCTTGATGGGTAGATAAATAACTCGAACCTCCTAAATTAGATGTTGGGCTTCCGGCTCAATTTAAATTGATTTAATTGCATAAATCATAACTAATTCATTTTAACTCCAAATTGGAAAAGTAAAATATGTTTTCCGATCAAAATTCTCTAAAATTTGCAAATATCAACTTTATTTCTGGTTTTGAATAATTTAAAATGCTGAAAACAATTATTATTTTTTAAATGCTTTAAACATTGCAAAATTCATAACTTGGGCATAGAATTTCCAAATTCAACAAACCAAATATGTTTTCCATGCAAAATTGAATAAGCTTTCCAAATATCAACTTTGTTTTCTGTTTTGAATAATTTAAATTGCTGAAAACAACTGTTTCTTAATTAATGCATTTAAAATTGTCAATTTAATAACTTGCTCATCTAAAATCCAAATTCAACATATGAAATATGTTTTCCATGCCAAATTGAACCACTTTTCCAAATATAAACTTTGTTTCATGTTTTGGATAATTAAAAATGGTTAAATAATTTAAACCTTGTTTAAATCATTTAAAATTGCTAAATTCATAACTTGGCCAAATAAAATTCTTTTGGGACATATAAAATATGTTTTCAAACCAGAAAAGCCTAACCTTTCCAAATATGAATTTCATTTAATGATTTGAACAAATAAAAATTCAAATGATTTCATACTTGAATTAAATTCAATTAAATCTTGTTTAAACTTGTTTAATTCATAAGTGATTCATTCTAATTCCTTTTTCAATAATTGAAACATGTATTCCACCTAAAATTTTGTGTTCTTTCCAAATATGAACTTTGTGATCTGTTTTGAACAATTTAAATTGGTGAAAACAACAATTGCTTGTGTAACACCTTTAAGGAACCAAAAATTTCAACACTTAATAAATAAAATTCCAAACTTGGTAAACCTTATTTCTAATTGTTTCTATTGTCGTTATTTTTCTGTTTTCCTCATCCATGCATCATACTAATCCACTTTCACCTGTTGATTAGTTGTAAAATAATTATTCCACCCTTAATTCATGGGCTTTCCATATGTAATCCAAATTGCATATGGGTCCATTTAATTATGTTATGTTATCATGTCAACTAGTTTATCTTTGATGCATCTCTAAACTTGTCATGCATCCATATCTTGATCATGCTGGATCTTTTGCCGTAGTAGTAATTGTTGCATCCGGTGTTTGTTCGAGGTTCGTTGCTTCTTCCCGGTTAGGACGTTGAGATGATGTGAGCAACGACAAGTTCTGTGGATGTACCTCTACTTGCTGGATTCCAGGCAAGTATACTCACTTGCTGCCAAATGGCTGCCTTTCATCACTTGTTACCGATTCTTTCCGTTGTTCTTATTCTAGCCTGTTGATTCGATGCTTGTGTCTCGATCCTATTATATTGTTTACCTTGCAGCCATGATAAAGCCTTCCTACCACTGCCTATTAACTGTTGTTTGTTTACCTTGTCGGCCCTCGTGTCGTAGTTGCATGCTTAGTGTTGTTTGCGCTCAAGTCTTGTTGTCCGTCGTATCACCTGTTTAGTTGATAGTTGGGTTTCAATTCAATCAACAACATGTTAATGTTTTGGGTAATAATAATTTGATGATAAGGCACCGGCAGGAGGCCCGGCGTGGTTTTGAAGCCTGCTAGTGTCGACCCTAATTAGGAAAAGGGTCTTGTCTACTGATCCATGATGAGCATACTAACCGCATGTGGGAAGCGTGTATGGACGCCCCCCTCAATTTGATTCGATTCGCATCTCGTCCAAATCGCCTCATTTAGTTCGGGTTTTCCATTTGCTGCATGCATGATCTTGTGAACCCAGGCCAGGGTGGAACTTTTGTAGTCGGCATTTAGGGAGACACGTTCTTAGAGTGCTATGAGGGTCCCCTTTTCTTCGTGGGGCTTGATTAGCCGTGCGCTCAACTGCACGGGGTTCTTTGGGCTTGATGCGAAGAAGAGTTGAGTTGTGTTGAGTGCCCTGCTTGGTGGAAGGGCCCTTCCATCTGGCGGGTTATTCTTACGTGTACGGCCAAATTGGTGCACCCCTGCAGGGATAAATCTTCTCGAGAAGCCGTGTTTTCCGCGGTTATGGTTGACTTGGTGAAAGTACTGGCTAACAAGTACTCATAACAACTTACACCTAACTAATACAAATTTTGACTAGTAATAGGATTATTGACACAATAAGTTGAACATCCTAATCCAACAGTGTGAGTTATCCTTGGGTTGCTTCCTTAGTAGGGGGTGACATTGGCTGGGTATTGTTTGGTGAGTAGTTGTAGTTGGTTCCGATACGCTATCTTATCCCCCTCCTTTTAGCCGGATGTTGTAGTGAGTCTCTGTAGTTGGTTAGTGCAGCCCGCTGCCGCTTATTTGCAATAATCCCTTCCTTTCCGTTGAACCCAAAGTATTTGTATCCTGTGATGACTGGCTACGCCGGTATCTTGTGAGTATGGTTTATCCACTTGCCAGTACTTAACCGTACTGACCCACGAATCCTTTTTCGTGGCTGCATATTCAACATTGCAGTCAACAGGTTTGAAGTCTGACGACGTTAGCTTGGGAATCCCTCCGGCTTGGCCTGGGCAGGGATTGGACGCTCTCGGTTATCTTCAGGACTCTTAGTCCAATTTGTATCTTGTCCGTAGTCGGACGATATGTTGTTTCTTCCGCTGTTATTTGGATCTTTGTATTGTATCAGTTGTATCCTTGGCTCGTTTGAGTCCTCTTGTATATATCTTTTCTGTTGTTGTTGTGGATTATTCGCGAACTGTTGTAATGTTATAACAAGTGGCAACCTGGATTCGGTTATTGTGTGGATTTTGGCGGGAATGCTGAAATCTGCATAGTGCCCGATCTCGGGGCGTCACAAATGGTATCAGAGCCTTGGTTCCGATTCCCGATATTGTTTCGATACGAATGGTTATCGAAGCAACGGGTCCGCAAAGCATGTAGGATAACCTCGCTAACGGTCGTGTTTCTAGAGTGTCAAAAACTATTTCTGCTAAACTATTTTGGAAAACATCTCAATAGGATTCTTGTTTTCTCCTTATCTCTATTCTATTTCCCCTCCCATCTTACTTGTTTTGGAGTCTCCCCCCTTGTCTATCTTTCAAAGTGTTAGGATCCTACGTGGGTGGACGTTCTCTTAGCCTTTTACCCTAATAGGTTCGATCATCGGAAGATTCCTGGTGGAAGAACATCGTCGTCACTCCGAGCAAGAATCTCTTGTTAGTGGTGTCGAGGAGATCAGCTGGAAGCATGAAGAATCGATAGTCGAACTTCTTTTCCCTCCCGGGTTAGCAGGTGGATTGCGAGGGCGCAATCCCTTGTTAGTGGTGTCGTCTGTAACATCTGGGGTGTTACCCTAAGTAGAAAGTTGTTTGTTTTCTTTTTGCTTTGCACCACATGCATCATATACATTGCACCTTGTTTTCAAAACAACTCAAAAATTCAAACCAATTTAAACTTTCTAACATGTAAAAAATTTCCAATTAAAAGTTGCCAACTAAACCACTCAAAATGTTTCCAATAGTTTGAATTTGAATCAAATAGAAAAATGCTTGATAATAAAACCCCTTTATTAACACCCTAATGGTAAATTCAAATTCAAATCCATTTCAAACTCAACTCTGTTCCAATGTGTTCAAAATAGTTCACAAACATTAACAAACCAATTGCCTTCCATAAACTTGAATTTTCAAATAAACAACTTGGTCAATTTTTAAATAAACCATTTAAAGTGAATGTGAGGCAAATACAATGTAAATTCCAACAATGTGTAATAATTTGAAATTTTGAAAAAACAAAAATTGTGCAACTGGGCATTTTCAATTTTGAATACATAGAAACTAACCTCATAATTTTTGGAGTTCAAAAACTCCCTCAAACTTCTGTTTAGTTCGTCTTTTATATATAAAAAAAATAAACAAAAGAAACGCAGCTGGGGAGGCAGGCCGAAGGCCCACCTACAACCCCAGCAGCACAACCCATCTCCGGCCCAGCCCAGTCGGCTGCTAGCCCCCCACCGAAACCCTAACTATTCTTCTTCCCTCGCAAAAACCCCCCCGCCGTTTCTGTTATTCGCGTCTAGGTCCTGCCACCTCTCCCTCACAGCACACACGCACGCATCGCACGGGGGAGAGCATCGCTCGATCCCCCGCTCGTCTTCCTCCTTCCTCCCGAGCGCCTGCTCCTCTCGCTCGCTTGCCTCGACCCCGCCTCCCATCGCTCCCTCTTCCTCTCTCCCCTACCCCGGTCGCCCTCCTCCTACCTCCCCTCGTCCTCCTGCCACCTACCGCCGGCGAGCCCTCCTCCCGTCGCTCCCCTCCCCGTCGTTCCTTTTCCTCGTCCAAGAACGAGCGCCGCCACAGCCCATCCCCTGGTTCCCCTCGTCCCCCCCACAGCTTGCACGCATCAGAGAATCACACGCCCGAGGGGATTTCGCGCTAGGGTTCTGTGGATCGTGGGCGGCTAGTAGGGTTTCGAGGCGGCGGGCCCATGGCCTCGCCGGCGGAGGAGGATGGGGCGCTCCCGGTCACGGTGGAGGCGGTGACTGCGGGGTTCGCAGAGCTGGAGCGCCAGCAGCAGCTGCTCGCCAGCTGCACGCGCCTCTACCAGCAGCTCTCGGACCACTTCGTCACGCTCAGGTGATGCGTTGATGCGTCCAAGTTCGTCATGGACGCGGTCGCCGACGTGTTCCTGGTGGACCGCCGGGAGATGAAGAACCCCGCCGACCTGGCCTGGGAGGCGGCCAAGCCCCCCCGACGCGCACGCCTTCCTGCAACACGTGGCCACCTTTGCCGTTGCGGAGAGGGAGGACCGCCCGCTATACCGAAGGATCGTTGTCAGCTTCTCCTGGCGCCGACAGATGCCGCGACTCGCTCTCGCCCTGGGACTTGACGAAGACATGGCTGATGCCTAATGACGATGACCCTGACAAGTTCCCGTGTCCATGTCCGTCGACAAGATCCGACCACGACAATATGACGCTTGAACGACTACGATGACCATGCATGAACCGCATCGACAAGAACACCCCGACCCCGAAGACCGGAACCTTGACATGAACTTCGCCGGGTACGCCATGTGTTGGTCGCCATCGTGTGTGCCATGAAGACCGGAACCGCCAAGATCTCCTACCTGGATATGACGAGTACCTCGACCACGACTACGTCTACTTCCTCTTCGAACCTCGATGACAAGATCGACAACTACCACCGATGACGTGAACGACTACTTCCCCTACCCCTCGCCGTCGACTACTTCCTCTACCACGTCTACTTCCTCCACGCACCAACGACACCGGCGATCCGAATACCCTCCTTCCAACGTGCGAACCCAAACCCCAACCCTATACTCTATATGCCTATTTTCTAAATGTCATCTATATCGTGCATATTAAATCATTCATGTGTTGCCTTGCATTTTTTTTGTGGGTGCGGGTAATAGTAATATCATCAAATAATTAAATATGGGATGTGTTGGGATGTTATATATCTAGTCCCGGTTCCATTTAAACTTGTGTAGCTCATCGATATCTTGTTATACATGTTAAACAACATTTAATCTTGATGGGTAGATAAATAACTCGAACCTCCTAAATTAGATGTTGGGCTTCCGGCTCAATTTAAATCGATTTAATTGCATAAATCATAACTAATTCATTTTAACTCCAAATTGGAAAAGTAAAATATGTTTTCCGATCAAAATTCTCTAAACTTTGCAAATATCAACTTTATTTCTGGTTTTGAATAATTTAAAATGCTGAAAACAATTATTATTTGTTAAATGCTTTAAACATTGCAAAATTCATAACTTGGGCATAGAATTTCCAAATTCAACAAACCAAATATGTTTTCCATGCAAAATTGAATAAGCTTTCCAAATATCAACTTTGTTTTCTGTTTTGAATAATTTAAAGTGCTGAAAACAACTGTTTCTTAATTAATGCATTTAAAATTGTCAATTTAATAACTTGCTCATCTAAAATCCAAATTCAACATATGAAATATGTTTTCCATGCCAAATTGAACCACTTTTCCAAATATAAACTTTGTTTCATGTTTTGGATAATTAAAAATGGTTAAATAATTTAAACCTTGTTTAAATCATTTAAAATTGCTAAATTCATAACTTGGCCAAATAAAATTCTTTTGGGACATATAAAATATGTTTTCAAACCAGAAAAGCCTAACCTTTCCAAATATGAATTTCATTTAATGATTTGAACAAATAAAAATTCAAATGATTTCATACTTGAATTAAATTCAATTAAATCTTGTTTAAACTTGTTTAATTCATAAGTGATTCATTCTAATTCCTTTTTCAATAATTGAAACATGTATTCCACCTAAAATTTTGTGTTCTTTCCAAATATGAACTTTGTGATCTGTTTTGAACAATTTAAATTGGTGAAAATAACAATTGCTTGTGTAACACCTTTAAGGAACCAAAAATTTCAACACTTAATAAATAAAATTCCAAACTTGGTAAACCTTATTTCTAATTGTTTCTATTGTTGTTATTTTTCTGTTTTCCTCATCCATGCATCATACTAATCCACTTTCACCTGTTGATTAGTTGTAAAACAATTATTCCACCCTTAATTCATGGGCTTTCCATATGTAATCCAAATTGCATATGGGTTCATTTAATTATGTTATGTTATCATGTCAACTAGTTTATCTTTGATGCATCTCTAAACATGTCATGCATCCATATCTTGATCATGCTGTATCTTTTGCCGTAGTAGTAATTGTTGCATCCGGTGTTTGTTCGAGGTTCGTTGCTTCTTCCCGGATAGGACGTTGAGATGATGTGAGCAACGACAAGTTCTGTGGATGTACCTCTACTTGCTGGATTCCAGGCAAGTATACTCACTTGCTGCCAAATGGCTGCCTTTCATCACTTGTTACCGATTCTTTCCGTTGTTCTTATTCTAGCCTGTTGATTCGATGCTTGTGTCTCGATCCTATTATATTGTTTACCTTGCAGCCATGATAAAGCCTTCCTACCACTGCCTATTAACTGTTGTTTGTTTACCTTGTCGGCCCTCGTGTCGTAGTTGCATGCTTAGTGTTGTTTGCGCTCAAGTCTTGTTGTCTGTCGTATCACCTGTTTAGTTGATAGTTGGGTTTCAATTCAATCAACAACATGTTAATGTTTTGGGTAATAATAATTTGATGATAAGGCACCGGCAGGAGGCCCGTCGTGGTTTTGAAGCCTGCTAGTGTCGACCCTAATTAAGAAAAGGGTCTTGTCTACTGATCCATGATGAGCGCACTAACCGCATGTGGGAAGCGTGTATGGGCGCCCCCCTCAATTTGATTCGATTCGCATCTCGTCCAAATCGCCTCATTTAGTTCGGGTTTTCCATTTGCCGCATGCATGATCTTTCGAACCCAGGCCAGGGTGGAACTTTTGTAGTCGGCATTTAGGGAGACACGTTCTTAGAGTGCTATGAGGGTCCCCTTTTCTTCGTGGGGCTTGATTAGCCGTGCGCTCAACTGCACGGGGTTCTTTGGGCTTGATGCGAAGAAGAGTTGAGTTGTGTTGAGTGCCCCGCTTGGTGGAAGGGCCCTTCCATCTGGCGGGTTATTCTTACGTGTACGGCCAAATTGGTGCACCCCTGCAGGGATAAATCTTCTCGAGAAGCCGTGTTTTCCGCGGTTATGGTTGACTTGGTGAAAGTACTGGCTAACAAGTACTCAGAACAACTTACACCTAACTAATGCTAATTTTGACTAGTAATAGGATTATTGACACAATAAGTTGAACATCCTTAATCCAACAGTGTGAGTTATCCTTGGGTTGCTTCCTTAGTAGGGGGTGACATTGGATGGGTATTGTTTGGTGAGTAGTTGTAGTTGGTTCCGATACGCTATCTTATCCCCCTCCTTTTAGCCGGATGTTGTAGTGAGTCTCTGTAGTTGGTTAGTGCAGCCCGCTGCCGCTTATTTGCAATAATCCCTTCCTTTCCGTTGAACCCAAAGTATTTGTATCCTGTGATGACTGGCTACGCCGGTATCTTGTGCGTATGGTTTATCCACTTGCCAGTACTTAACCGTACTGACCCATGAATCCTTTTTCGTGGCTGCATATTCAACATTGCAGTCAACAGGTTTGAAGTCTGACGACGTTAGCTTGGGAATCCCTCCGGCTTGGCCTGGGCAGGGATTGGACGCTCTCGGTTATCTTCAGGACTCTTAGTCCAATTTGTATCTTGTCCGTAGTCGGACGATATGTTGTTTCTTCCGCTGTTATTTGGATCTTTGTATTGTATCAGTTGTATCCTTGGCTCGTTTTAGTCCTCTTGTATATATCTTTTCTGTTGTTGTTGTGGATTATTCGCGAACTGTTGTAATGTTATCACAAGTGGCAACCTGGATTCGGTTATTGTGTGGATTTTGGCGGGAATGCTGAAATCTGCATAGTGCCCGATCTCGGGGCGTCACACAAGCCCAGCCCACCACCCCAGCACACACGCGCGCAGCACGGTCCGAAGGGCCCTCCTTCTTCCTCCGTACTGCTGGCGTCACCCGACGCCAGCACACACGCAGCTCGCACCTCCCGCTCGCCACCTGCCCCTTTTCCCCACCTATATCTACCCATCCCGGCCACCAAACCCTAGCCCTAGGTCTCTGCTCCTCCCTGCCGCCGCCAGCCATCATCTCCCTTCCTTCCTCCTCTCCAATTTCTGCCGGCGTTTCGGGGGGTGGAAGAACTGCAGGGGGGGCTCGCCGTCGACAGGCCGCCATGGAGCACCTCCGTCCACGCTAGGGACACGTACGCCACCGCCAGGACGTCTACTTCCTCTACAGCAGCAGCAGCAGGACCCAGGAAACTTTGATCGACGACGACAAGCTCGACGCCGCCGCAACTGTTCTGAATTTTTTCACACCGCCGTCGCCTCCGTCTACCTCCCGTCTCTCTGTCGCCTCCGACCACCCCACGGTGAGCCACCGCAGCGCCCCAGGCCTCTGTATCGCTGGATCGTTTCCTGTACGCGCGCGCCCGTGTCTGAATTTCCGGCAGCGTCCGCCACCGTGCCGCCATGGTTGCAGTTGGTCACGTTTCCGTGCGATCACGAGCCCTCCAAGCACACGAACACGATCACCTAGCTACTGCACGCACGCACACCTGTCTAGCGCCGCCAGATCTTGGTCACCGTGCCGGCAGCACCACCGTATCCCTCCGCCGCTGTCAGGTTCAGTCGAAAGACTGAACTTTTCTTCAGTTTCGTCAGAGAACGAAACTGAACCATATCCTTCCGCGTTCGCTTCCCTGTCAACGAACGCATCAGCACCGTAGTGGTGGGATCCAACGGTGCGCATCAGCGCGTCGCGGGTTCGATCCCCCCGCGCGCAGATTAAACCACACATTTTTGCTCCACTGCCACGCGGGCCTGCTGGCCCCACCTGCCATAGGCAGTGGTGGCCACGTAGGTCCACACCCACGCGCCACGCAAGCACAGCTGGGCACTGGCCCACTGCCAGTGACCCAGGGTGGCTCTGTGCGTGTAGAAAATGTTCCCAGGGGCTGTTCTGTGATTTCTTTTTCGCAGTTAAGCCCCTGGACCAAATCTGTATAGTTTTAAAAATCACATTTTAACCCCCAGATTTAAAATGTGAATAACTTTTGAATTACAACTTCAAATAATACAAATAAAATATGTATTCTGCCCCAAATTTAATACTCTATCTGATTACATCATTTGTTTTCTGTTTTGCACATTTCAAATTGTTTCAAAATTTCAAATTCAAACAATTCATTTCAAATTTGATTAAATGCATAACTAATTCAAACTTAATTCAAATAACACAAATAAAATATGTTTTCCATGCCATTTTAAACCACCTTTTCAAATATAAAATTTGTTTCATGTTTTGAATTATTAAAATTGGTTAAATAATTTAAACCTTGTTTAAATCATTAAAAATTTGCTAAATTCATAACTTGCTCAAGTTAAATTATTTTTGAACTTATAAAATATGTTTTCAAACTAGAAAAGAATAAACTTTTCAAATATGAATTTGAATTAATGTTTTGAACAGATAAAAATTCAAATAAATTCCTACTTGAATTTAATTCATTTGAATCTTGTTTAACTTGTTTAATTCATAAATAGTTCATCTTAATTCCTTTTTCAATAATTGAAACATGTAATCCACCTAAAATTTTGTGTACTTTCCAAATATGAATTTTGTTATTTGTCTTGAACAATTAAAATTGATGAAAACAACAAATGCTTGTGTAACACCTTTAAGGAACCAAAATTCCCTAACTTAATAAATAAAATTCCAAACTTGGTAAACCTTATTTCAAAATTGTTTCTATTGTTGTTATTTTTCTGTTTTCCTCATCCATGCATCATACTAATCCACTTTCACCTGTTGATTAGTTGTAAAACAATTATTCCAACCTTAATTCATGGACCTTTCCGTATGCAATCCCAAATTGCATGTGGGTCCATTTAATCATGTTATGTTACCATGTCAACTAGTTTATTTTGATGCATCAATTAAATGGTCATGCATCATCCCATGATTGTGCACTATGCCATGTTATAGATTGTTTATCTCTCTGCGTTGTTTGTTTGCTTCTTCTCGAATAGACGACGACGTTGAGACAGACGAGGTTTACGACACCCCTTCTGAGGAGTTAGCCCAGTACCAGGCTACTGAGTTTGCAGGCAAGTATTCACTCACATGAACCATTGTGTTCCCTTCCACATTGGATACCGATACTTTCCGTTGTCTATTATGCTAGCCCTATGAATCGTTGCTTATGTTCGATCCTATCACATGTTGTCCTTTAACCCTGATATAGCCTCACCTCCACACCTATAACCCCGTTGTTTGTTGCCCGTGTCTTACTAGCATGCTTAGGGTTGTTTTGCTCGAGTCTGTTACCCGTTACTTTCTGTTACTATATTTCTATTATGTTCTGGGGCTCGATGTTAAACAATCAACCTGCTAAAGTTTGAGGTAATAATAATTTGATGATAAGGCACCGGCAGGAGGCCCGGCGTGGTTTTGAGGCCTGCTAGTGTCGACCCTAATTAGGAAAAGGGTCTTGTCTACTGATCCATGATGAGCGCACTAACCGCATGAGGGAAGCGTGTATGGGCGCCCCCCTCAATTTGATTCGATTTGCATCTCGTCCAAATCGCCTCATTTAGTTCGGGTTTTCCATTTGCCGCATGCATATGCAGGTGCGAACCCTTGGTACCAGGGTGGAACTTTTGTAGTCGGCATTTAGGGAGACACGTTCTTAGAGTGCTATGAGGGTCCCCTTTTCTTCGTGGGGCTTGATTAGCCGTGCGCTCAATTGCACGGGGTTCTTTGGGCTTGATGCGAAGAAGAGTTGAGTTGTGTTGAGTGCCCCGCTTGGTGGGAGGCATTCCATCTGGCGGGTTATTCTTACGTGTACGGCCAAATTGGTGCACCCCTGCAAGGATAAATCTTCTCGAGAAGCCGTGTTTTCCGCGGTTATGGTTAACTTGGTGAAAGTACTGGCTAACAAGTACTCAGAACAACTTACACCTAACTAATGTTAACTTGACTAGTAATAGTCTTATCGACACAATAACTTGACCCATCATTAATCCAACTGTGTGAGTTATCCTCGGGTTGCCTCTTCGGATAAGGGGCGAGATCCAGGATGGGTTTGTTTTGGTGGTTAGTTATAGTTGGTTACGATACGCTATCTTATCTCTTTTCTGTTAGCCGGAAGTTGCAGTATGTTCTGTAGTTGGTTAGTGCAGCCAGCTGCCGCATCTTTTGTATCACCTTTTCTTCCGTTGAACCCAAAGCATCGGTGCTTGATGTTGTGGGGTACACTTTGGTGAATTGTGAGTCTTGCTTGCCAGTACGTTTATGTACTGACCCCTTTGGGGCTGTGGTTTCCGCAGACTACGCTTACGAGGATCCCCGTGATGGCTACTACGTGGAGTTTGACGAGGCTGCTGACGAGTAGATAGCGGACCCCGGGCAGGATCCGAGACATCGTGGATGGGCTCCGTTTTCCTTTCATTCCCGGCCTCCTAGGCCTATTTGGATTTGCCTGTACTCAGACCTTTTGAATGCTTCCGCTGTGATGTAATGATGATATGTTGGGACATGTGTCCTCTGGATGATTGTATTTGCTATCTCAGCTCTAGTGAGAGCTATTTGCAACATATTTCAATCTTTTGTGTCTTAGAGATATGTTGTGATATCAGTTGTTCTAATGCCGTTGACGTACCATGTGTGTATGTTATGAAGTACGTCAACGGAAGTGTCCTGATTTCTATGGGATGGTTTACGCAGACGATGGATAGTAGAGAATGGTTGTCACACATTTACGTGTTGGCCTGCTCATATTGAGATGCGGGTGCCGGTATGCCCCGTAAGCCATTTGTCCTACTGTTTAGCGGACTGTGAGTATCCTCTAGAAGTCCGGGTGCGACAAGGATGTGTTGTAGAGTCACTCAAGCTGTAAGTAAATTTCCACCATGATAAAGAATGGCTTGGGTTAGCGGCTCAATGCGTTTCTCTAGTCATATAGATACTTACTCATCAAAACTTAGTATTCCTCTATTTCATTTCGGCATGGCAGGAGTCCAAAAACAAAAGTACATGATATCAACCAAATGTAAATTTTTTGTGCAATGTTGAAAGCTTTCCGGTGATACACGTTTATAGCTAGCTCCCAACCACACACTTGTCAAACACAAAACTTGTGGCTCCCATTATTGGGTCATGTTTATTAGATGAATAAAAAGTAAAGTGTGCCTTCAAAAGTTCGTGAGAGTCCTATCCCAAGTTCAACCCATGACAATTAATAAAGTGAATATCTTAATTTAGAACATAAATAACACAATAACATGGTGAACATACTCGGAATAGCAATGAAGCTAATGGGAAGATATGGTGGACTCACTGGAAATACTTGGCTAAGGAGTGTTGGAAACAAGTTTTTACTTGTTGGAATTTTTAAATTTTTGGGCTAGAAAGAGGGAGATAGTTGACCAGCTACTATGCATGCATATGTCCATAGAACTACTCATTTCATGACAAACTAAATAAACCAGCAATTAACATCAAGGACATGAATAAGAGATAGCTCAAGACAACATTATTGCAAATTTCTACACATAAAAAGCCTATAAATCATGCAAACATATGTAGCTCTTCAAATCAACCATGGCATCCCTATTCCAAGTCATAATACTAGAATACAATACATTACAACCCCAAACTCCAGTAGCTCAATCTCATATAAAATGATGGTGGTGGTCTTATCAAAACAAAAATAAAAAACAAAAACTAGACGCTTCAAGTCTCTACGATAAATGCTTTGCTTAGAAAAACAGAAAGTAGACGTGTGCTAACCAAAAGAGTGTAGCTCCAGTGGGGTGTTCATCACATCCCCAAGCTTATGGCTTTCACCATTCTTGGATTTCTTGAGGCTCAGCTCCTCTATTCCCTGTGAAAAAACTTCACAAAACATGTTTCTCCCATTCTTTTTCTGTGGGGTGAGATTAGCAAGGACAAACAAATCACATGCTTGCTGTGCAAAATTCCAAATCAAATGCTCCAGTAGATAGAAAATAAGATTCATTATGTTGTATGTTCACTCTCTTGCGTGAAAGAATCATGGAAATTCGATTCCCAAGCCCAAAGAGTGCATAAAACAAAAGAAGGCTGAATCTGTCCAGAAAAGCAGCAGCAGCAAAACGAACGTTTTTCCCTAAGCTAGACTCGTCAAAAAATTAATCCAATTTTTGTGCTTAGAGAGGACGAAAAGTTGCAGAACATACTAAAAAATTAGCTCAATAAGACATATCAATAAAAAACGTAAAATCATACTGTGAGAAGACTCGTGCTGAAACAGAAATTTCATGCACTAGGATAGCAACTTATAAGTCCAAATGGGTATGACTTGACTCTTTATTGAAAACTCCAGAATTAAAACAAAAAAACCTAATATCTTGAGACATCAAGAGGACACTAGGAAAATACAAACAAAAACAACTGGGTTGCCTCCCGTAAAGCGCTTTCTTTATAGCCATATAGCTAGGCTTTACTTACTTGATAATCAAGAGGGATAAAGCTCATGAGGGAGCTTGTTCTTCAGCGTGCCCCTATTCCTTGGGAAGTGCTCCATACTTTTCTTGTGAGGGAACTGAAACTTGATATACCATTCCTTGGAGTCTATGATTGCACTTGTAGTATGAAGAAAAAGTCTACCCAAAATAATAGGACTAGGGGATTTATCCCCCATATCCATAATAATGAAATCAACAGGTACGAAAGTCATGTGCAATTCAATCATAACATCTTTTACTTGTCCTACAGCATGTTTAGTAGAGTTATTAGCAAGGACAAATTCACTTGAGCACTTTTCTAAATTTTCTAGTTCTAGCAATTCATATAATTCTTTAGAGAGTACTGATACACTAGAACATAGATCTAACATAGCATGGTGAATTTCTTTTCCAATTGAAACTAGCACCTTGGGGATCCATGCATCCCCAAGCTTAGGAGGTATCATGGCCTCATTATTGTACCTAGCAATTTTTTCTTGCAAGACATGATTAGCAATATAAGATCCAAAGCCAGGCTGATTAACATTTATAGTGGGATCACTAGCAAATTTTTGTAGAGTAGCAATAAGTTCTTGCAAGCTACTTTTTTCTAAATCAAGCAATGGATCCTTAATTTCAGTAAGCATCATAATTTCCTCTACTTTACTCTCTAATTTAGCTAGCATGCTTGATTCATGAGGACTAATTTCATCTTTGCAAGCAAGATAAGACATATATGGAAGTAAATATTCAGGGTACTTCACTATTTCATTCAAAGTTTCTTCTAAGCTAGTAGGGACATGATCAGTTGTATTCTCAGCAATATGATCAATATTTTCAATAATAGGAGCAGCAATAGTAATAGAATTCATTCCTACACTAGGTTGTGCTTGGGCTTTCCTGCTGACATGCTTAATAGAGTTGCTTGATTATCAGCTAATTTTGACAATGCTTTATCTAAATTCGAAGATTGAAGTTGCAATCCTTTAATATCACTACTAATGGATGCAATAGACTTATTTAACTCATGTATCATAGCATTGTGACTAGCAACTTGTTCCATAAGCAATTTATTAGATTCAGAAATTTCACTAGAAGGCTTCCACTTATTTTCATTAGCATTAGGATATGGAACAAAAGGTTTATTTGGCACATAAGGAGGTTTACTATATGAATTGTAAGCATTACCAAAACCATTGCTACCATAATTCCTAACAAAATTAACATCCACACTTTCAGAATTACTACCAACTAGCTCCTGCAAAGGCACATTCTCCATATTTTGTTTATTAATAAAAGCAAGAATAGTGTCCATTTTAGAAGAAAAATCATTGGTTTCTTCAATTGAGTTTATTTTATTAGTGGGATTGGGTGCTCTTTCAGTATTACATTGACTATAATTTTGCAATATGCTTTCTAATATGCTCTTAGCCTCTCCTACAATTTTACTCATAAAGGCACCTCCAGCAGCAGAATCAAGTATATTTCTAGACATGTAGTTTATACCATTATAAAAAGAGTGTAGTATGGTCCATTCATTTACTCCATGTGATGGGCATGTTCTAAGCATTAATTTAATTCTATCCCATGCCATGGCTACATGTTCATTATCATTTTGCCTAAATGAGAGGATATTATTCCTATTTTGCAAAATTTTAACGGGAGGATAATATTTCTTAATGAAAGCTTCTTTTAAATCATCCCAAAACTTTATACTAGCTGTAGGTAGTGAAAGTAACCATTCTTTAGCCTTTCCTCTAAGTGAAAAAGGAAATAATTTCAGTTTTAAAACATTACTTTCCACATTTTCAAATTTTTGCATATCACATATTTCCATGAAATCATGAAGATGCATAGAGGCATCCTCCATAGCACTACCACCAAATTGCTCTCTAGTAATTAAATTCAATAAACTAGGACTTACTTCATAGCTTTCAGCTTGTATTTCAGGTGTAGTAATTGGCCTAGCAATGAATTGGTCATTGGGTGTATTTGTGTAGTCACTTAATTTAGTTCTATCACCCATTTTAACAGTTTTTATGTAGTTTTTAATTTTTTATGCAAAACTGAAAAGTAAAGTAACTAGGCAAATTTGAAATACTAAAATAAACTAGATAACTAAATGCAAATCTAAAATGCAAACTAAAATAAAATATGCAAGACAAAACAAAAACAAGAACAAAAACAAAAACAAGACAAGAAACAAAACAATCTACTTGAAAGAAGGTGGAGATAGAAAGGACGGTACTCACGTAGGTGCAACCTCCCCAAGCTTAGGTGTTTGCACACCTTGTTGGTGATGAAGACTTCTTGTGAGCTCCCTTGGAAAACTCCTTCACTTATGGCTCCCCGGCAACGGCGCCACAAAAACGCTTGATGGCTAGGTTGATACTCCAAGTGCAGAGTGTGTAGCTAGTGGCAAGCCTTCTTCCCCACGAGGGTGACTCGAGGGTTTATATCGAACTCTTGGGGAGCCAGTATTTCAGCAGTTGTCTTCCAAGCTTCCTCCAGGATCCTGCAAACAAGTAGAGAATTTTGTGCCCTCAACCTCACCAAGTGGTTGTCAAGCACAAGGTGCGAGACCTCTAAATTGCAATGCAAAACTGAAAGTAAATGTGCAATAATTAAATCTACTACTAAATGCAAATGAGAAAATAAATATGCAATGGATTGTTTTTGTATTTTTGTGATGCAAGTGGTGATGGAGATAATGTAAATTCGAATTGGAGATGCAAGTAAAGTAAAGTGCAAGTAAAGTAAATTGCAGCAAAGTAACTAGAGTGTTTTCTTATATTTAAAATAGGGCCGGGGTTCATGGTTTCACACTTGCATTCTCTCAACTAAAGTGGTAGACGGTGGACATAAATAATTACATGTGAGATTACAATAACATGTTTAACATTGAGTACTTTCATATGGGCATCACGTCCTAGCATAGAGATCTCTACGGTCATATTGATCCCTCTTATACTCCACCAAGATGCGAAATAAATCATAACACCTCGATAATTAAGGAAAAACCAGAGTATAGCTTTAAGCAATGTGACATGAAGTTGAAGTAAGAACTTGCTAGATATAGTCATGGAGATTGATTAGTGTCACTTCAAATCCCCGGTAACAAGGTACTCCTTTTTATCCCTAGTGAGGTAACTAATAAAGGTTTAACAAAACCTAAGTGGATCGTTGAACTTCTGTCACTTTCACAGCACTAGCCACCCCCCCCCGTTACTCCAACTAATGCACCCATCACCCCCCACACGCTCTCAAGAACTAGATTGATCAAAGCAAGCAAATAAGAACGGGGTACATAAGATACATCTACTCAAATAACTCAAGAGAAACAATTGCAATCTCAGATTCAATAACTCATAGAAAAGATCCACCACATAGGAATTACAACGGTGCCCTAATCATGTGAGGCAGCTCATACGGATCTAATTAGTGAAGCACATAGAGAGAGAGATACAAGTGCTACTTCCACAAACCCATAGCCCTGGGGTGGACTACTGCCTCTTCATGGAGATGTCGATGGTGATGACGTTGGAGGGGTAGGAGATCACACCGGCAGCGCCCCGCCGGAGTTTTCCCCCTCCAATCTGGAACTTCTGGTCTCTGTTTTGGTGTTTCAGCGGCGCTCTTCTCCGTAAGGGTACGGGGGACCCTTTTTATAGTCGGTTTTAGGTCAAGACGGAGTCGGTAAGTCGAAGATGGAAGGAATTGGGGCCACAGGGGCCAAAAGGGGGCCTCTTGTAACATCCCAAGTATGAAAAACCACCCCTAGCATGTTTGATTCTTGTTTTATTTAAGTTTTGCATAATGTCATCATACTCATTGAATTGTTTGCATTTGTTTTGCATTTGTTTTCATTTGTTTTGCATCTGTTTTCAATTATTTTCTATTTCAAATTCAAACCAATATTCAAACCTTTGTTTCATACTTGTTATGTTACAACTTTTCAAATAAAAAGTTCAAAGAAAAACAACCAATTGTTTCCAATTAATCCATGAGGTTCAACTATTAAAAATGGTGGCTTTTAATCAATCAATTAATTCAAATGTTATTCAAAATTCAAATCACATTTACAAACAGCACCCAATTGGAAATTATGGAAATTACCAAAACATTTTCTAATCATTTGTTCTAATTAACCAATAGGGTTCACCCTATTTAAAATTTTGTTTCAATAATCACTTAAACTCAAATTCATTCAAATTTGAACCATTTTTACAAACAGCAAGTTTTTCAACTTTTGGAGAAACAAAATTGGTCAAGTGGTTGCTAATACATATTTAAACAATACCAAATTTTCTCACATTTTTCCTAGCCCTAAACCTTATCTATTTCTTCCATTTCTATTTTTCTGCAAAAAAAAAACAGAAAAAAAATAAAAAGAGAAAACGCTTACAGAGGGGGGAGGGGAGCCCAGCCCACCTTACCTTCCGCGCGGCCCGGTACCGGTTCGTCATCGTCTTCCCGCGGTACGGCCGCGCATCCACCGGCGCCACGTCGACGGCGCGACAGTGAACGGCCGGGAGCGCGCCGCTGCCCCTATAAAATCCACCCTAGACCCCCCTGCGCAGCCCTAGCCTACCTACCCACCCTACCTACCTTGCGCCGCCGCCAATTCCTCTCTCTCGCTGCCGGAACCCACCTCTCTGTACCTCACCGGAGAGCTCCTCCTCTGAATCTTCGACGACCACCGCCGCCATGCACCTCCTCCTCCCTGGCTGACAGCGGGAATCGCACCGCCGTGCGTCCCTCTCCCTCGACGACACTTCCACCACGCCCGGGACTGCCTGGGTCCACGCCGCCGTCCTCGACCACGTCGCTGTCGCCGCCGTCATGCTGCCCGAGCCTGCTTCCCTCCGTTTCATCATAGTGAGCAATCGTTTCCCTCTCCTCCTACCTCCCTGGCACGAGCACACGCACGTTGCACACGCGCTGCACGCATCCAACACCCACGCACGGCCGCACCGCGAGCAGCTCGCCGCCGGCCAGCCCGTCGTTTCTCTGTCAGGTTCAGACAACGCGCGCTGTTCAAATTCAGTTAACACGAAACCTGAACCTCAACCTGTACGCGTCGCTTATACTGATAGAAACGAACGCTTACCGCACTGGTAGCAGTTCAGTGCGCGCGAGCGAGAGGTCCACGGTTCGATTCCCCCTCGCCGCAGGGAAAAACCCCAATTTTTGCACGGTGCGCTGACAGGGTGGCCCCCCTGTCAGCTGCTGTGTGCGCCCGCAGTGCCACGCTGGCCCAGGGCCCATTGGCAGTGCCCTGGGGTAGATAGCTGTGCGGTGTAAAAAGATTTTCAACCTTTTCTTTTTCAGTTTAGGTCCTTTTAATTACAGAATGGTCCTTAAACTTAATTTGCTAATAACTTTCATTTCCAAACTCCAAATAGTATAAACAAAATATGTTTGCTGCACCAAATTAAATTATCTATCTATTTACACCATTGTAATCTGTTTTGAATAATTCAAATGCATCCAAATTTCAAATTCAAACAATTCATTTGTAATTTGAATAATTGCATAACTAATTCATACTTAATCCAAATAATACAAATAAAATATGTTTTCCATGCTATTTCAATCCACCTTTTCAAATATAAATTTTGTTTCATGTTTTGAATAATTAAAATTGCTTAAATAATTCAAACCTTGTTTAAATAATTTAATATTGCTAAATTCATAACTAGCTCAAATTAAAATATTTTTGAACATGTAAAATATGTTTTCAAACTAGAAAAGTATAAACTTTTCAAATATGAATTTGAATTTATGTTTTGAACAAATAAAATTCAAATAATATTCAAACTTGTTTTAAATTCATTTAAATCTTGTTTAAACTTGTTTAATTCATAATTAAATCATTGTAATTCGTTTTTCAATAATTGAAACATGTAATCCACCTAAAATTTTGTGTACTTTCCAAATATGAATTTTATTATTTGTTTTGAACAATTTAAATTGCTGAAAACAACAAATGCTTGTGTAACACCTTTAAGGAACCAAAATTTTCTAACTTAATAAATAAATTTCTAAAATTGGTAAACCTTATTTTAAATTGCTTCTATTGTTGTTATTTTTCTGTTTTCCTCATCCATGCATCGTACTAATCCACTTTCACCTCTTGATTAGTTGAAAAACAAACATTCCTCATATGCAACCCCAAATTGCATGTGGGTCCATTTAATCATGTTGTTACCATGTCAACTAGTTTATTTTGGTGCATCAATTAAATTGTCATGCATCATCCCATGATTGTGCACTATGCCATGATATTGATTGTTTATCTTTCTGCATTGTTTGTTTGCTTCTTCTCGGATAGACGACGACGTTGAGACACACGATTCTTACGACACCCCTTCTGAGGATCTAGCTCAGTACCAGGCTGCTGAGTTTGCAGGCAAGTATTCACTCACATGAACCATTGTGTTCCTTTCAACATTGGTTACCGATACTTTCCGTTGTCTATTCTGCTAGCCCTATGAATAGTTGTTTCTGTTACGAACCTATCACATGTTATCCCTTTAACCCTGGTATTGCCTCACCTCCACACCTATAACCCTTTGCTTGTTGCCCGTGTCTTACTAGCATGCTTAGGGTTGTTTTGCTCGAGTCTGTTACCCGTTACTTTCTGTTACTATATTCTATTATGTTCTAGGGCTCGATGTTAAACAACAACCTGTTAATTTTGAGGTAATAATAATTTGCTGATAAGGCACCGGCAGGAGGCCCGGCGTGGTTTTGAGGCCTGCTAGTGTCGACCCTAATTAGGAAAAGGGTCTTGTCTACTGATCCATGATGAGCGCACTATCCGCATGTGGGAAGCGTGTATGGGCGCCCCCCTCAATTTGATTCGATTCGCATCTCGTCCAAATCACCACACTTAGTTCGGGCTTTCCATCTGATGCACGCATATGCAGGTACGAACCCGAGGCCAGGGTGGAACTTTTGTAGTCGGCATTTAGGGTGGCGTGGTCTTCCAGTGCTATGAGGGTCCCCTTTTCTTCGTGGGGCTCGATTAGCCGCGCACGCACAGCACGTGGTGCTTTGGGCTTGATGCGAAGAAGAGTTGAGTTGTGTTGAGTGCCCCGCTTGGTGGAAGGGCCCTTCCATCTGGCGGGATATTCTTACGTGTACGGCCAAATTGGTGCACCCCTGCAGGGATAAATCTTCTCGAGAAGCCGTGTTTTCCGTGGTTATGGATTACTTGGTGAAAGTACTGGCTAACAAGTACTCAAAACAACTTACACCTAACTAATGATAACTTGACTAGTAACAGCCTTATTGTCACAATAACTTGATCCATCATTAATCCAACTGTGTGGGTTATCCTCGGATTGCTTCTTTGGATAAGGGGCGAGATCCAGGATGGGTTTGCTTGGTGGTTAGTTGTAGTTGGTTACGATACGCTATCTTATCCCCTTTCTGATAGCCGGAAGTTGTATCATGTTTCTGTAGTTGGTTAGTGCAGCCAGTTGCAGCATCTTTTATATCCCCTTTCTTCCGTTGAACCCAAGGCATCTGTGCTTGGTGTTGACGGGTTACATTTTGGTGAACTGTGAGTCTTGCTTGCCAGTACGTTTATGTACTAACCCCTTTGGGGCTGTGGTTTCCGCAGACTACGCTTACGAGGATCCCCGTGACGGCTACTACGTGGAGTTTGACGAGGCTGCTGACGAGTAGATAGCGGACCCGGGCAGAATCCGAGACATCGTGGATGGGCTCCGTCTTCTTTTCATTCCCGGCTTCTTAAGCCTATTTGGATTTGTCTGTTGTTAATAAAAGAAAGAAGAAAATTCTTGTTTTTTATTTCTAAAAATCGATATTGGCCGAGAGACAATCAGATAGATTTTCTCTTTAGCGGGCATTTCCTCAGACCCTTTGAATGCTTCCGCTGAGATGTAATGATGATATGTTGGGACATGTGTCCTCTGGATGATTGTATTTGCTATCTCTGCTCTAGTGAGAGCTATTTGCACTTATTTCTATTTATTTGTGTCTTAGAGATATGTTGTGTTATCATTCTGTTAAACGCCGTTGACGTACCATGTGTGTATGGTATGAAGTACGTCAATGGTAGTATCCTGATTTCTATGGGATGGTTTACGTAGACGATGAACAGTAGGGGTTGGTTGTCACACATACGTGTGTTGGCCTACTCGTAAGAGATGCGGGTGCCGGTAAGCCCCGTAATCCAATCAACTACTGTTCAACGGAACTGCGAGTATCCTCTAGAAGTCCGGGTGCGACAAATGGTATCAGAGCCTGTCTGCCTGTAGGATCCCTTTTTACTGGTCGCAGTTGAGTCTAGAAACTATTTTGTAGCTATATAGGAAAAATGAAACGTGAGAGTAGGAATTCTGCCATTTTATTTCTCTCCCCACCCACCCTCCCTTTTCTGGTAAGGAAGTGCAACGTTGTTTTTCTCTTCTCACCTAAACTTTCAAGTTAGGGTTTCACGGATCCTGGTTTCTCTAGGATAGTTATATCTACTAGACCATAGGAATGGAGGTGGTTGTGACATGATTTATCATCTTGCCTACTCATGATTGAGAACGGAGGCGTGAAAGCCCCAGAAGCAGATCCTCTATTCCTTAAGCAGTAGATATTGATCCTTTAGAAGCCCGGATGGGTTTTCCGTAGTACCTCAGGAGTTTTTGGTCTCGTGTTTCCTGTTGTTGCTTCGATATCCTGTTCTTCTCAACATCCTTATCGTCCGTTGAAACCTTGTTGTTGCTTTCCACTTCAGTTCTCTACCGGCGTCTAATCAAAACTCCCCCGATCATCTGCAGATGGATCTCAGGTTCTACCCGCAGGAGGTTCGGATGACTCGTTGCGAGAGCACTGCCGGTTACCCGGAGATGCTGAGAGACATGGTCACTTATCTGGGGTTCCGTTGGGCACCAGAGTACCAGGTCTACGAGCAGCAGCGAGAGTTTGACCAGACCTACTACCAGGCTATCGTCTACATTTTGTCAGATGATGGCATGAGCGTCGTCCACCGCTACGAGGAAGTAGGTTCCACAGTGGATATGGCTGTGCAGCAGGCAGCTTATGTGAGTCTCACCGTCCTTCGTGCTGACTACTGGGGATTTGACGATTCCATCTATCGCCACATCCCCCGTGGTTACATCACTTCGGAGGGAGCTCACTTCACTCTCTATGACAACCTGGATGTCTACGAGCATGATAACTCCAGGCTGCACACCACCGCTCAGTTTGTGAGGCACAGTGACGCAGTTGCGGGCACACTATCTCAGGAGTTGGCTTCAGTCAGAGAGCAGCTCTACCTTGCTTTGACTCGTCTGGCGACGTACACCACAGACTTTGTTGGAGACGAGCGCTTTGCACGTTTCGATCAGCCAGTTGGTCGTCGTCTGCCAGATGCTGGAGGTTACGAGCCGATCAGGGGTCCACTCCTCAACCTCGGTGCTGGTTACACTGGGATTCCACGCTTTGGAGCACAGGGAGTCGACGCTATGTACTTCACCACACCTAGAGTCGCTCTCAGACCACGTCAGATCTATGTGGATCGTCGTTCTACCTACTTTCGTGGGCGTGCTCCTCACCGTACCTCTCGCCGTACTACTCACCGCCGTCCTGCGTGATGAGCATGGGAGTACCGATGTATCCATTCTTAGCTATGTTTAGTTATCCTTTGGCTTTCGAACCATTTGTGTTGGATATTCTGATGTATTTGAACATGTGATGATGTACCTGTTGGTTATCTATTCATGCGTCGGAATAATCTCTCTTTCGGTTACAAAGTCTATCCTTTTCTGTTGTTGTGCTAAAATGCATGTCTATTCAGGATGCCGCCAACAAGGAACCCCCCGCCTGAGCCACCGCCAATCACGGAGCTGTTGACTCAGATGACTCAGGTCGTGACGCAGATGGCCCAGTTCCAGGCTAATCAGCACAACAACCAGAACGCTCCACGAGTCAGTATCAAGGAGTTTCTGAGTCTGGGGC
The DNA here is from genome assembly GCA_028641055.1 of Alopecurus myosuroides. Classification (NCBI taxonomy): domain Eukaryota; kingdom Viridiplantae; phylum Streptophyta; class Magnoliopsida; order Poales; family Poaceae; genus Alopecurus; species Alopecurus myosuroides. Next base: position 46,563,697 of record CM054062.1, read on the forward strand.
CGAGAGCGTTCGTGGCAACACGCGAGCCTCTGGATGCTGATGACTGGATCCGTGAGATCGCTAGGGCTCTGGAGATTGCTCACGTTGCTGAGGAAGACAAGGTCAAGTATGCCTCCTACCTACTGAAGGGTCTGGCAGCTACTTGGTGGGAGAACTACCAGACCATGAGAGCTGGATACCCAATCACCTGGGGCTGTTTCAAGGAAGCTTTCCTGAAGCACCGCATTCCTGATGGTCTCATGGAAAGGATGCGTGAAGAGTTTTGCTCTCTCAAGCAGGGCAAGCTGGACGTCATTGGCTATCAGAGTGAGTTCAATCGCCTCGCTCGTTAAGCTGGTGATGAGGTGTCCACTGAGGCTAAGAAGATGGCAAGGTTCCGCCGAGGTTTTAACCCGGAACTCAAGTACGCCCTCACCAACATCAAGGCCAAAGACTTCGAGGAGCTCGTTAACACCGCGCTCAATGAAGAAAATGGGCGCAAGGCGTTCGAGGAGTCTTGGAAGCACTCGCGTGAGGGTGGTTCCTCCTCCAACATGACCACCCCTCCGCAGAAGCGCCGCATATGGGTGCCAAATGCTGCTGTCACTCGGGCTCCATATGCCCAAGCTTCTCCAGGCTTCGCTCCCCGCCCACCCAACCCAGCTCAGATGCAGGCTCAGAGGTTTTCAATGGGGCAGCCAAGGACAGATCCTCCTCGTGTCGTCACTTGCTTCAAGTGCAAGCAGACGGGGCACTACGCTGACAAGTGCACTCAGAGGCAGCTACCTCCACCACCACCTCGTCCCAACACAAACCAGGCAATGGTGCGTGCTCCCCCGGCTAAAGCCTTCAACTCCAACAACAGGCCTGTCGGGAGGACCGCGAGGGTGAATCATGTCAAGGTCGACAAAGCTGAGGAAGCTGCTGACGTCGTTCTCGGTACATTCCCCGTAAACTCTTTTCCAGCTAAAGTGTTGTTTGATACCGGGGCATCGCATTCTTTCGTGTCAAAGATCTTTGCGACAGCAAGTAAACTCCCTTTTGTTGGTTTGGGTTCCCCGCTAGTAGTAAACTCCCCTGGAGCAACTATGCAAACTTCCAAGATCAGTCATGAAAATCAGATTCTAATTGGAGGTCACATATTCCTTGCTTCCCTCATTCTGCTTGGCAATTCTGACATTGATGTCATTCTTGGCATGGATTGGTTGAAGGCCAATAAAGCTACGATTGATTGTGCTCAGAAGTCAATAACTCTGTTCCACCCTTCTGGCCAGATAGTCTATTCTCCAAATGAATCAAGTTATGTTCAGCTTTACACCCTCGATGCTAAACCTCTACCTCTACTTGAAAATGTTCCGGTGGTTTGTGAATTCCCTGACGTCTTTCCAGAAGAGTTGCCAGGGATGCCTCCGGACAGAGCAGTTGAGTTCGTGATCGAGCTTGAACCAGGTACTGCTCCAATCTCTAAGCATCCATACAAGATAGCTCCTCCTGAACTGAAATTGTTAAAGGAGCAAATCGATATGTACATGGAAAAAGGTTACATTCAACCTAGTTCCTCGGCTTGGGGTTGCCCAACTCTGTTCGTTGCGAAGAAGGATCAAACAAAGAGACTCGTTGTTGACTATCGTCCTCTTAACGAGAAAACCATCAAAAACAAGTATCCAATTCCTCGTATCGATGATCTTTTTGATCAACTTGCTGGAGCCTCAATATTCTCAAAGTTGGACTTGAGGATGGGTTACCATCAAATAAAGATCAGAAAGGAAGATATTCCAAAAACAGCTTTCACCACTCGGTACGGTCTATATGAATACACCGTCATGTCCTTTGGTCTCACCAATGCACCGGCGACGTTCTCTAGACTCATGAATTCTGTCTTCCATGAATACCTCGACAAGTTCGTTGTGGTATATCTTGATGACATTCTTGTCTACTCAAAATCCGAGGAAGAGCATGAAGAACACCTTCGTCTCACTCTCATGAAACTTCGCGAACATCGTCTATATGCCAAATTCTCCAAATGTGAGTTCTGGATTCCAGAAGTTGCTTACCTTGGTCATGTCATCTCTGCCAAGGGCATAGCCATTGATCCAGAAAAGGTTAAAGCAATTGTTGATTGGAAACCTCCTAACACGGTGAAGCAAGTAAGAAGTTTTCTTGGCTTGGCTAGCTATTGCCGTCGTTTCGTCCAAAACTTTTCCAAAATTGCCAAACCTCTCACTGATCTCACAAAGAAGGACAAGAAGTTCGTTTGGTCTCCACAATGTGATGAAAGTTTCAATCTCCTGAAGACTAAACTCACGTCTACACCAGTTCTGGTTGGCCCGGATACTACCAAACCTTTCCAGATATTCTGCGGTGCATCTCTCCAAGGTCTAGGTGCAGTTCTTATGCAAGAACGTCAAGTTGTGGCTTATGCTTCACGTCAGTTGAATGCACATGAGCAAAACTATCCCACACATGACCTAGAACTTGCAGCAGTTGTGTTTGCCCTCAAGAAATGGAGACAATACTTGTTGGGTAATCGCACTGAAATCTTTTCCGATCATAAGAGTCTAAAATACATCTTCAGTCAACCAGATCTAAACCTCAGGCAAAGGAGATGGATTGAAAAGATTAAGGACTTTGATCTTACCATTTCTTACACTCCAGGCAAGGCTAATGTTATGGCCGATGCTCTCAGTCGCAAGTCGTATTGCAATAATCTCATGATCATGGAAAGCCAACCTCCACTTCATGAAGAATTCCAGAAGCTGAACCTTGGTCTTGTTCCTCAAGGCTATCTTGCAAACTCTACAGCCAGTCCAACTCTCGAGGACAAGATTCGTTCTGAACAACTTCGTGATGCTGAAATCAAGAAGATGGTAGAACACATCAAAGAAGGCAAGGAGAAATTTAAGTCCTTCTCAATTGATGACAAAGGAACTGTGTTCTTCGAAGGACGCATTGCAGTTCCTCAAGTTCAAAGTCTCAAAGATATCATTCTCAAGGAGGCTCATGAAACTCCTCTCTCCATCCACCCTGGAAGTACAAAGATGTACCAGGATCTTAAGACTCTGTATTGGTGGCCTGGCATGAAACGTGAAATTGCTCAATACGTTTCTGAATGCGACGTTTGTCAACGTGTTAAGGCAGTCCATCAGAAAACAGCCGGTCTACTCCAACCTCTAAAAATCCCTGACTGGAAGTGGGACATGATTGAAATGGACTTCGTCACTGGTTTTCCAAAGTCCAAGAAGGGCAACGATGCAATCTTCGTTGTTATTGATCGTCTCACTAAAGTAGCTCACTTCTTTGCTGTCAAAGAAACAATCTCAGCTAGACAGTTAGCAGAGCTCTACACAGCAAAGATTGTTCCTCTTCATGGTGTTCCTTTGGAAATAAGCTCAGATCGTGGAAGCATATTCACTTCTCATTTCTGGAAAAGCTTTCAAGAAGCATTGGGCACCAAACTTCTGTTCAGCACAGCTTATCACCCTCAGTCTCAGGGGCAAGTCGAAAGAGTCAATCAGATTCTCGAGGATATGCTCAGAGCATGTGGTATCTCTTTTGGCATGAAATGGGAGGATTGCCTTCCATATGCTGAATTCTCCTACAACAACAGCTTCCAGGCAAGCCTAGGCATGGCACCATTTGAAGCTCTCTATGGCCGCAGACGCAGGAGTCCAATCAATTGGTCTGGAGCTGGTGAATGTCCACTCTTAGGCCCTGACATTGTTAAGGAAGCCGAGGAGAAAGTTCGCATCATTCGTGACAATCTCAAGATTGCTCAGTCTCGTCAGAAAAGCTACTATGACAGCAAGCACAGGGATATGATCTATGCACCTGGTGACAAGGCATATCTCCGTGTAACTCCCCTCAGAGGCACTCATCGTTTTGGTGTGAAAGGAAATCTTGCACCAAGATACATTGGTCCTTTCAACATTCTCTCAAGGCGTGCGGAAAATGCCTATCGTCTTGAACTTCCAGAAAAACTATCCAAGGTGCACGATGTGTTTCACGTGTCACAGCTCAAGAGGTGTTTCAAAGATCCACATCGTGCAGTTGATCATGATTCCATTGAACTGCAAGATGATCTCTCTTATGAGGATCACCATGTTCGTATTCTCGATGAGACCGAGCGTAAGACTCGCAACAAGAGCACCAAGTTCTTGAAGGTGCAGTGGTCCCATCATTCCGATAAAGAGGCAACGTGGGAGACCGAAGAGGATCTTCGCAAGAAGTATCCGGACCTTTTCTCTTCTCAGTAAGGAATCTCGGGCGCGATTCCTTCAAGGGGGGCGTTTTGTAACATCCCAAGTATGAAAAACCACCCCTAGCATGTTTGATTCTTGTTTTATTTAAGTTTTGCATCATGTCATCATACTCATTGAATTGTTTGCATTTGTCTTGCATTTGTTTTCATTTGTTTTGCATCTGTTTTCAATTGTTTTCTATTTCAAATTCAAACCAATATTCAAACCTTTGTTTCATACTTGTTATGTTACAGCTTTTCAAATAAAAAGTTCAAATAAAAACAACCAATTGTTTCCAATTAATCCATGAGGTTCAACTATTAAAAATGGTGGCTTTTAATCAATCAATTAATTCAAATGTTATTCAAAATTCAAATCACATTTACAAACAGCACCCAATTGGAAATTATGGAAATTACCAAAACATTTTCTAATCACTTGTTCTAATTAACCAATAGGGTTCACCCTATTTAAAATTTTGTTTCAATAATCACTTAAACTCAAATTCATTCAAATTTGAACCATTTTTACAAACAGCAAGTTTTTGAACTTTTGGAAAAACAAAATTGGTCAAGTGGTTGCTAATACATATTTAAACAATACCAAATTTTCTCACATTTTTCCTAGCCCTAAACCTTATCTATTTCTTCCATTTCTATTTTTCTGCAAAAAAAAACAGAAAAAAATAAAAAGAGAAAACGCTTACAGAGGGGGGGGGGGGAAGCCCAGCCCACCTTACCTTCCGCGCGGCCCGGTACCGGTTCGTCATCGTCTTCCCACGGTATAGCCGCGCATCCACCGGCGCCACGTCGACGGCGCGACAGTGAATGGCCGGGAGCGCGCCGCTGCCCCTATAAAATCCACCCTAGACCCCCCTGCGCAGCCCTAGCCTACCTACCCACCCTACCTACCTCGCGCCGCCGCCAATTCCTCTCTCTCGCTGCCGGAACCCACCTCTCTGTACCTCACCGGAGAGCTCCTCCTCTGAATCTTCGACGACCACCGCTGCCATGCACCTCCTCCTCCCTGGCTGACAGCGGGAATCGCACCGCCGTGCGTCCCTCTCCCTCGACGACACTTCCACCACGCCCGGGACTGCCTGGGTCCACGCCGCCGTCCTCGACCACGTCGCTGTCGCCGCCGTCGTGCTGCCCGAGCCTGCTTCCCTCCGTTTCATCACAGTGAGCAATCGTTTCCCTCTCCTCCTACCTCCCTGGCACGAGCACACGCACGTTGCACACGCGCTGCACGCATCCAACACCCACGCAAGGCCGCACCGCGAGCAGCTCGCCGCCGGCCAGCCCGTCGTTTCTCTGTCAGGTTCAGACAACGCGCGCTGTTCAAATTCAGTTAACACGAAACCTGAACCTCAACCTGTACGCGTCGCTTATACTGACAGAAACGAACGCTTACCGCACTGGTAGCAGTGCAGTGCGCGCGAGCGAGAGGTCCACGGTTCGATTCCCCCTCGCCGCAGGGAAAAACCCCAATTTTTGCACGGTGCGCTGACAGGGTGGCCCCCCCTGTCTGCTGCTGTGTGCGCCCGCAGTGCCACGCTGGCCCAGGGCCCATTGGCAGTGCCCTGGGGTAGATAGTTGTGCGGTGTAAAAAGATTTTCAACCTTTTCTTTTTCAGTTTAGGTCCTTTTAATTACAGAATGGTCCTTAAACTTAATTTGCTAATAACTTTCATTTCCAAACTCCAAATAATATAAACAAAATATGTTTGCTGCACCAAATTAAATTATCTATCTATTTACACCATTTGTAATCTGTTTTGAATAATTCAAATGCATCCAAATTTCAAATTCAAACAATTCATTTGTAATTTGAATAATTGCATAACTAATTCATACTTAATCCAAATAATACAAATAAAATATGTTTTCCATGCTATTTCAATCCACCTTTTCAAATATAAATTTTGTTTCATGTTTTGAATAATTAAAATTGCTTAAATAATTCAAACCTTGTTTAAATAATTTAATATTGCTAAATTCATAACTAGCTCAAATTAAAATATTTTTGAACATGTAAAATATGTTTTCAAACTAGAAAAGTATAAACTTTTCAAATATGAATTTGAATTTATGTTTTGAACAAATAAAATTCAAATAATATTCAAACTTGTTTTAAATTCATTTAAATCTTGTTTAAACTTGTTTAATTCATAATTAAATCATTGTAATTCCTTTTTCAATAATTGAAACATGTAATCCACCTAAAATTTTGTGTACTTTCCAAATATGAATTTTATTATTTGTTTTGAACAATTTAAATTGCTGAAAACAACAAATGCTTGTGTAACACCTTTAAGGAACCAAAATTTTCTAACTTAATAAATAAATTTCTAAAATTGGTAAACCTTATTTTAAATTGCTTCTATTGTTGTTATTTTTCTGTTTTCCTCATCCATGCATCATACTAATCCACTTTCACCTCTTGATTAGTTGAAAAACAAATATTCCAACCTTATTTGATGGGCTTTTCATATGCAACCCCAAATTGCATGTGGGTCCATTTAATCATGTTGTTACCATGTCAACTAGTTTATTTTGGTGCATCAATTAAATTGTCATGCATCATCCCATGATTGTGCACTATGCCATGATATTGATTGTTTATCTTTCTGCATTGTTTGTTTGCTTCTTCTCGGATAGACGACGACGTTGAGACAGACGATTCTTACGACACCCCTTCTGAGGATCTAGCTCAGTACCAGGCTGCTGAGTTTGCAGGAAAGTATTCACTCACATGAACCATTGTGTTCCTTTCAACATTGGTTACCGATACTTTCCGTTGTCTATTCTGCTAGCCCTATGAATAGTTGTTTCTGTTACGAACCTATCACATGTTATCCCTTTAACCCTGATATTGCCTCACCTCCACACCTATAACCCTTTGCTTGTTGCCCGTGTCTTACTAGCATGCTTAGGGTTGTTTTGCTCGAGTCTGTTACCCGTTACTTTCTGTTACTATATTCTATTATGTTCTGGGGCTCGATGTTAAACAACAACCTGTTAATTTTGAGGTAATAATAATTTGCTGATAAGGCACCGGCAGGAGGCCCGGCGTGGTTTTGAGGCCTGCTAGTGTCGACCCTAATTAGGAAAAGGGTCTTGTCTACTGATCCATGATGAGCGCACTATCCGCATGTGGGAAGCGTGTATGGGCGCCCCCCTCAATTTGATTCGATTCGCATCTCGTCCAAATCACCACACTTAGTTCGGGCTTTCCATCTGATGCACGCATATGCAGGTACGAACCCGAGGCCAGGGTGGAACTTTTGTAGTCGGCATTTAGGGCGGCGTGGTCTTCCAGTGCTATGAGGGTCCCCTTTTCTTCGTGGGGCTCGATTAGCCGCGCACGCACAACACGTGGTGCTTTGGGCTTGATGCGAAGAAGAGTTGAGTTGTGTTGAGTGCCCCGCTTGGTGGAAGGGCCCTTCCATCTGGCGGGATATTCTTACGTGTACGGCCAAATTGGTGCACCCCTGCAGGGATAAATCTTCTCGAGAAGCCGTGTTTTCCGCGGTTATGGATTACTTGGTGAAAGTACTGGCTAACAAGTACTCAGAACAACTTACACCTAACTAATGATAACTTGACTAGTAACAGCCTTATTGTCACAATAACTTGATCCATCATTAATCCAACTGTGTGGGTTATCCTCGGATTGCTTCTTTGGATAAGGGGCGAGATCCAGGATGGGTTTGCTTGGTGGTTAGTTGTAGTTGGTTACGATACGCTATCTTATCCCCTTTCTGATAGCCGGAAGTTGTATCATGTTTCTGTAGTTGGTTAGTGCAGCCAGTTGCAGCATCTTTTATATCCTCTTTCTTCCATTGAACCCAAGGCATCTATGCTTGGTGTTGACGGGTTACATTTTGGTGAACTGTGAGTCTTCCTTGCCAGTACGTTTATGTACTGAACCCTTTGGGGCTGTGGTTTCCGCAGACTACGCTTACGAGGATCCCCGTGACGGCTACTACGTGGAGTTTGACGAGGCTGCTGACGAGTAGATAGCGGACCCGGGCAGGATCCGAGACATCGTGGATGGGCTCCGTCTTCTTTTCATTCCCGGCTTCTTAAGCCTATTTGGATTTGTCTGTACTCAGACCCTTTGAATGCTTCCGCTGAGATGTAATGATGATATGTTGGGACATGTGTCCTCTGGATGATTGTATTTGCTATCTCTGCTCTAGTGAGAGCTATTTGCACTTATTTCTATTTATTTGTGTCTTAGAGATATGTTGTGTTATCATTCTGTTAAACGTCGTTGACGTACCATGTGTGTATGGTATGAAGTACGTCAATGGTAGTATCCTGATTTCTATGGGATGGTTTACGTAGACGATGAACAATAGGGGTTGGTTGTCACACATACGTGTGTTGGCCTACTCGTAAGAGATGCGGGTGCCGGTAAGCCCCGTAATCCAATCAACTACTGTTCAACGGAACTGCGAGTATCCTCTAGAAGTCTGGGTGCGACACCTCTCACGCGGCCAAGGAATCTGGCCGCGCGGAGGGTCCTCTTTTGGGCCTCCTTGCCCAATTCTCGTGGATCCTTCGCCCGCAAGTCTTCTCCTTCCAAGAAAATGACCCCCGCAGATTTTCAGGTGATTTCGCGGAAGTTTGCCCCCTGAAACGTCAAAAATATAGAAAACGGGGTTTCTGACAGGCAGGGTTAATTCCATAAAAGTTGGGGGACTTTGTAATTTAACCCCAAAATACTATAAAACATTGAATTATACCCTTATATGATGCAATATGTAATAGAAAACCATGTGAAAATATGCAAAATTCATCTATGCATTTTACATGCATCATGTAGCCATCCTGAAATCCTGCTAGGTACTAGTTTAGCTATACTAGAATACTATCACAACTGTTGTTGCTTCATTTGGTTGTGGTATTTATGAAACTATGAAAATTAACAACCCAATGAAACACCTGGGTGGATTGGTAATTTCTTGATGTATGTTCAGTGGCTACTCAGGTCCATGTACATGGTGGTTGTCACCTGGGCCACATCCAGGGCCATGGTATGTGGTGGTTGTCACCTGAGAGTACACTTGTGGATTGCCACCCAGAAATAAAGAGATTTCTAGGTCTTCACTGTTTTAGTTAGCTTCTAGTGCAGCCTTGAGGTAATATGGGCTCTACCAAGATTGAGTAAGTTGTGGGAGTTCATCCTGTTGTATGACATTGGGTGGTAGAATTTTAGGAGCGTCGAGTCATGCTGGTATGGTTGAATCCCTCATCCCAAAGATCTTGTCCCATTCTTCTCTCGGGGAGGATGAGTCTCAAGGTGAAAGTGCACAACCTCTGTAGAGTTAAAAACTAAGATCTTAGTCGTGACCCCGGTTATGGGCAATTTTAGCAAACTAGACAGAGTTTATGCCGAAGGATCTCCTCATCTTTTCTGGATGAATTAAAACATGGTAGAAACCTCTTTTAGGTGCATGTCACACCCCAGTTTTTGGATTCTTGTACTGTAGTTCAAGGAGACCAAAATGTGGGACAACAATTTTTTTCTCTAACAACATGTTTGTTTGAACCAACATGTGTATGTGACAATAGTCATATATGAAATGCAAGTTTTGTTTCATTTTAAAACCAATGCAAATTTTCCTGGAAACACTTCTATTGTTTTTCCTGATGTTTTCCCCAATGTGACTTGAGTGATTTTTATTCCAAGACTTGGATCATGCTTGTTTGCATCTTGATTTAAACTTTTAAGTTTGTTGGATCCAAGAAAAGAAAAATACAAAATGATTTATGGATGTTTCTCAAATTTTAAAACATGTATATCAATCTCTAACTTTGAAAACAACATTTGGGTTTCATTTGGCCTCTGAAAACATTCTGAACTTTTTGCTCATTTGAACTGTTTTCCGCACTTAGAAATTTCTCTAAGTCCCTAACTGATTTTTTCTGAACTTTTCTGAAACAATTGCTTTACAAAAGTTTGACAGATGTTTTCGATTACTTTTGGTTCAAATTTGAAATGCCACTTTGCCAATTGTGTTCTCTAAGGTTTGGAATTCATATAGGATGCTTTGTGTGCTTCTAGAACTTTGGGAGAGGGAAAGAAAACGTGTGAGGAAAAGTGGAATCAGAGAGGAGTGGCATGACATGGCATACAGTGCAATGGCCACTGTGGACATACCGTGCCTTCTCCACCCATCAAAAGCCAACAAATACTTTCGCTCAACTCCCTCCTAGCTCCCTGACACCACCCATGCTGGATGCACATCGCGGGCATGCCCCAGAGCATGCCCCCGAGCCAAAACCTGACATCCCGAGAATGCCCCCATGCCACTGCCCTCGATGCCGTGGCTATAAGCCGAGAAACACACCCCCACCGTGCCACTGCACCCCACCCTTCCCCACTCTCACCTCGAGCAGCCAGACAAGCCCGGGATTCTCCACGAGCGCACCCGAGCTAAAACTTCGCCGCCGTCTCTATCGCCGCTGCAGCCGTTCTGCGCCCACGCCATCGCCTGGAGTCACGACCACCGCCATTCTCTGCGCCCCTCGACTCCGCCGAGTGCCAGCACCCTCCCTGACCTCGCACCTTGACGCCGCAACCCCCACGGTGAGCACCACGGTCGTCTCCGTTTTCCCCGGTAGCACCGGATGAGTGAGAGAGAGAGTAGGGAGGAGGAAGAAGAGACGTAGCCCGTCGATCGCGAGATCGACGGTGCACGTTGAACGCCCAGCGTTCCCGCTCGTTTCTGAGCGCGCGTGTGTGGGTCGTTTCGTCCGTTAGTTGGGCCGCGCCCGTAAGAATCCAGCCTGTGTAGTGTTTAGGTTTTTCCTTTAAAAATTAACAGAAACTAGTTGATTGCTTTGGCTCTGTTAAAAATAGTTTGAGCGCAAATTAAATTCTACAAAAATTTGTGGTATTATATGTATCTTTTCGTGAACATCTCCAAGTGGTAGATCCTTGTTTTCTTGTTTATTTTTGTCACAAACTATCTATGAGGCCTTTTTCGTGCATAAGTTTTTGGATGTGTATACAAATCTTGCAGATCAAATTGTTTTGAGTAGCCCTTGAATATATTTATCAATAGGACTTGACCTTGCATCAAGGAGAGTTACCATTTGAAAATACCATCCATTTTGGTAAATAACCAGTAGGCATTTCTAGGATTTTTAGAGAGAGTTTAAAAATGATTTTTGATATGAATCCAATTGCATGAGTTTGTGTGTGACCAGATCTATGTAATCCTAGCTTGGATTAATTTTTAGATCCCTAGACTATTTTTGGCATGCATTTATAGATCCAACACCTTTTCTGTTTTTATTAGATCTTGTGTGTTTGATTGAGAATAATTGTTTGGTTGACAGAAACTTGTTTTGTAGCATGTGTAGATGTGTTTCTATCTGCTATTAGATTGTTTTCTTGCAGTACTAACACATTAGGAAGTGTGTGCATGTTTGGAAATCAAATATAAATAGGAATAGCCTTGTATTGTTTTATAGTTTACTTTTATTGAATAAATTTTTGTGAGCTAGCTTTGTTAGTTTTTTACCTAGGTTTTTGATGTGGTTGTGTTGAGTCCAGTACCATTTTGGTACTGATATTTTGATGTTACCATCTCTGTTAGCTTGCACTTTATTTTATATCAAAGCATGTGTAACAATTGTTTGTTTGTTTTCACTAGTATGAGTAGTGATGTGGTAATTGTTTGGTAGATTATATTTTTGTCAAGTGTGACCAGAGGCTTTGTGACCCCTTTAATTACTTGGTAAATTAGTGGGCCCATAACCCACTGGTTCCATTGCATCTTTGGTTAGGGATACAAATCCCCTACCATACCCTTGTTTGCTTGTAGCATATATTTTTATATGTGTGTTTAGTATTTTCCACCAAGGAAAATAAATGATTGCACTAATTGTTTTGTGGAAGTTTTTAGTAACACTTTGTGACTCCTAGTATGTTTAGTTTAGGTACATTTGTTGACATAATGTTCCCTTGGGAATATTATGTTAAGAAGTGCTTGTCTATTGTGTTCATTATTTGTGAGTGTTGTTTGCAATTAGAATTGTTTTCCTAGTCTTGGTAAATTATGTGTGGATAGAAAATACTTGAGTGATTTGATTTTAGAAAGCGTTTGTTTGAGCTTGTATTGAGTGCACAGCTACTGGTTGTATAGCATGTCACCTTGTTGTTTGTTATTCAATTGTTAGAAAAGCATGATCTATTAGACTTGGTTGATTCTTGCTAAGTAGTTGTTTCCATAGATTTATTTTAGTTTATTTGCTTACCAGCATGTTTAAGGTGTATGTGATGTTAGTAGGTATTTATATTCATGAGTTTCTTGTTTAGGAGTTTGCATCCTTGTAGTGTTGTTTGCTTCTCTAGTATTGAATTAGTGTCACCACTATATATTTTGAGTTTCTCTAGAATTGTTGCCTTTTTATTTTATGGTTGTATGATTATCCTAGCATGTTTTCATTTCTGTTATTGTGGCATAGATATTTTAGTTGCTAGTTGTGATTGGTTGTGTAGTACATTATTACTTATAGCATGTTTGTGTAGTAATCTTTCATATTAGTATGCTATTAGTAGACTCCTACGATTATGTTGGTTGCTAGGTGTATTATCTCTTGTTATTATTGTGTTTTAGAGTGTGTCTTATGACTTGTTGACATTGATTGAGCCACTGGTTTGTTTGGTTATTTTTATGATTGAGTGATTCCTTTGTCTCGTGTAGATATAAGCATAGTCAGTAACTATATTGTTCATCTGTGGTTTGTTTGCTTTGCTGTTGGAATTGTCTGAGTGATTACTTTAGCATGAGTATTGTACTAGTGTTATGGTTGTGTTTAGTAATATATTTTTATCTATGGATTAGGTTAGTGGTAAACTTGTTTGTTGATGATTGCTTGTGTTTTTGTTAATACCCACTGCCATGGGTATTGCTTTGAATGATTGCTATTACTTTGGCAGTCTCACCCTTGTGACCACAAGATATATTTTTAGCTTCTTAAATGTCTTGGTATGAGAGTGGTACACCCACTAAACCTATGATATTTAGGATGTGTAATATGGTTTCTCAACCATATGTTTTTCTGGCGTTAGTTTTGTACCCTGAGGTATTGTGAGGTAGTTTCTCAATAACTTTTTGAGCGACTGCGCTAGTATAAGCTGCTTGTTGTATGTGTGTTTTGTTTTATTGGTTGCCTTATGGGTTCTGAGTGTTTGTCTTTATTTCTTTTACGGTGTTAGAAAACAAAGAAGAAGAAGAAGAAGGAGTTGTAGAGTTGTGTGTCAAGTTCAAGCTACTTCAAGGCCAGGGACACAAAGAGTTTTAAGGCAAGCCATCCTGATGCTTGCTACCACACTTATCATTATCTATGATGCATGTTTTACTTCTGTAAGTTTTACAAAACTTTGATTTTCCAAAACTATTTTTGAGTTGCTATTACTACTATTAATATTATATAAGATATTATTATGCCAGTAGTTGAAACTTTGTGTTACCAAGCCCATAGCCACCATATGGTATTTATTACCACCAAAAGTATAGTCCCTAAGTGGACACTCTAAAAATATGTTTTTGCAAAACAAAGGCTTTATGGAAAAATCTGTGGAAAGGCGAGACCTTATCCATAGAAGAAGTGTGAAGTGTTCATTTTTGGGAAAAAGTTGTTTTCGAAAATGACACATAACCTAGTCTTCGCCGGACAGCCTTTATCATACTGCACACTACCCCAACATGGGCACGAGGCTTAATTTGAAACTTGTTTTTGTTAGTGTGTGTTCTATCTCAATTTTCTATAAGGGGACTGACTCCCTCGAACCGAAATGTCGCCAAGTTATGAAACACATGGTATACAAAGTGTGGGATTAATTTCTCCTCCGGCCGCAGCAGTTGGGTCTCCTGTCATGGCGTGCCGGGGAGATAAAACCTAGCTGAAGAGATAGAAATTTACTAGCTTGAACATAGTGAATGGTTAGGATCAGTTATTTGATGTTTACATACTGTTGTTACAGTTTGTGGTTGTTCATGGCGGATGTTTTGGATCTTGTGGAATGTGTACACCTCTGCAGAGTCAAACTATTCTGAATAGCCGCGTCCTCGGATATGGACAGTTGAATGGCCATGTAGCTAGCATTGTGTCAATGTTTTCAAAAAAAGGATTTTGAAAGGGAGTTGGAACATGTGAAGTATTGAAAGAAGGAACTTTGTACCAATGAGGTACCGATGAAGAAAAGCCGAAGTTGTTTTACAAAAAGTCTTGCAAAGAAAACCTTCTTTTCTAAACAAAAACTGGAATTTGATTCCAAGAAGTTTTGCAAAGAGAAAACTTTCTTTTTAACAAAAGCTTTACAAAACCTCTTGTACATGCAATATCTACAACAGAAAGAAAAATATATTATTTTCTTTTTAAGTATCTTCTTCAACGAAGATACAGAGAATTTTCAAAATCAACTATGATATATCTCTCATATATCATGGATAGCGAACCCTATGTATAGCCTACCTACTCCACCATATAAGCATACTTGCATTCTAAGTTTCATGATGGGTGTCTTGCTGAGTGCAGTCAAACATACTCATATTGGTTTTGTCCCTGGTATTTACTTGCCAGACTTTGAGGAGGAGCCTCAGGAGGAGATCTATGAGGAGGAGTACTGCGCTGATGGACTTGCAAACTAGGATCATCTCCCGGTCAGCAGCCTGTAGGTTATGGCGTGACTTGGGCTTTACTACGTTGTGTGTGTTTTTTCTTCCGCTGTGTGTGTTGTGTGTTTGCCCTGCGTGGTAGTTGTGTTAGACTTGGTCATGTGACCATGTTCCTTGTGTAAGTCTTGTTGTAAACGTGTAATGGATGTTGTATCTGAATGCCAACTTGATATGTTGTTCACGACTGGTGTGATCTGGGATCATGAATGTATGCATATCGGAGGTCCTTGAACAGTGGTTCGGGGGTCCTTATAGAGTTGGTATCAGAGCTATCCTGACCTTAGGAGACCTTAGTTAGCATGGACGTTAGCTAGTACTCTGAAAAGTTAGTCTATAAAACTAAGTACTAAGATGACTATTTACCAAAATATTCTATATATTCCATCCCCTCTGTGTTTTTGAAAACTCTACTTATATTAAGTTACCCTTGAGCATCTTAAAATTTTGCACACTGTTACCTAACATAAGCTATTTAAAATTTTGTGTAGATGGCAGTTGTCTTCACCGAGTCCTTCCGGCTGGGTTCGCATGCACCTTGCTACCGCCGCTTTGAGGAGGATTTGATCAAGATGACTCATCTTATCGGTCGCCATGTACCTGAGTTGAAGGGAGCTCAGACTCACCATGATGGAAGGGATCTGTCCTGGTTGGTGGTCTGTACCATTCGTGCACCTTTGCTAGCACCATCGACCCCGGAGATCACTTATGAAGTAGTGGAGAACAGTTGGGAAGATGGGATCCTTAGAGTGATGCAACTGACTATCGCGAAGCTCGCGAACTTCTTTCGTAGCAAGTTTGAAGGCACCCCCTATAGATACTATGGGAGTCGCGATGAGGATGACAAGCAAATAGATGTCATTGAAGACTTTGTCCTTGCTCGTCATTTCCAGCACATGGAGGGACAACTGTACAACACTCAATTTTCCCTTAACAGACTCAAAGGAGAGTTCGGCCTTAGAGGAAGGAAGATATCCCAGCTAGAGAAAGACCTGAGAGTTTCCTCTGCTACTGAGCATCGTCTCGGAGCAGAGAGGAAGACCATGAAGTACGTTGACTCCCACCTTCGTGCACAAGTGAGAAGCCTTCAGTATCAGCTTGCAACCAGCCAGGCCAGAGTTGAAGAGTTAGAGGAGCAGCTACGTGCATCCTCGAGCACTTAGGATTTCTGCAGGATGTTAGGAGTTTGTGTTGTTCCCCACCCAAGGCGCTTGGTTGTGTTTGTGTTGTGTGAACTCTGTTAGAACCATGTGTGTGTTAGGTGTGTTGTAAGACCTATGCTTTTGTTATGTGAAACCTAAGTTTGTGGTATGCTCGTTGAGACTCTGTCTCATGTGTGTGTTAGTCTTTGTTTGTGATTGTGGTTACCCCCTTGTAACGATTGTTTGTTGTTGCATTTTCAACCGTCCTCATCTCTGTTGAGAGCCGGTTTGTTACACAAGTTTTCAAAACAAAAACCTCCTTTTTGTCCGCTCTCATCTTATACCATTCTTCTTCCTCAGCATGGCCAGCAATTTACCTCCACCACCTGAGCCGACAGTTGCCCAACGCTTGTTTGCTGGTGAGAATCGCAAAAGGAAGGTAGTGATGCAAGGAGAACCTAGTTCTTGTGTGACTTGCAGTACCCTTCCTGCGATGCCACAACCCCCGAGGAAGCGTGTGAATGTCAGGTCTAAGACCACATGTTGCTATACTTGTGGAAAGAAAGGACATTTCGCTCGCGAGTGTCCCCAGAAGAATCATGTACTAGTTCATCCTGATGAAAACCAAGAGACCCAGGGTCCAACCTAGAAGAAGCGCAAGAGTTTTATGAGTGGATCTCGAGACCAAGAAGACGTTGAGGAAGCACCTGAGACTCATGCCATAGCTGATGGCACGTTTTCAAACCAGATCTGTGACCGCCCTAGTTTTTTTTTCGTACCCTGAGAAATCCGACGTATTGGAACTCTAGTAGTGTCTCGTCGGACTAGTAAAAAGTATCTTTAGAATTAACGAAACTAGTGTACTTTATCTAACTCTAGATTAACACCTAACTCAGTTTTAAAAATACTAACAAATTTTTTCAAAACCAAAGAGAAAGGTTCCTTAGGATGTTTTATAGCCGATGAACAGAAAGAGGAAGTTGAAAGAAATATTGGATTTGTGAGCTATGATTGTACTAGACAATAAGATCTCTCGTGTGTCTCTATTTTGGAGGAACCAGATCTTGGGATATAAATATTGTGGAGAATTCATTTGAGGTTTAGCCTAGGAGTGAAAGTTTGAGGATATTATGGAAACTGTTGAGTTTAATTATATTAGATATACATGGTGCTTCATGTTGGGATACTGTTGGGGGAATAGGTAAGGGGGAGCCTTACCGGTCTCGGATATAAACCGGGAATTGCCTTGTCCGGTTTAAGGTGATTGGCCTGGGTCATGCTGGGCAGGGCCGGGTTAAGTCAGGAAGAGCCGGGTTGCGGTGAGTGTAACCCGACTGAATGAAGAACCAGCCCAAGGCCCAGGTTGGAAGACACGGGCGCTCAGGGTGTAGTTCAAGGCCTACCCAGGATTGGCCGGATCATAAGAAGAGCCTGACCAAGATGATCAAGAACCGGAGGGAGATAGGACTCTGAGGATGGGCGTGACCCGGACTCCCTTGTAACCCGGAGGTCTCGTCCACTATATAAGGGGAGACCCCGAGACGTAGAAAAACAAGTTCTAATTCGATAGCAAAGTAATTCGAGACATCGAGAGCCGGAATCGCCCTTTGTAATCGAGACTTGGTTCCCCGATAGTAAGAAAGCAGGAGTAGGTTTTACCCTCAATCGAGGGGCCGAACCTGGGTAAACTCGCGTCTCTCGTTTCCACCTCAACCCTTTCGAAGTTTTGCTTAGTAGCAATGGCCTCACAATCTACTTCTCATATGAGGACACTTTCCATGACAACACCACGACAGTTGGCGCCCACCATGGGGCCCGCTCGCGGAAGCGTCGTCTTTTCGGAAGGAGCACTACCCGGGATCGAGAAGCTCGCAATAGGCCGGCTCAGGAGGAGCCGGCGTGGGAACTATTACAATCATGACACGTGGGGCCCCGAGTTCGCCTCCGTGGAGTCAGGACTTCACGATCCCTTTGGGAAAATCCATGTCTTCATTGGGTACGTCGGGACAACAACTTCAGAAGCGAACCAACTATCAGATTCGCTGTCTGAGAAGACCATGGCAGTGGATTCCGATGGGGAGTCCTCAGTTGGGAACAATGACGATCATGATGAAACATGCTCGATCCACCAGCTCTTTGGAGACCAGCTAGGAGGAGACCTAGAATTGGGTACGCAAGTTTTCACTGAGGCAACTTACCATGCCGTTGTTTACATGGCTGGTCCCACGCGACCAATCGAGCCAAGGTATGATTCGGAGGGAAACCTGATTACAAACGAGGCTTCAACCTCAAACCCGGTTCTTGGAGCACCATGCGTTACAGGCACAGAATCGATTTGGCCAACGGTAGCCCCAGGAGGACCAGCGGTGAAACCCTCGACAGGACATGGAACAACCAGCTCTAGACCAGGGGAAACGGTGATTGACTTAACCAGGCCCGCGTCGTATAACCCGAGGCATGAGCTGATGGCTGCAATGGATTCATTAAATGAGATTTTAGCAACGCCGATCACCCCACAAAACCTGGAGCAACGCACTACGGAGATAGAAAGACTCCGACAGGAAATAACTCGTGCCCGTCGAGAGATCGAGAAGGAAGCCACCTGCATAAACAAATCCCGATTAGAGGTTCTGGAGGAGGCCACACGTATGGAGAGGGAAGGAATTCACCTAACTTTCAAGCAAAGGGAGATAGTCTCAATACAGAATAGACGTCATCATACTCGCCTGAACAACAAGTTTGGGGTAGGACTCGAGCTCACTAATCTCCATAATTTGTTTACGCCCCTGGCGGGGAACCCTGCAGCTCGTAACCCGGCTGGTCCGGGTTACCCCACGAACCCGCCGGTTATCCCCGCTCCGGACCACCCAGCACGTTTCCAGCCACCTATCCAGCCGCACGGCGGCCCGAATCCAGTGCCAACTCCAGCATAGCCCCTTAAAGAAAGGTTTCATACATTGTCGAAGAGTCGTATCAACAAATCCCCCGTGTGAGCCGGTAGGGTTTCGAGTAGAGGAACGATGTACGCGCTGGTAGTCTTGACGGCTAACAAGGAGCAAGATTTACCCAGGTTCGGGGCCCTCGTAGAGGTAAAACCCTTACTCCTGCTTGTCTGGTCTGTATTATGGCGAGATAGTCGAGCTGTTACAATGGCGATGCCATGGTGGTGTGTACGGGGTATCCCGTGTATTGTCTAATCTAGTTGTGGCTTGTATCTTCCTCTTCTCTTGTCTAGATTGGATCCCCCTTTCTCTCCTCCCTCCTGGCTTTATATATGAAGCCAGGAGGGGGTTACACGAGTCCTAGTAGACTACGAATAGGAGTTCTTGTCTTGACCCGCAAGTCTTGCGGGTGGGCCTTCGTTGGGCCTTCTAATAGCACAGGATAACACCTCTCTTTGGGCTTAGGTCTTGGGCCTTGGACCGGGTAGGCTCACCCGATAGGTCCAGGAGTCATCCCCACATCAATAGCCCCCGAGTGTTTATTCGACTGAGAATAGTCGGGTAAGCACTCAAAGTTCGTTCTTGATTTCTTCGATTGGTCATTCAGTCGCCTGTTTTTGAGGGTGTATACCCTGTACGCGAAGCACTCATGTACTCGAGCATCGAGTGATAAATGTGCCTTGTGTTGGCTGTTTTCGCAGAAGGATGTGGCTCAGTCGCTTGGCTCTCCCAAAAGATCAGGGCCAATTAATTGCATCTAGGGCAAAAACGGTTCTCGCCTACACAAATTCGAGACCTCCGACTCGAATCCGGCGAGGTGATCGTTGCGACTGGGCCGTTGAGGTCTTACCGAGTCGAACTTAACCTAAAGGGGTACCCGGCGCGTCCGCTAGGATTTTTCTTCGTGTTGTTGACACGGAAAATTTACCGAAGGACGCGGCTTGAGTGCGATTCCAGGCCCAAAAGATAAATCCTTGGGTCTTACCTTCGTACTCGAAAGAATACGGCATACGGATGTGCCTAGTCGGCCGAACGATCCAGGATAAGGATGTGTAAATACATCGTGTGGTAGAGTTGCGGGAACCGCATACTCGCGATTTTACCTTGGTCATGTTCTTGCGATTCTTTGGGCGAAGAGATCTTCCTTCTTGATCTTGTGCGAAAGAGATTTCGCGTTATGAAGTTTACACGAAATAAATTTTGTCTTGATGTGCCCATACGAAAGAGATTTCGTGTCAGGGTGACTATACGAAAGAAATTTCGCATCTTGATGTGCCCATACGAAAGAGATTTCGTGTCAGGGTGCTTATGCGAAAGAAATTTCACGTCTTGATGTGCCCATACGAAAGAGATTTCGTGTCAGGGTGACTATGCGAAAGAAATTTTGCGTCTTGATGCTCGTACGAAAGAGTTTTCGTGTTTGTGAGGTGCGCAATGACGTCACCGCGCACTCGCCTGCTCCCGATGGGACGTGACGTTTGTGGGGCAGGGCACGTAGTGCCCATCGTGTCAGCTTTTGACTGGAAGCGTGCCGTCGTGCGCCCGTTTTTCCGCAGGACGTGCAGTAATTACGCGGAAGAGGTGTACTCGACACGGCGGAGGGAGTCGACGCGGTGGAGATGTACTCGACACGGCGGAGGGAGTCGAAGCGGTGGAGATGTACTCGACACGGCAGACAGAGTCGACGCGGTGGAGGCGTACTCGACACGGCGGACAGAGTCAACGAGGAAGTCGTGTAGTCGACGAGGCGGATTGCGTCGACGCGGTGGAGATGTACTCGACACGGCGGACGGAGTCAACGAGGAAATCGTGTAGTCGACGAGGCGGATTGCGTCGACGCGGTGGAGGTGTACTCGACACGGCGGACGGAGTCGACGAGGAAGTCGTGTAGTCTTCGAGGCGGATTGCGTCGACGCGGTGGAGGTGTACTCGACACGGCGGACGGAGTCGACGAGGCGGATTGCGTCGACGCGGTGGAGGTGTACTCGACACGGCGGACGGAGTCGGCGAGGAAGTCGTGTAGTCAACGAGGCGGATTGCGTCGACGCGGTGGAGGTGTACTCGACACGGCGGACGGAGTCGGCGAGGCGGACGGTGTTGATGTGGTGGAGGTCGTGTAGTTGACGCGGACGTGGCGGAGTCGCACGACGACGTGGAAGTCGTGTAGTTGACGCGGATGCTCAGCCACCGAGTCCACACAAGAAGATGTACCCGAAAAGTCTTCAATATGTTCTGATTTCGCAAATTGGCCCGCGATGTCATATGCTCCTCGTCGAGGCGAACAACTTTTTATGTTTTGCTTTTCTTCATCCGAGTTAATATGCGGTCTGTACGACAATAATAAGGATCTGGACAAAGAAATCTGACAGATCTCCTGAGGTACGCGGCCAGCGTGTCATATGCTTCCGACGTGGTAGTACGTCAAGGGCGCCCGTAGCGCTCGTCGGTTGCGCGACCAGCGCTCATTGGGTGCGCGGCCAGCGCTCCCGATGGGAGTAGCCCCCACGTCTATGTGCGATTATTTGTAATCGGGCATAGACTCAAAGATCTTGTAACGTTGCTTCTTCGATTTGTCGGGTGCACGGCAGTGCTCCCGATGGGAGTAGCCCCTGAGGCTATGTTCGACTCGCAGAGTCGGGCATAGACTCAAGTTGTTCTGAAGCTAACCCCGTGTGTTTGTCTTCTGTTGGCTCGCGGACGAGGACATGCGTCGACTCCCGGAGTAGGGTATGTGTCGACTCTGAGCGGAGGATTTGTGTCAACTGTCGACTGTCGACTCCGAGCGGAGGATATGTGTCGACTCCGAGCGGAGGATTATGTTGACTCCGAACAGAGGATTGTGTCGACTGTCGAATTGCAGCCGACGTTGTAGTTCCTGCATTACAGTTGCAGCCATATAATCGGATATGGTTAAATAATATAACAATAGTGATGTGTCTAGCAAAATGTACGGAATAAATTATTGCTCGGGTTAATCTTGGTTGTGAACCAATAATCTATCGACTCGCAGAGTTGAGTATGGCCTGTTGGTAGGCAATGATTTGACCCTACGCGACATTTTTGCATCGTACGCTGTGCCCTTTCGTTAGTCTGACAGCCATTGTCTATGCTCCTTGCCGACCTGTCAGTTGCTGCTGCAAACCGTGTCGGAGTCAAGGGTCGACGTCAGGCAATATCAGCTACTCGGGTTATAGCGTGTAAATGCAGTAGTGTAACGCGCAGCATGACGAATCTCGAATATTCATTTAGTTTGCGGGGCGCAGCCCTCGAGTGTCAGGTGTAGCTTCACAACAGATTAGAAACACATAAAAAAGGTAAATGTGTCGACTCGTATGAGAGGAACTTATCTTTGTATGACACTGCCGTCATCGACGAGGCGGTGACGAGTGATATCGCCGGAATCGATGAACTGGACTCGTGTGTCGAGTGCGGCTGTTTTGCGCCTCAGCCCCCGAGTGTCGAGTGCGGCTACGGCGAATTCTCGAGTGCGCCGACTTTTAGCATACCCCCCGAGCAACGAGTGTGGCTGCGGCGAAGCACAGTCTCCGAGACGCTTAGTCAAGAGGATTCGATGTAGCGGAGTTGAGCGGCGGAGTCACAATGTTTTCTGGACGGAGTCGCGATGTTTTCCCGAAGGACCCGACGAGGCGGACCGAGTCGACGCGGCGGAGTCGCGATGGTTGTCCGAAGGACTCGATGCGGCGGACCGAGTTGACGCGGCGGAGTCGCGATGGTTGTCCGAAGGACTCGATGCGGCGGACCGAGTCGACGCGGCGGAGCCGCGATGCTTGTCCGAAGGACTCGACACGGCGGACCGAGTCGATGCAGCGTAGTCGCGATGTTCGACCGAAGGACTCGACGCGGCGAACCGAGTCGACGCAAAGGAGTCACGATGCTTCTCGAAGGACTCGACGCGGCGGACCGAGTCGACGCAGCGGAGTTGCGATGCTTCTCGAAGGACTCGACGCGGCGGACCGAGTCGATGCAGCGGAGTCGCGATATTTGCCTGAAGGACTCGACGCAGCAGACCGAGTCGACGCGGCGGAGTCGCGAGGTTTGTTGTGTGTACATGGAGGACAATGTTGATGTCGATCCCCCGGGCACTAGTATGGCGAGTCACCATGTTTCCTTGACGTTGCTTGGTCTTTGTGTCGACTCGCAAATTGCCGAAATAGAATCTGGATCCGCGATCTGAATTCGCGAACTCGCAGAGATCAAAAATGTGTCGCAGTGCGCGAGTCTCTGATGGAGATCTAACCGTTGGACTTGGCTCAAAAAAGACGGATTGGTGCGGGATTGTATTCCGCAGATTTTCAACGGTGTGATCTTCGAATTGATGTCCGAATCGACTGTGAGAATTGTCGTGGGATAATCACGGCAGATGTTACCGGGGGTAACTGATCTTGGGGCAAGACGACACAGGCGTTTGGGAGAGGGTTTAGCTCAGAGGAAAACATGATGCAACTCGATCTGGTAGCCGGCAATCAAAGTCGCCGAGTCTCCGATCTATAATAACTCAACTCTGGGGTTATACTAGATGCTCGATACCAAGCGATATTGCTAGGGTTCTTAGATCTCTCTCAACTAAACCTAGGGGTCGGTTTATAAAGCACCCGTACCCCCTGGCTTACCCTCCAAGACGCACCCTGAATCCTACCCGGACACCGCATACAAACCCTAACTTTCCTTTACCGTAACCCACAATCCGGGTTACGAAGCCTACAAACTTGGGCCTTCCAGAAGTTTCTCTATCCTTAGCCGGATCTTGCGCAACGTCCTTTGGGCCAGGTTACACCTTGGAGTTGGCCTACCGGGTTATTATCCCTCCATCAGTAGTCCCCAGAATAGCTTGGGGTTCACGGATCCGTCCTTGAAGCGCCTGCTATTCCCTGCAAAAATATCAAACGCACAAGTGTATGGAGGCCGGGTTAAAGTGCTTTGATAAATAGCTAGGCCTAACTCCATGGTGGCCATATAGTAACCCGGCTTTTCTCCAAGTACTTGGCTTAGCTCTCCAGAACCCCAAAATGTCAAGATTCTATACTTGATAATTGACCCCGATATCACGGGATGGATCTCTTCCTCCTTTTCGTTCAGACACCTTGCTCAACATTTAAAGCGCATCTCGCAAAAAATCAAATAGATAGCCATTTACTCCGCAACTCCCGGCTCCCGCTCGCGGAACCGGGCTTATCCACTCGCGCTATAAATAGGCTCCTTGGGGGTAACCCGAACCCTAACGGCTCATTTCCCCCCACTCTGCTTCCTTTCTCCCTTCGTGCTCATCCTCGCTGAGCGCCACCACGGAAATCCCGCGCGCATCACCGGAGCCCATTGGCCGGAGGCTGCGCTCCGCCACAGTTCACCCCGCGCCGCCGCCAAGATCCACCGGCAAATCTCCATCCGGCCCGTCAGGAACCGCAAAAGGACACCATTCTTGCGCCATCTGCCTCCGCAAGGCTTCACTCAGATCTCCTCCAGTAAGCCTCTTGCATCCATTAATTTGTCCTTGCAATTTATTGATTTCTCCTCAGATTAGATCCAAATCAACCCGCCAATGATTTCTCGGCCATGCCGAATTAGGTTGCTAGTATTCTTTCTAGCTTGCCCAATAGATAAGATATAGACTCCAATTTATTCTCCTACTACCTGGAATCATTAACTTCGCCACAAATCCTAAGATGGAATTTCCAATCTGGGTTCGAACCACTCAAAATTTCCGCCTTTGCCTCGATTACCCGGTTAGTCCTCCCCTTTCCAGTTCCTTTTATTCGCACTAAGTGCCTGTGCAGCCATCCATCGTCCACAAAAGCTCCTTCAACGCTTAGATCCCCATAATTTTTGCGATAATACTTGATACCCGGATAGTTCGAACCTCACTCTGCAAGCTGACACCCGGATAATACGCAATTTTCGTATCTCCATATTGCCTTGCCGATACTTGGCCGGCTCACAGCTTCCGTGTCTTATTCCTTTTATCCTTCTACCTTGTGCTTTGCAGGTCAACCACATGGCTCCCAAAAAGCAGGGGAAAACTCCGACTAAAGCCAAAGCCACCAACTCCATATCCGCCAACTGGGCGCGGTCTACGGTCACCAAGGCCAAGTTGGAGGAGCTGGTCGAGCTGGGAGTTCTTCCTCCTCAAGAGGATATCCAGTGGAGGGTGCCGGGCAAGGAGACCCGGCCTACCCCGACGAAAGACGAGGTAATCTGTTTCGTGGAACATGTGACCCGGGGCTTCCGCCCGCCGGGTCACCCTTTTTTCCGTGATGTTCTAAGCCATTACGGCCTTCGCGTTTTTGACATCGGGCCTAATTCTGTATTAAATATTTCCCACTTCATCGTCCTTTCCGAGTCATACTTGTGCACTTCGCCAAGTCTGGCTCTTTTCATTGAGCTTTTTCAGTGCAAACCGTGCCGCGAAAGCGGTGACGGGGTGCTTCTCGCTTGCGGCGGGGTTTCTATCCAGCGCTGCAAGAATTCTCTAATGCCACCCCTCACCCTTAACTCTCATGTCAAGCACTGGCAGCTCTCATATTTTTACTGCCAAGACACCTCCCCACCCGGCCAAAAGAAACTGTCGAGTTACTCAGAGGGTCTTCTTGACATCTCCGAGAAATTTAGTGCCTTTGCCCCTGACTCGGACAGGGAGGCAATTCAACCTCTGCTAGCCAAAATCACCACTCTCACGGCCCAAGGTCTCATCGGGCTCAACCTGGTGAAGACTTGGGTCGACTTCCGGATTCAACCCAATTCCATCCGCACAAAGTTGATGTGCGAGTATTCGGGGCAATCTACAGACCCGCTCCGGTACTCTGACAACGTCTTCGCGGCTGGCGACACTCATAAAACTATCAAGGGTTTTCTGACGGAAAAGCTTGAGGTAATCCGGAGCATATCCGGATTAGAGCCCTTCACACTCGAGAACCCAGCCCCCAAGGTGAAAGCCCAATTTCGATGTCTTTACCTTTGCTCTTTCCACTCGATACAGTTGATAACCCTTGTACTGATACTTTTCAGGCTGATGATGATTTTTGGAAGATCAACACTTCTCCTAGCTCCGAAAGTCCAGAGGAGCAAGAAGGAGCCGTTAACTCGGACGAAGGTGCTCTCCGGATTTTATTTGGTTCCTTTAAACTCATTATAACCCCTTCATTTTCCAACTATAACTTTGATGATATCCAGAACAAGAAGATGACGAAGAAGAAGATACCGACGGCAAAGTAGAATCCGCCAGCGACGAGGAGGAATTGGAACCGACAGTCAAAGTCGGATCAAAGAGAAAATCTCAAGAGGCCACCTCCAAGGTTTCATATCACCTCCTCGCATTCAATTCGTATTCCTTTAATGATATACATGAGCTACCTTGACGTTGTTCCACTGGCCATGCTTGAAGGATTCGCCCATGACCAAGCGCAGGTCAACTCAAAATCACCCGGGTGATGGTGCTCTTAACCCGGGTATTTCGCCGACTCCGACTCGGCGGGCTGGTATTTACTCTATCCTTTCTCGGACGAAACATTCTCCTTGAACCATTCCCTTATGAAATCTTACCTTGATACCTTCCAGCCTCTCCTGGGTCCAGCGACGGATTTCCTGCGGATTTCGCGGTGAATACCGGGTAAAATCCCTTTCCTGATGCTCTACCACACTTCATCACCCTTTCCTGATTGTACACTAGCTGCTCACTCATAACATCTTATAGGGCCACGGTCGTTACCAGCGACCAAGAGGATACAGAAACCGAGGGCCCGGGTAAGGGGAGCCCGGCTGATAAGACCACAGCCGCGTCTAGCGGCGAGGGACAAGCGTCGCCGATAAACCCAGACATACAAGAAGCCGAGTATCCGATTGCCTCCCATGCAAGCAAGAAGAACAGAGCCACAACCTTGGGTGCAGAGGAAGGAGCATCGGATTCCGACATACAAATGACCCGGGTGCCGCCTCCCACTAAGAAGAAAACCCCTTCTCGGAATTTCCAGGGCCCCGGGTCCTCTGATACAGGTAAAGACACTTTTGATCAATTGATGAACACTCTCCTCAATATGAAGACTTCGGAGAGCAAGATCTTGGAGCGCATGGCCGCAGAGCACCAGGTAATGATACTTGATATCTCGTAGTGCATACCTAGTCCCCAAGTTCCGAGCATGACTTGCTAAAGTTATGCTTGGTACTTTACGCGATATTCATCTTACCATAACATCCAACTGAGACTTGTGTTCCTTGCTACTTACAGGCGCATATAACCCGGTCTGATGAAATTTTACTCAAGACCGAACAACTTCTTCTTGCCGAGGTAAAGCGGAGGGAAACCCTTGAGGATGATATGAAAACTTTGAAGAAGGATGTTTCTAAATACAAGAAGAAGTGCAATACCGCCCAGACCGCACTGAAGAAACTATCGGACCAGGTCGCCGATACTTATCAGATCTTGCTTAGTAAGTTTTTGCTGCCGACTGGCTTCATGTCTTTGCTTTAGTATATGATACTCGGGATTACTGATACGTTCTTTCTTTTGTTTCAACTGTAGGTGCCAACCTTGCGACCCCAGAGGAGGATGCCATTGTCAAGGCTAGAACCCTAAAGACCGTGCTCCGGACTTTCTTTGCCGGCACAAAATTTATACTGGATGCCGTGAAGTGGCCTACGGAGGTATATCCGGGTGAAGAAAATCTCATTCAAGCCTGCTCCACTGTGCCTGGCTGGATTGAAATCTGGAAACGCTCGTCATGCCGGATCGGTATGACCCGGGCCTTTACCCTGGCCAAGGCTTTCTTTCCGAAGCTTGACCCCGCAAAGGTAATATCCGGGTTTCCAGAATTCAAGGCGGACGGTTCCAAATTTACACCCAAGGATTTCAAGGCCATACAGTCCGCAGTGCGTCCCTCGGCTACCACTTTAGCCGATAGTTTGGATCTAAACACGATTATGAGTGCATACGATGCTGAAGGCAAAATTGTTACGGAGGAAGCACCCCCGCCCTTTGATATCTTGGAGAAGTGGGTTGCTAACTCGGCCAGGAAGAGGGAGGCAACTGCGAAGAGAGAGGCCGAGTTAGGATCAGGGCCGTCTGCCTCTACACCAGCTGTCCCTCCACCTGTCCGCCCTGGTACGGTGAGTCCGGGTAATGCTGCCGAGAAAGCTAAGCAACGAGCCCAGGACCAAGACCCGGAAGACCGTACTCAGGAGGCCGAATAGGGCAATGCCATCATAATACCTTGATCACGTGATGCTTTGTATTCAAACTAGTATGCTTTTAATGGTGCGCCTGTGCACCCCTGATACTGATGTCGTAATTTGTAACGTACTTTTAGTCTGTGATATACTTTGCGGCTTTCCTGGCCTTTTGATAATCGTGCTACTTGCCTATTCTTTGAACTTGTTCTCGATACCCGACTATCTTTTTGGCTCCCTTCGTAAGGCTCGGTTTTCCGAGTATCAGGGGCTTTGATAAGTGGACTTTTCTTTAAGTCCCCAAGACTCGGATGGTAGGGTCTTTCGAACTTCGATAGCCAAGTAGTTTGTTTCTGTTTCGAAGTCCCCAGTCCCCATGGCCCAAAGTCCGAGTCATGGGGGTGTGGCCTTTCTCAGAGAACAAATTGTTTTTTACCGAGTCGAAAACCTAAAGCCATTCCGTGTAGGTACTGAAGTTATGCTTGATAGTCGTTGAGTTTCCGGCTATTAGCCTTGTACTCTGCATAAACTTGTGGTTTAGATGACCCTTTTGACTATCTTGTACTGTAAGCTGGCTTTCGCGGGGATACCATGTTGTTACATCTATACGAAAACAGGGTCAGACAAGTCCCATTGGGCTTCATGGTTGATTGTAATCGTAAGCGAACAAATCATGCCACTTTAGTGCGAGTCACATCGAGCTTAAGTAAGAAAAGTCAAGAAAAATTTGGCTCCTTTGTCCAGTTATAAGATTGCAGCCGTACTCGTTTGCGAATAATCGGCCCTTATAACTTATAGGCATCAAGGCCGGGTCTTTGGGGTTTGTGGCTGCGCTACTTGAGCAACCAGCCCCCGAGACCTATATACACTCAACGTTCTTAATGATACTGAAGTATTGATGTCACATGGATATTACTTACTTGTAATCAGGCTGTAACGAGATAGGACTTGATAATCATCTCTTTATTGATGCGAGAAAGTTTTGGATCAGCAGGCCGCCTCATTAAAAACCTTCCAGTCCCCTTAGGTACCCTGGGTAGGAAAAGAGCGCGTCTGAAACCTGCTGCCCGTTACATTGTTTAGTTCTTCGTGGGCACCGGTCCCGGGCTGGCGTGACCGATGCACATTCTCCACATGTTGGACTTTTTCATGATGAGTACCGGGTTTACTAGCCAACCCGGTGAGGTGTTTCCATGACGTGGCTGGTTGTGAGCGGCCGTGCCGTTTCTTCTTTTATAGCGGATTGTTTGGGGGAGTCATCCTTGATAAAAGCCACCATTTTAGTATCTTGCGCTACCTTGGACTTTGCTCTTTCGCCTTCAGTACTCGGCCTTTTTGATGTGGTTCTGTCCTCCGGGTCTGCTTGAGACCGGTAGTGCTTGAGTTCTTCTTTTCTACAGGCTTGCTCGGCCATTGCTGGGTCTCCTTCGTCGCATTCAGCTGCTATGTCTCGATTTCCATGTATGGTAATGGTCTTCTTGGGACCCGGGATTTTTAGCTGTAGATACACGTAACACGGCCTAGCCATGAATTTGGCATAAGCCGGCCGTCCGAATAACGCGTGATAAGGGCTGCGCAACTTGACTACCTCAAAGGTGAGCCACTCAATTCGATAGTTATCCCTTGACTCCCCAAAAGCTACCTCCAAAGCGATTTTTCCCTCGGGGCACGCTGAATGACCCGGCACTATCCCATGAAAGATTGTTGAGCTTTTTTGTAGCTGCGACTCCTTGAGGCCCATGCGTAGGAAGGTTTCCCAATACAGTATATTGATGCTGCTTCCACCATCCATCAAAACCTTTTTCAGCTCATACCCATTGACCTGCGGTGCGACTACTAATGCCAAGACTCCCGGGTGTTCCACCCTTTCTGGGTGATCCCTTCTGCTCCATGTTACCTCCTGTTCTGACCATCTCAAGTATCTCGGGACAGCTGACGAAACTGAGTTGACCGCTTGCTTCATTATCTTTTTGTCCTTGTTAGAACCTCCTGTGGTATGCACATGATATTGACCCAACTGTTTGGGGTTAGCCTGGAAACCTCCTGCCCCCCCTTGGTTATTATTTTGATTTCCAGCTGTCGGGTTACCAGCTGGGGGTGGTCTGTTGCCCGGGTTTCCCCCTGGACCCGGTCCTCCTCCCCGTCCTGCACCTCGCATAGCTCTGTTCACTTCCTCATTTTTCCATCTTTGTAAGTCAGCGCACTGCTCCAAGGAGTGGTTAGCTGGCCTGCCGTTCCTGCTGTGCTTCGGGCATGCCATTCTGAATATGTCCCAATTGTTACTCGGCCTTGGTGGTCCTTGATAGTTTCCTCCACTGTGATTACCTCCGTTGAAATTTCCTTCTGCTCTGGGTCTCGAAGACCCGGCCTCTGTGTTGGCGACAAACTCGGAGCCTCCTTCAAACGGGCGCTTGTTCTGGCTATTTCCGTTATTACCCGGTGCTGATCCATTGTCGGTTCTTCCGCTATTGCTTGTGTTTGCTTTTACCTTTTTGTCATCAGCTTCCTCCTCTGTAGTATCTGTCGCAGCGTGCTTGTTGCACGCATCCATCAATTCTCCCATTGTAACTTCCGACGCATTCCGACTTGACTTCATGCGAGTTAACTTTTGCACTAAAGGTATATACTTGCATGTTTTTGCCATAGCTTGTAGTGCATCCTTGGGCTGAATATCCGTGGACGAGTGAAGTATCTCCATAACCCGGCGCACCCAACTGCGCGCCGACTCTCCCTTCTTCTGGACGCATCGTTCTAGATCATCAATAGTGAACAATTTCCTGCACGTCCCATGAAAGTGCTTGACAAACGCGGTCTTCAATTCCTCCCAGGACTTGATCGATCCTTCCGGCAAATTGGTGAACCACAACTTTGCTGCCCCTTCTGACATCATCAAGTACATGAACTTGGCTTGGAGATTCTCGGATGCGTTGCGAATCGACATTGCCATCTCATAACTACTTAGCCATGTTTCCGGATCCATAGTTGGCTCGTAATTCACTGCCTTCCCTGGCTCTTTGAATTTTTCCGGGTAAGGTTCAGCTCTGATATTGTCCGAGAGACACTTGGGTCCCGCAAGAACGGTCGAGGCCGGCCTTGCTCTAGAAACGTGTGATACAGCGGGGGGCGCAGCTGGGCGCGGCGCTGCGGGAAGTCCATGTGCTGCAGACCCGGCCGCGGCCCTCCGAGCCCTGGAACTGTCCACAACAGCCTGTGCTGCTGATGCTGCCTGAGCGCGGGGAGGAGGCGGCATTTGCTGCTGCTCTTCCCTCCGCCGTGCTGAACTTGCTTGGATATTCCCTTGTTGTTGACTGACGTATGGCGTCCCGTGCATCCCGCTTCTATGATCCGGATAATTGGCTTGCTGTGCCACCGCGGTGTGCAACAGATCAATGGCTTGCCGGGTCTTCTCTGCATGGGGCGACTCTCCCACAGGGATTTGATTTAACGCGAGTGTCGCCGCATACACATTGTCCATGGGATTATTGTAGTGACCGGCTGGTGTGCGAAATCGTGATGGTGGCGGTGGTGGTAGATCGTTGCCGGTTGTGACTCTAGTATGTGGTGGGGGTAACCCGGCCCGCTCATGTGCCGTATGTGTCCCCGCTGTTGCCGGTTGGGGTGCGGTTCCCTGGTTCACCACTGGTATCGGCTGATCCTGAGGTGTGATAAATAAAGTAGCCGGATTAATAACCCCGCCCGTTGCTGGTAACCTAGTTTGATGCCTTTGATGTACTCTAGATGTTTCCTCCCGGAGCCGAGTTTCCAGCGCATCCAGCTCGCGCTGCCGCGTGGCCATCCCTTGCCTTTCTGCCTCTACTTGCCTTCTTTGCTGTTCCAGCGCACGACGAGCCACATCCAGATCCCTGACACGTTCCGCTGCGTTTTCTGGAGTGATAACCGTTGCAAGAATCGTGGGATCTAGAATCAGATTATTATCGAATAAGGCCGGGTGGCGCGGGTTCGAAGGACCCGCCCCTGGTATCCGGTTTCCCAGGAATCCGAACGTATTTGCGTGCAACTCCTCATCTGCTGCGCGGCTGGTTACTGATGCCGACTCTCCATCAACCCGGGCCAGAACCGGGTCTCCGTTAGCCGCGTCCTGCTGCTGGGCCAATGCCTGAGCCGCCCCGACTGCTGCTGCGGTTGCGTTCTCTTGGTTGAGTTTGGCCGCAGGAGCCGTGTAGACCGCAACTCGACGTATGATACTCGGTGTAAATTCATGCTGTTCTTCTCCGGCGTTATTCTCCTCGTACCGGTTCTCCAGCAGATCCAGGATAGACTCGGTATCATCCTCTCTCTCGACCCGGTCGCGCGGGGTCCATGCCGGCTCCTCCGGCTGTTCCCACTTCGCGATGGGTTCTTCCGCCGGATATGTCGTTCCGATCGATTCTTCATCATCTGATCGGATAGAAGTGGCTCCCCCTGACACAGAATCAGATCCAAAATTGTCAGGGATCGAACCGGAAGTACATACCATACCAATGAAGACGTTGATCCGGCCGATTGTCACGACAGATCCGGATTCGAGGTAATCCGATTCTGGCCCCCAGCCGGAATCGTCCACCATCTTTTCTCCTTTGTGGTCGATGTAGATCTCGCCGACGACGAGATTCTCCATGTTCTTCCGAGCTTCTCCCGTGATGTAAACACCTTTGGACGCAGGCCCCACGGTGGGCGCCAACTATCGTGGGATAATCACGGCAGATGTTATCGGGGGTAACTGATCTTGGGGCAAGACGACACAGGCGTTTGGGAGAGGGTTTAGCTCAGAGGAAAACATGATGCAACTCGATCTGGTAGCCGGCAATCAAAGTCGCCGAGTCTCCGATCTATAATAACTCAACTCTGGGGTTATACTAGATGCTCGATACCAAGCGATATTGCTAGGGTTCTTAGATCTCTCTCAACTAAACCTAGGGGTCGGTTTATAAAGCACCCGTACCCCCTGGCTTACCCTCCAAGACGCACCCTGAATCCTACCCGGACACCGCATACAAACCCTAACTTTCCTTTACCGTAACCCACAATCCGGGTTACGAAGCCTACAAACTTGGGCCTTCCAGAAGTTTCTCTATCCTTAGCCGGATCTTGCGCAACGTCCTTTGGGCCAGGTTACACCTTGGAGTTGGCCTACCGGGTTATTATCCCTCCATCAAGAATTGTTTTCCCAAAGTCGCGCGGAGTTCCGTCAGATTCTGACAGTGCTTCAGTGTTCGGGTCATCCACGGAGATCTAACCATTGGAATTCGCTGATTCTTTTTGCAGCAGGTAGATAGTTTGATTTCACATCTTTCCACCGAAGGAATTTTACAGATGAGTTTCGAGCCGCCGTTGATGGCGTCCGCAGTATGTACGTTGCTGTTGTCCTGCAGCCTGCGCATGAAGAACGATGTCGATGTAGACGATGAAGGCCGTGCGTGATGCCGACGAGTGCTCGATGAATTTGAAGGAGACGAAGTAGATCGAATTCATGGGGTCGAGGACCTGAAGTTTGATGTAGATGAGGCCGGCGAGACCGTAGATCCAGCGCGTGTCGTTCCCACAGACGGTGCCAATTGTCGAAGAGTCGTATCAACAAATCCCCCGTGTGAGCCGGTAGGGTTTCGAGTAGAGGAACGATGTACGCGCTGGTAGTCTCGACGGCTAACAAGGAGCAAGATTTACCCAGGTTCGGGGCCCTCGTAGAGGTAAAACCCTTACTCCTGCTTATCTGATCTGTATTATGGCGAGATAGTCGAGCTGTTACAATGGAGATGTCATGGTGGTGTGTACGGGGTATCCCGTGTATTGTCTAGTCTAGTTGTGGCTTGTATCTTCCTCTTATCTTGTCTAGATTGGATCTCCCTTTCTCTCCTCCCTCCTGGCTTTATATATGCAGCCAGGAGGGGGTTACACGAGTCCTAGTAGACTACGAATAGGAGTTCTTGTCTTGACCCGCAAGTCTTGCGGGTGGGCCTTCGTTGGGCCTTCTAGTAGCACAGGATAACACCTCTCTTTGGGCTTAGGTCTTGGGCCTTGGACCGGTAGGCTCACTCGATAGGTCCAGGAGTCATCCCCACGTCATACGCCTCCAGGTCACTTCAATAATCCGATGGATAACATTTGGGCAGCAACCACTAGCCTGGCCCAGATCCCAGTTGACCCCAACAACCCTATGGAAGTTGAAGCTCAGAGGGCTTTTGAGATGCTATAAACAGCAGTGGTTCAGTAGTTAAATTACAGTAATCAGGACATGATACACTCGACCCCCTATCATAGTAGGACGGCTCTGCCAAGGAGTCATCATGGGAATTCTCCAGCCCCAGCAGGATCCAGCAACGCTAATCGACAACAGCCTAACCCACCCAGGAAAGCAGTAACTCATGCACCCAGAGTCCTAAATACAGGACATAGAATTGCAGAGCTAGAAAGCAGGAATCCAGGTCATGTTCAAAACCCGGCT
Organism: Alopecurus myosuroides; assembly: GCA_028641055.1. Classification (NCBI taxonomy): domain Eukaryota; kingdom Viridiplantae; phylum Streptophyta; class Magnoliopsida; order Poales; family Poaceae; genus Alopecurus; species Alopecurus myosuroides. The sequence goes on from CM054062.1 coordinate 46,598,312, forward strand.
CAAATCACGGTCTCAAACCCAGCTCAAGCCGGGTCTCGTAGGATTGGAATCCAATGCCTCGGTCCTGCAATCAGGAATGAGAAAATACCAGCTGATTTTAAAGGACCTCGCAGAGTTGTGAATTATAAGCCTGACATGGAGCCTGCATACTGGATAGAGGGATACGAGATGGTCATGGAGATACTGGAAGTAAGCGACGCGGTGTGCGCGCGATACTTAAGCGTGATGTTAGAAGGACCAGCGAAGTCTTTGTTAAAAAACTTGCCCGCCAATTCAATCAATAGCTGGCAGGAGTTGAAGGACCAGTTCATCAAAAAAAATTCAGGGAACATGTAAGCGAACGACGACTATTACGGACCTGGAAAACTGTGTCCAGAAGGAAGGGGAGTCTGCCCAACATTGGTCTCGACATGTCGCAGAGATCATACATTCGTATGTTGGACTCACCGCGCAACAAGCTGTGATAGCACTGGAAAGAAATTGCATGTTTGACCCTTTGAAGCATAAGCTGGGACGCATTAAGCAATACGTAAGTGACATGAGCGAGTTGATGAATGCCATGACCAAGTATGCGGAGTCTGACAAAACCAAAGACGCAGATTTGGTTGACGAGAAGTCCGCCAAAGGAAAGAAAACTGGAACCAAGGGTAGCCAAAACCCGAGTCAGAGCAACAGCAACCCTCAAACCATAACAATAACAAGCGTAAAAAATGGAGATGGGACTTCATATCTTGTGGCTAACACGAATACAGGTTACAGAAACCAACATCAGGGCAACAACTTTAGAGGAAACCAAAATTTCAGGCCAAACAACTTTGCATAGGCTCAGCAGGCCCTGAAGGGTCCATGCCCCCGACATAGTAAAAATGGAAAGTTAGAAAATCATTCTTGGGAAAATTGCTTCATCATGCAGGGTTTCAGACCTAGAGGAAATAATAACTATGGACCAGGAAACGGCGGAGGAGGCAACCCAGGAAATATGGGAGGTGGACATCCGGGAGCTGGCAGCTCGGGACCCGGAAACTAACGCGGGCGGTAGTCACCAAGGAGGAAATACCGGTTTTCAAACAAATCCAAGCAGCTAAGCTCAGGCCAATATCATGTATTCACCAACAGTTCCTGTAGAAGAGAACGAGTGCAGAAGCGTGTTGTTCAAACAGTCACTCCTGCTGTCCCTAGATGGCTTAACTGGTCAGAACAACCCATAACTTGGAGTCGGGCTGATCACCCTCCACGAGTTGATAATCCAGCTGGAGTGGCTCTGGTTGTGGATCCACTAGTTGGAGGATATAAGTTAGATAAGGTACCGATGGACGGAGGAAGCAGTATAAACATACTTTACTATGACACGTTCAAAAGGATGAACCTGCAAGAGAAACAACTTCAGCAATCATCAACCGTGTTTCATGAGATCGTACCTGATAAGTCTGCACAACCTATCGGAAAAATATTTCTTGAAGTTGACTTTGGGGTATTTGAAAATTATAGGACAGAGATGCTAGCATTTGAATTGGTCAAGTTCAAAAGTCCATACCATGCTCTGTTCGGAAGGCCAGCTTATGCCAAGTTCATGGCCAGACCCTGCTATGTTTACCTCAAGCTAAATATGACAGGTCCCAATGGAAACATTACTGTCAATGGCGACAGAGACATAGCTCTGGAATGTGAGGAATGCGATGCAACCTACGCAGAGACAGCCTGTGCTAAAGAGGAGTTGAAATTGTATAAACTGCAGGTTGATCCAGAAGACATGACCTCGCTCAAAAAGCCATCAGCTGAGTCCAAGTTAAAATTTAAGTCTGCTCAAGACACCAAGCTGGTGGAATTTACCTCCGGTGACTCATCTAAGCAGTTCAGCGTGGGGGCTCATATGACAGAAAAATAGGAAAGCGCGCTCATCAAGTTCCTCCGTGCGAATTGGGATATCTTCGCATGGAAACCTTCTGACATTCCAGGTGTCCCAAGGGAACTTGCTGAGCATAGTTTAAATGTGGATCCTAAATTGAAACCTATTCGTCAGTTTCTCCGTCGTTTCAATGATGAGAGAAGGAAAGAAATAGGAGAAGAGATTCCCAGGTTACTTGCAACAGGGTTTATAATAGAAGTGTTTCACCCAAAGTGGTTAGCTAATCCAGTTCTCGTTCTCAAGAAAAACGGAACCTGGAGAATGTGCATAGACTACATAGACCTGGACAAAGCATGTCCTAAAGACCCGTTCGTGTTACCCTGTATTGACCAGATTATAGAATCTACGGCCCGTTGCGAACTGTTATGTTTTCTGGACGCTTATTCAGATTATCATCAAATCAAAATGAAGGAAGAGGATCAAGAGAAGACGTCGTTCATTACTCCCTTTGGAGCGTTTTGTTATACGTCAATGCCTTTCGGTTTGAAAAATGCAGGGGCAACTTATCAAAAGTGTATCCAGAAGTGCTTGGAAAGTCAAATTGGGCGGAATGTGCACGCTTATATGGATGACATAGTAATAAAATCACAGAAAGGTGACACTTTGATCTCAGACTTGGAAGAGACATTCGCCAATCTGCGCAAGTACCAAATGAAACTTAACCCAACAAAGTGTGTCTTTGGCGTACCAGCTAGGAAGTTATTGGGTTTCATTATTTCCGAGAGAGGCATTGAAGCAAACCCGGAAAAAATTCAGGCCATACATAACGTGAAAAAGCCGTTTTTCCTGAAGGACATTCAGAAGCTGACAGGTTGTGTTGCTGCCTTGAGCCGGTTTATAAGAAGGCTGGGCAAGAAGGCCATACCCTTATACCGATTGTTGAAGAAAACATACACCTTTGTGTGGAATCAGGAGGCTGATGAGGCATTGGAGGCCTTGAAAAAACAACTTTCCAACGCACCTATATTAGCTGCGCCTGAGGAAAAACAACCCATGTTGCTATACATAGCGGAAAATAATAGGGCAGTGAGTGCGGTGGTAGTTGTGGAGCGTAAGCTGGAAGATAAAGAAGGTCCTGTTCAACGGCCGGTTTACTACGTAAGCGAGGTCTTGACAGAGTCTAAACAACGTTACCCCCATTGGCAGAAGCTTGTCTTCGGAGTATTCATGGCCAGTCGTAAACTGAAACATTATTTTCAGGAACATCCTATTGTCGTGGTTAGTTCAGCGCCTTTGTCTGATATTATTCAAAATAGAGAAGCAACAGGAAGAATTGCCAAGTGGGCCATCGAGATGGGACCTTATCATATCAAATATGAGCCAAGGACTGCAATAAAATCTCAAGCTTTGATCGAGTTTATAAATGACTGGACACAGTTACAGGTTCCGCCGGATAAACCAGATACTAAATATTGGACTATGCACTTTGACGGGTCTCAAGAACTGGAAGGTTCAGGAGCTGGTATGGTTTTAACATCCCCACGAGGAGATAAGTTTTGCTATGTCTTGCAAATCTCATTCAAATGCACTAATAATGCAGCAGAGTATGAAGCTTTGCTCCATGGGCTCCGGATTGCGAAAGAAATGAGCATAACCCGGATTTGATGTCTTGGAGATTCTGATCTGGTATCTCAGCAAGTTACAGGAACCTGGGATTCTAAAGACCCAGTCATGGCAGCTTATAGACGGGCAGTTACCCAGCTGGCTGGATATTTTCAAGGATATCAGGTGGATCATATCAACCGACGTCTCAACGAAGCAACTGATGCACTGGCTCATTTAGGTTCTCAGAAAAAGCAAGTTCCACCAAATGTTTTTTTGGATGAACTTAATAGCCCATCTGTTAAAATCTCAACAGAGGAAGACTTAGCAAATCTAGATCCAGAATCAGAGTTAGTAGCTGCCCTACACATAATCCCATAGTGGACTGAGCCATATTTGGCATACCTTATGAGAGGTGAGCTCCCGCAGGACGAGGTTATCGCTCGCCAAGTTACAAGAAGATCCAAGTCATATACAATTATAAATGGTGATTTACACAAGAGAAGTGCGACTGGAATTTTTCAAAGATGTGTTTCTCCAGAAGAAGGATCTCAAATTCTAAGAGAAATTCATTCAGGAGACTGCGGCCATCACGCAAGTTCTAGATCTTTGGTTAATAAAGCTTTCAGACATGGATTTTTCTGGTTAACCGCGAATGCTGATGCAGAACATATAGTGAAAACATGTGAAGGATGTCAAAGGTATGCAAGACAGGATCACGTGCCAGCTCAGGACTTACGTATGATTCCCATAACCTGTCCTGTTGCAGTTTGGAGACTTGACATGGTAGGACCTTTCAAAAGGTCAACTGATAAAAAGACTCATCTACTGGTGGCAGTCGATAAGTTCACAAAGTGGGTAGAAGCGGAACCAATCAGTAAATGTGACGCGGTTATAGCAGTCAAGTTCTTAAAAAAAAGCTGATTTTCAGATTTGGCTACCCACATTGCATTATTACAGATAATGGGATGAATTTGTCAGAAGGAGCAATGCAGAAGTTTTGTGAACAAAACCATATACGGCTAGACCTTGCTTCTGTGGCCCATCCACAGTATAACGGACAGGCATAGCGGGCTAACCAGGAATTACTTAAAGGTATCAAACCGAGACTTCAGGTTCCATTGGAGAAAACTGCTGGTTGCTAGGTCGAAGAGTTGCCTGCTGTTTTATGGAGTATACGAACTACTCCAAATAGGTCACATGTTGTACACCTTTCTTTCTGGTCTATGGAGCAGAGGCAGTTTTGCCAAGTGATATTTGTCACGATTCACCACGAGTGACTGCTTATGTGGAAACCCAAAATGAGTTAGCTCGTCAAGAGTCACTAGATGCTTTAGAAGAAGCACGTGACCTTGCAGCATCTCGGTCAGCTATATATCAGCAGGACCTGCGTCGCTATCGTAGCCGCAGAGTTAAGACTCGAAGTTTCCAGGAAGGAGATTTGATTTTGAGACTAATTCACAAGAAGGACGGGATGCACAAGCTAAGTCCTCCATGGGAGGGACCATTTGTAGTATGTAAAAAACTACACAACGGATCCTATTACCTCATTGGTATGCGTGATGCTGATAAATCACGAACATTTGAGGAAGAAACCGGAAGACCATGGAACATAGCCCAGTTGAGGCCATAATGCCATATTATACATAGGATCATTGTAATCACTATGTTATCTTTTGACAATGAGAAGCAATGTTAGCAACATTTGAGTTTTTGAAATCTGTTGGCCTATCACTATCACATGAAGTTACAATAATGTTTCTATATGATTACTTGGGGGCTGATGCTAGAGCATAGTCTATATCTCAAGAATCTGGCATAAGCCAAAATATATTGGTTATACTTGTGTGCCAGTCAGTGGTTACACGCGCTTTTATGACCTAGATGTTTAAGCTTGGTTGAGTCAATCATGATATAACCCGGCAACACCGGTTTATTATAACCTGGCAACCCGGGTTACTATGACCCTGAACTCTCAGAGTTGTACACACTAGAATAAGTCGTGCGAAAAACCGGCGGAGCTAGAAAGCAAAGAAAATCCAAGTCAAGGAATTTTTCATTTTCCGATAAAAGAAACTGCAAAAATGATGTTAAACCGGAAATACTTTGCATAATCTCAAAGGAAAACCGGGTTATTACATACCAAATTGTAGCATAAGTGCACACACGCACTTTCAAAAAATAGGACTAGAAATAAAGCAGTTCATCTAGCCTATTACAGACCCGACAGGGTCGAATTATTATTCTTGCAGAGATCACCTAATTACTCCGCAGAAGATTTCCCCTTCTACTAGGGCGGGTCCTGAATTGTCGGGTCTTGAGGAGTTAGGTCTTGAGTCTCCGGGTCAGCTGGGGCTTGGATCGCTTCTTGAACCTCATCAACATGGACATACTTCCACTCTAGCTGAGCCAGAGCATCAGTAACGTTCTCCTATTCATATAAGGGGCATGGTGGAGCAGAAACAGAAGGGGTGACTGACTGAGGCGCACCAGATGAGGAGGCTATGGAGATCCGGCTCTTCGATGGTGCTTGTCGAACAGCAGCCATAGCTGTAGGAATAAAAGGCATCTTTCGTTCACCTGACGAAGTATAACCCGGGCACATGTCCTTCAACTTCAGTTTTTCAGCAATAGTGCAAACATAGAACCGACACTCCTTTTCTATCCTGGCGAAGTCCTTCTTCTCATACTTTGACATATCCGCTTTATATTCTGGGAAACCTCCAGCAAGAAGATCCGACTTCAATTCCGGATGATAGGCTTTCGCCAGTGACATGACCTTGATAGCTCCGCGGCGACATGATGATAGCTTGTGATCTTCTATCCACTGAGGGACCTGGGTTAGCTCCACAAGCATTTCGCTAAGCCTTTTGGGAGGAGTATCCTAGTTTCGGACAACTTTAATACATTCTCGACCTCCAATGTATAGCTGCCGGATCAGGGTGAACAAGGCCTTGAGTTTCAGGTCTGGAAGCTTCAGGTTGTTCCCATGCATTCTGCCTACAGGTCACAAAAAGTAATTTCTAATATGAGCCAAGCTATTGGATAAAAGACAAAGGAAATATAGCATTGGAAATGCAATACATTGAAGGGGATGATAAACCGGATGAACTTACCAAAAACACTGCAAGTGATATCTCTCAGCAAATCTGTGACTTTGGTAAATTTGGTCTGGGTCTCCTCTAGTTCCTTCTCAGCAGTCTCTGCTCTAGCTATAAGAGTTTTGTCCCGGGTTTCAAAATCCTGTTGCAGAACTGACCAAGTCTTAGCTGCTTCAGTCATTTGTTCTTCTAGATCTTTCTGCTGGGTCCTGGCTTCCTCAGTTTTCTTGGCTTCTTGGGCAAGAAGGTTCTTCAAATTTGAAACTTCTTTTTGAGAGGAGGATTCAAGACTCTGCAAAAGATTCAAGTTATTCAAAGGTTTAGTCGTAACTTGATAAATATCCGGCTTATAAAATCATAACCTGGATACTGGTAAAACTGTTGTAGTTTCCAGAAAAATTTAAGTCCCGAGTTGTTCCAGGTTCGCAACCCGGCACTTGGGGGCTACATTATTTCAGTTTCAAGCACCGGGTTATAACTTATGTTTAAGTCCCGGCTAGCAGCAGGCTCGCAACCCGACACTTGGGGGCTATAGTACCTCGATTTTAATTAAATTGAGAACAACAACATAGTAAGTCCCAGTTTATAATTTCATTATAAACCGACCCTTGGGGGCTACAGCTATCTAGGTTACAGCTATACAGGTTACAGCTATCCAGGATATAGTTATTCAGGTTACAAGCTATTCAGTCTACGACTATTCAGTAACAAGTTTCCAATATAAACTAGAAGATTGAGGGTTACATGTTATGAATATCAAGGTCACCTCATATTTCTGTTTCAGAAACTCTATAATACCATCGGCGCGGCGCCGGTTCTTAGAGAGTTCATGAGTAAGCGTGTCAAAGCTCTGGCCTTCACCGGTGTCAGCAACAACATGGAACCTGCACACAACACAACCAAAATACTTTGTGCCAACGGTACAGTGAGGTTGTCAATCTCACCAGTCTTGCTGAAAACAAAGATTAGACGTATAGTGTGGAAAATGATATATGCTTGCAGTAAGTAAAGAAAGCAGGAAATTGTTGTGGTTTGTTTAACAGTGTGGAAAATGGACCGGGATTCATAGGTTCACTAGTGGTGTCTCTCCATAAAGATAACATGCTGGGTGAACAAATTACAACTAGGCAATTGACAAATAGAGGTTGCATCGTAGTGCACAATGTAACATGATGACTACTACGATATTTAGTGCGGGCATTACAACAAAATACATAGACCGAAATCCATCTACATCTATGACTAATAATCCACCCTCAGGTTATCATCCTGTCAGACCCCGGTGTAAGGACCCCAGACCGGCAGTCTGAAACCCTACGTATGCATACATTCACGATCCCAGAAAGATCAGTCGTGAACAACATACAAAGTTGGCACACAGAAATACATCATCCATTACACGAATACATAAAGGTATTACACAAACGATCACATGATCAAGTTTAACGCAACTGCCACAAGAGCAGGCAACTTAACAAACACAGCGGAAGACAATTAAAACACAACGTAGTTGAGCCCAAGTCACGCCTTAACCTACAGGCTGCTGACCCGGAGACGATCCTAGTTCGCAAAGCCGTTAGCTCCGTACTTCTCTTCATAGATCTCCTTTGGAGGCTCCTTCTCCAAATCTGATAAGTAGATACCAGGGGCGAAACCATAATGAGTACATTTGAATGTACTCAGCAAGACATCCATCATGTCACTTACCAACATGCAAGTATGCTTATATGGTGGATTAGGTAGGCTGTAAATAGGGTTGCCTACCAATGGTGTTCATATATGATGACACCACAGTTGCAGTCAAGTTTATCTGTATCTTCGTTGAAGAAGATACTTCAGAAGAAAATAATATAGTTTTATTTCTCTTGTAGATATCACGTGTACAAGAGGTTTGTAAAGTTTTGTTAAAGAATATTTTCTCTTTGCAAAACTTCTTGGAATCAGTTTCCAGAATTCTTGCTTAGAGTAGAAAAGGTTTTCTTTGCAAAACATTTTGTTTTGTATAGCATCATCTGGCTTTTCATCATCGACGATACCTCCACGGTATAAGTTTCCATTCCTTTCCGAACTTCACAAGTTCAACACTTCCTTTCCAAAATTCCTTTTCAAAAACTTCCTTTTTGAAAAACATTGACACAATGCTAGCTACATGGCCATTCAACTGTCCATATCCGAGGACGCGGCTTCTTCGAAAAAGTTATACTCTGTAGAGGTGTACACATCCACCAGATCCAGTACACCTCCCGTGAACAATCACGGACTATAACAACAGTATGTAAACATCAGGTATCTGATCATAACCATCCACTATGTTCAAGCTAGAATATGCCTATCTCTCAGTTGAGTTTTACCACATTCCCGGCACCGAGCTAATCCCCGCCAAGCCAGGATGCCTCAACAGATGCGACCGGAGGGAAAATTAATCCCACACTTTATATGTCTCCGCGACATTCGGTTCGAGGGTACGACGTCCCTTATAGCGATTGAGATAGCACACACTAATAAGAACAAACTTCAAGTTAAGCCCCTTGCCCATGTTGGGGTAGGGTGGCAGTACGGTAAAGGTTGTCCGGCGAAGACTAGGTTATGTGTCATTTTTGAAAACACCACTTTCTCAAAAATGACCACTTCCACATTCCTCCGGAGAACCAGGATCCGCCTTTTCTCCGGGTTTTTCCGTAAAGCCTTTGTTTTGTAGAATCACAATTTTAGGGTGTCCACTTGGGGACTAGTATATTTGATGGTAATAAATACCATATGGTGGCTTATGGGCTTGGTATTACCAAGTTTAACTACTGGCATGATAGTAACCTATATAACAGTATAGTAGTAATAGCCACATAAAAAATAGTTTTGATAATCAAGTTTTTGTAAAACTTCAGAGGTAAAACATACATGATAGATTATGGTAAGTATTGTATCAGCAAGCATCAGGATGGCTTGCCTGGTATCTCCTTGTGTCCCTGGTTTTGGAGTGACTGGAACTTGAAACAGAGCTTCACGACACTTCCTTCCTCTTCGTTTTCTAACGTCGTAAAAAGAATAAAGGACACACATTCAGAACCAATCAAGGCAAGAAACCATACATAACAATACATACAGCAAGGAAATCAAATAACAACCAAACACACAATTATTAATGGAGGCAAACAATCAAACAAACACACTTGGCAGAAATGCCATTTAATAAGACAACTTAAGGTTGGAGGGACATATCTCACAACCTTAATATCATGGATTCAGTGGGTGTGCCACTCTCATACCAAGATATTAATAAACCCAAAATATACTTAGTTTCACAAGGGTGAGACTACTAAAAGTATATAAAACATGCACAATAATAATCATGGCAATGGGTCTATCAACCAAACAACAAAAAGAATAAGGTAGCTAAGCTACCAAGTCTAAATTCTCATCAAGAATAAATGAGACACATGATTTGCAAAAGTTACTTTTACAAATCAGTGAGCCTACACAAGTGCAATAAGGAAATAGACTCATCACGAAACTCACAATTTCTCATAGTGAGAACAATAGAAACAATGACTAAAAAGGAGGAATCCTATAGACATGTTTCTACTAAAAGTTTGCTATGCAAGCATGCATAACAAGTAAAGTACTAAAATGAAAACAAGGAACCATGTTATCATAATGGGAATGAAAACATGTCCTTATGCAAGGATACACAAATATCTACCAAACACAAGTTGGCAGGAAAAATAATTTAACACAACAACTGCTAAGGAAACTAGTACTACTTAAACATGAAGAATCAATGGATGCATTTCAATCAAGTAATTGAAATACAACCAGAGGGTCCATGTCAAAAAAACAGTAGTGAAAAATATCTATACTTGCTATAACAAAAATATCCCATTTAATAAAACAATGCATCAATTTGCAGGGCAACTCCTACATACTAGTAGTAATAAAAAGGGCATTACTAGAGGAATCAAACAACACTTCAAGAATGTATTTTTCCTAGCAAGCCACACATGATTATAACCACTTACAAACAGAAACATACACATTTTCATTTAGCACAAAAATTCCCAAAGCAAAAATATTAGGCACTCATTAGTTAGAGAACTATATAAAAGAAATACATCTAGTTTGGGGAAATAATGTTTCCACCCAAAATGCAATGAAACCAGTGGGTGTTCCACTAGCATAACAAAGCATTAAAAGTTCACAATGCCTCTGGTCATACTTGCTAAAAATTAACAAAAAACTAAACTAGCATCTAGTGTAATAACCATACTAGAAGAAAATAATAGGGTGCAAAAATAAGCAAGGTAATGCTACTCATGCTATTGTTTTCACACAAGTGAAAAATCTCGGGTTCAAGTACTCATAAAAACATCATCAAAATGCTACTGGTCCTATGAATACAACATAAAAATATGTGGCTACTCAACCACAAATATTGTGCTAAAAATTCTACACATGAGAGAATTTTTCCAAACATCCTCATAGTTATGACAAAGCTACTCATGCTTTTCTACCAAATCAAATGCAAGCTAGCAGAGGTGATACTAACAAAATATAAGTATCAACATGGTGCGGTATATAATATCTCAACACAACAATCCAATTGTTTGCACACAAATTAATCAATCAACAATTCTATGCAAGTAATAACTAGAGATAAAACATATGCCATAACCAGAAATCATATTTCTTCTCAACTCAAGTCCACACATTCTAACATGCTAAAATAGTTAAGTAACACTTAGAAAACAAGTTCACACAACTTATACATGCTAGAAAACAATATTGCATCACAAAAATAACTCACACAAATTAATTACCTAAAAATGCCAAAATGGCAGAAACAGGTGAAACAAAGATCTGTCCACCATGTTTTCTAGGATGCTCTAAACATTAAACCAAGCTAGGTTTGGATAGCCCTAAACATGTACAAGACCATACAGTTGAGTTTGAATCAAAAATCATTTTTAATAATTTTATAAAAATCACCAAAGTGCTCTCTGGTGTTTTACCAAATTGCATGCCATTTCAAAAATACAATGAATTTGGAAGCAAGGTTAATTTCTTAAGTTAGGAAATTTCAAGGGCTTTCCAATGCAATTGGCCTAACTTCATTCTGAGTTGTGAAATAAAAATGGTGCTCATTTTGGTGTTTCTGGTACCTGTTGCCAAATCATTTTTCATTTCAAAAATATCCATCCAAATGTAGATCTACAAGTTGGAGGTGGTTTAGATTTTGTTTAGGTACCACTGTGATTTTTAGTTTGGTCAAATTCGGTGTTTTGGTTGCCTTTTAAGCCCAAAAGTAAACCTACAAGTTTCTGTAAAAAAAATTAAATAGAAACCAATGTTGTTGGGCCAGATCTAGAGATGGGCCGGCCAGATCTGGCTTCACCGCGGGCAGATCTAGCCCGTGAGGCTGACGCGCGGGCCAGGGCGCCATGGGGGCAGCCACGCAGGCGAGCGCAGGGGCCACCTGCCAGTTTGACCAGCCCAGCGCGGGTCCAGGCTCGCTGGCGTCACCACGACGTCAGCGTGACGCCACCGCCGGCGGAAAAAGTCTCCGGCGAGCTCCAATCCGTCGCATCCGTGCACCGTTCCTCGAATCAACAACATCTACGCGTAGCCTACAACTCGGGGAAGCAAATGGTCGCAGTCTCGTTTCCAGGGAAGGCCGGAGAGTGGCCGGCGACGAGGGCACGACGGCGGCCAGACAGCGGCCTTGACTCGGCGGCGATTTAGGGGGTTAGGGAGGGGGAAAAAAATGCGGCGGGGGTCGCCTGCTTACCATGAACACGCGGGGGTGCTCGGAGAAGAAGGAGGTGGCTCGAGGCGGCGGCGATTCTTCGCCGGAGTGCCGTCGGGCTCGAGGACGAACTTGGACGGCGCGGGCACTACGAGGCGATTAGGCTCGATTCCTTCGGCACCGAGGGACTACTCGACGAGGCGGAGATGATGGCGCCAACGGCTGCCGGCGGCGAGCTCCCATTTGGCCGAATCGACGGCGGCCATCTTCCCTAGGGTTTCGGTTTGGACATTTTTAGAGAGAGTGTGTGTGTTCGAGGGGGGGAGAGAGAGGGGGCAGGTAGAGACCACAGAGGTGCACATGGGGGTTTTAACCATCTAGCAAGACTTCCACTCGAAGGCAATGGAGCATGGGCTTCCATGCCTCAACTTGCAGCTACAGGAAGAAGAAGAAGAAGAGGTGACTCAGCTCACATTTTGGTCCCTGCCAATTTTACAAGTAGGTCCTTTTCTCTCTGAAAATGGATGTTTTCCCTAAGCAAACAAAGTTATAAATTGAAATCCTTTTGCCCAAAATTCTTATTAGTATAGATACACAACATATGTGAAAATTGGCTCATTTGCCTAAACTTGATAATTCAAAGTTGTTCAAATTTGAATTCTTACATAAATGGACATTGAATTTATTAACCTACTTAGGAGCTTCCAAAAATGATAATTTTTGGCACACATTCCTTATTTGATATGTTCCTTATGTGGTAGAAAATTCAAGTCATTTTGAGTTACTTCATAGAACACACTTGTTCAAATTTCAAAAAGGTGCTGTCAAGAAAACAGGGGTTTTTGGCAACTTAAATTATTCAACAACTTGTGCCCTTTTGGTTTTCATCCTTATTTATGCTATAGAGCATGTGGTATTTATTTCATGGCATTTGGAAAAAGTTTGTAGAACAAACTTGTTCAAAATCCCAATTGTTGCTGTGGAGAAAAACCATGTTTTCAGGACTTTAATGGATTCAATTTTTGGTCTCCTCTTGTGTGTGTTCCTTATTTGATATAAGGAAGCAATGGTACTAATTTCAGATCATTTTAAGAAAGTTTCCAATAGTAACTTGTTTTAGTTTTCTGTTTCTGGAAATATTGGAATTTCTTTTTAATAAAGAACTTGGCTTTTCTTTAGCAATGCTTTGCCAAAATATTTATATGACTAGGGATAACAAGTCAAAGCTCTCCAATACTTTTCTTTTTAAGCTTGCAAGGTTGGAAAAACATTTGATAATATTTTGGTGAAGCATTTAAGAATGCCTCCTTTTCTGATAATCTTTTAGGGAAATTTATTAAGTGTTTCCTCTTTCTTAATTTAGGTCTTGGGATAATATTCAACAAGTATGAGATTCATAAGATGTTTTTGGAAAACTCTTTGATCAATATTTACTTTAGAAAATATTTCCAAGGTCATTGGAACAATATGTTGAATATTTTTATCATTGGAACAATATGTTGAATATTTTTAGCTTACTGCTTTGCTATCTTTTTTAAGTTTGTTTAGTTGAACTTAAACAAACACAAACAAACACAACCAAGGTTTATTATTCAAGCAATTAGCAAAACAACTGTGTTAACAGGTATTCCAAAATTGGGATGTGACAGGTCTTCCCCCCTTAAAAAGAATCTCGTCCCCGAGATTCGCAAGCGAGGACTAAGGGAGGGCCAATAAACACAATGTTAGTGTTGGAGTGCAGGTGCTTCCCCCCTTTGACTTTCCTTGGGAGGAGGGGTACTTCACTAAATTAGAAAATTCTTTCTAAAAAGTACACCAGTAGTGTTTTAGGTCCAAAACTTTTGTTTCCTAGTTTAACCTTGAGTCTTGGACGATTTAGAAACGAACAAAATTAAGGTTAGTGCAGAACTACCTGGAAACGTACCGTCAATTATTACATGAGTTCTTAGCTATATCCCACATATTACATACCACATATGGAGTGGTATACCACTCTCATAACAAGGTATATAAGAAGCTAAAAATATAGCTTGTGGGTGCAAGAGGTTAGGTTGCTAAGGTAAAACAAACAGACAGAACAATACCCATGGCAGTGGATATTACTCACCACAAGCAACTATCACTTATTATGTTCATGATTTTAGTTGGATATTTTTAGTTTAATAAGATACTCTTAATCACAATCATAACACAAGTATTAACTCATGCTAAGGTAAAAACATTTAAACAAAATCCAATAAGCAAGCAAACAACACCACAGATGAATAGACTATTTATTCACCAGGTTATTGTTTATTAGAGGTTTTGGAATCCATCAATCATGAACAATTAGCAAACAACCAGTAGCTAAAAGCTAATGGATTCAATCATAAAGATGCTCTAAAACACCATCTTTACACAAGATAAAAACTCCTATTACACAGGCATAAAAAAAACAGGACTGCACAAATAACACACTAGTATGAAAAATCTACACCAGCATGCTATAAGAGATAACCATATCCTATAACCATAGAACATGCAACTAAATAATTCATGGCATGATAACAGAAGTAAATAACTTCCTAACATGCTATATCAACACATATGCTCGTAAAATAAAAAGAGGGTAATACTAGAGCAAAAATCACCATTTTCTAGTGGTGAAACTAGTTTTCGCGCTAGAGAAGCAAACAATGCTATCATGATGTTTAAACTTAAACAAGCAAGTCATGAATATAAGTGTACCTAATAACAGTACACAAAACTTACTCATGTTAGTAAGCACAAACATCAAAACAATCCCATGATACAACTATTAAACATGCATAAATTAATTCTAGCAATTTATGTTTTTCTTAAACAATTACTAGCAAACAAGCAAGGTATAACTCACACAACCAGTAGCTATACTATTAATAAAAAGTTATCTAAGCCTTTTTAAAACTCCATACACTCAATTTAAAATCATTCACAAACAATCTACCAATCAAGAGGAATTTATTTTATTTGCGAACAATTTAATTTTAGCACACGATAGTGAAACATTTCTTAACATGATACCCCTAAGGAATATTATGCTAACAAAAGGATCACACCTAAACATATTAGTATTTACTAGTAAGAAATAAACTTCTCACTTGCATAAGTGAAAAGAAACAATTATATTTTCCATGGTGGAAAATAGAAATCAATCACATAGTGAAACATGCTATTTTTACACATGTGTATGGTTGGGGATTTTTCATCCTCAAGCCAAAATGCAATAGGACCAGTGGGCTATGGCCTACTAATACCAAGGAAAAGTAGGTACTAAGCCTCTGGTTACTCATGAAAAACTTTGCATACCAGGTAAAAATATAAGGCTATTTAATCTAGTGAAGCAATACTAGTGCATACTGATAGTAATGCTTACACATGCTTTACTATTAAGAGACATGCAAGCTAACATAGGTACAAGCATCAAAATAACAGTACCTAAATGGTACTGGACTCAAATAAAACATAGCACAAAATCTACTAAGAAAGTATACACAGATCTAGCTCTCACAATACTTCCAATTAATAAACTAGAAGGTGACAAATGTTATTTCATTTTTATTCGAGTTTCCAATCATGCACACACTTTCTAGGGTAGATTTATTGTAATAAAAAAACATAATAACAAGTCCTAACAACTCCATATAAGTTAGGAAGCAAGATTGAATAAAACACAAATTTATTTCAATCAAGAGCACACAAAGAAACAAACACCGGAAAACTGCTGTTTTCTAGATCTATCATATCCATTCCATCGTTCACTTTATTTCTAAACCTCGAATTTCATAGTACCTACAATGTCTACTACTATTTGGTTTCCAAAGTAGATACACATGATATCCTATTGACTAGTAAACGAATAGGTCATCATTTTATTTTCTCACGACTTCTCCTTTTTACCAACTAGAGTAAAAGGTGTCGTAAGTCACTTAATTCTTGGTTTAGAAAGAGTTGTCAGTAGTTCGCATGCTTTGGTTAGGTGTCAACCTAAGATTAGGCAAAACATGTTAGTCTTGTTAGTTTCCTATTTAATTATGTTTGTCCGACAAGATACGACTAGCGTCATCGTACGTCGAATATTGAATTGTGCTCTTTGGATTGGCTTTTGAGGGGGTTGCGCATCATGGCAGGTGAAATCTTCTTTTGCACTTTTCTCCAGAGGAGGGAGGTATATAACTTTTAAAAGGGGATTTCTCTTGTTTGGTCTTTTAAAAGGGAACATAAAAAGGTGCGACATTTAGCCAACCGGGTAAAAAGAGTCTTTTGCAAACAGACAAACATAGAGGTTTTGGTCAGTAGTTGTTGGTGCATTCACGCCTTTTCTTCTTTAAAGGTTGTTGTTGTTGGAGCTTTATTTGTTGGAGTGCATCAATGGTAGCAACGCTATCAGCTCGTGTGGCTTGATGGTCCTCTATATAGGCCCAATGGTGCTTTCATTAATTGTGGGAGAGATGGTGGTGGTTCACGACGGTGGCATTATGAAGCGAAAAACAAGTATAAGTCTAAGCAACAAATTCTTGTTTTTGAATACTATACAAACATTTTTGCTTGCAAAAATTTAACAGGAGGCGATTCAAAAACAAGAGCGGGGCAAGCACAAATTTGCAAATTTTGAGCACCCCACAAACATATAGAAGCCTAGATGAACCAAAATTCTACACCACACAATAGCACAAAGTCCTACGGACACACATAAGCAAGCCATAACACACCAGCAAGGCTCCATTGGAGCTACGTCGGGGAGGCGACTTATGGAGTCATCGCTAAATTACTCCAAACTAGACTGATCCAAAATCCTAGAAGTGGCTGAAGAACTATATCTACTTCTGACCATCATCACTGTAGAGCTATGCAATTATTTTGGTTTTCTCGGGACATCGGCAAGTATACAAGTTTTTGTATGAAAAAAAGATAAATAGAAGTAAAGTTTTGATAAAACTTTATGCAACAATCTGTTTTTGAAACTCCAACTATTTTCTGGACAGAAAACTTCAAAGACGAGAGATGTTTCAAAAACAGAGCGGAGCAGTTGCAAACAAGTAAGAATTAAACTCTTAACCGAGAGAGATACCAATTCTGTAAGGCCCGCCCTTCGAACCACTATTCAAGGACGCCCTTTATATGCATTTAGAATCTTTTGAAAAGATCAGAAGGAGGGAAAATATACTAAAATTCCCTTAGATAAAAATAATGTAGATAGTAAATAGGTTTTTACTCCAAGATACTTTTCTTTCCTATCTGACGTCCATGCTAACTAAGGTCTCCTAAGGTCAGGATGGCTCTGATACCAACTCTGTAAGGACCCCAGACCGGCAGTCTGAAACCCTACGTATGCATACATTCACGATCCCAGAAAGATCAGTCGTGAACAACATACAAAGTTGGCACACAGAAATACATCATCCATTACACGAATACATAAAGGTATTACACAAACGATCACATGATCAAGTTTAAGGCAACTGCCACAAGAGCAGGCAACTTAACAAACACAGCGGAAGACAATTAAAACACAACGTAGTTGAGCCCAAGTCACGCCTTAACCTACAGGCTGCTGACCCGGAGACGATCCTAGTTCGCAAAGCCGTCAGCTCCGTACTTCTCTTCATAGATCTCCTTTGGAGGCTCCTTCTCCAAATCTGATAAGTAGATACCAGGGGCAAAACCATAATGAGTACATTTGAATGTACTCAGCAAGACATCCATCATGTCACTTACCAACATGCAAGTATGCTTATATGGTGGATTAGGTAGGCTATAAATAGGGTTGCCTACCAATGGTGTTCATATATGATGACACCATAGTTGCAGTCAAGTTTATCTGTATCTTCGTTGAAGAAGATACTTCAGAAGAAAATAATATAGTTTTATTTCTCTTGTAGATATCACGTGTACAAGAGGTTTGTAAAGTTTTGTTAAAGAATATTTTCTCTTTGCAAAACTTCTTGGAATCAGTTTCCAGAATTCTTGCTTAGAGTAGAAAAGGTTTTCTTTGCAAAACATTTTGTTTTGTATAGCATCATCTGGCTTTTCATCATCGACGATACCTCCACGGTATAAGTTTCCATTCCTTTCCGAACTTCACAAGTTCAACACTTCCTTTCCAAAATTCCTTTTCAAAAACTTCCTTTTTGAAAAACATTGACACAATGCTAGCTACATGGCCATTCAATTGTCCATATCCGAGGACGCGGCTTCTTCGAAAAAGTTATACTCTGCAGAGGTGTACACATCCACCAGATCCAGTACACCTCCCGTGAACAATCACGGACTGTAACAACAGTATGTAAACATCAGGTATCTGATCATAACCATCCACTATGTTCAAGCTAGAATATGCCTATCTCTCAGTTGAGTTTTACCAAATCCCCGGCACCGAGCTAATCCCCGCCAAGCCAGGATGCCTCAACAGATGCGACCGGAGGGAAAATTAATCCCACACTTTCTATGTCTCCGCGACATTCGGTTCGAGGGTACGACGTCCCTTATAGCGATTGAGATAGCACACACTAATAAGAACAAACTTCAAGTTAAGCCCATTGCCCATGTTGGGGTAGGGTGGCAGTACGGTAAAGGTTGTCCGGCGAAGACTAGGTTATGTGTCATTTTTGAAAACACCACTTTCTCAAAAATGACCACTTCCACATTTCCTCTGGAGAACAAGGATCCGCCTTTTCTCCGGGTTTTTCCGTAAAGCCTTTGTTTTGTAGAATCACAATTTTAGTGTGTCCACTTGGGGACTAGTATATTTGATGGTAATAAATACCATATGGTGGCTTATGGGCTTGGTATTACCAAGTTTAACTACTGGCACGATAGTAACCTATATAACAGTATAGTAGTAATAGCCACATCAAAAATAGTTTTGATAATCAAGTTTTTGTAAAACTTCAGAGGTAAAACATGCATGATAGATTATGGTAAGTATTGTATCAGCAAGCATCAGGATGGCTTGCCTGGTATCTCCTTGTGTCCCTGGTTTTGGAGTGACTGGAACTTGAAACAGAGCTTCACGACACTTCCTTCCTCTTCGTTTTCTAACGTCGTAAAAAGAATAAAGGACACACATTCAGAACCAATCAAGGCAAGCAACCATACATAACAATACATACAGCAAGGAAATCAAATAACAACCAAACACACAATTATTAATGGAGGCAAACAATCAAACAAACACACTTGGCAGAAATGCCATTTAATAAGACAACTTAAGGTTGGAGGGACATATATCACAACCTTAATATCATGGATTCAGTGGGTGTGCCACTCTCATACCAAGATATTAATAAACCCAAAATATACTTAGTTTCACAAGGGTGAGACTACTAAAAGTATATAAAACATGCACAATAATAATCATGGCAATGGGTCTATCAACCAAACAACAAAAAGAATAAGGTAGCTAAGCTACTAAGTCTAAATTTTCATCAAGAATAAATGAGACACATGATTTGAAAAAGTTACTTTTACAAATCAGTGAGCCTACACAAGTGCAATAAGGAAATAGACTCATCACGAAACTCACAATTTCTCATAGTGAGAACAATAGAAACAATGACTAAAAAGGAGGAATCCTATAGACATGTTTCTACTAAAAGTTTGCTATGCAAGCATGCATAAAAAGTAAAGTACTAAAATGCAAACAAGGAACCATGTTATCATAATGGGAATGAAAACATGTCCTTATGCAAGGATACACAAATATCTACCAAACACAAGTTGGCAGGAAAAATAATTTAACACAACAACTGCTAAGGAAACTAGTACTACTTAAACATGAAGAATCAATGGATGCATTTCAATCAAGTAATTGAAATACAACCAGAGGGTCCATGTCAAAAAAACAGTAGTGAAAAATATCTATACTTGCTATAACAAAAATATCCCATTTAATAAAACAATGCATCAATTTGCAGGGCAACTCCTACATACTAGTAGTAATAAAAAGGGCATTACTAGAGGAATCAAACAACACTTCAAGAATGTATTTTTCCTAGCAAGCCACACATGATTATAACCACTTACAAACAGAAACATACACATTTTCATTTAGCACAAAAATTCCCAAAGCAAAAAATATTAGGCACTCATTAGTTAGAGAACTATATAAAAGAAATACATCTAGTTTGGGGAAATAATGTTTCCACCCAAAATGCAATGAAACCAGTGGGTGTTCCACTAGCATAACAAAGCATTAAGAGGTCACAATGCCTCTGGTCATACTTGCTAAAAATTAACAAAAAACTAAACTCGCATCTAGTGTAATAACCATACTAGAAGAAAATAATAGGGTGCAAAAATAAGCAAGGTAATGCTACTCATGCTATTGTTTTCACACAAGTGAAAAATCTAGGGTTCAAGTACTCATAAAAACATCATCAAAATTCTACTGGTCCTATGAATACAACATAAAAATATGTGGCTACTCAACCACAAATATTGTGCTAAAAATTCTACACATGAGAGAATTTTTCCAAACATCCTCATAGTTATGACAAAGCTACTCATGCTTTTCTACCAAATCAAATGCAAGCTAGCAGAGGTGATACTAACAAAATATAAGTATCAACATGGTGCGGTATATAATATCTCAACACAACAATCCAATTGTTTGCACACAAATTAATCAATCAACAATTCTATGCAAGTAATAACTAGAGATAAAACATATGCCATAACCAGAAATCATATTTCTTCTCAACTCAAGTCCACACATTCTAACATGCTAAAATAGTTAAGTAACACTTAGAAAACAAGTTCACACAACTTATACATGCTAGAAAACAATATTGCATCACAAAAATAACTCACACAAATTAATTACCTAAAAATGCCAAAATGGCAGAAACAGGTGAAACAAAGATCTGTCCACCATGTTTTCTAGGATGCTCTAAACATTAAACCAAGCTAGGTTTGGATAGCCCTAAACATGTACAAGACCATACAGTTGAGTTTGCATCAAAAATCATTTTTAATAATTTTATAAAAATCACCAAAGTGCTCTCTGGTGTTTTACCAAATTGCATGCCATTTCAAAAATACAATGAATTTGGAAGCAAGGTTAATTTCTTAAGTTAGGAAATTTCAAGGGCTTTCCAATGCAATTGGCCTAACTTCATTCTGAGTTGTGAAATAAAAATGGTGCTCATTTTGGTGTTTCTGGTACCTGTTGCCAAATCATTTTTCATTTCAAAAATATCCATCCAAATGTAGATCTACAAGTTGGAGGTGGTTTAGATTTTGTTTAGGTACCACTGTGATTTTTAGTTTGGTCAAATTCGGTGTTTTGGTTGCCTTTTAAGCCCAAAAGTAAACCTACAAGTTTCTGTAAAAAAAATTAAATAGAAACCAATGTTGTTGGGCCAGATCTAGAGATGGGCCGGCCAGATCTGGCTTCACCGCGGGCAGATCTAGCCCGTGAGGATGACGCGCGGGCCAGGGCGCCACGGGGGCAGCCACGCAGGCGAGCGCAGGGGCCACCTGCCAGTTTGACCAGCCCAGCGCGGGTCCAGGCTCGCTGGCGTCACCACGACGTCAGCGTGACGCCACCGCCGGCGGAAAAAGTCTCCGGCGAGCTCCAATCCGTCGCGTCCGTGCACCGTTCCTCGAATCAACAACATCTACACGTAGCCTACAACTCGGGGAAGCAAATGGTCGCAGTCTCGTTTCCAGGGAAGGCCGGAGAGTGGCCGGCGATGAGGGCACGGCGGCGGCCGGACAGCGGCCTCGACTCGGCGGCGATTTAGGGGGTTAGGGAGGGGGAAAAAATGCGGCGGGGGTCGCCTGCTTACCATGAACACGCGGGGGTGCTCGGAGAAGAAGGAGGTGGCTCGAGGCGGCGGCGATTCTTCGCCGGAGTGCCGTCGGGCTCGAGGACGAACTTGGACGGCGCGGGCACTACGAGGCGATTAGGCTCGATTCCTTCGGCACCGAGGGACTACTCGACGAGGCGGAGATGATGGCGCCAACGGCTGCCGGCGGCGAGCTCCCATTTGGCCGAATCGACGGCGGCCATCTTCCCTAGGGTTTCGGTTTGGACATTTTTAGAGAGAGAGAGAGTGTGTGTTCGAGGGGGGAGAGAGAGGGGGCAGGTAGAGACCACAGAGGTGCACATGGGGTTTTAACCATCTAGCAAGACTTCCACTCGAAGGCAATGGAGCATGGGCTTCCATGCCTCAACTTGCAGCTACAGGAAGAAGAAGAAGAGGTGACTCAGCTCACATTTTGGTCCCTGCCAATTTTACAAGTAGGTCCTTTTCTCTCTGAAAATGGATGTTTTCCCTAAGCAAACAAAGTTATAAATTGAAATCCTTTTGCCCAAAATTCTTATTGTTATAGATACACAACATATGTGAAAATTGGCTCATTTGCCTAAACTTGATAATTCAAAGTTGTTCAAATTTGAATTCTTACATAAATGGACATTGAATTTATTAACCTACTTAGAAGCTTCCAAAAATGATAATTTTTGGCACACATTCCTTATTTGATATGTTCCTTATGTGGTAGAAAATTCAAGTCATTTTGAGTTACTTCATAGAACACACTTGTTCAAATTTCAAAAAGGTGCTGTCAAGAAAACAGGGGTTTTTGGCAACTTAATTTATTCCACAACTTGTGCCCTTTTGGTTTTCATCCTTATTTATGCTATAGAGCATGTGGTATTTATTTCATGGCATTTGGAAAAAGTTTGTAGAACAAACTTGTTCAAAATCCCAATTGTTGCTGTGGAGAAAAACCATGTTTTCAGGACTTTAATGGATTCAATTTTTGGTCTCCTCTTGTGTGTGTTCCTTATTTGATATAAGGAAGAAATGGTATTAATTTCAGATCATTTTAAGAAAGTTTCCAATAGTAACTTGTTTTAGTTTTCTGTTTCTGGAAATATTGGAATTTCTTTTTAATAAAGCACTTGGCTTTTCTTTAGCAATGCTTTGCCAAAATATTTATATGACTAGGGATAACAAGTCAAAGCTCTCCAATACTTTTGTTTTTAAGCTTGCAAGGTTGGAAAAACATTTGATAATATTTTGGTGAAGCATTTAAGAATGCCTCCTTTTCTGATAATCTTTTAGGGAAATTTATTAAGTGTTTCCTCTTTCTTAATTTAGGTCTTGGGATAATATTCAACAAGTATGAGATTCATAAGATGTTTTTGGAAAACTCTTTGATCAATATTTACTTTAGAAAATATTGCCAAGGTCATTGGAACAATATGTTGAATATTTTTATCATTGGAACAATATGTTGAATATTTTTAGCTTACTGCTTTGCTATCTTTTTTTAAGTTTGTTTAGTTGCACTTAAACAAACACAAACAAACACAGCCAAGGTTTATTAGTCAAGCAATTAGCAAAACAACTGTGTTAACAGGTATTCCAAAATTGGGATGTGACACCCGGACCCAGAGATATACATACTGTTATGTTCTCCTAGCCATGGACTCACAAGGGCTTCAGGGTTACCAGCCCCGGCCGCAACAAACAACGGCAGGCAGACCGGATTCATCGGCACGTAGTCTGGATCCCCGGTCTACTACTCCTTGTATCCATGCTAGTCATAACCAATTATGCATACCCAAGCGTCCACGAGTCGAATGAAACTGAAGGAACGGGACCAAAGTTATACAGAGATGCTATGTGTCCAGAAAGTGCAACAACAATCGAGGGTTACTGGGGTTACCTCGCCCCAGGACGATCACATCGACAGGCGGGCTCGGACATGGATCATCGGCTCCACAACCCCTCGACTGCGACAACTATGCAGGCATAGCCAAAACTGTATAACAATGAGCTTGATACCAACAACCGATCAAAGCAGTACTCTAAACATGAAGCTTTATTAAACAGGTGTTACTAGAGTATAGCTTACAAACAGAGGTCACACGACCCAACATTACATCAGACAACGGAAGGCAAATTATGTTGCTAATCAACAAGAACCAAAAAGGCCTAAGAGGCCGCAACATAAGGCGACGTCCCAGCCCATAGATTCCAGGCTGCTACCTGGGAACCCCGAACTACTCATCGATGTCCACGTTGAATCACCACCGATGTACGACCTTCTCCTAAACCAAAATTAATTAAACCTGAGTACGGGAGGTACACAACAAGACTTAGTTAACCTATTATATACCTGCTATCTTTTAGCAAGAGTTATGAAGGTTATTTTGCGTAAAGCCATCTTTGTTTTCCAAGTTGAGGAAGGAATAGCACGTCTCATGGAGTATTTTGAAAATAGATGAGAAAGCTACTCAACTACTGATATCATCATCTTTTAATCCACCGAAACATATTAGCACCTCGTGCTTCAAAGATCACCACCTCCAGTTGTTCCACTATATCATGCTACAAGGTAACCCCTCTCGGCATTTCCGAGGAGGCATCCTTCATTCGTTATCAGCAAGTTTTAATCATTCCGTTTAAGTTATCTATGATCACAGAATCCGTCACCAAGTCGTCTTTAACCGCAGACACGGCTTTTCGAAAAGATTTAACCCTGCAGGGGTGTACAACTTTACCCACATGTACCAACCGACTCTTAGTGCCACCAGGGTTAGCACTAGTCCGGGAAGTGCCGGCAGAGGGTGGCCGATTCCCGGCCTTTACCTTGTCGAACTATATCCACGAGTCAACCCAAACAGGGCCACCCCGTCAACAGGGAGTTGGCCACCTCCTGACGGCACCTGTTCTGTGAGTCGGGATCAAGATCCATGTACGTCCATCACTTGTCCCGGTCACGACCTAGTTTTCTCCAAAACATTTTCCGACACACACACAGATGGAAAGCTCAAACTACGTGGCTCATGGATAAGGTTAAACAAGTTAGTTAGCCGGGCGGGGTTCATCGGCCCACGTGTGGCTGTACGCTCAGTCTTGGCTCGAAGGCGAGAACTCGCTCCTAGGGGCATGAACAGGACAAAACGCCACAACCCATTGTGACCTCACATCCATGCCATTATTAGTCAAGTTATCAAAGGTAAAGCAATTCACAACAACCTGACATAATAGATTCACGCGTTGACCAGACTCATCAACCGTATGGGTCAGATCACAACTAGGCATGGCTAAGCAAGACTCACAGGGTTTAGCGGAGCGAGCACAAACAAACCTATAGCTTCTAGGAGCAGTGGATCAGGATATCTAGGTTATGCAATATATAGGAGAACTCTATCTACTGACATCAAATAGTTTTGAACCGAATGCAAAGTACGAGATTCAAAGCACTTTGAAACCATATATGAGCAGATAAGAGGTTATGCTTGCCTTGGTTATAAGAAAACCAGATAAACTCTTCAGGAATAAGTGCTTGACTTGTCGGTTAAGATCAAGTATTCGCCATTGGACTGCTGGCCTTCTCTTCGGAGTCACGTTCTACCGAGGGGGAAACAACACCGAAAAGGAGAACAACAATCAACACATGGCATCAATGCAATGCACAATATGTATGCATGATCAAGTTAATGCACTTAAACAAACCCCTAAACATGTACGATGGGTTGCTAGGGTTCGTATGTTGATTATGCAGTTTTTCTGAAGTTAGGCCGAAATAGACCCCGGAGGGGGTTTCGGGAAGTTATGAAAGTGAGTACAATTTTAAAAGCTCAAATGGGTTTGAAAACATCATAAATAGATTCCAATTGTCATTTTGAGCAATTTGATATATAACTTTTAATTTTCTAATTTTATTGAATAAAAACTTATTTTTCTATTTTAAATGAATTAACAACATTAAAATAAAGGCCAAAAATGAAGTGTGTCAAACATTTATGAAAGTGACATTTTTGGGTAGCTTACATTTTTATGAACATTACCATATTTTTACTTTATTTTTCTGAGTAACATATTAAAAGATATTAATAATACAAGTCTTAAACAATTTCTGTAATTCCTGGATTTATTAAAAAGAGGGTTATGACATCATCACGACGTCACTTTGACGTCACCCTATACTGATTCTTCGCAGATGAGATCAAATTCATCGAATTGGGTTCAAATTTGATGAAACAAATTATACCACAAGGTGGAGGAGGTCGAGGGGAGCTGGGGGATGCCAACCGGTGACCATTTGGTCGCCGGAATCCTCGCCGGCGACGAGGTCCGACGGCGGCCGAGGAGGGTTCACGGCGGCAGAGCGCTACGGTGCACGGGAGGGGGAGCAGAGATGACGGGGAGGCTCACCAAGACTCGACGAGCGCGGTGGCGGGGTCGGTGAGGCGAGGCGGCGCCTAAATCGCCGGCGGCGTGAGGATTTGGCCGGCGGCCAGAGAGAAGAACGACGGCGAGATTGCGTCAGCTCGAGCCATCCCTGCTCCCTGTCTTGCTCGAGGTGAGAAAGAGGTTGTCGGGGAATCTCCCCATGGGTTCGTCACGGCGAGGCGGGGCTTTAGCCACCGGCGGCGCCAAATCGCTATGGCGGCTAGGTTTTCGTCTGCTCAGGCACGGTACAGAGAGCGGGAGGGAGAGGACAACGAGCAGGAGGAGGGAAAGAGGTCACGGCGCCTTCCCTTGTGGTCTTATCCGCGCGCGAGGGGGGGAGGGAGGTACCAGGACGTGGAGAGGGCGTCGTGGGCAGCCGGCTCTCCTACTGGCAGGAGGTAGAAGACAAAGGGGATTTTCCCCAAAACCCCCTGGGTTTGGAAATTTTACACGTGAGCCCTTTTCTTTAAAAAAAACAGACATAAACCCATGTTTTCAGGGCCTTTTTACAAGAACAAAATTGGGAAAAATAATATTTGAAAACCTTATCAAAATTTCAACCACACCATATTTTGTTTTGGTGAAATTGAAATATTTTTCAGTAAAAAATTTTTGGGAACCAAAATAAGTACTATTTGTGGGATTTTCTCAAACCATCGAAATTCACAATTTAAATTGGTTCAAACATGATTTAAATTTTTGTTTCATGCATGTATGACATGAACACAACACCACGCACCCTAATGTAGCAAAATTGGGATGTTACACATCCGAACCCCCAGGTATTAAGTTGCAAGCGACAAATAACTTTATTAAACAATGTGTGTAATGTAAGCAATGCTTGTGCACTCGGGCACTCACACCGTTGTTTTCTCCCTAATGGCAATAACACATCCTCCCCCTTCACGTTTCTGTCACTCGAGCAAGGCAATGAGGAGGCATGAACCCACTATCAAGCATAAATACTCCCTCTTGGAGTCACTAGCAACTACTTGGCCAGAGCAACCACTAGCAACAGAAAGCATGCAAGATCACAAATAACATATGCAATAAAGACTATAATCAACTTGGCATAAGTTCAATATTCATCGGATCCCAGCAAACACAACATATAGAATTACATAAGATCAATCTCAATCATGATAGGAAACTCACGAGATCTAAACATGGAGGCATATGAGGAGAAGACAACCATCTAGCTACAACTACGAACCCGTAGTCCAGGGATGAACAACTCACGCATCACTCTTGAGGCAGGCATGGTGATGTAGAAGCCTCCGGTGATGATTTCCTCTCCGGCAGGGTGCTGGAGACAGCTTCAGAACCCACCTGATCTAGGGTTGACGGTGACGGCGGCTGCGGATCTTTTTCGGGGATTTTGATCAGGTACCTAGGTTTTTCCATCTGGGAGATTAAATAGGCAAAAGGGCAAAGGCGGTGGAGGCTAGTGGGCCCACACTCATAGCTGGCGCGGCTAGGGGGACCGCGCCACCCCATGGTGTGGCCCCCTGGTGCCCCTCTTCGACTCCTCTTCGGTCTTCTGGATGCTTCCGGGGAAAATAGGACTTCCGGGCTTCGAACTTTCCAATTCTGAGAATATTTCTAGAATAACTTTTCTGAAACTAAAAACAGCAGAAAATAGGGAACTGGCTCTGTGGCATCTTGTCAATAGGTTAGTCCGGAAAATCGATAAAAATGCTATAAATAAGGGAGAAAACAAGTAGCAATTGGCACAATATCATCATGGAGCATCAGAAATTATAGATACGTTGGAGACGTATCAATACACTAGGGCTAACCAGTTGTGGACCCCAAAACTTTGTAAGTTATTTGGAGTTGAAATATGTAGCATAGAAGAAATGATTGGGGTTTAGAAATTTATGGTGGAAACTATTGGATTTTTGGGAAGCCTTGCTTCATGATGAAAATTGGATTGGTACAGAAATTTCGATTTTTGGTTGGGGTAATATTGGATTTGTTAAATCTAGGAGTAATTGCTGGTTATAAAAGAATGATTTTTTGATTTTAGAAAAAATCAATATGGCTTGGGGATAGTATATGAGTATTCTTGGTGATATGTTTTCGGAGCTTGTCACGCTCTATTGAGATTGTTTTGGGGAAAATGATTTAGTGTTGATGATGAGATAAGAGTTTGGAGAGTTTGAAAAGATTTTTACGAGTAGTCAGAAAGTGGATCAAAGCCCTAAGTTATGGGTATATGATTATTGGAGCTTTGATTTAGCTTTGGCAATATGATCATGGAGAAAATAACCTTGGAGGGAGACAAATGATTTGAGACTTGCCTTTCTAAGTATAGATTAGACTAAGAAAAGGATAGTGGATATCCTGGATTTTAGGAAAGGAGCAATGGAAAGATCCTCCTTAAGAAAGATTGGTGGATATCCTATGGATTGATCTATATCATGATGAAAGAGTTTATTCCCCAAAGGATATGATAGTGGAATGATAATCTTAGCATGATATCTCAGTGATAGTTCTGACAACTAGTTGATAGTTGCAGCCTATCAGGAGATATGGATTGGAGACTAGTAGATCCTTGTCTAAATAATGACCCCTAGATTTATATTATGTTTTGAGGAACAATAAGTTTGAGTTTTAGAACATGGCACCCTAACCTTTGGAAAGTTAACCTGCCGGTGGATTTTGGTAAGATTAATCAAAGGGGGGAAGCACCTGTGCTTAATGTTACCAACCACCAGCACCTGTTTTTGTAGACTACTGTTCTAACATTGTTGTTTTGACCACACCCTCTTTTGCTTGCCTGCGAATCTCGGGACGAGATTCTTTTAAGGGGGGGAGGTCTGTCACACCCCAGGTTTTGGATTCTTATACTGTAGTTCAAGGAGACAAAAATGTGGGCCAACATTTTTTTTTCTATAACAACATGTTTGTTTGAACCAACATGTGTATGTGAAAATAGTCATATATGCAATGCAAGTTTTGTTTCATTTTAAAACAAATGCAAAATTTTCCTGGAAACACTTCTATTGTTTTTCCTGATATTTTCCCCAATGTGACTTGAGTGATTTCTATTCCAAGACTTGGAACATTCTTGTTTGCATCTTGATTTAAACTTTTAACTTTTTTGGATCCAAGAAAACAAAATACAAAATGATTTATGGAAGTTTTCTATTGAAACTATTCCATGAAAATATAGCCAAGTACCTGTTTTCCACACTTGTTTTCACTAGGCTATACTATTCCATTTTATGTTTTCTTGACTTATATTTGTTCCTTGATATATGGACTACAAATCCCTAAGCTTGGGTTGAATTTTGGAATAATAAAAACAATCTTTTGCATGTTGTTTTGTGGAAGAAAAATAAGACATAAATTGCATTTTTGGTAAACAGAGAAAACCAGAAAGGGTACCCATTTTTCCATCTTGTTTTCATAGTCTTCCATAATTCCATTTTTGTTTTCAAAATATGTTTCTAAAATTTTAAAACATGTTTAACAATCTCCAACTTTGAAAACAACATTTGGGTTTCATTTGGCCTCTGAAAACATTCTGAACTTTTTGCTCATTTTAACTGTTTTCAGCACTTAGAAATTTCTCTAAGTCCCTAACTGATTTTTTATGAATTTTTCTGAAATAGTTGTTTTACAAAGTTTGACAGATGTTTTCGATTAATTTTGGTTGAAATTTTGAAATGCTACTTTGCCAATTGTGTTCTCTGAGGTTTGGACTTCACATAGGATGCTTTGTGTGCTTCTAGAACGTTGGGAGAGGGAAAGAAAACGTGTGAGGAAAAGTGGACTCACAGAGAGGAGTGGCATGACATGGCATACAGTGCAATGGCCAGTGTGGCCATACCATGCCTTCTCAACCCCTCAAAAGCCAACCACTACTTTCCCTCGACTCCCTCCTAGCTCCGTGACACCACCCATGCCGGATGCACGTCACGCACATGCCCCAGAGCGCGCCCCCGAGCCAAAACCTGACATCCCGAAAACGCCCCCATGCCACTGCCCTCGATGCCGTGGCTATAAGCCAAGAAACACGACTGTCGTGGAGTGGTGAAGACAGATGCCATGGGATGGCTAATAGTTGGGGCCGATGGACGCTGTAGGTATTCGGGGAGGGATCGCACGTCGAGTAGACGCGCACAGAAACACTGCAAACACCTCGATCTACCCAGGTTCGGGGCCCTCGTGTGGAGGTAACACCCCTACTCCTGCCTATCTCTCTGTATATGGTATATCCGAGTAGCCACAGTACAATTCAGGCTCTCAGCCGAGTAGCCACTCTCTTGTTCTCTCTACCTCTAACTCTTGCTCATGCAATAAATGCTCTCAGGGGCAACGTCCCTTGCGCAGGAGGGGGCTGGGCACCTTATATACTGGTACCTAGCGAGTAAACAACGATTAAAAGTACACGATAAGACAACGCCACTGTGACAGTAGCAGCACGCTTCCGTGTCCCCGATGACGTCGTTGCGAGAAGTTGTCGCGCAGTCCGGATGACAGGACTTGTCGACCCTGTCAGTCTCACATAGTAGGCTCCTGACATGTCTTGTCCCCCCTGTCAGTGACAAGACACGACAGGAGCCTACCCCCATTGTACCCACGCCGTAGCGCAGATAATCATGCGTCTTGTAAGTTGAACCGCACGCCTGTACGGCTGCGGGATACGCGGGATCTCGTCAGAACGGCTCCATTGACTTTGTGCCCGAGTAGGATTGATGCCATCTACTCGGACCACCTGATCGCTACTCGGACGATTCCAATCTTCCTCCTTATCTCTTCTTGACCTTCAATACTTATCACCGAGTAGTATCTACCGGGTACCAGATACCCGGGTAGCCGCCTACCCGGTAAACAGTACTCTGATATCTGTTTTATCACCTGTCTTGCCCCTACTCAGGGGTAGCCCCCGACATTAGTCCCCGAAGCTGGTAGAGTCCAGTGAACCCGTTCATTGGGCCCTACCAGCTTAAACCAATTTGCCTTCATGAATCAATGTTGCCGAGTTGCTCCTCAGCTCGGACACCCATAACTCTTACTTGAATCTCTTCAATTCTGGTTATTGGGAAATTTCTCTTGGTGCCGAATAGAGCGCGTGCCGCAGAACTCTTGCCGAGTACTCAACACTTAGCGAAATTTTCAACGCACTCCCGCTCGATCCAGAGCGAATCCATCTTCTCGTGTCCAGATAGGGCACGTGTCACGCATCCACGCCCCCGACGCCTCGGTTCTGGCGTTACAACGTGCCACGCGCCTGTCTCTACACCTGGGGCCCACGGCCCGTTAAGTCATCTCGCATGTGTACTCGAGAGCGCACGACCCACGACGTGGGATTAACTGCGCCCGTTACGCGCACATTTTGCGTTGTGTGCGTTTCTAACGGGAAGTTAATCCCACTCCGCACGATCTCACGCATGATCAATCCCGCTAGTAACTGCAATCCGCAGACGAGATAAATACCTCCGCGCCGCCCTCGCCTTCTCTTTCCTTCTCACTTTCCCCAAATCCTGCTCCCTCTCTGTCTTCGTCTCCATTGTCGAGCACAACGCCGCCGCGAGCTCGTAGCGCGCTACCACTCCACAGAGAGAGAGAGAGAATCGCGCCTTGCGCGCCTCCGTCCTCGACGAGCTCCCGTTTCTCCACCAGCAACCGCGCCGCCATGGATCTCGCGCACGCTGCCGCAGACCAGCACGAGGATGAGATGGCACCGACCCGCGCCGGCTGGGAGGGCTCGGATGTCACTGCCGCTGATTGCCAGTGGCTGGCGAACACTCGCCGCGTCCCTCCCGGCGTGATTTGCCGTCCTCCCGACCAGGAGCTCGTCCCGACTCCGGAAGCCGGTGAGTATGTAGTTTTTCTTTCTCACTTCAAGCGCGGCCTAGGCCTGCCCATCTCCAAGTTTTTCTCCGACTTCCTCCGCCACTTTGGCCTCCAGCCACATCATCTTACTCCAAACGCCATCGTGATGCTATCCACCCACGCCACCGTCTGTGAAGCCTTCCTAGGCGTGTACCCAACAGTCCAGACTTGGGCGAGATACTTCTTTCTGTGCCAACAAAGCGTTCCAAACCCCAACAATCCATTAGTTCCACGCGCGAGACCCAGACGGGTAGCGCAATGATGCTGCAGCGTAGCACTAGGCACCACCCGTGGGTACTCGGTTTGGAGACCGTGCGCAAGTGGCAGCGGGGCTTTCTGTATGTGAAGAATGTCCCTACCGCAGAAGGAGAACCCGCGGAGGACCATTGGGCTCCCCAAGTTCGAGAATACGCTGCCCACCGGACAGAACTGGGGGTTTCATCCCAAGAAGACAGTGAACGATGTCATCCAGGTAGACAAGCGCCTGGAGCAGCTGGTGAAGGAAGGGCTTCTGCAGGATGACCCGATTGCCTGCTGGATATCGCGCCGAGTGCTCCCGCTCCAGAATCGGGCACACAAGATGTGCTACATGGGAGGCCCTCGGGATTGCACTCGGACTACCACCTTCGAGCTTAGCAAAGCAGAGGTGGCTATTTGGGCCAAGTCCATCATGCGGACCACCCTCACCGATAACTGGGCTTATGGCTTCGTGCCGTATAGCCACTCCAAGCCCATTTCCCAGGTTGGTTTTCTTCTCTACATGCTCAGTATTTGCGTTTGATGCTGAATAGACCTCCTCTTAGCTTTATATGCTTGGTGTTTGCACGCTGTGCCGGATAGAGCTCCTCTCTTAATACTTAGCTCAATATGCTTTATGTTTGCATGTTGTTCTGAATAGAACTCCTTTTTTTTAATACTTAGCTCAGTATGCTTTATGTTTGCCTGTTGTTCCGAGTAGAATCTTTACTCGTTTACCTCTTCTGGTCCTTAGCATTTAGTGCTTTCTGTTTGCACGCTAGACCGAGTAGGATACCTACTCTGCTGAAATTCCACTTATTATGCTTTATGTTTGCATCCACAGTACATCCATCGCCAGAAGAGCGAGGACCAGCCCATCTTCGAGGCCAACTAGGAGGCAGACATGACGGAGAATGACGCAACCGCGTACGACATCTAGGACACCCTGTGCATCCCTCGCGCTGGTCAGGACGGTAAGTCCCGAGTCGCAGGTTCTATCCAGGACTGGTCGGAGGATGAAGAAGGTGACCGGGTTCACCTATCTGCTTGCCTGCAGTGTACCTGACTCCATCTTCTTTATTCTGAATTCTTCCTTCTTTCTATTGCAGAGGAACCTGAGTTGGACCAAATAGAGGACCCCGTGGATGCCATTCCGGTGTCTGTGGCCGCTCCCACCACCAGGAAAAGGACGGGTAGCGGGGCACTGGATCCCCCTGCCAAGAAATTCAAGAAGAAGCCGGGAATCAAAACCGGAAACAAGCCCAACCTGCGCAGGAAGCGCCCCACTGTTGACGGGTAAATCCTTCCGAGTTGCTTCTCAGGCCTTTGCTGTCTACCCTGCTTTCTTGCTGGCTTTCTCTCTTGCACAATTCCTGATTCTTTCCCTCTTCTGTTTATTTCTATTCAGTGAGTCCCTTGATGCTGATGCCACCAACATACCAGCTCCCCGGAGGAAGAGAGATACACCACGAGAACTCGTGGAGCTCTCCGACAATGAAGGGGATCAAGTACTAGAGGACCGGACGCCGGCGTCCTCTCCTCTCCGAGAAGATCAAGATCTTGGCGCCCAGGACGCATGCGCCGAGATGGATACAGAGTGCATCTTCGAGCAGCCGTAGCCCACCTTGCAGCCCGCTGCTCAAGATGCCACCAACACCGAGAAGCCACCGACTCCTCCAGCCGCGTCAGCTGAGGAGACCACTGATCACGCTGGTGGGCAGCGGAAAGAAGACACCGCCGCGGAGCAGCCGGATCCTACCGCCGAGCAGCAGCCTGAAGACACTACTGCAAAGCAGCCGAACCCCGCTGCCGAGCAGAGGGTAGAAGACCCTGTGGAGGAACCATCACACCAATACATAGTGCAGCCGGATGCTGCACCGGTCAGCCATCCGCAGGCGCCGCCAACTTGGCAAGTGCCTCCGCTAACTCGCCAAGTGCCTCTGCCATCCTCCAGGAAGCAGGTAGCTCCCTCTACCGCCAAGGTGATCCCGCAGGCGACCAGGAAGCAACCTCCACGAGGCGCAACATAGGCTGGTGCGCAGACAACCGGACAGCGGCAAGCTGTGCAGCAGCAGCTGTCCTTTCAGCCATCAGGGCCTCAGAAAACAGGCAGCCAGCCAGGTGGGCAACCCGCACAACAATAGCCGCCACCTGAGAATGCCAAATGGCCGCTTAACAAGGCCAGGAAAGGCCCCAACCCGAACACTAGGTTGGTGCAGGCCGACGCCCAGTTTGGCCCTGAAGAGAAGCAAGATCCCGGCGCAGGCGCCAGCGAAACCGAGAAAACTCCTCCCTTCCCAGAGTACTGGGTTCAGCTGCAGGAGCGCCACAAGATCAAAATGTCCCAGGAAGCTGACCGACTAGGCGCTCTGAAAGAACAAAGAGCCGTGTCCCGCGCCAAGTCCAAGGGGAAGAAAGACTCCCTGGTCATCAAGGAAATTACTTCCCGCGATGAGGATGAAGAGGAGATCCCTGAGGAAGGCGTAGCCGCCATCCTTGACCGAGTAGGCTTCATCGAGAAGTTCTGGGACAGCAAGAGACTTGGCCATGCCGCCTGGGACGGTACCAAGCTGCGGAACCTCGACAACTATCGGACAGAGTGGAATAAGGCCGACATCGGCCCTGTTGGTATGGCTATAGCCGGACCCTGTAGTACTCTGGCCAGCAAGCTGTTTGTTTTTCGCAAAAACACCGAGGACATCGAGCAGAGCTATGTGGTAAGTACCTTTTTTCTTTTGAACTTTCCGAGTTGCCAGATTTCTTCTTTACCTCTTTTCTCTTATCCACTACCCAGTCCCCGAGATTCGGGCCGAGTAGGTAAAGCTCCACCGAGTTGCCATCTACTCGGGCCAAATCTTCCAAACTCATCAAATTTCTTTCCTCTCTGCAGGATAGCATCCAGGGGAGAACCAAGGTCTTCCGCCAGCTCCTGTGGTCTCATCACCAAGTGCGAGATAGGAACCGGGAGCTGGAGTTCAAGAAAAGTGAGATGGACGCTATGGAGAAGAATTCCATGGAAAGCGCTATCAAATTGTCCGCTATCGAAAGTAAGCTTTTAGCATCTTGGTTTGTGCGTTTTTTTGCTTACGCCCGTTTTTTGGTTTTTTGCTCAGTCATTGTCATCTCTGTAGGTGAGCTCAAGGCGCTCGTAGATAGGAACCAGGACTGTGAGATCATGTCTGCCTCCGCGCAGAGCACGATTTCTAGGCTAGAAGGTGAGCTACTCCTTCTCTGTTTCCCTCACTTAGCTTGCTACTGCTTGCTCACTTGTCTAACTTGCTGCTCTATCCACAGAAGAATATAAGAAATTACGAGAGGAACATCAGCAATGCCTCACTCCAGCTGAAGCGCATCACCAAGTGCAGGTCCGTGAGGCCGAGTTGGAGAAGGAGCGGGAGGCTGAGAAGGCGGAGTTTGAAAAACTCCAGGTTGATCTTACTGAAGCACTCCAAACTGCAATTGATGCTGTCACCGCAAAGAACGACATGGAGAAACATGCCTCTATCGAGAAGCAGAAACTCGATATAGAAATCAGAACTCTAAAGGAAAGGAACCAAGCTCTCGAGGGCCTAGTCAACGACTCGCACCGCCTCCAGGATAAGCATATCCGAGAAGCAGATGAGTGGAGGACCAAGTTGGGGGCCCTTGTGCTGGAAATGGCTTGTGAGTTGCCGCTACCCTTCATCTTGTTTAGCTTTTTACTCTTCTATCTTCTTCTACTCAGTCTCTCTTCTTCTCGGTTACCCCTTCTGACCCAAACCAGCATTTCCCGATCCAGATATCTTCCCGGACCTCACTGTCGCCGCTGACACCGCTGTGGAGAAAGCGAGAAGGGCCAGGGCAGCAGCTGGTCTAAGTGTTGATGATACTTCCAGCATTGAGGACCATCTCGTCAATCTCTAGACCCGGGTACACTCCCTCAAGGGCCTTGGTACCTCCATGGTATCCACTGCAATGAAGCTGCATAAGCTTTTCTGGCCAGAACGAGACGTCCCGGATACCATCAGTGACATGGCTGCCAACCTGGACCATGTCAAGGAAGAACTGAAGAAATGGCGCGCTTCCGCAGCTCGGGCAGGAGCTGACGAGACCCTCCATTTCATCTTATCCTGGTATGAGAATATGGACCTCGACCGGATTGGCACCTGCAGGAATGGCTCCAAGTGGACCAAGCGTCCTGAATGCATCCTACGCTGGAAAGAAGTGGCGTACGAGATTGCCTCCTATGCTGAGACCAGCCAATACATTGACGGCCCCACCGAGCCGGATACCGATGTTGATGAAGAGGAGGATGAGGGAGAAGCCGGGTTCGAGGAAGATGCCGGCGAAGACCACCACCGAGATGACGAGGAAGCTGAGCAGAAGGAGGCCGAGCACGAAGAGGCCGAAGAAGAGGAGACCGAGCAGCGCGGCACTGCGGAGGACTCCGGGATGGAAGCCAATCCGGAGACCGAGCAGTCGCAACCTGCCGCGCAGGAGGCAGCTGTCACCACTGAGATGTTGATTGGCGACCCCGCTCTTGAGTTGGGCGCGACTGGGGCTGCGACCTCCGTGCTCTACCCTCTTCCCAGCGCTTCAGTCACTCAAGCCTCCAACTCTGCATCGGAGTTGATCTCCACTACTCCTACTTCTTCTGCGGCCGAGCCTGCCTCTACAACTGCTGCATCCGAGCCAGTGGCGCCTACCAGCACCAACTCGGATACCACTACCTCCACCGTCATCTAAGTTCTTGCAGTTTTTATTATAAAACACTTACCAGATCCCCGGGATGCCGGGTGCAGATGTAATCAATACACTTATGTTTTCTCCCGAGACTCAATTTTATTTGATTTACTTTTAGCAAGACTGGCTTAATGCCGGATTGCATTACAATGCAAGTCCCCGAGTTGCATTTCTCATCCACTTATCTTTTTGTCTTTGCTCTTACCTGCCACTTGTGGCTTTTTGGTAGTCGAGTCACAAGATTTCAAAAACCAAGTTTCAGATACTCAACCACCTTGAGATTTGGATTCTAACGCTGCCCACCACTTAGCCGAAAAGAAAACAGAGAAGTAAAAACACCCTACTCGGTTGCTACACTTCTCTTTTCCTTAGCAATTTTTCATGTGTTCATTGACCTTTGGCTTGTTCTCTTGCTTACCATGAAGCCGGGTTGCGGACAACAGCAGAGTCGAAGAGTTGGCCCTTGGGTTTAAACACACTACTAGATATGCGCATGAAATTCTAAGTAGACCAACCGAGTAGACAAATGAAATAAAGTAAACAACACAAGGCAAGTTTTAGCACAGGCAGTCCCCGATTTTGAATTCGGAGTGCCAACTTGAATTTTAACTCGGTTAAGGAGATACATACAAATTTTGCTCATGAATGAAAGCGGCGGAGTAGAGCTACATTTCAGGGATGCTTGGATTCCTCTCTAGCTCTATCCGGCCTGTTCTTCTATGGCGCCTATGCGTCAACCAGATAGTAGGCATCATTGTGCAGAGTCTTGCTCACAATGAAAGACCCTTCCCACGGAGGGGATAGCTTGTGCATCCCGGCCATGCGCTCCACGAGCCTAAGGACCATGTCTCCTTCTCGGAAAACCCTTGGTTTTACTTTCCGGCTATGATAACACCTCAGGCTTTGCTGATAAATGGCTGAAAATGACAGAGTTAACTCTCTTGCTTCTTCTAGCAGGTCAACGTCATTTTCTCTCGCTTCTCTCGCCTCTTTTTCAGTGTAGAGTGTTACTCTGGGAGAGTCATGCTCTAGGTCAGTGGGCAACACGGCCTCAGCTCCATATACCAGGAAGAATGGTGTGTATCCGGTTGATCGGTTAGGGGTAGTCCTTAGACTCCACAACACCGCCGACAACTCGTCCAGCCAACAACCAGGGGTTCGTTGTAATGGCTCAATCAGCTTTGACTTTATCCCGAATAGGACCATGCCATTTGCTCTTTCAACTTGCCCATTGGAGGCCGGATGCGCAACTGAGGCAACATCTAGCCGGATCCGTTTCCGTGTGACAGCAGCAGCACGCTTCCGTGTTCCCGCTGATGCCGTTGCGAGAAGTCGCCGTGCCGTACGGCTGATAGGACTTGTCGACCCTGTCAGTCTCACATAGTAGGCTCCTGACATGTCCTGTCCCCCCTGTCAGTGACAAGACACGACAGGCGCCTACACCCACTGTACCCACGCCGTAGCGCAGATAATCATGCATCTTGTAAGTTGAACCGCACGCTTGTACGGCTGCGGGATACGCGGGATCTCGTCAGAACGGCTCCATTGACTTTGTGCCCGAGTAGGATTGATGCCATCTACTCGGACCACCTGATCGCTACTCGGACGAGTCCAATATTCCTCCTTATCTCTTCTTGACCTTCAATACTTATCACCGAGTAGTATCTACCGGGTACCAGATATCTGGGTAGCCGCCTACCCGGTAAATAGTACTCTGATCTTTGTTTTATCACCTGTCTTACCCCTACTCGGGGGTAGCCCCCCGATAACGACCACACTACGCTACTGCACTCCCACCGTTCCCCACTCTCACCTCGAGCAGCCATACGAGCCTGGGAGCCTCCACGAGCGCGCCCGAGCTAAAACCTCGCCGCCGTCTATGTCGCCGCCGCAACCGTTCGGCGCCCGCGCCATCGCCTGGATCCACGACCGCCACCGTTCTCTGCACCCCTCAACTCCCTCGAGTGCCAGCACCCTCCCTAACCCCGCGACTCGACGCCGCAACCCCCACGGTGAGCACCACGACCGTCGCCGTTTTCCCTGTAGCACCGGATGAGAGAGAGAGAGAGAGAGAGAGAGAGTAGGGAGGAGGAAGAAGAGATGTGGCCCGTCGATCATGATCGACTATGCATGTTGAACACCCAGCGTTTCCGCGCGCGTGCGCGTGTGTGGGCTGTTTCGGCCGTTAATTGGGCCGCGCCCGTAAGAATCGAGCCCGCGCAGTGTTTAGGGTTTTCCTTTAAAAATTAACAGAAACTAGTTGATTGCTTTGGCTCTGTTAAACATAGTTTGAGTGCAAATTAAATTCTACAAAAATTTGTGGCAGTAGATGTACCTTTTCCTGAAAATCTCCAACTGGTAGATCCTTGTTTGCTTGTTTATTTTTGCTATAGAAATTAAAATGCCACAGAATATCTATGGGGCCTTTTTGTGCATAGCGTTTTGGATCTGTATCAAAATCTTCATAATAAAATTATTTTGAGTAGCCCTTGAATAGGTATATTAATAGGACTTGACCTTGCATCAAGGAGAGTTAGCATTTGTAAATGCCATCCATTTTGGTAAATGACCAGTAGGCATTTCTAGGATTTTTAGAGAGAGTTTAAAAATAATTTTTGATGTGAATCCAATTGGATGAGTTTGTGTGTGACTAGATCTATGTAATCCTATCTTGGCTTAATTTTTAGAGCCATAGATTATTTTTGGCATGCATTTCTAGATCCAGCACTTTTCTGTTTTTATTAGATCATGCGTGTTTGATTGAAAATAAATGTTTGGTTGATAGAAACTTGTTTCCTAGCATATGTAGATGTTTTGCTATATGTTATTAGGTTGTTTTCTTGCAGTAATAATACATTAGGAAGTGTGTGCATGTTTGGAAATAAAATAGAAATAGGAATAGCCTTGTATTGCTTTATAGTTTACTTTTATTGAATAGATTTTTGTGAGCTAGCTTTGTATATTTGTTACCTTGGTTTTTGAGGTAGCTTCATCTTCAGGTAGGCTGCTTGAGTTGAGGCCATGAACTTGGTGAGTGCAGGCTTACCGAGTAGAGCATGATAGAGGCTCTGAAGATCAACCACTTCGAACTGCAGGCACTCGGTGCGGCAGTTCTCCCTGGGGCCGAATAGCACATCTATCCAGATACGGCCGATTGGAGCGCAAGACACTCCCGGCACAATACCATGAAAAGTGGTCCTGCTGGGAAGCAGCATGTTCTCGGCAGGGCCGAGATTCTCTAGGGTATCTCGGTACATGATGTTGATGCTGCTGCCGTTGTCGATTAGCACCTTGATGAACCGGACATTCTTCTTGGTTCCCAGGAAGGTGGGATCCACCACTAGTGCATATGCACCCGGATTGGGCATCACCTTGGGATGATCATCTTTAGACCAAGTAATTTCTTGGTCGCACCAGTGCAGATAGTGCGGCACAGACGGTATCACTTCATTCACCTCCATCGCACGCCTACGCTGCGACTGCTTGTCGTCCGGCTCGGTGGTGAACACCATGTAACTCTCATGATGCTCCTGATACTAGTTCCGGTCTCCACCACCATTGTCGAAGAGTCGTATCAACAAATCCCTCGGGTGATCCGGTAGGGTTTCGAGTAGAGGAACGATGTACGCGCTGGGTAGTCTCGACGGCTAACAAGGAGGCAAGATTTAACCAGGTTCGGGGCCCTCGTAGAGGTAAAACCCTTAATCCTGCTTGTCTGATCTGTATTATGGCGAAATAGTCGAGTTGCTTACAATGGCGCTGCCATGGTGAGGCGTACGGGGTATCCCGTGTATTGCCGTCTAGTTGTGGCTTGTATCTTCCTCTCTCTTGATTGGATCCCAAATTGGATGTCTTTTTCTCTCCTCCGTCATGGCTTTATATATGCAGCCAGGAGGGGGTTACATGAGTCCTAGTAGAGTACGTATAGGAGTTCTTGTCTTGACCCGCAAGTCTTGCGGGTGGGCTTCCGTTGGACCTTCTAGAACCGCGGGATATCACCTGTCTTTGGGCCTAGGTCTTGGGCCTTGGACCGGGTAGGCTCACCTGATAGGTCCAGGATTCATCCCCACGTCAGTAGCCCCCGAGTGTTTAGTCGACTGAGAATCAGTCGGGTGGGCACTCAAAGTCCGTTCTTGATTTCTTTGATTGGTTATTCAATCGTCTGGTTTTGAGGGTGCACACCCTGTGTGCGATGCGCTTCTGTACTCGAGCATCGAGTGATAAACGTGCCTTGTGTTGGCTGTTTTCGCAGAAGGATGTGGCTCAGTCGCTTGACTCTCCCGATAGATCAGGGCCAATTAATTGCATCTAGGGCAAAAACGGTTCTGGCCTACACGAATTCGAGACCTCCGACTCGAATCCGGCGAGGTGATCGTTGCGACTGGGCCGTGGAGGTCTTACCAAGTCGAACTTAACCTAAAGGGGTACCCGGCGCGTCCGCTAGGATTTTTCTTTGTGTTGTTGACACGGGAAATTTACCGGAGGACGCAGCTTGAGTGCGATTCCAGGCCCAAAAGAGAGATCCTTGGGTCTTACCTTCGTACTCGAAAGAATACGGCATCCGGATGTGCCTAGTCAGCCGAACGATCCAGGATAAGGATGTGTAAATACATCGTGTGGTAGAGTTGCGGGAGCCGCACACTCGCGATTTTACCTTAATCATGTTCTTGCGATTCTTCGGGTGAAGAGATCTTCCTTCTTGATCTTGTGCAAAAGAGATTTCGCGTTATGAAGCTTACGCGGGAGAAATTTTGTCTTGATGTGCCCATACGAAAGAGATTTCGTGTCAGGGTGACTATGCGAAAGAAATTTTGGCGTCTTTGATGTGCCCATACGAAAGAGATTTCGTGTCAGGGTGCTTATGCGAAAAAAAATTCGCGTCTTGATGCTCGTACGAAAGAGTTTTCGTGTTTGTGAGATGCGCAATGACGTCACCGCGCACTCGCCTGCTCCCGATGGGACGTGACGTTTGTGGGGCAGGGCACGTAGTGCCCATCAAGTCAGCTTTTGACCGGAAGCGTGTCGTCGTGCGCCCGGTTTTCCGCAGGACGTGCAGTAATTACGCGGAAGAGGTGTACTCGACACGGCGGAGGGAATCGACGCGGTGGAGATGTACTCGACACGGCGGAGGGAGACAAAGCGGTGGAGATGTACTCGACACGGCGGACAGAGTCGACGCGGTGGAGGTGTACTCGACACGGCAGACGGAGTCGACGAGGAGGTCGTGTAGCCGCCGAGGCGGATGGCGTCGACGCGGTGGAGGTGTACTCGACACGGCGTACGGAGTCGACGAGGAAGTCGTGTAGTCGACGAGGCGGATGGCGTCGACGCGGTGGAGGTGTATTCGACACGGCGGACGGAGTCGACGAGGAAGTCGTGTAGTCGACGAGGCGGATGGCGTCGACGCGGTGGAGGTGTACTAGACACGGCGGACGGAGTTGACGAGGCAGACGGTGTTGACGTGGTGGAGGTCGTGTGGTTGACGTGGACGTGGCGGAGTCGCACGACGACGTGGAAGTCGTGCAGTTGACGCGGACACTCAGCCACCGAGTCCACACACGAAGATGGACCCGA
Organism: Alopecurus myosuroides; assembly: GCA_028641055.1. Taxonomy (NCBI): domain Eukaryota; kingdom Viridiplantae; phylum Streptophyta; class Magnoliopsida; order Poales; family Poaceae; genus Alopecurus; species Alopecurus myosuroides. Next base: position 46,641,194 of record CM054062.1, read on the forward strand.
AAAGTCTTCAATATGTTCTGATTGCGCGAATCGGCCCGCGTTGTCATATGCGCCTCGTCGAGGCGAACACGTTTGATGTTTTGCTTTTCTTTATCCGAGTTAATATGCGGTCTGTACGACCACAATAAGGATCTGGACGAAGCATTCTGACAGAGCTCCTCAGGTACGCGGCCAGCGTGTCATATGCTTCCGACGTGGTAGTACGTCGAGGGCGCCCGTAGCGCTCGTTGATTGCGCGACGAGCGCTCATTGGGTGCGCGGCCAGCGCTCCCGATGGGAGTATCCCCCGAGTCTATGTGCGATTATTTGTAATCGGGCATAGACTCAAAGATCTTGTAACATTGCTTCTTCGATTTGTCGGGTGCACGGCAGTGCTCCCGATGGGAGTAGCCCCCGAGGCTATGTTCGACTCGCAGAGTCGGGCATAGGCTCAGGTTGTTCTGAAGCTAACCCCGTGTGCTTGTCTTCTGTTGACTCGCGGAGGAGGGCATGCGTCGACTCCCGGAGTAGGATATGCGTCGACTCCGAGCGAAGGATATGTGTCGACTCCGAGGGGGAGGATTGTGTCGATTGTCGACTCCGAGCGAAGGATTGTGTCGATTTGTCGACTCCGAGCGGAGGATATGTGTCGACTGTCGAAGTTGCAGCCGACGTTGTGGTTTCTGCGTTACAGTTACAGCCATATAATCGGATGTGGTTAAATAATGTTACAGTAGTGTTGTGTCTAGCAAAATGTACATAACAAATTGTTGCTCGGGTTAATCTTGGTTGTGAACCAACAATATATCGACTCGCAGAGTCGAGTGTGGCCTGTTGGTAGGCAATGATTTGACCCTACGCGACACTTTTGCATCGTACGCTGTGCCCTTTCGTTAGCCTGACAGCCATTGTCTATGCTCCTTGCCGACCTGTCAGTTGCTGCTGCAAACCGGGTCGGAGTCAAGGGTCGACGTCAGGCGGTATCAGCTACTCGGGTTGTAGCGTGTAAATACGGTAGTGTAACGCGCATCATGACGGGTCTCGAGTATTCATGTAGTTTGCGGAGCGCAGCCCACCGAGTATTAGGTGTAGCTTCACATCAGATTATAAACATAAAAAGATAAATTTGTCGACTCGTATGAGAGAAACTTATCTTTGTATGACACTTCCGTAGTCGACGAGGCGGTGCCGAGTGACGGAGTCGACAAATATCGCCGGAATCGATGAACCGGACTCGTGTGTCAATTACGGTTGTTTCGCGCCTCAGCCCCCGAGTGTCAAGTGCGGCTGCGGCGAATTCTCGAGTGCGTCTAACTTGCAGCACAACCCCCGAGCAATGAGTGTGGCTGTGGCGAAGGACATCCCCCAAGACGCTTAGTCGAGAGGATTCGATGCAGCGGAGTTGTGTGGCGGAGTCGCGATGTTTTCTGGACAGAGTCGCGATGTTTTCCGGAAGGACCCGACGAGGCGGACTGAGTCGACGCGGCGGACTCACCATGCTTCCCGAAGGACTCGACGCAGCGGACCGAGTCGACGCGGCGGAGTCGCGATGTTTGTCCGAAGGACTCGACGCGACGGACCGAATCGATGCGGCAGAGTCGGGATGTTTGTCTGAAGGACTCGACGTGGCGGACCGAGTCGACGCAGCGTAGTCGCGATGTTCGACCGAAGAACCCGACGCGGCGGACCGAGTCGACGCAGCAGAGTCGCGATGATTACCCGAAGGACTCGACGCGGCGGACTGAGTCGACGCAGCGTAGTCGCGATGTTGGACCGAAGAACTCGACACGGCGGAGTCGCGATATTTGCTCGAAGGACTCGACGCGGCGGAGTCGCGAGGATTTGTTGTGTGTACACAGAGGGCAATGTTGATGTCGAGCCCCGAGAACTAGTATGGCGAATCTTTCCATGTTTTGTTGATGTTGCTTGTTCTTTGTGTCGACTCGCAAATTGCCGAAATAGGATCCGGATCCGCGATTTGAATTCGCGAACTCGCAGAGATCCAAAACGTGTCGTAGTGCGCGAGCCGCTCACGGAAATCTAACCGTTGGAATTGGCTAAAAAAAACGGAGTGGTGCAGGATTGTATTCCGCAACTGTTCAACGGTGTGATTTTCGAATTGATATCTGAGTCTACTGTGAGAATTGTTTTCCCAGAGTCGCGCGGAGTTCCGTCAGATTCTGACAGGGCTTCAGTGCTCGGATCATCCACGGAGATCTAACCGTCGGAATGCGCCGATTCTTTTTGGAGCCGGTAGATAATTTGATTTCGCATCTTTCCACCAAAGGAATTTTCCAAATGAGTTTCGAGCCACTGTTGATGACGTCCGCAATATGTACGTTGCTGCTGTCCTGCAGACTGCGCGTGAAGAACGGTGTCGATTTTCGATTGTAGATGATGAAGGCCGTGCGCGAGGCCGGCGAGTGCTCGATGAAGTTGAAGGACCCGAAAGTAGATCGAATCCATGGGGTCGAGGACCCGAAGCTTGATGTAGATGAGCCCGGCGAGACCGTAGATCCAACGCGTGTCGTTCTCACAAACGGCGCCAATTGTCGAAGAGTCGTATCAACAAATCCCTCGGGTGATCCGGTAGGATTTCGAGTAGAGGAACGATGTACGCGCTGGTAGTCTCGACGGCTAACAAGGAGACAAGATTTACCCAGGTTCGGGGCCCTCGTAGAGGTAAAACCCTTACTCCTGCTTGTCTGATTTGTATTATGGCGAAATAGTCGAGTTGTTTACAATGACGATGCCATGGTGAGGCGTACGGGGTATCCCGTGTATTGCCGTCTAGTTGTGGCTTGTATCTTTCTCTCTCTAGATTGGATCCCAAATTGGATGTCTTTTCTCTCCTCCGTCCTGGCTTTATATATGCAGCAAGGAGGGGTTACATGAGTCCTTGTAGAGTATGTATAGGAGTTCTTGTCTTGACCCGCAAGTATTGCGGGTGGGCTTCTGTTGGGACTTCTAGAACCGCGGGATATCACCTGTCTTTGGGCCTAGGTGTAGTCTCACCTGATAGGTCCAGGATTCATCCCCACGTCAACCATCATTGCCGTTGTTGTTGTTGCCATTGTTGTTGTTGTTGTTGTTGTTGTTGTTGTTGTTGTTGTTGTTGTTGTTGTTGTTGTTCCGGTTGTTGTTGCGGGTGTAGTAGTTGCGGTTGCGGTATTTGCGGTTGGCTCCCTGAGCCACTTGAGTCACATTCTCCCTTCTCAGATTCACAGCCGGCCTAGGAGCAGCTGCCCGGATAGTCTGCACATTGGCATCCGCAGGCGGCAGAGGAGGAGGAGGGGGCAGCTGACCAAAACCTTCACTCTTGATGCGGTCCCACCAGCTGCATTGCCGGGTAGTGTGATTGCCTGGCCTACTCGGATGCCGAGTATGGAAGCTGCATGGCCCGTCCTTCATGTTCTCAAAGATGAATCTCTGAGCATCTCCGGCATCCGGGTTGCTGTTGCCTTGCTGGGGAGAATTGTATGGCTTCTTGAATCCTTGGCCCTGATTCTGGTTCTGCCCGTATTGGGCTCTAGCAGTTTTTTTTCCTTTGGCTACTCCCAGCAGCCGCAGTGTCTTGGTTCAGATCATTCACTTGCTCATAACCGTAGCGAGTATCGAGACGGTCATCTCTGCGCTTGTTGCGGAAGTCTTGGCGTCTGTTGCCATCTTAATTTCTTCTTCTTGGCTCAAAAGCATCGAGCAGAGGCTGAGTGGGGTCACCGAGTTCATACATATCAACTATCTTGATCGTCTCGGCGAGTGTACTCGGCATCTCTCTTTGCAGTTTCTGCCATAGCATGCTGCCGTGCCTGCAGCCTTGAGCAAACCAGGCGATTTCCTGTGACTCATTCACACCCTCACAGGTGTTCCTCAATGTGCTCCAACGAGTAAGGTATTTTCGGTCGGTCTCCTCTTCCCGCTGCTTGCAAGCCGAGAGCTGATGCGGCCTATTCGGCCTCTTGTACGTACTGGTGAAGTTGCTGATGAAGGCTTCCGAGAAGTCGAGCCAGCAGTTGATACTGTCCTTGGTCAAGTTATTCAGCCAGATCCGGGCAGGGCCCTCCAGCATCTGTGGGACGTATCTCACAGCCCATCTCCGGTTGCCGCCTGCAATATGCACGGCGGTGACATAGTCATTCAACCAGTCATCCGGCTTGGTGCTCCCATCATACAACTTGGTCCCTCTGGCCAGCTAGAACTTGGTCACCGCAGGCTCTCCCATAATTCTATGACCAAAACAACTTGGGCCGGGTGGCCCCCTCTCTTCTATCTGCTCGGGCCGGTGAATTCGGTCCAACTTGTACCTTGCATCGCTGGGCTCCAGCATCCTTCCATCCAGACGGTCAGTGACGTCTCTCGGATCAGCGTACCCGGCTTGCTCCATTGCCGAGTACCCGTCATCATAGCGGTCTTGCTGCACAGGACCGGGTTGAGCAACCGGGTTGGCCGCTGCCACAACCGCTTGCGGCTGTACCCTCTGCTGAACCGGGTTGACAGCCTGACGCCGAGATGGGCCATCTCGGTTTCCTCCTTGTCCCTTGCTACGAGCTTTGGTGGCTTGATAGCCATCTCCTGCAGAGTTGTGTTTCTGGCCGGGCTGCCGCGCTACAGCGTGCTATTTTCCGGCGACAGCCGGGTCGTACACCTGCATCTGTTTGTTTTTCAGAGTTCACACTCTGATCCCTCTCAGTGCCAGGAAGCGGCGATGAGGCCTGGTCCACTGATCTAACCCCATGCGTGTGAACAACATGGGAAGCACCGGCTCCCGGATAGGCTTTTCGGAAAGCCTCATTCTGCCAGCCAGCCTCTAGCACTAGCTCATTAAGCCTATCCTGCTGCCTAGCGCGAGCGTCGCCAGTGAGATGCGGCAACTCGGCAGCGACTGCCTCTGCATCCCTAAGAGTTTTGGCAGGGGAACTATATTTTGGCCTACTAGCAGTGTTCAAACTGGCAGATAGACTAACATCCCTACCATCTCTAGCTAGCTCAGCGCCCAAATTGCGACGAATAACGCCTATCTTGCTAGGCAGCCTAGAAACAGGAGTAAAGCCATGCGCCCTATTGTACTCATTTTGATCCAGGTTAAGCTCAAGCCTAACCTTCTCCAGCTCCTGGGCCTCCACGAGTAGCGCTTGACGCTGCTGCTCGAGTTGCGCCCTCAACGCCATGAGTTCTGTGTCGTTGGGAGGCGGCATGCCCAGCTGCTCGGTGGCGCCAACGCGAGCAGCCGGTATAGCCGTTGACGTGGAAGGATCCACGTAGTCCGGAATTTTTTGGGGCATCTCGTAGGGCTTGTGACCCCTGGCCGCAGCCGGCTCCTCGATGACCTTAGCCGCAGTGGCCGCGTCCTTCCCGGCATAGATAGCCGGGCCTGTCATCATCACCTCCATGCTGTCCGCAGAGCAGCCAGCTGGCTTCCCGCGGGCAGCGAGTGCAGCAAGAGGATCATCCGCGACGAGCACCTCCTCCGGGAACTCGCGGATGACGGTGGTGGCGATGTACACCAGATGCGCGCCGAAGGAAAGGACCGAGCTGCCTGCAGGCACGGGCCTGCCGCAAAAATCGTCGGTGTTGTCGATGACGAAGTCGAAAGAGCCGAATCTGTGGACAAGGCCACAGACCACGCGCTCCCCCGATGCAGAAATCGGTCCCGTACGAATATGAACCCCAGCCAGCGCCGCTGCTGGCCCCACGGTGGGCGCCAACTGTCGTGGAGTGGTGAAGACAGATGCCATGGGATGGCTAATAGTTGGGGCCGATGGATGCTGTAGGTATTCGCGGAGGGATAGCAAGTCGAGTAGACGCGCACAGAGACACTGCAAACACCTCGATCTACCCAGGTTCGGGGCCCTCGTGTGGAGGTAACATCCCTACTCCTGCCTATCTCTCTGTATATGGTATATCCGAGTAGCCACAGTACAATTTAGGCTCTCAGCCGAGTAGCCACTCTCTTGTTCTCTCTACCTCTAGCTCTTTCTCATGCAATAAATGCTCTCTGGGGCAACGTCCCTTGCGTAGGAGGGGGCTGGGCACCTTATATACTGGTACCTAGCGAGTAAACAACGATTAAAAGTACACGATAAGATAACACCACTGTGACAGCAGCAACACGCTTCCGTGTTCCCGCTGACGCCGTTGCGAGAAGTCGCCGCGCCGTCCGGCTGACAGGACTTGTCGACCCTGTCAGTCTCACATAGTAGGATCCTGACATGTCCTGTCCCCCCTGTCAGTGACAAGACACGACAGGCGCCTACCCCCACTATACCCACGCCGTAACGCAGATAATCATGCATCTTGTAAGTTGAACCGCACGCCTATACGGCTGCGGGATACGCGGGATCTCGTTAGAACGGCTCCATTGACTTTGTGCCCGAGTAGGATTGATGCCATCTACTCGGACCACCTGATCGCTACTCGGACGATTCCAATATTCCTCCTTATCTCTTCTTGACCTTCAATACTTATCACCGAGTAGTATCTACCGGGTACCAGATATCCGGGTAGCCGCCTACCCGGTAAACAGTACTCTGATCTTTGTTTTATCACATGTCTTACCTCTACTCGGGGGTAGCCCCCCGACAACGACCACACTACGCCACTGCACTCCCACCCTTCCCCACTCACACCTCGAGCAGCCAGACGAGCATGGGTGCCTCCACGAGCGCGCCCGAGCTAAAACTTCGCCGCCGTCTATGTCGCCGCCGCAGCCGTTCGGCGCCCGCACCATCGCCTGGATCCACGACCGCCGCCGTTCTCTGCACCCCTCGACTCCCCCGAGTGCCAGCACCCTCCCCGACCCCGTGACTCGACACCGCAACCCCCACGGTGAGCACCACGACCGTCGCCGTTTTCCCTGTAGCACCGGATGAGAGAGAGAGAGTAGGGAGGAGGAAGAAGAGATGTGGCCCGTCGATCATGATCGACGATGCATGTTGAACACCCAGCGTTCCCGCGCGTTTCCGCGCGCGAGCGCGTGTGTGCGTTGTTTCGGCTGTTAGTTGGGCTGCGCCCGTAAGAATCGAGCCCGCGCAGTGTTTAGGGTTTTCCTTTAAAAATTAACAGAAATTAGTTGATTGCTTTGGCTCTGTTAAACATAGTTTGATTGCAAATTAAATTCTATAAAAATTTGTGGCAGTAGATGTACCTTTTCCTGAAAATCTCCAACTGGTAGATACTTGTTTGCTTGTTTATTTTTGCTATAGAAATTAAAATGCCACAGAATATCTATGGGGCCTTTTTGTGCATAACGTTTTGGATCTGTATCAAAATCTTCATAATAAAATTATTTTGAGTAGCCCTTGAATAGGTATATTAATAGGACTTGACCTTGCATCAAGGAGAGTTACCATTTGTAAATGCCATCCATTTTGGTAAATGACCAATAGGCATTTCTAGGATTTTTAGAGAGAGTTTAAAAATAATTTTTGACTCATTCCGGATAACGCTTGCATCCTCTGTCTTACCGCGGCTGCTGGCACAGAGTTAGCCGATGCTTATTCCTCAGATACCGTCATTGTTTCTTCTCCGAGAAAAGAAGTTGACGAACCGTAGACCTTCCACCTCCACGCGAATCCAATTGGATGAGTTTGTGTGTGACTAGATCTATGTAATCCTATCTTGGCTTAATTTTTAGAGCCATAAATTATTTTTGGCATGCATTTCTAGATCCATCACTTTTTTTGTTTTTATTAGATCTTGTGTGTTTGATTGAAAATAAATGTTTGGTTGATAGAAACTTGTTTCCTAGCATATGTAGATGTTTTGATATATGTTATTAGGTTGTTTTCTTGCAGTAATAATACATTAGGAAGTGTGTGCATGTTTGGAAATAAAATAGAAATCGGAATAGCCTTGTATTGCTTTATAGTTTACTTTTATTCGATAGATTTTTGTGAGCTAGCTTTGTATGTTTGTTACCTTGGTTTTTGATGTGGTTGTGTTGAGTCCAGTACCATTTTTTTACTGATATTTTTTATGTTATCATCTCTGTTAGCTTGGACTTTATTTTATAGCAAAGCATGTGTAACAATTGTTTGTTTGTTTTCACTAAGCTGTTTTCACTAGTATGAGTAGTGATGTGGTAATTATTTGGTAGATTATATTTTTGTCAAGTGTGAACAGAGGCTTTGTGACCTCTTTAATGCCTTGGTAAATTAGTGGGCCCATAACCCCCACTGGTTCGATTGCATATTTGGTTAGGGATACAAATCCCCTACCATACCCTTGTTTACTTGTAGCATATATTTTAATATGTGTGTTTAGTATTTTCCACCAAGGAAAATAAATGATTGCACTACTTGTTTTGTGTAAGTGTTTAGTAACACTTTGTGACTCCTAGTATGTTTAGTTGAGGTACATTTGCTGACATAATGTTCCCTTGGGAATTTTATGTTAAGTTGTCGGATATATACTGAATAGGGGTATATCAGATGGTAGTCAAAAGTGCCGGATTACCAGGGTGGCCCAACTGGTAGTGGGCTATGGTCCATTGGGCGGCCCAGTAAGCTGACGCACAGAAGCCGGATTCTAGAAGGACCCGGATCACGGCCCACGTGATCTGGCTTGGAGAAGAAGACGGATTCCTTACTTTCCAAGTTACTAGCTATCGTAGTCTTCTAGGTTTCCTATTCTGTATGCCCTAATCCGGCTATTATATAAAGCCGGACGGGAGATGAGATAACAAAGACAACGAAGCCACAGGCCAACTCGCCGAGAAGTTGATCCTCCGCGAATAGCTAAACCTAACCTCACATTGTAATTGTTTACACAGGCTTTAGTCCTGATTAGTGAGATTGCAGGAGTAGGAACGCCGTATTATTACGACGTACCAACCTGGGTAAATCCTGTGTCTTTGTCACCAACGCGATCCCGTTTCCCCACGTCTCTACCCGTAGTCTCATGGCACCCCCGTCTATGAAAACTACTACGATGTCTCGACAGTTGGCGCCCACCGTGGGGCAAACGACGTCAGGCGTTAAGTTCCGATCTGGGATACTCGGCGGAATCGGCAGTTCCATAACTGTCGGAAGCCTGGAGTTCGACAATGACGTCGGACGCTTCCTCGACAATGGATCCTACATACCGGCGCAAAATCATCTGGTAAGTGCCTGCGTGTTACCGATTGGATCTGCTAATATTTTTATCGGACTAACTGCAGAGGCCATGGGGTTTTGCGGTGGAAGCAAATTTATCCCACCAGCCCTGTACCTAGTCGAAGATGACTACGATCCCGGATTTTGCTCAGATCGCCGACATAAAAGTGATACACACTTTATCGGTATGGTGCAATCCGAAGTCGCCGAGAACACGGATGACGGAAATCCCGTGCAGGAGGCAGAAAGCAACACACCCACTACAGAGGTGGAAGATCCAGCTTTCACCGAAAACACGGATGAAAGTAATCCCGTGCAAGAGGCAGAAAATAGCAAACCACTACAGAGGTGGAAGATCCGACACCCGCCAATCCAGCGATGAACTCGGAAGCTGACTCTGTGCTAGCCGCCATTGAGGCGAGATTAGAGTCAGAAACCGGATCAGATGATTTTGATTCCGAAGACGAAGACGTGGACGCCTTCGAAAGAAAAGTTAAATATTTTCAAGAGGGATTCCATGAAGTACTAATGGCGAAACCGGCTAAAACCATGGACGCCGGCAGTCAGGAAAGCCCAAAAACCCCTCCGCCAGAGGAAGAGAGAGAAGATGGAGAAACCTCTCCGATATTTCCCAACGTCAAGGAATTGACAGAGGATGAACCTGTTAAAAAACCTCCCTCTTCCAAGAAAAAGAACAAGGCTGCTAATAAACTCCAATACAAACTCCGGAAGAAGAAATTGGCTGATCCAGCTGATGAAAGCCCGGAAGTAGGAGATGCAAGCGGAACAAAACCTGCGGAGAAGAAAACAAAAGAAATCCTTGTTCCACCAATGACAGAGCAAGAAGAACAGGAATTGTTACAAACGCCAGTGGGATTACATGAACCCCCTGAAGTGCTAGAAGCCAGGAGACAAGCTCTCCAAAGGCAACAGCAACATCTATTTAGAACTCGTGAACACCTCCAAAAAACCCAGGATGACATCAAGCTCATGAAGGTAGAAATCGAGGAATACGAGAGAAAGAATAGATCTGGCACTAAACCTACAAGGTTACCCGGAATCGTAAGACCGGAAGTACTGCCACCAAAAGAAAGGTTTCACAACCCGTCTTGGCAAACGCAGGTAAACGGCAAAGGTGCCAGAGGCGAACCAATATACAAAACCGCAGCAGAAAATGCGGAAGCAGCGTTTGCCATCCTCAACTATGACCTGTACTCCAATGGTGAAAAACTCCAAGGGGTGTATGCTTTCCTAGGAAAAGCATTGCAACAACAACAGCGAGCCCAAGAGCGATCAGGGAAGTTGCACGACAACTCCGCCCTATGCAAAACAGCTACTTGCGCCGCTGGAGCACCCGTACCGGAAGAACCTGGAGATTCCGGCAATTCAAAGGATAAGAAAGCGGATCCGAGAAAAGATAAGAAAAATCCCGACAATAGGGATGAAGCATCTAGAACCGGATCTCATCTCCCGAAAGGTGGAGGCAAACCCCATGATCGGGAAGAAAAATACCGGAAAGATGGCAAAGCAATGCCACCTCCGAGACACCCTGCTGAAAAAGCCGGAAGACATGATGTACCTCACAGACGTGAGAGATCTCGGACACCCCCTAAGGATAAAGAAAGGCATAGGAGTAGAACTTCGCCTCACCCAAAAGGGCGTGATCTTGAAAGAAATAGAAATGATCCCGGAAAAGCGCGTCCGCGCAACAATGGAAAAGAAAGGAGTAGATCCCCTTTTGTCCATTCAGCCGGCAGGTATTCCGCACACATGGATAGAGCGGAAAAGGATGATCTATACTTTGGACCTAAGTGTTTCACTGATAGGAGCCGAAGGACAACCCTGCATTCTTGCTTTGCCAAGGTCGGTCCAACGTACCAGAAATATACCAGCAGTACAAACCCGGATACCTGGCTCTCAGACTATCATACAACCGTCCAGATAAACAATGGGACATACCTGGAAGCTGTAAAGTTTCTTCCCCTAATGTTACTGGATGGAGCCAGAGATTGGATCAATGGATTGCCGTCAAGAACTATCGACAGCTGGGATGATATGGCTCGAGTATTCACTCAGCATTTTCGGGGAACTTACAAGCGCCCGAACAGCATCAACCAGCTGAACCGTTGCACCCAATTCGAGGATGAACCATACGTGGATTTCATCTTCAGATGGACTGCAATGAAGAATAGTTGTTCTGGAGTAACTAACGTACAAGCAATGCATGCTTTCGTCAATGGCCTAAAACCCGGATTAGTACCATTCATGGTTGGTTCCAAACAGCACAAGGATCTCAGATCTATGCTTACAACCGCCAATGAGCATGCTGCAGCCGAAGACGATATCAGAGCAAGAGGTGGCAATATCGACACACTGATAATGGCCAAGAAAAACCCTCGCTCTGAGAAAAAAGGAACTTCAGATACAACACCAAAACCCAAAGAAGTTAACATAGCCTTTGGAAGTGAAAAAGGGAGCAGATGGAAAGGACGCAGTTCAGAACCAATCAACTACACTAAAGAAGAGTGGGAGAAGATTAAGTCGGAACCCTGCGTCCACCATTCGCAATTTGGGAAACCCACCCATACGAACGCACAATGCTGGCTGAATAAGCACATGAAAGGCAGTGCAGGATCCGGAAACAAGGGGAAGAGTTCCAAAAGGAAATTCTCTAAGCAAAAGCCAGAAGCTGAGAAAGAAGACAGTGAATCGGACACTGACGAAAAAATCCAGGAATAACAGCGGAAAGGTGAACCCAAGTTTCCGAAGAGTTGATGGAGAATGCGCCCTAACTTTCCTAGCAACTCCATCAGCAAAGGTGGCGAAAAGAACACTTCGAGAAATAAACGCGGTTGTTCCGGCAACCCCGAAATTCTTGAAATATTCGAACACACCAATAACCTGGGATCAGTCTGATCATCCCGGAAATATCCCTGAAATCGGCACACAAGCTCTTATTGTAAGCCCTATTGTCCAGAACACTAGGCTAAAAAGAGTGCTGATGGACGGAGGATCCAGCATCAACATAATGTACCTGGATACGTTGAGACATCTGAAAATCTCCGAGACACAGCTCAATCACAGCAACATACGCTTCCATGGCATTGTTCCCGGCTGGCAAGCACGATCCCTAGGAGAAATTTCCCTAGATGTCACTTTCGGAGAAAAAGATCACTTCCGTCAGGAAAAAGTATCCTTCGAGGTGGTGCCGTTCGAAAGCGTGTATCACGCGATACTCGGACGTCCAGCTTTCGCCAAATTTATGGCAAGATCATGTTATATCTATAACAAGCTGAAGATGCCAGGGCCGAAAGGAGGGGTAATCACCATAACTGGAGACTTCAAGCTGGCGAACAAGCTGGAAAAAGAAAATGCCCTTTGTGCTGAGAAGATCATAGCAAAGGAAGAGCTGAAGGAGCTGGCTAAGGAGGTATCGCCGACAGAAATGCCGGCAGGAAAAGAAACTCGGAAGCCAGCAGATAGCTTCAAGGCATCCGAGAATACAAGGCAGGTAATCCTAGATCACAAAGATCCGACAAAATTTGTCGTGGTTGGAACTGGGATGACCGACAAATAGGAAGGCGAGCTCATCAAGTTCCTCCGTGAGAACTGGGATATTTTCGCCTGGTGGCCAGCTGACATGCCAGGAGTACCCAGGGAACTTGCTGAGCATCAACTAAAGGTGATTCCAGGCTCCAAACCCGTGAAACAAGGTCTCCGTCGATTTGACGGAAGAAGACGAAAGACTATTGGCAAGGAAATTATCCGGCTTTTAGCAGCAGATTTCATTGAGGAAGTAATCCACACTGATTGGTCTGCAAACCCGGTATTAGTACAGAAGAAAGACACTACTGCCCTTAGAATGTGTATAGATTACATAGGCTTGAACAAATTGTGTCCAAAAGATAGGTTCGCGTTACCGCGAATCGATCAAATAATAGATGCCACTGCAGGCTCTGAGCTTTTATGCTTTTTGGATGCTTATTCTGGGTATCACCAAATACGCATGAAAAAGGAAGACCAAATTAAGACTTCTTTCATAACCCCGTACGAGACGTATTATTACGTAACCATGCCGTTTGGCCTGAAGAACGCAGGTGCAACTTACCAGCGTTGCATGCAACGATGTTTGCATAGTCAGATAGGAAAAAACGTCCACGTTTACGTGGACGATATTGCTGTCGTAACCAAGGAAAAAGATACACTCCTTGAGGATTTGCGAGAAACCTTCGAAAACTTGCGCACTTACAAGATGAAGTTAAATCCATCAAAGTGCGTATTCGGGGTTCTCTCAGGAAAACTTCTGGGTTTCATCGTTTCTCATAGAGGAATAGAAGTTAACCCGGAAAAGATCAAAGCCATCTTGAACATCTCCAAACCTACGTGTGTGAAAGATGTCCAAAGATTGACGGGTTTCGCCGCTGCCGTCAGCAGATTTATTAGTCGGCTGGGGGATAAAGCCTTACCACTCTACAAGTTACTGAAAAAATCCGACAAATTCGAGTGGACAGAAGAGGCCGATGCAGCGCTAACCCAGTTGAAGGAAACTTTGATGAAAGCTCCGATTTTGGCATCCCCAAAAGACGAAGAACCTATGTTATTGTACCTCACGGCTACAAACAGGGTTATTAGTGCAGTAATTGTTGTGGAACGGAAGAAAGACGAACAAAGTATACCAGACCAGCATCCGGTATATTCCATAAGCGAAGTTTTCTCCGAGTCCAAGCAAAGGTACCCACACTACCAAAAAATGGCATATGGCGTATTTTTCGCATCTAGAAAGTTACGTCATTACTTCCAAGGACATTCCATAACAGTGGTATGTAAAGCACCACTAGGGGATATAGTAAACAATGCGGAGGCAACTGGCCGAGTATCCAAATGGGGTATCGAGCTAGAAGCCTTCGACATTAAGTATCAGCCAAGGACGGCAATAAAATCCCAGGTTCTGGCAGATTTTGTCGCCGACTGGACGGAAGCAATGGAGAAAACACCAATGCCGGAGTCCGAGTACTTGATCATGCATTTTGACGGATCCAAGATGAAGGAGGGCGCTGGAGCTGGTGTAGTTTTAAAATCCCCTAAAGGAGATACAATGGAGTACGTATTACAAATACACTTCAACGCCAGTAATAACGTGGCAGAATACGAGGCATTGCTTCATGGCTTGCATATTGCAAAAGAAATAGGCGTCAAGCGCATACTGTGCTATGACGACTCGGATTTGGTACAGCATCAGCTTAACAAAACCTGGGACGCAAAAAGTCCTATAATGGCCGAATACCGGAGAACAGTGGATGAGTTCGCCATCTGCTTTTTCGGATTCGAAGTACTCCACGTTAAAAGGGAGGAGAATTGGAACGCGGATGCGTTAGCCCGCATGGGGTCAGAAAGGGTAAAAAACCTACCACTAGGTGTATTCGTCCAACATTTGTACGAGCCATCCATAAAAGGTGGAGATATCGATTACCCTCTGGCTTCCGAGTCAATTGAAGTTATGCTCGTTAACCCGGACTGGACAATTCCATATTTAAACTTCTTAGTCAATCAGAAGTACCCGGAAGGAGCAGACGAAGTCTTGCAGAGACAAATTAAGCGTCGATGCAAAGGATACACGGTAATTGATAATTGCCTGTATAAACGCAGTACTTCTGGAATTTTTCTGCGGTGTATTTCACCAGAAGAAGGACGAGAAATCCTGCAAGAAATCCACGCCGGAGATTGCGGACACCATGCTCAATCAAAAAGCATAGTTAAAAAAGCATTCCGTGCCGGGTTTTTCTGGCTAACAGCCAAGACAGACGCTGAACACATAGTTAACACATGTGAAGGGTGTCAATATTACGCCAAGCAGACTAATATGCCGGCCCAAGCACTCAAAACTATCCCAATTACATGGCCGTTTGCGGTCTGGGGGCTAGATATGATGGGACCGTTCAAAACTGCGCGAGGCGGACTTACACATCTACTCGTAGCTGTGGACAAATATACCAAGTGGGTGGAGGCTAAAACCATCAAAAAGCTTGACGGTGTAACTGGCAGAAATTTCATCATCGACATAGTCATGAGATATGGCGTTCCACACAGCATAATAACCGACAACGGGACAAATTTCTCCATTGGAGAGTTGGCAAAATATTGCCGACAAACGGGAATTCGCCTAGATCTTGCATCTGTGGCACACCTGCAATCCAATGGCCAGGTTGAGCGAATGAATAGCTCAATCCTGCAAGGAATACGCCCAAGACTCGAATCTCCTCTTCATAGAGCAGCTGGAGCATGGGTAGAGGAGCTACCTTCCGTGCTTTGGAGCATTCGAACGACGCCAAACAGGTCAACTGGGCAAACCCCATTTTTCCTAGTTTACGGTGCGAAAGCTATTCTTCCAACGGACATGATCCATGATAGCCCAAGAGTGCGGGATTTCGATGACTCGGATGCCGAAGAAGCACGACAGGATGCCGTCGATCTCTTAGAAGAGGAACGAGAACTTGTGCTTCAAAGATCCGCCATTTACCAGCAAGGTTTACGACGTTACCATAGTCGGAAAATCAGGCATCGTTCTTTTAAAGAAGGTGACTTAGTGCTGAGATTGGTGCAGCAAAGAAAACACAAATTGGCCCCAGTATGGGAAGGACCATTTGTAATCAGCAAAGCTATGAAAAATGGGTCATATTACCTTGTAGATATTCGGGACACGGAAGATGATCCCGAAAATCCGAATCGCAAAAGAAAGAGAAAGATAGATGATGAACTAGGAGAGACAAAGAGGACTTGGAGCATCCAGCAGTTACGTCCCTTCTATACTTAGTTCAATTTCTATGTAAACATCTTTGAGATCATGAAATAAAGTTGTCGGAATTTTGATATCCATGTTTTTACAAGTTTATTACAGTATAAAGCATGATTCCACCTTATCGATTTCCCAATGATCTTACAAAATACTCAATGTTAACCCGAATTGTGCCTGCGTGCTCGGTGTTTAAAAACTGAATGATTTTAAGTCTGCTAACGGCTAAAGGAAACTCGGATTGTGCCTGCGTGCCCAAGTTTCAAAAAATTCCTTACTTTTCTCTAAGTATTATCTGATTGTTTACGTGTTGGGTCACTGGAGCTAGTTAGTAAAAAATGCCTTTAGTATGATCCATGTTTCCGAGTTTAAACTGATTGGTTATACCTAGTTACTCGACATGATGATTCATAATACTATCGAGCCATTTCAAACACTAAGGACAGTTAAAACATATAAACCAGAGAACTTAGAAGGCAAAGGAATATTAAAACCCGGAAACCTTGCAAAGAATTTCATAATTAAAACTGCAAAAGGCGGAGTTCTTGTTTATACAAAAGGAATAGAACCATTACAATATGAATTACATTGTAAAAGTGCAGTAATGCTCCTATTGTCTACTTTCATCATCCAGGTTAAAGCAGCCCTTCAAGCGTCCGAGTCTTCTTCGCTGCTGTCATTCTCGGGGGCTTCCGGGATTTCCTCTTCTGGATAAGTGATGGAGATGTTCACCATGGAGGCGATCTTGGTGGCGTGGCCTTTGATTTCATCAAAGATGGTGGATCGCTGAGTTTCCGTGTATCCTTGGGGGATACCGGACGCCACGCGCCAAGACTTTGCACCAGGGTAGTGCATACGCATAAGGCCGAGTGCCATGCGTGCACCACCCCGTGCAGCGGAGCGTAGGATGGACCACCTGGACTCCGCCACCTCCAAGATGGCACCCGGAAGTTTCTCAACTTCCGAGAACTCCCCAGTCCTTGTGGGAAAGAACTTGTTGACCAGCTGCATGCCAGCAGCTCTGATCGCAGTCCACGTCTTCCCAAAGGCTCGGATTCTGTCAATCCGAGTGATATCTGGGTTACCTCCTGTTTTTTCAGACAAAACAACCAAAAAGGTTAAGTGAAAAAGCAGAGAATGGAAACAAGACATGGAAAAATGGTAAACGGAGTAAAACTTACCGATGATCTTGTCGATTTCGGAGCCTTCCTCCAGGCGAAGGGTTAAGGCATTTTCCAAGTCCTGGATGGTGGACTTATCCTTCTCCGCCTGTTCGGAAGCCTTGGAATGAGCAATTCCAAGGGCCAGATTGCTGGCTTCTAGATCCTTTTGGGCCTTCATAAGTTGTTTATGAAGGTCCAGGTTCTCCTCACGGAGACTGGCAGCATTTCCGGCATCTTCAGCTATTTGCTGGGCCTTAGTCAAAGCAGCTGGAAAGCAAGGAAAATTCCGAGTTTAGAAAAATCCCGGAAAAATACTTAGACAAAAAGCTGAATAAAAAACTTCAGAGGGAAAAAGTTTACCTGTTGTTTCTTTCAGCTGCAGCTGAGACGATGCCAGCTCCGTCTCTTTCACCTCAAGAATGGAAAGAAGATTTCTAACTTCCTTGTTCTTGACGGAAAGTTTATTGAAAACTTCCATGTTAATGGTTTCGGCGGTTTGCTGGAACACGACAAGGAAAAGAGTAACTAAAAAGCATCAAGGCGAAAAGTATACATTTTTCTTAATGCTTGGGGGCTAGAGTTAAATACCTGGCTCATTCGCTGCAACCCCGCCAAGTTTTCATTGAACTCTTTTGCGTATTCCGCAAAAAGAATTCCGGCCGCGCTTAGGCCGTCGTTGAGGTTCTTGAAGTCCTTGTCGAAGGTGGGAATCTCCTCGTCGATTGTCCGAGAAGAATTTCCCACCTCTGGAGCCGCCCTTTCCCTCGTGTCCGTGTCCGACACAACGGGCTGGCTGGGCTCCAACGACTTGGTGGTGGGGGCTGTTGCATGCTCTTCCGCCATCGTGGACGGTGTGTCCGGTGCGATGACGGGGGAAGGTTGAGGGCCTCTGTTGGTCACAGCCTTATGCCTCTTCAGCTTCTTTGGCTTTAAGGTAGAGGGAGGCAGGCTAAAGGCAAAAAGCAAAAACCCGGAAAGAGTTAAAACTCCGAAGATGAAAGAAAACTTCGACAAAAGAAAATAACCCGGACGTTCTAACCTGGAGGTGACGACGGGGATCCCGTCAAGATCGATGATTTCCTCAGAGGAGGAAATCTTCTTGCGCTTGCGCCCGCCCGTGAAGGCGGTGTGCAATGCCTCCAGTTCAGCTTCGGAGGCTAGCTCCGAGTCATGAAGGTCAGCAAGCTGTCGAAAAGAAAAAGCAGAGTTAGAAGAAAAAAATCCGAGAAAGCATAGCCAAATTCTACCCAAAATGACGGAAAAATACCTTGGGAGCCGGATTGTCGGCCGTATACATGGGCCGAATCGCTTCATATTGGTCGCGTGATGCGACCAACTGGTTCACGCGCCGCCGCAGATCCTTCGCGGTCTAGTCTTTGCTGGTTGTCCGCATTTTGTCGTTGGCGCCCGTGTACTCGCAGAGGAGACGGCCGCCATGATTGGCCAACGGCTGGATCCGCCTGTCCAACCAGCAAAGGACCGTGTCCATGCCGGTTAGAGGCGGATCCAAGGAGGTGAGCTTGGCGATGCGCCGCTTGATCCTTAGTAGATCAGGCGGCAGAACTTGGACGGATTCTGTTCCCCAATTCTCTTGGGGAACAGCAGCAGTGTTTGAGAAAGGTGGAACCCCGATGGCCTTTGTCGGAAAAGGAACATCGGGATGATAGAAGAAGGAACCCGTCCAGAATTTGACGGATTGCGAGGTTCTGATCTTGGGGAACCATTCCTCCCTAAATCTCCTAAGAGTGAAGGAGATGGTCCCGCAAGTCGGGAGTGCGCCCTCCGAAGAGTTCCGCTTAACCCCGAAACAGTACAACCAGAAATCTAACCTAGGTTCTATGCCTAGGAAACCCTCAAAGAGGGCCTGAAACCCGGCCATATAGAGAATGGAATTGGGTGGCAGGTTATGGGGCTGGATGTTGTAATGGGAGAGAATTTGGAGGAAAAAGGCGGAAGGTGGCAATCCCATACCTCTTAGGAGATGGGAGGAGAGAAGAACCCGCTCGCCGTCGTTTGGCAGGGGTTCGTTCTCGTCCTCAGGGAGCCGCCATTTCCCTTTGAGTACCAACCCCTCCTTTTCCATGTTTGGAAGGAGGGATGGGGGAATGCTGCAGGCAACCCAGTTGCCGGCAGTTTCCACTTCTTCGTCCGCTCCGGCAGCGGTGGGCGCGGCGGCCTCCGCAGCGGCGAGCTCGTCGCCGAGAAGCGTGATCTTCTCCTCCGCCGTTTGGGGAGCAAACGGCGGGGAGGGCGCGGCGCTTGAGCCCGCAAGATCCGCGGTGGCGGAAGGATTCCCTCCGCCCACCGCGAAATCCGCCGTCTTCACTTGCTCTCCGCCGGCGCGCGTCGGGGAGTCCAACTGTGGATCCATGGTGTTGATTATGTCTTCGATGTCCTGCGCGACGGTGTGTGCGGGTGAAGGCGGCGAGGATGCCATTGGGTGGCGGCGCGGCTAGCCTCCGGTGACGTTCCGGGCGCAGTGCGTTTCGGTGCTCTCTCTCTGCTCGGGACCTGTAATGGCGTTCGAATGGTTGCGGAAGGTATTCCGGGAGGACGACAAAGGCTATTTATAGCCGGAAATCCGTCACGATGCGTGCTAACGGCTCTTTTGACCGTTGGATGATTAACGCGTGTCACTCGCCGAGAAATCCGGGAAATGGATCGACATGATGATTATGGTTATCTCCTCGTTTCCCGCGAGAATCTGTCAGAGATATGTTTCTGGGTTTCCCACTCAAAACCCAAACGTCCCTTACGTCAGAAGGATTAAAGTGCTGACGTAGGAGGTTCCTTCTCCGCGAAGAATCGTGTGAGAAAAGCCGGATTTCCAGGATTCCGAGTTTTACGTTACCATCTCTTTTCAAAAGAAGAATAAGAAGAATCAAGACTGCTGTCCAATATTTCTCGGACAATATACATTTGGCGAAAGACGGCAAATCAGAGTTTTAATCCTTCTTGGGGGCTACTGTCGGATATATACTGAATAGGGGTATATCAGATGGTAGTCAAAAGGGCCGGATTACCAGGGTGGCCCAACTGGTAGTGGGCTATGGTCCATTGGGCGGCCCAGTAAGCTGACGCGCAGAAGCCAGATTCTAGAAGGACCCGGATCACGGCCCACGTGATCTAGCTTGGAGGATAAGACGGATTCCTTACTTTCCAAGTTACTAGCTATCGTAGTCTTCTAGGTTTCCTATTCTGTATGCCCTAATCCGGCTATTATATAAAGCCGAACGGGAGATGAGATAACAAAGACAAAAGAAGCCACAGGCCAACTTGCCGAGAAGTTGATCCTCCGCGAATAGCTAAACCTAACCTCACATTGTAATTGTTTACACAGGCTTTAGTCCTGATTAGTGAGATTGCAGGAGTAGGAACGCCGTATTATTACGACGTACCAACCTGGGTAAATCATGTGTCTTTGTCACCAACGCGATCCCGTTTCCCCACATCTCTACCCGTAGTCTCATGGCACCCCCGTCTATGAAAACTACTACGATGTCTCGATATAAGTAGCGTGTGACTATTGTTTTGATTATTTTTGAGTGTTGTTTGCAATTAGAATTGTTTTCCTAGTCTTGGTAAATTATGTGTGGATAGAAATTACTTGAGTGATTTAATTTTAGAAAGTTATTTTTGAGCTTGTCTTGAGTGCATAGCTACTGTTTGTATAGCATGTCACCTTGTTGTTTGTTGTTTGATTATTAGAAAAGCATGATCTATTAGACTTGGTTGATTCTTGCTAAGTAGTTGTTTCCATAGATTTATTTTAGGTTATTTGCTTACCAGTATGTGTAAGATGTATGTGATTTTAGTAGGTATTTATATTCACGAGTTGCTTGTTTAGGAGTTTGCATCCTTGTAGTGTTGTTTGCTTCTCTAGTATTGAATTAGTGTCACCACTAGATATGTTGAGTTGCTCTAGAATTGTTTCCTTTTTTATTTTATGGTTGTATGATTATCCTAGCATGTTTAGCATGTTTTCATTTCTTTTATTATGGCATAGATATCTTAGTTTCTAGTTGTGATTGGTTTTGCAGTACATTATTTCTTATAGCATGCTTGTGTAGTAATCTTTCATATTAGTATGCTATTAGTAGACTCCTGCGATTATGTTAGTTGCTTGGTGTATTCTATCTTGTTATTATTGTGTTTTAGAGTGTGTCTTATGACTTGTTGCCATTGTTTGAGACACTGGTTTGTTTGGTTACTTTTATGATTGAGTGATTCCTTTGTCTCGTGTAGATATAAGCATAGTCAGTAATTATATTGTTCATCTGTGGTTTGTTTGCTTTGCTGTTGGAATTGTTTGATTGGTTACTTTAGCATGAGTATTGTACTAGTGTTATGGTTGTCTTTAGTAATATCTTGTTATCTATGCATTAGGTTAGTGGTAAACTTGTTTGGTGATGATTGCTTATGTTGTTGTTAATACCCACTGCCATGGGTATTGCTTTGAATGATTGCTATTAATTTGGTAGTCTCACCCTTGTGACCACAAGATATATTTTTAGCTTCTTAAATGTCTTGGTATGAGAGTAGTACACCCACTAAACCTATGATATTTAGGATGTGGAATATGGTTTCTCAACCATATGTTTTTCTGGCGATAGTTTTGTACCCTGAGAGTTTGTGAGGTACTTTCTCGATAACTTTTTGAGTGACTGCGCTAGTATAAGATGTTTGATGTATGTGTGTTTTGTTTTATTGGTTGCCTTATGGGTTCTGAGTGTGTTTCTTTATTTCTTTTACGGTGTTAGAACACGAAGAAGAAGGAGTTGTAGAGCTGTGTGTCAAGTTCAAGCTACTTCAAGGCCAGGGACACAAAGAGTTTTAAGGCAAGCCATCCTGATGCTTGCTACCACACTTATCATTATCTATCATGCATGTTTTACTTCTGAATTTTTTACAAAACTTTGATTTTCCAAAACATATTTTGAGTGGCTATTACTACTATTAATATTATTATATAAGATATTATTATGCCAGTAGTTGAAACTTGGTGTTACCAAGCCCATAGCCACCATATGGTATTTATTACCACCAAAAGTGTAGTCCCTAATTGGACACCCTAACAATATGTTTTTGCAAAACAAAGGCTTTATGGAAAACCCTGTGGAAAGGCGAGGCCTTATCCACAGAAGAAGTGTGAAGTGGTCATTTTTGGGAAAAAGTTATTTTCGAAAAGGACACATAACCTAGTCTTCGCTGGGCAACCTTTATCGTACTGCCACTCTACCCCAACATGGGCACGGGGCTTAATTTGAAAATTGTTTTTGTTAGTGTGTATTCTATCTCAATTTTCTATAAGGGGACGGACTCCCTCGAACCGAAATGTCGCCAAGTTATGAAACACGTGGCATACAAAGTGTGAGATTAATTTCTCCTTTGGCCGGAACAGTTGGGTCTCCTGTCATGGCAAGGTGGGACCTGATGCCGGGGTGATCAAACCCAACTGAAGAGATAGACATTTACTAGCTTGAACATAGTGGATGTTTAGTGTCAGTTATCTGATGTTTACATACTGTTGTTACAGTTCGTGTTTGTTCACGGCGGATGTTCTGGATCTTGTGGAATGTGTACACCTCTGCAAAGTTAAACTATTCTAAATAGCCGCGTCCTCGGATATGGACAGTTGAATGGCCATGTAGCTAGCATTGTGTCAATGTTTTCAAAAAGGATTTTTGAAAGGGAGTTGGAACATGTGAAGTATTGAAAGAAGGAACTTTGTACCAATGAGGTACGAATGAAGAAAAGCCGGAAGTTGTTTTACAAAAAGTCTTGCAAAGAAAACCTTCTTTTCTAAACAAAAACCGGAATTTGATTCCAAGAAGTTTTGCAAAGAGAAAACTTTATTTTTAACAAAATCTTTACAAAACCTCTTGTACATGCAATATCTACAACAGAAAGAAAAATATATTTATTTTGTTTTGAAGTATCTTCTTCAACGAAGATACAAAGAATTTTCAAAATCAACTATGATATATCTCTCATATATCATGGATAACGAACCCTATGTATAGCCTACCTACTCCACCATATAAGCATACTTGCATTCTAAGTTTCATGATGGGTGTCTTGCTGAGTGCATTCACACATACTCATATTAGTTTCGTCCCTGGTATTTACTTGCAAGACTTTGAGGAGGAGCCTCACGAGGAGATCTACGAGGAGGAGTACTACGCTGATGGACTTCCGAACTAGGATCGTCTCCCGGCCAGCAACCTATAGGTTAAGCCGTGACTTGGGCTCTACTACGTTGTGTGTGTTTTGTCTTCCGCTTTGTGTGTTGTATGTTTGTCCTGTGTGGCAGTTGTGTTAGACTTGGTCAGGTGACCATGTTCCTTGTGTAAGTCTTGTTGTAAACGTGTAATGGATGTTGTACCTGAATGCCAACTTGATATGTTGTTCGCGATTGGTGTGATCTGGGATCGTGAATGTATGCATATCGGAGGTCCTTGAATAGTGGTTCGGGGGTCCTTACAGTGCACATGGTGTGTCTACCCCTCCGTGCTCCTGATGACCCACAAGTATAGGGGATCGCAACAGTCTTCGAGGGAAGTAAAACCCAAATTTATTGATTCGACACAAGGGAAGACAAAGAATATTTATAAGCCTTAACAACTGAGTTGTCAATTAAGTTGCACTTGAAAGTAGACTTGCTCGCAACAATTTATCAGTGGTAACATTTTTATAGCAGCAGTAGTACTAAAATAACAACAAGAGTAAAATAGTAACAGCAGTAGCAATCGCGGGAAACATCAGGATCAAAGTACTATAGCCAAAGCAAATGGATGAACGTGCGTTGCATGGATAAGATAGGTCATGTAATAATCTAAACATGGGCATTGCAGATACTAATAATAAAGCATCCAAGTTCTAGGCAAACCATAGGCACGTGTTCCAATATAGTCATACGTGCTCGCAATGAGAAACTTGCACAACATCATTTGTCCTGCCATCCCGTTTTCAGCGGGGCCTCAAGGGAAACTACTGGTAATTAAGGTGCTCCTTTTAATAAAGCACTGTAGCAAAGCATTAACACTCGGTGAACACATGTGATCCTCACATCATAACCATCCCCTCCGGTTGTCCCAATTTCTGTCACTTCGGGTCCTCGGGTTCCGGACAATGACATGTGTAAAAAACTTGCAGATATGATCAAGAAACATAATTATACTCATGAAAAAATAACATGCTCAGATCTGAGATCATGGCATCGGGTCCAAAGTGACAAGCATTATGCATAACAAGTTGCAACAACGGTAGAAAACACTAACAATGGATACTAGGCACTATGCCCTAACAATCTGGCATTATTACATGATCGATCTCATCCAATCCCTTCCATCCCTCTCAGCCTACAGCGGTGTTTACTCACACATGGACGGGGGAATCATGGATGGTTGATGGAGAAGAGGTGGCGGTGACGATGGCGATGATCTCCTCCGAATCCCCGTCCCGGCAGGGCGCTAGAACAGAAACTTCTGATCCCCGAATTGAGTTTCGAGGTGGCGGTGACGCTCTGTGGCGTTTCTCTGGAATATAACGAACCCCCTGATATTTTAGGGTAGCAGGCGATAAGTAGGCGAAAGGGGAGCCCGAGGAGGTGCCTGGGGGCCCACACCACCAGGTGGCGCGGCAAAGGGGGCGCGCCCAGGGGTAGTGCGGCCCCCTCCTAGCCCCTCTCCGGGACTCCTTCTGGATCCGGGGTCTTCGGGTGTTTTAAGGTCTTCGGGGTCTTTTTTGGGCATTTTCCCGAAAGTTGATTTTTCTGCACAAAAACAAGACGCCAAGGCAATTCTGCTGAAAACAGCGTTAGTCCGTGTTAGTTGTATCCAGAACTCACAAGTTTAGAGGGAAACAATATAAAAACTGTTCGGAAAAGGAGATACGTTTTGGACGTATAAACTCCCCAATCTTAGCTTATTGCTTGTCCTCAAGCAATCCAGTCACAACTGAGTGCAATAAAAGAACTTTTACGAACACATTTGTTTCATATGATGTAAATATACTCACTATATGATCAAGTGATAGGCAATTCATAATAAGATGTATGCAAGATAAAAGTCACCTAGCAGTTATGCAAACCATGAAGAGATACCAACAAATTAATAATAAACAACATGAAGTATATCAATCTGCAGGATTGCAATGCTCATAATAGGTTATGATAAATTGTACCCGCATGCCCTTAATAATGGAGCAAAACATAAATGCTAGGGCACCTCTAAAGTTCAAATGAAAACTAGAATTAAAGATATCAAAGATACAAGCATGAAAGTTATACCACAACCAACCGTGTTTTGGGACAAGCACATTACACTAAGAATGACAGCCATGCTCTCAAGAAGGTGCATAAAGTGAGAAGGTGAAGACTCAGCATAAAAGTAAAAGAATGGCCCTTCGCAGAGGGAAGAAGGGATTAACTCATGTGCAGAGGTTTTTATTTTATTAAACAGAGGTATTGAAAACATTTTTTTAGAAAGGTGTATGCTTATATCAATGAATGGTAAACACACAATACAATACTTCACAATCCAACTAGACTTCACAAGAGCGGCTCCCATAGAAGGACGCATCTGGGTAGAAGGTCATCCCTCTTTCTCTTTTGTTTACACAATTATGCTTTGACTGATAAATCAGGGGCAAACATAGTGAAGAGAATTTGTTGTATTAATTTGGGGTTGGGCACCCCGCTGTCAGCTCTTCTATCATTTGGATAAGCGGATGAAGCCACTAGTCCAGGGTGTGAAATCCAATCAACAAGTGAGATAAAGATTCTCTATTTACGTCCTCATGAGCTAAAATAGGGGCACAGAACAGGAATAATTTTTGAAGGTTTTAAAGGTAGCAGATGAGAAATTTACTTGGAGTGGCGGTTAAATACCACATATAGGTAGGTATGGTGGACACATTTGGAAAACTTTGGTTTTTGGGAGTTGGATGCATGAGTACAGCTCATACTCAGTACAGGTGAAGGGTAGCAATAGACGCGGGGGGGGGGGGGCGACAATCAAGAGAGCAACAACTATCATAATCATGCTTGCAACAAAACAAAATTAATAGGGGCATACAAGTGATACAAATACTCCGAGGCAAAATAAATCATCAAGGCTTAATTGACTTTTTGTTTTCAGTCATGTGCATGCATGAGCATGTGCCAAGTCGATTCAAGCGAAACAATCAGAGGGAGATACCACAATGTCATACCCTTTTGTGAAGCAAACAATGCAAGCAAACATTTATATAACATGCTATCTAATATTAATAAGTTGGAACTAAACATGAGAGAGCCCGAACTAATAAGCATCAATTAAATAACATACACCTTAAACGAAAAAACTATGCATGTCCACGTGGATGAGTATTTGTACAAAAATAAAACAAATAGAGTTCATACCAGCCTCTCACCACAACTTGAATTGTCGTAAATTGTCATTATTGCTCTTCACTCGTGTGGATTGAATAATATAGGATGATAACCAAACTCCAATGGAGACACGAAGATTGGTGAACTTTGCTACAAACTTTACAAAACCAAAGAAGAACAACAAATATTTTTGGGTTTTTGAATTAAAAGAAGAACATAAAGAAACAAGCAAACAAAGCAAAATATTTTTGGATTTTTGAATATTAAACCGAAACGAGAAAGGAAAGAAAACCAACGAAAGAAACTAAAGAAGGAAATAAAGAGAAACAACAGAAATATTTTTGTTCTTTTTGTGTTTTGGAAAGCAGGAACAAAACAACAAAAACAAAAATAAGCGAAAGAAAAGAAAACATGGATATACAAAGAACCGACATAAACATGATATATAGATGAGTGTGATGTCGGTATACCTCCCCTCAAGCTTAGGCTTTTGGCCTAAGTGGAGAAAAATCACGGCGCGGTAAGTATCCCCAGTGTGGTGGGTCGTCCCTCACATGGTCGTACTCGGGCGCCCACGAAGAAGATGAAGAAGAAGGTGCATAGTCATAACCGAGGTGCTGATAGGGAAACCCCGTAGTGTCGTAGGGTTGGACGAAATCACTATCGTCCCCCACTCCAGCATCCTCCGCATGCTAGGGGTGCTGCTCAATGTATGAATCCAGCTCAATCTCAGAAAGTTACAATCATTGCATGCCATTAAGGTTAAACAAAAGAGGTGCATGCAAAAGTACTAGTCTATCAGTTTTAGTCACTCTCCACCTGGATTGTCTGGAGAAAGTTATTCCAAAAGACAAATTGTTCAGGTTAGCATGGGTAGAAATAGACTTATGTTGAATCATGGAAATAAGTCCAGCCTCTCTAAAGGAAACTGCAGGTCTAGAGGGTGTGGCTCCACACCACGCAAAGCTAGCAAGCGAGACGCAATAAGACCTTCACAAATTCCGCCCTTCTCACGGTTAAGTGAGAAACGGTAAGCAATTAAAGAACCAAAGTTATAAGACCTATCAGGTCTTAAAACAGCTGAGATAAAAGCCAGATCATAAACAAATAGCTTGTTGGCCGTTTTTCAAGCCAGCACACAATTAGAAATAAAATAAGCAATGTATCGAATCGATGGGAGTTGAATTTCTTGTATTTTACCGCTCTCCCCTGTGAAGCTTCTTCCTTGGAAAATCTCCTCATATAAATACAGCAGTGGTTTGGTCTGCCCTCTTATTTTCTCACATGAACCCCTTTGTGGCACCTTGATAGCTGCACAAAAATCATTGAAAGTCAAGTCTACAACTTTATTATAAATTTTGTAATGGACCACAAGGTTAGAGAAAGACCAGCTAAAGCGAAAGTCCTGCACCAAAGACATAGTTAGTTTAATATGTTGGGTAGGTTCATCCTCAATGAAATGGTCCAATCCTGCATTTTGCACAAGAGTACATAAATCCTGCAGAATTCCCGTAGCACACATGAATTCCTGGCATGGATAGATTGATGGAAACACTCTTTCTTCACGGTGTACAAGCATGACCTCATGTAATTCTAACTCATGCTGGTTAAGTTGATACACATTGTGCCCCATCTCTGAAATTTTTAACAATCATCACAAAAACTGATTTCAAGCAACTATAAGGTGGAAACTACTGTAGAGACTTATAGAAGAGCTAAACATGCATAAAAAATATTTTATTTCCACTTAAATCAATCATGCAGACTCACAAAAGTTGTCACCTATAGTACCAAAATACTCAAGAAATACTCCACCAAATAAAATTCTACTTGTATAATCAGAGGATACTTTTAAACATTAGCTACAGCCATTAATGTTTCCTGAAGCAAAGAAATCCACTTGACATAGTGAAAGAGCAAATGTAAAGACGATTTTTTTAGGGGCACTTATGTTGATCATATTGAAAAACTTAAAGAACGAAAAAGTTTCAAAATTCTCTGAGGAATAAGCACAAAAAATTTCAGATCATTTTGATCTTTCTGGATTTTATACGATTTTCTACGGTGTACAGCAGCAATCTGTTTCCTACGCAGAAATCCAAAACCAACTCCAACTCCCGTCAGAAACTTTACTTGGCACAACTAAAACATGAAAATAAATATACAAAGGATTTGCTACAGAAGTATACAAACCCTTGTCTCAAAGAAAACAGAGAAAAACAAACAAAAGTAAAACCATGGGTTATCTCCCAAGAAGTGTTTTTCTTTAACGTCTTTTAGCTAGGCCCAGAAAAGTGGAATCAAGTGTTTTCAAGTGAAGAAGCATCCAAATTGTAATTTGTTCGAATAATAGAATCAAAAGGCAAATTCATTATATTTCTAGGAAAGTGTTCCATACCTTTCTTGAGTGGGAATTGGAATTTAATATTCCCCTCTTTCATATCAATAACAACACCAACAGTTCTAAGAAAAGGTCTTCCAAAAACAATTGGACAAGAAGGATTGCATTCAATATTCATAACAAAAAAATCAACGAGGACAATATTATTATTAACCATGATAAGAACATCATTAACTCTCCCCAAAGGTTTCTTTCTAACATTATGAATAAGACGAATATCCAAATAATAGTGCTCCAAAGGTGGCAAATCAAGAATATCATAAAGTTTCTTAGGAATAACAGAGATACCAGCACCAAGATCACATAATTCACTTTCATTTTAATGATGGGTTCCCAACCATCTAGCTTCCTAGGGATAGAGTCTTCACATCTTAATTCATCCTCTCTAATTTGCATGAGAGCATTTGTAATATGTTTTTTGAAAGCCATATTCATAGTACTACCATTAGGAAAACTAGCAAGATTTTGTAGCAACTTAATCACTTCAGTTATGTTGCAATCATCAAATTCAAGACCATTTTTTATCAAAGTTAATGGGACCATTGTCTCCCATGTTTTTAAAAATTTCAGCACTTTTATCAGGAACATTTTTAGCAGTTTTGCATTTTTAATAGCAGAAGTGGGAAGGTTGCAAACACCAATTACTTTACCATTGATAGTAGAAGGTTTACTAGAATGAGAAGCTTCAGTTTTACTAGTGGTGGCTATGGTGCAAACATTAGCTATATTATTCTTTCTAGCTAATTCATCTTCTATTTCCCATCTAGCATGCAATTCAGCTAACATCCTAACATTATCATCAATTCGAATTTATTCCTATAAGCATTGGTGTTGAAATTATTATTTTCAATGAAGTTCACATCAACATGCTCATCTTGAGCAACCAAAGAGGCTAAAGGAACATTGTTTGTCCCAATAGGAGCATAGCCATTCACAAGCATAGACATTCTTCAACAGAATTTACCTTCTTACTAGTTGTAGCTCTCTCAGTGTGCCATTCAGAATAATTTACTATCATATCATCAAGAAGCTTTGTTGTTGCCCCCAAAGTAATGGACATAAAGGTTCCTCCTGCAGCTGAATCCAGAAGGTTTCTTGAAGAAAAATTCAGACATGCATAAAAGGTTTGGATGATCATCCAAGTAGTCAGTCCATGGGTGGGACAATTCTTTACTAAAGGTTTCATTCTTTCCCAAGCTTTAGCAACATGCTCATTATCAAGTTGCTTAAAATTCATAATGCTACTTATTAAAGATATAATCTTAGCAGGAGGTTAATATTTTCTAATGAAAGCATCTTTACACTTAGTCCAAGAATCAATACTATTTCTAGGTAAAGATAGAAACCATTCTTTAGCTCTTCCTCTCAAAGAGAAAGGAAACAATTTCAGTTTAATAATATCTCCATCTACATATTTATATATTTGAATCTCACATAGTTCAACAAAATTATTAAGATGGGCAGCAACATCATCAGTACTAACACCAAAAAATTGCTCTCTCATAACAAGGTTTAACAGGGCAGGCTTTATCTCATAAAAATTAGCAGTAGGAGCAGGCGGAGCAATAGGTGTGCTGATGAAATCATTGTTGTTGGTGCTAGTAAAGTCACATAGCTTAGTGTTCTTAGGAGTAGTCATCTTAACAAGACTAAAAACAGGATACAAACTACAACTAGAATAAGAACTAATTTTTTTATGTTTTTGATAAAGAGAAGCAAACAAGACAAAATAAAATAAACTAAGAAAAACAAAAAAAAGTAAAGAGATTGGAAGGGAGAGACTCCCCTTGTAGAAATTCTCTTCCTCCCCGGCAACGACGCCAGAAATTAGCTTGATGCGCGTATAACACACATTCGTTGGGAGACCCCAAGAGGAAGGTATGAAGAGCACAGTAGCAAGTTTCCCTCAAAAAGAAAACAAGGTTGAATCGACCAGTAGGAGGAAGGAGTAACTTCAGAAGGTTAATGCAGTTGAGATTGTAGGGCGCACTACCGATTCAACAGCAACATGGAACCTACACAACACAAACAATTCACCTTGCCACAACAAAGCAGTGAGGTTGTCAATCTCACCGGTTTTTCTGAACACAAAGAGGTTAAATGTATGGTGTGGAAAATAGTATGAGAGCAATATGAAAAACATTAGTAGCAATGTGAAAATTGTGGAAGCAATGTGAAAACAATGGAAGCAATGTGTGTATTATCAGTATGAGAAAATAGACCGGGGTCAATAGTTCACTAGAGGTGTCTCTCCATAAAAGATAGCTAACATACAAAGTGAACAAATTACAGCTGGGAAATTGAGAGATAAAGAAACATGCATGACATAAAGATTACTATGAGATTCACGCGGGCATTACAACAAAATACATAGATCGTCATCCAACTTCATCTATGACTAATAATCTACTCTCCAAATATCATCGAAACAAACGTTGTGTATTAAGTTGCAAGCAACATATTATCGCAGTAAGAAAAGTGTGTAATGTAAACAATGTAAACAAAGTAAACATTGTTGTTTTCTCCCTAATGGGAACAATACATCCTCCATCCATCATGTTTCTGTCACTCGAGCACACATGCAAAGGCGGCATGAACCCACTATCGAGCATAAATACTCCCTCTTGGAGTCGCTAGCATCTACTTGGCCAGAGGATCTACTAACAATGGAGAGCATGCAAGATCATAAATAACATACACATGAAGATAACATGATAGATTGATAATCAAAGGACATGGTATTCAATAATTATCGGATCCCAGCAAACACAACATGTAGCATTACAATAAGATGATCTCGATCATGCGCGGCAGCGCACGAGATCTAAACATGAGGCATAAAGTGTAGAGGACAACCATCTAGCTACTGCTATGGACCCGTAGTCCAGGGATGGACTACTCACGCATCACTCCGGAGGCGGGCATGGTGGTGTAGACCCCTCCGGTGATGAATTCCCTTCGCGACAGGGTGCCGGGGAGAGCTCCAGAACCCTCCCGATCTCAGGTTGACGATGACTGTGGTCCTGGGTATTTCTCGGGAAGAAGTGGTATATTTTTAGGGTTGACGTATCGGGGGGAATAAATAGGTGAAAGGGCGATGGCGGTGGACGTCCGAGGGTCCCACACCACCCCCAGGGGCGGCCGGGGGGTGCACCGCCCTATGGTGTGGCCCCCCTCCAGTCCTCTTCGGGACTCCGTGGAACCTTCGGGAATTCTAAGACTTCCGGGCTTCGAATTTTCCAATTCCGAGAATATTCCTAGAACAACTTTTGTGAAACTAAAAACAACAGAAAACAGGGAACTCGCTCTATGGTGTCTTGTCAATAGGTTAGTCACGGGAAACCAATAAATATGACATAAAGTGTAAGGAAAACATGTAGCATAAGGCATGAAAACAACATGGAACATGAGAAATTATGGATACGTTTATGACGTATCAACATCCCCAAGCTTAGTTCCTACTCGTCCTCGAGTAGGTAAACGACAAAACAAATAATTTCTAAGGTGACATGCTACTAACATAAACTTGATCATCATAGTATTGTAAACAATGTAAACTAGGATCAAGTGAATAAAGGTTGTGATTTATAGTTGATATCAAAGAGTAATGTATAAACCATTAGGAAAAAAAGTAAAACCTTTCAATGAATCAATTCTAAAAGACAATCTACTGTGCAAATTATATTAGAGATGATTTGAGCTTCAAGAACAACAATATAATCATCCAAGGCATCAAACTCTCACAAAAACTCCTCTTAGGATCAAGTCAAGTGACAACAATATGCACATAGGAAAATCATTCAAATAATTGTGCCCTCAAAACGAGCAAGCGTTCTGTATTCGTTCCTGGCACCAGGATGTTGTGGCTAAAAGAACATTATGGGGCATTTGGATGGTCAATGGAAGAAAGTCTCACACAACTGAAAGTGATCATTAGACAAGAGGAAGTCTTATAATTGAAGTTATGCAAGGAGTAGTGATTGCCACACAACGGATGCACATAGAGATATAATTGTATGAAATCTCTCCAATGGAACTAGTGGGGGTGCATCCAACATGCTTGCTCATGGAGACCTAGAGCTCTTTTGAGGAGGCTCATCATTGGAATATACAAGCCAAGTTCTATAATGTAAGTTCCCCACATAGTTATGCAAGTCATAATATGAAAACTCTCTCCAAACTAAAGTAATGATGCTAAACAAGCACAAGTGTGGAATAAATGATAGTAGTGCTGCCCCTCTCTCTTTATTTTCTCTCTTTTGCCCTTTTTTCTCGTTTTGGCTTTTTCTCTTGTTTTATTTTTTTGATATATAACCTCGCTGGTAGGGGCAACACTCTATTTTACAACAAATCAACACACTTTTAGTACTCATAACTCAAACTGAAATATCTATGATGTAAATAAAACTAAATGCTCCTGCCAGTGTAGCATTATGCAAAATAACAATGAAGCATGAGAAGTAATATAATGATGATGATGTATGTTGTATGGCAATATATCTCGGAATGGCTATGGAAATGGCATGGCAGGTAGGTATGGTGGCTGTTTTGAGGAAGATAAATTTTGGCTTATGTGTAGAAGAACAAAGTTCTCCCACGGGGATTGGATGCGCTGGCGAAGTTTGCACCAACTATCAATGTGAGAATGTGCAATGCACAGTACCGAAGTGGCTAGCAAATATGGGTGGTGGAAGTGCCAAAAAACCGCAACATAGGACTCACAAGTTAAAAGATTCCAAATAAAATCATGATCTCACAACGCATAATGAAAATCACTCCAAGAGGGCCCGTGGCAGTGACAAGTAACTGTTAGCTATCCCGACCGTAGGGCGTAACAAAAGCCATTACGATTGCTATCAGCAAAGGAAGTCATATACCATTATCCTATCAACTGGTTATTTGAGTGTGGCATAGTTTCGATCTTTTAGACCAACCATTAATTGTTTTTACTCTACTAGACCAGCAAGTTTACCATTAAGCATACTAATATCTCAAAACAACAGCAAATAATCAAGTGAAACGGTTTAATGATCTACAAGAATATGCAAGCTTTTTCGTTATACCATCTACCACATGTAGCATTTTCTAGTTCCATCAAACACCAAACAAAAAAAACTCTCCAAGAGATATAGAAATGAAAGAAGAGAGTACTAACACAAATCTACTAAAACTAACAGCTCTGAATAAGAGATGCAAGAAAAACAGGAGCTAAACAGGAAATTTGCAGCATCTAGAAGAAAAACTAAGAATACTAGCATAAGGAGTATTCAAATGAAAAAGCGGAGCGTGTCTCTCTCCCACACAAACAATGCTAGGGTCCAACTATATTATTGCATCAAGGAAAACAAAAGAAAACAAAGGAAAAAAAAAGAAAAACAAACAAACACTCCAAGTAAACATCATATAATGTGACCGAATAAAAATATATTTTCACTAGAAGTGACCTGATAAATTGTTGATGAAGAAGGGGATGCCTTGGGCATACCCAAGCTTAGATGCTTGAGTCTTCTTATAATTTGCTGGGATGAACCATGGGGACATCCTGAATACTTGAACTTGCACTCTTCTTGATCACATTATATCACCCCCTTCTCTTGACCCCTGAAAACTTCCTTCACACCACACTCAAAGAGTAATTCGCATCAGAGTTAATGCAACAATAAAAAATTCATGGGTTCTTCATGGGCACAAGTGATATTTATACTTTTAAACATTATCTACAACCATTGATGTTTCATGAAGCAAAGAAATCCACTTGACATTGTAAAAGAGCAAATGCAAGAAAAATGGTAGAATCTGCCAAAACCATAACGGTCTGTAAAGACGATTTTTTTAAGGGCACTTATGTTGCTCAGATAAAAAAACATAAAGAAGGAATAAGTTTTGGAATTAGCTGAGGAATAAGCACAAAACATTTCAGGTCATTCTGATCTTTCTGGATTTTATACGATTTTTTATGGTGCACAACAGAAATCTGTTTGCTGCGCAGAAATCCAAAACCAACTCCAGCTTTTGTCAGAAACTTTACTTGGCACAACTAAAACATGAAAATAAAGATACGAAGGAGTTTCTACAGAAGTATACAATCCCTTGACTCAAATAAAACATAGAAAAACAAAGCAAAAATAAAACCATGGGTTATCTCCCAATAAGTGCTTTTCTTTAACGCCTTTTAGCTAGGCCAAGAAAAGTGGATTCACGCGTTTTCAAGTGAAGAAGCATCCAAATCAATAATTTCCTCCAAAACACCAATTGTAGCAATGGGTACCTTAGACACCCCTGAAGATTATTCAACATGCAAATCACTTTCAGTTTCACTAAAAGTTTTATTAATTTTAAACACATTAGGGGATTTTGGTTTAGGCACCTTGGAGACATACATAATTTTTTTCTCTTTTCCCATAGAAGGTTTCTCTCTCTTAAACTTGAGGGAAGAAAACACTGAGCTTAAAATTTCCATAGCCTCCTATAATTTACCAATCTTCACATTTTGACTATCATGAATATTGCTAGCTTCTAAAACAATAGTTCTCTTGTTGATAATTACTATTGATTCATTAACTTTGCTACCATTATCTAGGAAGTTTGGAAAAAAATTCTCCATAGAGTTTAGCTTTTTAATAACATCATCTAGAGTGATCTCAGTTTTAACAACCTTAGTAGGTGGTGTTCCAACTAAACTTTCAACTAAATTATAGGCTTCCAAAGCAGGTGTTCCTAGAAAATTACCGATGTAAGAGTTCTAGAACATACCTATACCAGCTAGTAATGCCAACATAAAAATTCCTAAAGAGGATTAAAGTGGAATATTTATTAGTGCATCTATGATGAGCATCACTTATTCTATACCAAGCATCTTTCAAACTTTCTCCACCTTGTTTTTTAAAAGAACGAACCTTAACTTCAGGAACACTCATTTTAGCAAGACTAAAAATAGGATAAAAACTACAACTAGAATAAGATTTTTTTTTGTGTTTTTGATAAAGAGAAGCAAACAAGACAAAATAAAATAAACTAAGAAAAACTAAAACAAGGTAAAGAGATTGTAAGTGAGAGACTCCCCTTGAAGAAATTCTCTTCCTCCTCGGCAACGGCGCGAGAAATTAGCTTGATGCGCCTATAACACACGTTCGTTGGGAGACCCCAAGAGGAAGGTATGAAGAGCACAACAACAAGTTAATCTCAGAAAGAAACCAAGGTTGAATCGACCGGTAGGAGGAAGGAGTAACTTCAGAAGGTTGATGCAGCTGAGATGGCAGGGCGCACTACCGGTTTAGCAGCAACATGGAACCTATACAATACAAACAATTCACTTTGCTCCAACAAAGCAGTGAGGTTCTCAATCTCACCGGTTTTGGTGATAACAAAGAGGTTAAATGCATGGTCTGGAAAACAGTATAAGAACGATATGAAAATAGTAGCAGCAGTGTGAAAACAATTGAGGCAGTGTGTGTATTATCAGTATGAGAAAATGGACCGAGGTCCACAGTTCACTAGAGGTGTCTCTCCATAAAATATAGCTAACATGCGTGGTGAACAAATTACAGCTGGGCAATTGAAAAATAATGAAACATGCATGCCATAAATATTACTATGAGATTCATGCGGGCATTACAACAAAATACATAGATCGTCATCCAACCGCATCTATGACTAATAATCCACCCTTCGAATATCATCCGAACAAACGTTGGGTATTAAGTTGCAAGCAACGGATTATCGCAGTAAGCAAATAGTGTAATGTAAACAATGTAAATGAAGTAAACATCATTGTTTTCTCCCTAATGGAAACAACACATCCTCCATCCGTCACGTTTCTGTCACTCGAGCTCAAATGCAAAGGAGGCATGAACCCACTATCGAGCATAAATACTCCCTCTTGGAGTCACTAGCATCTACTTGGCCAGAGCATCTACTAACAACGGAGAGCATGCAATATCATAAATAACATACACATGAAGATAACATGATAGATTTATAATCAAAAGACATAGCATTCAATAATCATCGAATCCCAGCAAACACAACATGTTGCATTACAATAAGATGATCTCTATCATGTGAGGCAGCTCACGAGATCTAAACATGAGGCATAAGGTGAAGAGTACAACCATCTAGCTACTGCTATGGACCCGTAGTCCAGGGATGAACTACTCACGCATCACTCCGGAGGCGGGCATGGTGGTGTAGACCCCTCCGGTGATGAATTCCCCTCCCGGCAGGGTGTCGGGTAGAGCTCGAGAACCCTCCCAATCTCGGGTTGATGATGACGGCGGTCTCGGGTGTTTCTCGGGAATAAGTGATATATTTGTAGGGTTGACGTATTGGGGGAAATAAATAGGAGAATGGGCGATGGCGGTGGATGCCCGAGGGGCCCACACCACCCTAGGCGCGGCCAGGAGGGCGCACCGCCCTATGGCGTGCCCCCCTGTGGCCCCCCTCCGGGCCTCTTCGAGACTCCGTAGAACCTTCGGAAATTCTAAGACTTCCGGGCTTAGAATTTTCCAATTCCTAGAATGTTTCCAGAACAACTTTTCTGAAACTACAAACAGCAGAAAACAGGGAACTGGCTCTGTGGCATCTTGTCAATAGGTTAGTCCCGGGAAATCGATAAAAATGACATAAAGTGTAAGGAAAACATGTAGCATAAGGCATGAAAAGAACATGGAACATCAGAAATTATAGATACGTTTATGACGTATCATGGCCCCCTCCGGGCCTCTTCAGGACTCCGTGGAACCTTCGGGAATTCTAAGACTTCCGGGCTTCAAATTTTTGAATTCTGATAATATTTCCAAAACAACTTTTCTGAAACTAAAAACAACAGAAAACAAGGAACTGGCTCTGTGGCATCTTTTCAATAGGTTAGTCTCGGCAGGGCGTCATAACAGGAACTTCTGATCCCCAAATTGAGTTTCAAGGTGGCGGCGGCGCTCTGTTGTTTTTCTGTGAAATATGACAAACCCCCTCGCATTTTAGGGTAAAGGGTCATATGTAGTAGAAAGGGGGGCCCCGAGGGGGTGCCTGGGGGCCCCACACCACCAGGTGGCGCGACCAAGGGGGGGCCCTGTAACATCCCAATTTTGCTAACAAAAGTGTGTGGTGTTGTGTTCATCTCATACATGCATGAATCAATAAAATTTAATCATGTTTCAACCAATTTAAATTGTGAATTTAAATGGTTTGAGAAAATCCCACAAAAAGTACTTAAAATGGGTCCCAAAATTTTGTGTTGAAAAATAATTCATTTTCACCAAAGAAAAACATGGTTTTGTTGGAAATTTTATAAGTTTTCCAAAAAGTATTTTTTCCCAATTTTCTGTTCACAAAAAGGTCCCAAAACTCTGTTTACTGTCCTATTTTTAGATGGAAAAGGGTTTCTCTGAAAATCCTGAAAGTTACAGGGGGCTTTGAGCAAAATAGTCTTCTTCAACCTCTGCCAGTAGGAGCTGCTCTGTGGAGCTGCACCGGCCGTCGATCCCGCGAGGGGATCCCCACCGTCGCCGCTCCCTGCGAGGAGGATAAGGACCGGGCGCTCCCCTCCCTCGGACGCCTCCCTTTTTCTCTATTCCCCGGAGCACCCGAACCCTAACCCTACCCGTTGCCTCCGGCCGCCGTCGAAACGCCGCCGATGTGGACCACCCCGAGGCCCATCGTCCGTCCCTAGAGCTCCACCGAGGTCTCCTCTCCCTCCTCCACAGTTCCTGCGAGCCGAGGAGGCCTACATCACCGCAATCGGGCCGCCGTTTCCAAGCTCCGGCCGCCGCGGGAACCTCACGACGGCGAGGTTTCCGGCCGCCACTGCCTTCCCCGACCACCCCACGAGAATCGTGGTGAGCTTCTCTTCATCCCGGTGCCCTCCCCATGCTCCCTCTCTTCCTCTAGCTCGCTGTCCTCGAGGGCCACCGCCGTCCGCCGTCGGACCTCGACGCCGGCGAGTATTCCGGCGACCAAATGGTTCATCGCCGGTACCCCTCAACTCCCCGTGAGCTCCTCTCCGTTGCTGTATTGTTCGTTTCCTCGATTTCGCACGATTTCATTCGAATTTGAATCCATCCGTGAAGAACAGAGAACGGTGATGTCACCATTGCATCATGATGACGTCATAAATCTCTGTTTAATATTTCCAGGAAAATGAATAAAATTGGTTAATTAATAACTTTTGTTTTATAATTCAGAAAAATAAAAGTGAGGTACCAAAATGATCAGAAAAATATTCTCTACTCAAATATGTCATTTTCAATCATGTTTGAGAAAGTTAAAAAATGGCCTTTATTTTAAAGTTGTTAATTCATTTAAAATAGAAAAATAAGTTTTTATTCACTAAAATTAGAAAATTAAAAGTTATATACCAAATTGCTCAAAATGACAAATGCAACCTGGTTATGATGTTTTCAAACCCATTTGAGCAACTAAAACTTGTACTCACTTTCATAACCGTCCGAAACCCCCTCCGGGGTCTATTCGGGCTAATTCCAGTAAAATTGTTTAACTGTCATACGAACCCTAGCAACCCAACGAACATGTTTAGGGCTTTATTTCAGTGCATTAACTTGCACATGCATACATGTTGCGCATTGCATCAATGCCATGTTTGATTGTTGTTCTTCATGTTTCGGTGTTGTTTCCCCCTCGGTAGAACGTGACCCCGAAGAGAAGGCCAACAACTGCATGACGAATACTTGATCTTAACCGACAAGTCAAGCACTTATTCCTGAAGACTTTATCTGGTTTTCTTATAACCAAGGCAAGCATAACCTCTTATCTTCTCATATATGCTTTCGAACAACATTTGAATCTCGTATTTTGCATTCGATTCCAAAGTATTTGATGCTAGTAGATATAGTTCACCTATATACTGCATTGCCTCGATATCCTGATCCACTGCTCCTAGCCGCCATAGAATTGCTTGTGCGCATCGCCAGAGCCTCATATCTGCTACGCTTAGCTTTACATGTTTGTTACCTCTGCTCCATCCGGTTGATGAATCAGAGTTACGATAACCTAGTATGATATCATGACGTGGTAAGATGAGCACTGTGTGGTTAACTTGACTAAGGCTTGGACGGGAGGCCACTTGGGAATTGGTTGTTTGTCCTGTACTTGCCAACCCTAGGAGTAAGGTCTCGCTGCGGAAACCAAGACTGAGCGTGCAACCACACGCGGGGCCTAACAGACCGCGCTCGACTAACTAACTTGTTTGGTTCTATCTGTGAGTCACGTAGTTTGGGATTTCCATCTGCGCGTGAGTCAAAACCCTTTTGGAGGTGTTTAGGGCGTGACCGGGACAAGTGATGGACGTACACGGATCTTGATCCCGACTCACAGAACAGGTGCCGTCAGGAGGTGGCCAACTCCCTGTTGACGGGGTGGCCCTGTTTGGGTTGACTCATGGATAGGTCTCGACAAGGTAAAGGTCGTGGCCAACCTCACTCTGCCGGCACATCGTCGGAATTGTGCCAATAGCTTGGCATTAAGAGTCGGATGGTACGTGTGGGTAAAGTGTACCACCCTGCAGGGATAAATCTTTCGGAAAGCCGTGTCCACGGTTATGGACGACTTGGTGAAAGTCACGGGGTCATAGATAACTTGAACGTGACGTAAAATATGTTGACAATGCATGGAGGCAGTAGATGAAGGGTGCCTCCCCGGAGATGCCGGGAGGGGTGATCCTTGTAGCATGTGAGTTTCTGGGAAATGATGTTGGTGGATAAAAACATAATGATCACAGTAGTGAGTTCCTCATCTGTTTTGAAAACCTTCTATGAGACGTGCTTTTCCTTCCTCAACTTGCAAAACAAAGATGGCTTTACGCAAATCAGCCTTCATAAAACCCTTTCTGAAGATAGCAGATATATAATAGGTTAACTAAGTCTTGATGAGTACCTCCCGTACTCAGGTTTGCTTAATTTGGTTCAGGTGGAGTTCCTCACTTCAGTGGTGAATCAATGTGGACATCGATGTAGTTTGGGGTTCCCAGGTAGCAGCCTGGAATCTATGGGCTGGGACGTCGCCTTATGTTGCGGCCTCTTAGGCCTTTTTGGTTCTTGTTGATTAGCAACATAATTTGCCTTCCGTTGTCTGATGTAATGTTGGGTCGTGTGACCTCTATTTGTAAGCTATACTCTAGTAACACCTGTTTAATACAATTTCAATGTTTAGAGTACTACTTTGATCGGTTGTTGGTTTCGAGAGCATTGTTATACAGTTTTGGCTATGCCTGCATAGTTGTCGCAGTCGAGGGGTTGTGGAGCCGATGATCCATGTCCGAGCCCGCCTGTCGATGTGATCGGCCTGGGGCGAGGTAACCCCAGTAACCCTCAATTGTTGTTGCACTTCCTGGACACCTAGCATCTCTGTATAGCTTTGGTCCATTCTCCTTCAGTTTCTTCCGATTCATGGACGCTTGGATATGCATA
This sequence comes from Alopecurus myosuroides, assembly GCA_028641055.1. Classification (NCBI taxonomy): domain Eukaryota; kingdom Viridiplantae; phylum Streptophyta; class Magnoliopsida; order Poales; family Poaceae; genus Alopecurus; species Alopecurus myosuroides. The sequence continues at coordinate 46,682,411 of CM054062.1, forward strand.
GTTGGTTATGACTAGCATGGATACTAGGAGTAGTAGACTGGGGATCCGGACTACGTGCCGATGAATCCAGTCTGCCTGCCGTTGTTTGTTGCGGCCGTGGCTGGTAACCCTGAAGCCCTTGTGAGTCCATGGCTAGGAGCACATAACTGTATGTATATCTCTGGGTCCGGGGTCGTGACAAGTCATGGTATCAGAGCAGGACTGCCTGTAGGAAAACCTTACTTCTTGGTCGATGTCGAGTCTAGTGATTGTGAAAACTACTTTAAAACCCCAAATGGATTGTGAAAACCTTCTTAGGATTCTTTTTACTCCTTACCTGGTATTGCTCTAACTCTGGGTCTCCTTATCTGTTTTGGATTTGAAAAGGTTTTGCTATCTCTTCTAGTCATTCAAAACCTAGGTGCCTTCTTTGGCAAGGACGTCGTTTACCCAAGTTGACCTAGTGTTCAGTTTCTAGAGTCGTGCGTGTTCCGTGTTCCGTTATCTCTCGTTTCAAATGGGAGATTTCCTTCCATTCATAATCTCTCGAAGTTGTGTGGGTTCTACATACTTATGTTCTAGAGCTTCAAATCATGAACCTCAAGATTTTCTTCCATCTCGAATGTATCCTTTATCCTCCACTCCAATTCTTCCGGAGTTATGTTTGGCTTTTGAAAGTCACCTCGTGATTGCTACTGGTAGTGTCCTAAGGCACTTGAATAGTAGTTACTCCTTTCGTTAAGTTTTCAACCTTGGACTTGAACCGAAGGTCCCGAAATGTGCTGAATTGCAGTGAGTTGAGTCATGTGGTTTCATAACAATGTGATGCTCATGCTATCAGTACAGGATGCTGACCTTTAACCCAAGTTCCGTTTCTTTGGATCCTGAGAAATCTGTTCTACCTTAGGATGGCTAGGCAATTCCAACTCTCATAGCCATAGGCTCTCTACTGGAACCAAAAGGGATCACAACAAGAGTGATCATCCAGAAATTCACATCTTTGTTCTTGACTCAGCTATACCTCTCTTTTAGCATGGGTTTTACAAATGCGTATTATATTGTGCATTCACCGTGATCTCTGGATTTTCCGGAGCATGATCTTAATCTTTAGTTGCTTTCCTACCTTTGTCCATGGTTTGGACACCAAGTTGCATATGTGCGTTGGATTCTTCCAATGCATCTGCTCTCGTTATAGGTCAAAACATTCCACTTTGGGTTGTCAGGAGAAACAAACTCCAGTACCTCGTTCATCTCCAGAACCAGGTCAAAGTTTTGTAACTCGCAGATTAAAGAAGTTGCATTAGCTTCTATTTTGTTCCACC